>CM052330.1:6176013-6391303 GCA_028455615.1 Lasioglossum zephyrum | reverse complement strand
TTAATTTTTAAGTTTTTTTTAAGAGGGATCATTGTAGCAACGAATACGTTCTCGACCTTTTTAATTTCATATGTTATAATTTATATTTGAAAGTCCATTCACTTGGATCAATAGATGATTTAAAATTGGATCGTTGCCGCGGCACGGCCAGATCGCGGATTTCCGTCGAAATCGTCTATCGAAATGGTGCGAGCAGAGCGGAAAGAGCTGCGAAAGCGTCGCTCAGCTTCCGCTATCGTGGAGCTCTCTCTTCAGATTTCTCCGCGAGAAATAGAGGAAAAGGAGAGGATACGAATAAAACAACTAGCCAGTATGACGCACTCGGTAATCTACGTTCTTCCCGCAGTAACGAGCCAGCATTCGTCTTAACGCGTTCCGATAACCGCTGGAATTTACCGCGAGGAAGCGGCTGAGTGACGAAAGGGCCGCGAAATTACACGGAATCTCGGCCGACGATAACGTCAATCGTCTCTCCGACTCGTTCAGAGGATTTCTATTCACTCAACATCACTCGAATTTTTTAAAAATTGCTCCGAATTTCACCTTCACTCTCCAATGAAGCGTGTTCTCCTTGGAATACGCTCGTCACGAGCGTAGTGGGCGTGGCTTCGTTGCCCTCAGCTCCAACGAAACACGTATATATCGCTCCCTGGAGCACTCCATATTAATATGTGGTACGCATAGACGGCGATAATCCTGTTATCATTATTGGAGTAGTCGCGAATTACAATAGACGATAGACAAGATAACCATATCTGGAAAACTGTTATGCAAACGTCAACTATAGAAAGTGTTCGCTCTTCTAATTTCAATAAACGAAGAACAGACCATCGCGAAATAATTCTCACGTAAGAATTAAAAAAGCGACGTTAAATAAAAAAAAACAAAAAACTGATTTCGCAGACTGAGGGATTTTCTTTGTCGCGCAAAACGACGCGAGCCAATCCTCTCAAAATGGAGTCGACAACGTTCTCTGATGGACAAAGAAACTCGATGCATAATAGCGATCGCAAGGCTGTACGTACTGTAATAGCAACGACGAGATTCGTTAACGGAAACCGACGTTCCGAGCTCGTATTTTGTCGCTCGGAACGCAACGCGTTCTCGCCGCGCGCGGCGATACATCGATAAGCCGTTTCGACGGGAAAAAGAATTCTCACAGGATCCTGATCCCTTGCCCGGCGGGGCTCGGGGTAAAGAAAGAGAAAGAGAGAGAGAGACGAAAACATTCCGGTTACAGGTTGCAGCTAGGCCTGCAAAACTGCAACGAGAATCCTGGGCTCCGCTCCGCTCGGCTCGGCTGGGCGCGTATGGTAACCTGCTTTTAACATACCTACGCGTCCGACGCGATTCTCCGCAGACTTCCGCCGTTTCACGGTCCACGTCGGCTCCCGGAACGATGGGTATCAGTCGCGGGTTCGCGAACACGCCTAACTTGTCTACCTGTGTGTGCTCGCGGAACACCTGAACAACACAGGCACACGACAACCTCGGACGAGGAGACTCTCGGCACAGGCTGGCCACCGAATCGGAATTTAGCGGTGCCGAATCGATAAAAGTCACTTTTACAATCATTTTAGGGGATCTGGCCGGGGCTCTTTTATTTCGAAAATTGCTTTCACGTCATAGAAATCAATAATAATTTTCCACTTGTTTGTTGCAAGACATTTTTATTAACAACAAGCAACAAGCATCAAACCATATTATTAACAAAAAGCAAAATCTTGTTTCTAAACGAGTTTGCTGTTACCGATTGTCGCTGAGTGATTTAATCTGTTGGGAAATTGGTCTTGTAGTAATCACTGCAAAGATTATTTTATTATCTATATAATAAATTATAATATAAATAATTATATATATTATACATATTATAATTAAATTATAATATATAAATAATTATATATATATTATAATTAAATAATAATATAAATAATTATATATACTATAGATATTATAATAAAATTATAATATATATAATAAATTTTGTGGTTTCGGCGCAGTTCGATGAATTATAGAAAACAGCAAATTTGCAATTATTTAAACATTTATCTTAACATTTCAGTCTCTATATGGATCATTCTCGAGAGAAACATTTTTGCGTCTGAAAAATGATACATATGTAATATAGACAGAAAAAATATTGCGACACAGCCGTGTAAAGCGGAGAAAAGAAAAAATATAAAACATATACTTGCTGTGACAACAGGGAAAGCCTTTTATTATCGTCGCAAGTTCGGATGCGTGCGAAGGGGATGGAAGAATCAACCCCGTCAATGGGGGTAGCAATAGAGGATTGTCGTGGATTAGACAGTTTCGTATCTATTCAGTTTGGTCTGAGAGACGGTTGAGGAGACGAGCAGAGAGGGTTGTCTGGTCTGTATAGCTGGTTGCGTGGTCCCTCGGCCTTGTTCACCGGCACATTAAACCGTCAACGGGGCATCTACGCGTGCACAGGTGCAACGCGTCGTATCGCCGGCTCGTTGCACAATAATGCACAATCCCTGAAGCGCGAGAAGCGGGCGAACACGCCTCGGGAGTAGGAACAACAGAAGAGCCACGCATTGTGGTCCATAACGTGTTAAACTCCAGCCATTTCAATCGTATTAGCGAGTTACGGTTTTCAAGAACAATCAATAAATTTTCCATTTTTCCAGGTAGATTACAAACATCGAAGCGATCGGTCACATGCGTGTGCGTGTGGAAAGGTGAAAGTAGAGAGCGAGCAACCCTCTAACTTTTGTTAAAAACACTTTCCAGTCTCAAAATCTTTTAATTACTTAACCCTTTGTTGCATAGTGTATGCACATCTGATACAATTAATAAATCTGGTATATTATAAAATAAGAATGTGTTTTCTTACTATGTTTTGCAGGTGTCTGAAATATAGTTAAATTTATAAAAATAGATAATCGAAAATAACTAACAAAGAAAAGAGAAAAAGAAGATAGATCGAAACGAACGCCCATGACAAGTCTGTCAACGATTGATTACAATAAATATGGCTTCTCCTTACAGTTTATTTTCCTGAAAATGTTGTTTTAATTATTTCAAATAGTTTTCCTTTAAATGAAATACAAACACTGATCTTGTTTCAATTTTTCATCCCAATTAAAAAAGTCACGCATTGAAGGGTTAATTCGCGAATTCCTTGCAGTTTATTTTCCTGAAAATGTTCTTTTAATTATTTCAAATAGTTTTCCTTTAAATGAAACACAAAACTGACCTTCTTTCAATTTCTTCATCCGAATTAAAAAAATCACGCATGGAAGGGTTAATTTGCGAATACACGTGTGTTCCTCCGGTCGAAAATCGTAGACTGCCGAGCGGATACGGATTTCCCGAGCGGAAATCTAGCGAGCGTGGTCGTCCGAGCTTCTATTTTGCAAATCGAGAGAACTGGTTCGTTACCGATCCGCGCGGAAGATATCGTATTAGACGCAGCGGAACGCCGCGCCGCATCGGGACCGGTCCGTAGCCGGTATGAACGAGAGAGCCGGGGTAAAAAAGTGCGAGGATCGAGACTCGGAGGAGCGAAACGGAAATCCTGAAGGAGATCGATCAAGCCTGAACGAGGAGGGCCGTTACGATTCGCGCCGGCGATTACGCGGCATTTTTCCTCCCGTTAATGCGCGAAGACGTTCCAGGGACGCGGAGAACGCGTGCGTCGAACCGGTTTCCTGATCCTCCCCCCGTAATGGCGCGCGCGAGAAGGGCTGCGAAGTCTAGACGGTTTCCTCTCCGCGTTATCCCTTCCTCCTCCTCCCGCATCCCCTCTTCCTGAAGGATTCTCCCGGAGAAACTGCAAAATCCTCCGAAATAACGTTACGTTGTCTGGACCGACCGCGGCGGCGGCGGCTGCTGCTCGAAGCTCTCTTTCAACCTTCGACGAGGTCATCTCCCCTGGAATCTGCTCGCGATTCCTCCCCACCAACATCCCCCGTATCATCCCCAGGAACTCTGGGTTAGGATACTTCAACCACAACCATATCTGAGCCGCACTTTCCTTCCGAACGAAATTGAAAGCCGAACGAGCTTCAAAGGTGACGGTCTACGCAATAGGAAGAATTCGAAATGGACCAATCATAGTCTCGCGAGGAGATTTCGCCGAAAGCTCGATCGCTGGGAAGTATACCGTGATACAAGAGTGGATAGATCGGTGAGACAATATTAATCCGATGACGAAGCGTTCGTGTTATTAATTATTTCTTTACGACACGTTTACCGACGTATTTATGGTGTTCTTCTGACTAAAAGGAGCCCAAACGAGATACAATTTCGATCAAATTTAATCGTTCAGTTCAGTGGATAACTGTCACACAATTTATTGTATAAATCTGTAAGAATTTAATTTTACACTGAGTGTAGGCTGGCATCGCTCGAACTGGTGAATTAACCTCTTGCCATACGATTTATTTTACGGTTTCAGTAATTTAAAAAAAAACTAGGAAAATTGTATAAACTATTGTATGAATCTGTAAGAATTTAATTTTACACTGAGTGTAGGCCGGCATCGCTCGAACTGATGAATTAACCCCATGCCATACGATTTATTTTACGGTTTCAGTAATTTTCAAACAAAAAAACTAGGAAAATTGTATAAATTGTACGGCTATATTGTCTCCAACAGCTTTAGATTAACAAAACCAAAATGAAATGTATTTCGGTATAAGGGAAATTATTAACATACATTTTTATCAGAATCAAAGAACAGGATGAAAGTTGCGTTGTGTTTGGAGTCGTTTGAATCGTGAAATCGTGAGGGTTTCGAAGAAGCTGCCAATATCGTCCGTTGAAGGACAACGCGGATGAACCGCGGACATTCCGCGTGGGATGGGAGGCTATCGAATAGGTTTGGGAGGGCGAGGAATATTTTCCGGCTTCGTTGAAGGTGTTTGCCCCCGGCGAGCACATCGGCGCACGAGACTGTGGCAGGGTCGACGATATCGTGACGGTCATTCGATAACAAAAGGACGCGGAGAGGCGGCCGGTTCCGCCGCCGGTTTAGGGGTGGAAGAAGGGAACGGCTGCGAGGAAACTGTCTAGACTTCGCCTACACCAGGCTGCTCGTCGTCTACGGGGGGTGGCGGCTGGTGAAAGCGACGGAGAAAGTTGCGTGAATGGGCCACGCCGGGGAAAACGGCCGAAGACGGGGAGCAAAAGAGAGGGCGGCGAGACCATAGAGAGGGAACACGAGGGGTGTGTGGGGGGGGAGTACGCTAGTGAAAGTCTTGACGTTCGATAAACCGCCCCCTCCCTCCTGCGCCAAGGTCACGGCCGCGGCCTCCACCAGCCAGCAACCCCCGCGATCTATCTCTCTCTCTGTCTCTCCCTTTCTTTCTCCATCCACCCTGTTCCCGGGCGTCTGCTATTCCGTACTCTTTCCTTAACTCCGCAACAACTAACCCCCCACCCGTCCAACCCCTACTCGACGAGTCGCAGACGATTATTAGGACGATACGGAATGGTGAACGTCTTCTCTCTTTCCACCCTGTTTTTTTTTTACTCTTCATATGGAATCGTTGTCTTTTCGTCTAACTTCGGCTGTTGCGTAGGCTAATTGTTCCAGCAGTCTTACTCGTACGCCATTTTTCAAATGTGTTTTTCTCTTTCCTCCCCGAGATACAAATTGGAGGAAAAGGCTGAATATTGGAAGAGCCTGTATTTGTAGATGGTTTTTATTTCCAAGCAATTTGGTCTCAAGAAAACTGACTAGTAGGGGCTGGAATAAGACACATTTATTACCCTACCCTTCCTTAACCACCCCTGTATTCTCGAACCCCTGCTAGACGAGTCACAGACGATTATTAAGACGATACGGAGTCGTGGACGTATAGCGTCGCGAGAGACCACAGTCGTGTCCCCAACACTCACCCCCTTAGCGTCACGCTCGGGGTCAAAGGCCATCGACAAACGACGCCACCAATAAATTCTAACTCTGCGGTTTTTATTACAACGAAGTAAGTATACGAAATCAACTTGTTAAGAACGGAATTGCGTTTCTTTCTTCCCGATTGAATTTGCAATTGCGATGATTGACTTCAATGTTAATTTCGCCGTATACTATACAAGAAATCTTGATTGGCTTTCTTTGTACGAGCATTCGCGTGGTTATACGTTAGTTACACAATTTTTCGCCTATTCTTAGAAATTAATTTTGTACGGAACAGTTCAAGAAATATTTCCTATGTAACCTTTATTTTTCTTACATGTAAGAATGAGAGAAAGACCGTGTACCAATTTTCGCGTGGAATGGCCAATTTTCTACGGAAGCCGACGCGACAGCTGGCGAATTTGATAAAAGGATAAAGGTCCGACGTAAATCCGCGACGTCCGGGGACGGAAAGTGTAACGTCCTTCGGATGTCGAGCAGCTCCTGGGCGTGCACGCAGGATGGCCTCCCGTCGCGTCGCAGGATCGATCTACGGCGTCCTTGTCCCGGCCGAATCCATCGATATTAGCCGTGGAATCGAAACCGGGCTAATCGAGAGTCGTCGGCCAGCCGGTTCTCCTCGAGAGGCGGGGAGAACCACCGGGCAAAGTGTCCTCTGGAGATCTATTACCCCGTACGTGTCCTCGTTCTGCCCTCCGAGCGCCGATAAACCCGTCCCCTCCCGCTCCGAACCCGTCCAAACCCGTCCGAACCATTTTCCCACAGTTCTTATCGCGAGACCGGTGCTCCATGCACGGTTCTCCGGATCCAAGAATTTACCGACGTTTCCGATTATTACTGAGAAATTATTCCTCGCGATTCTTCAGCATCCACGGACATCGGAAATAGAAATTAATGAGTTCAAGAAAGCATTCTCAGCTGTGAGGATATTTCAAAGCCGTCTGGAGGTACTATAGCTTTCCGAAGACCGTGTCTATTATCGTAGAAATTATTACATTTCTATTGTCATAGACTGCGCGAATGTTTGTGCAAAATGGAAAAGTCAGTTGCGAGGAGCAGAAAGCAAACTAAAATAGCGCTCTTAAATTCTCCTAATGTCTTTACAATTCGGTATATGACTAATCTAGTTTTGTCGTAAATGCATCAATGTCTGCAGGCTACCGAAAACGGTGTATCAATTATTCGGAGTTTCGCTCGACTTCGTATGAACAAAACGAGAATGGTTATACGTAATGGAAATACTTCTTTTGGTTCAGACGATATGACCGAATTCTGGAGTCGAAATAGTTTCCAGTAAAAATGGCGAAAAATCTCTGTTAGAGATTCCAACGAAACGTCGAAAAATTCCTCGATATCCGGGCCACTGTGGGGCAGATGTCTACCAACCATTTTTTTCACCCCCTCCCCCCCAGGGTAGACAGACATAATTCGGTCGCGTATGATTGGCTTTCCTCCTCGTTACCTTGATAACGTGTAATCTCGATTTCGCCGGGATCGCGTGGCGTGCGGGGGATGAGAAGAAACACAGAAAAACCGCTCTGGACAGGGGGTGATTTTCGGATCGATGAAGGTCGTCTGGCGACCGCGATCGATCGCCACCCCCGCGACAACCTCCCCTCGACGTCGCGACGACACGCGTCGGGTTCAAAAACCCAGCGGATTGCGGACTGTTTTTTTCGCGACGCCCCCCGTCTCGCTCGCGATAACGCGTCGCGTCGAGTTTCCAACCCCCAGCCCTCCGGGGTAGCTCGAAAAAATTCCGGTCGACCGAGAAAACTCGAACAACGGTGCTATCGATTGATCGGAAAACGATGCGTGCCAGGGGCAAAAAAAAAGGTGTACACGCCCCTCGGAATTTTAACCGAGTCAACCCTCGCCCCCGGGGGCGAGCACCCTCCGCCATCGGACGGCCGAATCCTCCCTCGAAAAATCTATTTAGGTCCGTGTAATCGATTATGACGCATCGCTAGAAGTCAACCGAACGATTTGCAACCGGGGCGGTGAAACGGGGCCGACAATGTCGGGGGAGGATAAGCTTCTAGAGGATGAAGGGGGATGGTGTCGCGGTTGTTCCGCAATCGTGATAACTGGATCTTTCAACAAAATAAAGATTTAAGAACGAAAAATATACTGGAAAACGTGTCAGGAAATTTTTAAAAAATTGTTGCTGCAAAAGCGAAGAACGCGATTTTTAATTATTTCGTCATTTGTATACTTTTTTCAAAATGTTCTACGATATCGAAAGAGAAAAACTACACACTGGAAGCTAGAAACAGATAGATCATTGAGTTCATTCAAATGTAGAAATGTTTGTTCGTAGGTATTTGTTTTTAAGTAACATTGTTCTACGATATGGAAAAAGAAAAACTACACACTGGAAGCTAGAAATAGGTAGATCATTGAGTTCATTCAAATGTAAAAATGTTTGTTCGTAGGTATTTGTTTTTAAGCAATTTTGTAGCAGATTTTGTTGACATTTTTGTTGCGATCAGCGTCGACATCGTGCCAGTTACGATCCTATTAGACGGACAAATACGCGGCGCTGGTACACCTTGACGACTCGCGATCCGAATGATCACGGCCGTCGCGCGACGAATCGGTCGATCGGTGACGCAACCGATTCCTCTGTAATTAGCACAGTTCATGGGAGTGCAACATTATTTCTAGAAACAATTCCCTCGGAGAGCGGCGCTGTGAATCACAGAATACGTTCTGTTCACCCTTCGCCGGATACATTGACCATCTACGTACGATGTGCTCGCAACCAAATAAAACACCGTTTACTTTATACAAAAATTGGAAACAACATCGCGATATTCTTATATTTTTCTAATCCTTTACTCTTTTACATTTCACCCAGCCACAATCTCTTTATTAAAGTACTATAAGGCACAAAATGTTCAATGATTTGTCCGATGATTAAGAATAAAATTAAGTAACAACTGGACTGCGGATCTTTATGCACAAATAAAATTGTTTCGCATTAATTGTGGAAAGCAGGAATAATATAAAAATCGACTTCATCCCTTAACAACTTAATTACAATAAAAATAACAGTACAGTATTCGTGAATGTTTCAAATCTTTTCGCGTTTTATATTCCACTCGAGCAATTTAATACATAAAGATCTGTAATCTGGTAATGGTAAATGGACAGTTTCTGTAAGGGGTAGTTTTGTGAGCGTAGCGCGGATGAAACGACGGGTGGAAGACCGCGATTCTGTCGCGAGGAGAAAGATATTCAGCTTGGCGAGTGTAATTTTAGCGTATAGATCGAGTCGCGAGGAGTATTTTGACTGCCGACGGTGGTGGTAGACGTGATCGATGAGCGGAAGGGCGGGAAAAGGGGGTTGCGTTGTGAGGTAGGGCAGGGCGGGTCGGTCTGTCGAGGTAATGGTGTAGAAAAAATTCGTGACCCACTTCCCCGCGTCGAAAGAAACGTGGATGCGTGGCCTGTGTACTTTCGCCACCATAATCAGCGATCAAGATTCTGTCGATAATGGCCACTTTCTCGGTATTTTTCCCGAGCAATTTGTCGGAGCGCTCGCTCGCTCGGCTCGCTTAGCTCGCTTACTCGCCGATACGGTAATTGCGAGATCCGTTTGCTCGCGCGAACACCGGATTTTTTTCCAACGAAATCCCCACGGATCGTGGCGAAGAGAACCTGGTGAAAGAAGATCGACGCGACACTTCTCAGGTTTTATCGCGGTGGATTTTTTGGGGTGACACTCACCCCTGACCGACGCTGATCCTCGAAGGTCGTCTGGAGCGAGTTTATCGATTATCGGGACCCACCCCACCCCAATCCACATCGCCTTCTCTGTGTACCTTACGTGTCGGCGCGTTGTCGCGACGTTTACATCTCGTCGTTTCGAAACATTGGATCATTCTTGAAGTTCTTGCCCGAATAACAGGTGAAACAGAAATTTTCAGGAATGTCTACCGGTTGCACTAAACCAGAAGAACATTTCCAGATTCATTACATGAGGCCAGATTGTTGTGCACAATATGTACAAGTTTAATTTTAATTTTCTAAATTCTAGAAAAAACGTCCAGATCGTATGGTTCAATATTAAAAATGTGCACATGTAGAATATGTTAAAAATATCATCCTAATGGCTACGATCGCCCAATATAGAATCTAGCAACTTTGTAAATCAAATTTTAGACATACTACTTTGTCCAATGTACACGCTGGACTGACTCGGGTGCCTTTTTTATTTTTAACATCTTCACCCTGCCACGTGTATCATTTTTGGTGCGCACTGGGACCCACCTTCGGGTTTTCTCGGGGTATTTTCGTCGGTGAAACAATTTTTACATACTCGACAAACTGTGTAACTTAAAATGGCACATACGGTGTGTTGGTTTATAGTAAATCGTACAGAATATTATACTTGGAGAATTGACTTTTGTCCAGAAAAAGCGGGTTTCCAGAGCACTGTGGAATGGACGAGTCGGTGCCGGGACCGGATGCGCGGAACGTTTTGCTTCGTTGTGTCTTTAAATACACACGTGGCCGGTTTGCGTCTCCCTGGAAGAGGCTGCGAGGGGAGGAAGGGAACAGGGGGGCTGGGAACCTGTTCGAAAGCTCGTTTCGCAGTTCTCCTGCACACGCTTATTCGATGCCGACGATACGGCGCGACGCTACGGAATTCGGAGGGTTGTCTCCAGTGAGGTAGGACAGGGAAACGGTGGACCTCGCGTTTCCGCGAAATTTCCCCCTTTTGCGTCTCGCCCAGACCAATCGCAACCTGATGGACTTCGACGAATTTATTCTGTGTTTTAATTGTTTCCACTGAAAATGATTACTAGACAGCGAAATGAAAGTGTTCTACCTGAATTGCAAGACTCAATTCAATCAATCTCAATTTTTCATCTTATTTTTTATATTATTTAATTCAGCACAACTGATTAAATTATTTAATTCAACAAGTGTCGGGCTAACTTCTAGGAGGCTTCTTATTAGGTTGGAAAATAGCAGTATTTTTAAATACTTCTTGATGGTTTTACTGTTTCAAGTTGCACCTATTTATTTTTGTCACGAAAGCGTGAGATCCAGCTGCTTTTATTGCTTCGTAGGCTTAGTTTGAAATGCATTTATGATTCGCGCCGCGTGCGTGCGATTAAAGACTCGGCAGAAGTTCTGCGGTGGCCATTGTGTTGGTCATTGTCCAGTTTTCATTTGTTTGCGTTTTCACCGTTTTTTAATCGCTGACCGCGGAGCGAGGAGCTTCCCAGAGTAGTAATTAAACCGAGGGAAGTTCATCTCCCCTCCATAAATTTCGTTCGGAACAGAGGCGGCGGACGTGAATTATCTCGCGGTGCGAGGAGAAACTAATGAAAGAAATCGATAACGAAAATTCGCAGATGGGAGATCGCGTGCACCGTTGTCATCCACCGTCGAACGCGTTGCATTATTGAAGACGGCGACCCTCGGCAAGGGTCTCGCGCAAGTTACGTTATTAGTTACAGATGATTCGTCATCGTCGGCCCCTTGTGCCATTCTCCTCTCTCTCTCTTGCTGTTCGTGTATTTGTTTGGCGACGAACCAGAGCTCTCGAAAACTCTCAGGGCGAATGATTTCGCTAACTTTTCGTCCCAGTGAAATTTACATGAGCCCGACTGGATGAACGGTTATTATTTACGGTGTTCGGACCGTGTTAGCATGTCTGAGCGACCCCTGAATCGTCGCAGCGAAGGATCAACGATCATTAAGTGCATTTCTTCCGTCGACTGTGTACCTCTGATATTCTCCTATTTTTGCACGGACTATCGAACGCTCCGAGCAACGCGTCTCGTCGAACGGACTCCCGAAATCAACAAAGAACGTACATACAATAATATTAAATGTGTAGAAATTGATAACGTATTTAATAGTGTACACAATATTGTGAACAACTGGAAGGAGTGTTGTTTTTAATTCTGTTTGGTGTGGAAGTTTGTATGCCAGGAAATAACAGAATGATTAGTTGAATACCACAGTGAATACTAAACTAGGAGAAGCACTTATTTCATCCTGTGGAAAACCCTTGGTAGTAATCAAAAAATGCTGTCCAGTAAATAGCAAAACGATTCATTGAATATGATAATGAATACTGGAAAAAAGCAGAAGAATATACCTGTTCCTCTGAAACGTTGTTTCCGCTAGACAAAAGATTCGATAAGGAATATTGGAGATCTCCCTTCGTTGCAAATTTTATGAGCGTGTACATTGCACGTACAATTCCAACAGTCTAGCAGTCAAAAATACTTCGAGCCAAGGAAACAGTAGCAGGATGTTCCTCTGAAACGTTGTTTCTGCTAGAGAAAAGATTCGATGGTAAATATTGGAGATCTCCCTTCGTTGCAAATTTTATGAGCGTCCACATTGTACGTACAACGCCAATATTCTAGCAGAAAATCTTCGAGCCGAGGAAAAACTAGCAAGAGCTAGATGTTAAGCGGTAGATACTACTCGAATGAACTACAATGGACTTCATTATTTAGACTTCCGTTTTGCAGAAACGATGGGACACGACTGCTCGTCGAATAAAAATGTTCCGATTCGATCGGGACCGTGTCTGTCCGTTGCTGACCGTTTCTACTTGCGACGAAATTCAGGTCGGAACGGTAATTTAATTAATTAATCTCTAAAATCATACCCTAGACAATTAACCCAATAATTGACGTACATGTTGCTTAAATAAACTCAGAAGAATATTCTTCGTTGTGTAAAAATATAGTTTCATTGTCCCGTAAAATGTGCTCGACACAGCATTCTCGAAGTCAACGAACATTTCGAAGGCGACAAGAATTGATTAAATTATTATTATTATTATTTATTATAATAACAGAAGCCCTTTTTTACATAAGTATTTACAAAGAAAAGAAAAAAAGAGAAAGAAAAAAACAAACAAAATGATACTGGTACAATCGATAGGTATTATCATATAATACCATATAACCTAATAAATATATCGTTATGGGAATAGAATTTGTTTAATCAGGTTTTTGATCGGCAAGGAACAGTGCACGGCGAGGGAAAACAGTTTCCCGAGATCGAGCGGGAAATAATGGCAGCCGGGCCGGGCCGCATCCGTTCGCAGAATCGACTCGCTGGCCAAGTTCGCAACGGCGCGAGACTTGGCCGTTTCGCAAGTTGGAATGCGCAGGATGAAGTAACAGCCCGCGAATGCCTGACCAAGAGAACTTTGCGAAACAAACTTCTGCGCGGCGTTATCGTGCCCCCTCCTCGTTCCCCGGATCGCCTCGGATTCCGTTTCCTCCTGCGAAACGGAAAGCGTGTCGCGAAAAACCGTGTCGTTCGCCATTCGAAACGTTACCGAATCGTTCGACATGTTTCCCTCGCGGTTTCCACCGTTCGCCTATCTTCGTGAAACGAGGCAGAACGGCCACGAGACCGCGACTTTCAATAAATCGTATTAACCCTTCTTGAAACAATCGGTCGATTTCGATGAAATTTTTACAAAACACATTTCTTAATTTTGTCGTTACGATATGCAGAAAATATTTGGTAATTATATAGAAAATGTCTGCGTACTCCGACTGATGAAACTTTAATATGTTATAGGTCGCGACATTTTGAACAACTTTTTCGTTTTTAATATAAGGGGGTCGCACTTAGTTTTCGAGATATTTGCAAAAGACTATCGCTAATACTGTATTGAATTTTTCGTATTCCTGCATGCTCCGCGGCAATGTGAACCTGTTCCGGGGACGCATCTGTTAATTTTTTGTTTGTAAACACGTTGTGGAGATGATATGTAAACAAACGCTGCACCGGGACAGGCTTACGTTGCCCCGGACCGTGCAGGAATACGAAAAATTCATTGCAGTATTCGCGATAGTTTTTTGCAAATATCTGAAAAACTAAAAGTGACTCCCTTATATTAGTAGAGGAAAAAGTTGTTCAGAATGCGTTGCTGCATAACATATTAAAATTTCATCAAAGTACGCAGACCTTTTCTATACAATTACCGAATATTTTCGTTACAAATCCGCGCGGCCCGGTGTGCTGTTTCCTGCGCGAATTAGGTCATCAGACGACGCTCGAGACTCGGACAATCGCGCGGGAACCTGGAACTGTACACGAGTCGACCTCCGCCGTTTATTTCGGGCCGATCGATAACTTTTTGATTTCCGCGGCTAGCCGTCGACATCGATCGCAGAAACGAGTCTGCCCGAGTACGAGACGTTTCGTCGAGATCGATGCGCACCGTCGGCGTCGCTACGCTTGGTCCGAAATCAGAATTTGTCAGGTCCAAATAGGTGGAAACATTTATTTCATAGTAGCACACAGACAGAGTACCTCTATAACGGTAAAAAAATCTCGAAACACAAATGGCACAAAAAATTGAAATTGCAGAGGTAACCGTTAGCTCAAAGGGATGCACGAACATGTTTTTATTCCGGAAATCCTTCAGGATTAATTGCGAAAATTAAATTAGTTATTTCTCTGTTCGCTGTAACGGTAAAAAATAAAATCTCGAAACACAGAAGACATAGAAAGCTGAAATGTTGGTACACAGGTAGAAAATCCTTCAGGATTAATTGGTCAAATTAAATTACTTATTTCTCGGTTCTCTGTAATTGTAAAAAAACCTTGAAACACATTATTTAGCATAAAGATCGTTTAATAATAACACTGTAGGTATTCTTCTTTCCAGAATGTGCATAACGATTCAACCTAGATGCTGGTCCAAACTAGGCTACTTTCTACAAATACCATCACCGGCCACACGTAAGAGAATGTTTCGATAAATGTTATAAAAATAAACATACGTCACGGAGCCTCGAAAATTACTCCCATCCACATTAGCGTGAATCGAATGACCTGTTGTAATAGTGAAACGGTGCCGAAGCGTCGCGAAGCGCTGAGAAACTCGGTCGCGATTCAAGCGGATTCCTGGAGCGCCTCGCGATTAGGAGATTACGAAGAACCGGTGGTGATCCATCTCTATCGATCGGCGGATCGCCGATCCGCGGAAAGTCTCGGCCATATACGTGTCCGATCGAACGGCAACAACCTGCAGAAGGAGAATTGGTTTCGAGGACACCGATCGCGAAACGGCCGCACGCGCTCTTCGCCGTGTTTGGCCGCCTAGCTACACATGAGAGAGTCGTCGCCTCATGAAAACTGCAACAGTTTCCCTGTTCGCTGCCTTGCGAACGTCCGTCTCTCGCTTCGGAAGCGGAGACAGCCTTTGAACACATTTCATATTGTCGACGTTCACGTGTTTCCCTTAGGAAAGATTACGTGCCGAAGAACAAATCGAGAAGATGTTCATCCTCTCGATGTGCCCAATAAGAAACAACTAATTAATCCTGCAATGCTATCCCGAGATCTCCACCGAATTTCAATTGCAACCTGAGATATATAAAATAGATGACGATCCTCTTGATGTGCCTAATAAAAACGTCCAATTCTTTATATTTTAAAAAATTCATCAACAGCTGTCTGAACGCAATCAAAGATTGCCATTAATCATCAGAACCAGCACAAATCGAACAAATCAGAACAAATTGAGAAGATGTTGATCCTCTTGATGTGCCTAATAAAAAATTTCAATTTCGAATTT
Source organism: Lasioglossum zephyrum (assembly GCA_028455615.1). Lineage (NCBI taxonomy): Eukaryota > Metazoa > Arthropoda > Insecta > Hymenoptera > Halictidae > Lasioglossum > Lasioglossum zephyrum. The sequence goes on along the minus strand of CM052330.1, from coordinate 6,375,833 downwards.
CAATTGTAACCTGAGATGTATAAAATAGATGATGATCCTCTTGATGTGCCCAATACAAATAATGAACTAATTCTTTAACTCTGCAATAGTATCTTGAGTCTCCACCGAATTTCAATCAACAGTTGCGCAATAAACAGACTGGCGGATCCAGATAAAATACCATTGAAGATATATTGCAAAAAGTTCATCAACAGCTGTCCGAACGCAATCAAAGATTGCAATTAATCGTCAGAACCAGCATACTCGGAATCGTCCTCGTCTCGCTGCAGTTTTTCGCAAACGATCGACGTCCGTAATCGATCGACGGTATCGACGCGATTTCGTCGATCGGGTCTATTGGGTCAAACTCAGCGATAACGAAATTCCTTGTGTCGGAAGTTGTCGGGAAGCGGGGCAGCAGGGAGTAGTGCATAGCGGTGGGTCGCGTGGCGCAACGATGCACCGATACATCGATGCGACGATGCGTCAAAATTTCGCGAACGGGCCGATATATGGCGAACCGGACCGAGCTGAACCGACTGTGGCCGAGAGACCGGGGGCTAAGCGATCGATCAAATAGCCTGTATCTAAAGTGAGGCGAGAGAGTATTTGCGTGCCGGTTCGTGCCTGGTCACGGCCCTGCATCTGGGTCTAGGCGAGCTCGCGAGCACCGAACCGAAGATATATCGCGAATCGGTGAAGCGCGAACGGGACGGAGAAGTTTCAACGAAACAGAGAGCTGGGGAAGAGAGAGAGAAGGAACGAGCAACCACCGCGAACTGTGTAATCTGTGACGCTCCTCGGCGACCCAATTTACACCGCTTCTTCCTACACTTCGCAGATCCTATCTCGCCTTGGGAATACTCTTCCACGAACCGATATCCCCAAGCCGAAGCGACAACCCAGCCGCTTTTCGTTCGATTTTCCTTTCCCTTTCCAGGCTTCCGATCTTCTCGTGACACACGCGCGGATTCCTGTTCGTTGGTTTCGCGTCTCTATAAATCTGTTCCCAAATTTCAGAACCCTTTGAGACGCCACTAAAAATGACTGTACTGTAATTCGAAACAAGGTATGTAACGAGAATTCGATCATTTACAACAACAATTAGCTATATTTGTAGGAATACTAAACGCTGGATTTGATCATAATATCCTGAAGATCAATTACGATCGATAACTAATTAATTAATTATGTAACGAGAATATTCCGGGTCGGATGAAATATACAAATTCTAGAGTACAAATGTCAAAGCGTGCAAAGGGTAGTTAGAATTTTACAAGCAATAAAAATGTCTAAAAGAATGCAAAATTATTCAAAATATTGTTTAAAGACCATGCAGAAGGTAAAATATTCAAAGTCGGAAGAAACATTTGATTAATTTTCGTTCGAAATAGTTTTTCAAGGTTCTGTTCACACGAACATCCCTCAGAACTCATTTCGACGGTGACTTTTACGAGTCGAACGATTTTCCAAGAAAGTTCACGTCCAATGGTTTGAGCGAATTTTTTTCCGATGCATTCCGTATTTACGACACGGGAAGTGTCGAGACCGCACACCACCGGAAAACGTCACGAGGATCACGCTACCCGAGCACAGCTTGCGAAGAAAGCTGATCAATTATTCGCGAATCGGAATCGAATCGAGCTGGTTTAGCTACAGCCCTGGTTGTCCGCGGCTAGAGAGTGAAACGGTAGTGTTCCTCTCCCTCTCTCTGTTCGTTCTCGCGATTTTCTCCGTCTCTCTCCCTCTCTTTGCCTCGCTCTATGAGTCTATTAGCATCGCGCGCGCGATTCTAGCGGGGCCTTGACACAGTGCGTGGCTGGCATCGCATGCCGATAGCGGAAAGCGCAATCTATCTAGCGGGGATTATCGGCGTTTTCGCGCATCGGACCTGGCGATCCACCGTATCGTATCCGCGCGTCGATCCTTTTTTTTTATTTCCATTCACCTTTAATCCGTGTGTGTTTTACGGTTTTCGTTGCGCGGGCTGCGAGAGATATATAGTTCTTTCGCTGACTAGAAAATCGCTTCTGATTAAAATGATAATAAAATTATTTTTAACAATTAATTGTAAATTTTAGACAGGTTGAAGATATTTATGTAATTCCTGGTTTTCATTGGTCACCAATGGAAAAATCCTTTCACTGACTAGACAATTGATCTCGGTAAAAGTGCGATGAAAATACCATTAATCATTTCTTTAATAATTAATTATGGATTTTAGACAGGTTGATGATATTTATGTAAATTATGGTTTTCATTGGTCATTCCATAAACGTCGAAACGAAAGAAAAAATCCTTTCACTGACTAGACAATTGGTCTCGGTAAAAGTGCGATGAAAATACCATTAATCATTTCTTTGATAATTAGATATGGATTTTAGTCAGGATCTTTATATAAATTATGGTTTCATCGGTTACTTCATAAATCGTATCGATTGTAGGGGAAATTATAGGATTTTACACGTGTGTTGTATATACTGTGTGCATTTCAGGAACATCGATAGATAACAGCGAAAGAGAGGGTGCCGTAAAAGTGGTGTAAAAAAAGGAAATCAGGGCTCCAGGGGCCAGTCGCAGGAGAACCTAATCCGAAAACCGGGTATCGAGAGACGTTACGCCACACACGGGCATCGCGTTATCGGATTTCCTGGCAGAGCAACGATCTCAACAATCGATAGCCTAACCGCGACACCCTGGAAACGGGAACAAGATCGAAAGTCAAGTCGCGCGGGGCTGCCGTGAGCGGAGAGTCGAATCTGCGCTCGTTAATTAATCGAATTGTAGGTATTTATTTAAATATTTAAATGTGTTGGTGCCGATCGATCGTCGGCGACCAGCTGATCGTTTATTGCTGGTTGTCATTACGAGCCGACGAACGATATTCATCTAATAAATAACGTGATTAACGAATTTCAGTATGTAACGAACAATTATAAAATAAAGAAGTATTTAAATTAACCTTCTACAGTAATTGTTAAGAACGGACGTTTTATTTGCTTTCAGAACATTTTCATTTTTGCATATAGACATACAGTCTAGTGATTCTTGTAATTGTTGCAGACAATTTTTTTTTATTATTCGGGATCAGAAGAAAGAGGGAAAAATATCTTTCTTTTTAGTCAGCCACGTCTGTCAAGTTGACAGAGAGCGCGCCTCGACGAGTGACAGCGGCGTTCACGCTCGACAACAGCTAGGCGACGTGTTTTTAACGGCGCGTTTAGGGCATCGGTTCATTAGTTCATTAGTTATTCCCGCGTCGGAGCAGCGTCGCATTTTTTCCTTGACTCCGTCGAACGATTCTCTCGATAAGCTGGTTTTTTCCTTCACTCGGGGCTTCAGTTGCTTTGACAGGTCCCCAGACGGGCGCAGATGGCTACCCGAGGGATCCCGAACGATACAAAAACCGGCATCGTATCGGGGTAACGGCCGATTTCCGGTTGAAAACGACCGGACCCCATGATTCCTCTCTGAAACGCGTCTCTACCGAGACGATTCGTTCTCGAACCACCACACCTTCGATTCCTTCGATCAATTATCCACTTCTACTAACGCAAACTTCATATTTAAACAATATACATACCCTCAACCAATTGTAACAATACCTTAATCACTAGACTGCGGATGTTTATGCATTTTCCAATTGTTGCAAACAAATTTGAAGAAAGTCGAATTAAATAAAATCCTATTTTTAATGGGAACAGCCTTTGTAGATCTAAAACATGTTTGTGCGCATGTCCCTTCTTTCTTATTAGATAAGTGTTCGAATATGGGTATAAAAAGAAACTATGAAGGCTATATAAACTATAAATTGAATTATTATTCAAATCTATATACTTGAATTCACGTAGAGAGGCACGTCTTTACTCTTCGAGAACTAGGACGAGAATGAGAATCGTTATATCGTTATCAATAGTATAACCTACTAAATAATAGTAGCTTATTTTTGTTTCTTACATAAATTCCAACAATAAGTAGTCTTGTATCTTTCTCTATTTTTTTTCTTTTCGTTTAAATACTTATGTAAAAAAGGGAATCTGTCCGTCTATAATAAATAATAATAATAATAAAACCACTAAAAATTCTACAAAATCCTATCGAACTTTATATTCTAGTTCTGTACATTTTCGTAAGCCATAAACGCGGAAAGATCAGCAGTATCGTAATCACTTTTAGAAAGATACTTCCTCTACGTCACCGACAAGAAGAGACCAATCTTTTTACAGTAAATAGATTCTTCGAAGTAATTATATTTAATGAAATGCGCGTCCTCGAGTGTCAAAAGTTTTCGTTTCGGTGGACGAATGTGGGTCGATCCGTGGGAATAAATTATCATGGAAAATTGGCGGAGCAGGACGTTGACCGATAAGCGGCTCGAACGCCTCCTTATCGCGGTGCTCGGTTCCGCGCGCAACGATCGGACGAGAAAATTGATTAACCTAAATACCGGGTGCACGAGTTCAACCCACTTTTCGACGACATCCTCGCCCGCGTTTAGGTTCTCTGTAGAACATGTTCCACCCGAGAGCTTTCAACGTGGCGCTGCTTTTCGTAGGGCTGGGAATGCTCCTTTTGAACCCAATCGCTTCCGATTGCTCCTGCCATTTAACTTTGATCGAAGCACAAAAATATACTTTATTAGTACATATTATTAGTACATATACAAAATTTACGATCGTTAACAACTGGAGATTACAAAAATATACTGTCCGTTGAAATCTTTATCGTGCATTTGGATTTTATGCATTCACGACAGAAATGAGTAGCTGGAATTTGACACAGTGCAACCGAACGAATTGCATCAATATATTACTATCGACCTAGTAAAATCGTTAAAGGAAGGAAACCCTTAAGTGGCTACTTATCACAAATGCAGACAGGTTTTTTTATTCTTAATACTTTAGTCTGCTCGAAATTTCTAGGATCGGAATAATAAATTTCTAATAAAAGTTCTAGTGGAATTAATTCGCTGAGCTGATTAATTTAAAAATGTCCTGATTGCCGAAGAACTTACGTTGGGAAAATAATTCTACAAAGAAAAAAAATCCGTTCCACCGATGTGCATCGCGAGGGTCTTCAATTATTTCCTCGGATCTGCAGATTTTAGCCGGCCGCGCATAAACTCCTTTGTCTGCCGATGAGTATCTCGAGGAAAAGGAAAAGTCGGTTGAAGACCGAGGGAAACCGGAAGTCTGCATGGTGTCACGATCGCCGAGCGTTCTTGTCCTCGAGCGACGAAGGCGGAGGACCTCTGGCCCCGTCATGGGGACTTACTCGCGCCCTTGAAGGGCCTCTCTCATTCGTTCCTGCTTCCACAAATGGTAGCTCTCGCTCGTTCTTGCTCGCTAACAAGGGATGCGTGAGTCGGTCTGCGTTTCTACGTGCGTGTTTCTTGATCTAGATCCCGACCACCTTGAGATTCCACGGGCGGCTCTCCCTCGTGGTGGATCGTCGATCAAAGAAATCGCGCTCTTCCGTTATTTTCGCGTCCTCCGCGCACGCCTCTTTTCTCTTCGGCTCGGGTTTTCCGCCGGATAGGAATTACCTATCGTTGCATATTCAACAGGCCCCGGAACACACGGGCTTTTTAAAAGACCAGAAACGTGGCCGGGCAAAAGGATCGCTCGTTTCCAACGATCTCCGGACGGATTACCCGTTCTAGGATTCACCGCGATCCTCACGCGAGTACACGATCGTCCGAAATCGGCCGGTCGGGATTAAAAACCGCTGGAAAACGTCGCTACCCTTCGAAACCCTTCGATTTTCCCGAAATGTATTAATTTATTGGGTAATTATTTACTTCGAGGGCCTCCTCACCGATTTTGATGACCTTGAAATATGTTGTCAAGGAAAATCCAGGAGTAGTCTTTCAAAATTGAAAGCTCACCCTGTATATGTATGACCAGAATGAGTAATACGAAAAATTCAATATAGTATTAGCAATAGTTTTTTGAAAAAACCTCGACAACATATTTCAAGGTCCTCAAAATCGGTGAGGAGGCTCTCAAAGTAAATAATTACCATTTATTATTTAGTTTATTAAAAATTTGTCGCGACCTCTTCAACCTTACTCGAACTACAGATAAAATTTTTTGCATCGTTTGCATGTTCACTCATTTCCTACGAAAATAGATTATAACTGCGACAACGAAAAAATTCTAGAATTGATGCCTTCCATTACTAGGCTCAATTTCACCGGCATAGAACGCGAAGAATATAAATATTCTAGGCTGGAAACAATGGTTTGGAAATGAAGGAGCGTCGAGCACAAAAGGAGAACCCCTTCGTCCTATTCTGCTATGCTGTTTCCTGCAGACACTCGACAATTTTTACTTTATTAAGTCTAATTGACACGTTCCTACAATCTCGAAGATTCTATGCAAGGGTCTTGGTTAGGTCTATTAAAAATTCCGCACAAGGGTTAAACGGGGAGTGGTAAGAGCAGTTGGCAGGCACCTATCTCGACGGACATTTTATAATAGCAGGGTTGATCGAGAGCCGACACGTGTCACGTTTACGTACATCCGTTACCCCATTTTCAACATCGAGCTTCCTCGGAGAATTCAACCAGGCAGTATTTGTTAATTTATAAGTATCGCGGCATGTGCATCTTTCCCACTAGCTCTCTAAACGCTGACATTGAATTGCGGTTCTCTTCCGGCTATTATTCGATGAATTATTCGAATCTCGCAAATGAAAAATCGTACGAATACAGGTTTACTTTTCGAGTTTGGATAAAAACGTCGCGTCGATGGAAAACCACTCCCTTCTCCAGCTGCGAATCTTTCCTCTCGTTCGCGATGCCGTTTTTGGTCAACGATTGCTCACGATGGTTAAGAAACTGTTTGCTCGCAGAAATACGACGGTGAAGTTGTAACCACTGGACGAATCTTTTTGTTTACAACACTTTTTCGGTCACGAATATTCTACATCGTGACGGAAGATGAAGAGATTGTTAAAGAACAATATGATCGGAATTTTTCCAATTGTTTTTCGCGGTCGAGCGCGTCGAACGGATCCGAGGAAAGCTCGACGAGGAATTCTTTATTGGCCCGATAGGTGAACGGCCATTAATTTAGGAAAACGCGGAGAAAATGGCGGCGCTTCTTGGCAGCACGGTACCGAAGATAACGTCGAGCTTTGCGTAATGTCCCGGCGGTAAATCAACGTCGAACGGGTTTGCAATTCCGCGCAGATAAAAGGAATCGCGAACGGTTTCGGGCTACGGCTCGATCGTCCAGGTTAGAATGGAAGAGGCTCGCGAACCTGACGCAGGATTTCCGTGGACGAGCGATTATGCTATCTCTCGCAACGTCATCAGTCGCGCAGTTCCCATAAAATAGGTGGAATTAATCCGCAAATTTTCTAGTCGTCAGCTCGAGTGAAGATTTTTTAGACATTTAATTCGTAGATGTTTCTCTCCGGGCAGGATGTTGAGAAATGTGAATATTCTTTAGTAAGTTTATTTGTCAGTATTTTCCGAAATTTTCCGCAACAGCCTGTAGCTTCCAGGGTATTTTCTCCGAGACACGTCGACCCCCTTATCGAACCCATGACTAGCAACTGACAACTTAAATTCGTCGAGCGTCAGACGAGATACGTTTAAAGAGGATCGTCGTCCTAAATTCTTTTTCAGACAAAAACTGTATTTTCGTGCTCTTCGAATCCGTGGAAACTCTCTTCTCAAATAAACGATATTTATACGAACGAGACGCAAACGTCTACGGTGGACGATTTGATCATTCGACGATGATTCGAAGCAAGAATTAATTTGTAATTGGAAAAATTGGAATTCATGCAATTCTAAACAGGAAACCAGAAAATGTTACGTATTTTTCAGCCTAAGATTAATCATTATATAATGCGGTAGAATCGATGACATTAAATTATATTTAGCAATCCGAGAAAATATAGCCGCGAAGTTTGGTTGCCGCGGCTGCAAAATGAATGACAACGTGTTAAAACAACACAGCGCGGCGCGAGACATTTTCGTATAAATATCGGGAGAAAAACCGGGGCAATTAGCGCCGTCTAGATATTTTCCTCGTTTCACTGTGCGACGTTCAGCCAGCGATGATTCCCGACGAAAATAATTAAACGGGATTCACGAATAGCAGACGGGTCACGTTTAGGCGACTGGTCGCCATGAATAAATCCTGTTCGCCGGCGTGTTCCCGCGAAATTTCCACAGGGATCCTTCCCGAATCTCGCTCTAGCTACCTGTTTCACCTGTCGCTGTGTATCGATCGATCCCTCGGACGAAAAGCAAGAGTCCCAGTGGGTCACCGGTCGGCACGGTAATCCCCGCTTAATAGACCAGAAACAGACTCTCCTCGCTTAATTGTCCGCTGTCGCTCAATCTCTCGAAACTACTCGGACACCTTCTCCCCCGATTTTTTTTTGCTCGTTTCCGATTCGCGACTTCCACTCCCGGTGACAGTCAGTCGCGGCTACTACCCAACTGTCAATTAACCCCTTAACCCGTTTGCATCGTTAGCGTTGTTTTCCTGGTGCCTGTCGCCGGTGCAAAGACGTTTTTCAGCGTTGCGCAAAATAAAAATTTCCCAAGTGAACTTTCAGAAGCACGAATTCGCTAGAAATGTATTTTTTCTTTTATTTTTTTTTTATAACGAAACAATGCTACAATATTCAGATATATGTATTTTCAACATCTTCGTAGTTTTGTATTTTACCAATTCGTTTCAATGATTAATGCATAAAGTCAAGTGAATTTTCAGAAGCACGAATTCGCTAGAAATGTATTTTTCAATTTAATTTTATTAACGAAACAGTGCAACGATATTCAGATATATGTATTTTTTAACGTCTTCGTAGTTTTGAATTTTACCAATTTGTTTTCATGATTAATGCATAAAATCATTTACTAATTAGAATGGTTAATAGCGGAAATAAATTTTTATTTCCCGTCAGTCTCTCGTAACTGAATCAGTCGATTGTTATTCGATTAAATTGAACATTGTCTGATCATTTCGATCGATTTCACTTGACTATGAAGTGAGAGCAGGTATAAACATTGATTCAGAGCACCAGACCGATACACGCCGTAGAAAATAATGCATCGAGGTGTTAAGTATAGTATGCACGCTGGTCCAGCCTCGATAAATGAGTTTCTTCCCACTTAATTGTCGCGGTGTTACCCCCACTGGTTCCTGGAACCGTTGCAACCTTTTTCCATCGTTTTATACGCTGACGCTCGTTTCAATTACCAGGCGGTGGCGCGGTGCGGAGGCTGTTCTCGTAAAAATGTTGCGGATCCACGCGAAAACCTACGGCACGGGCCCATTAATGCATACGTGTGGCTAGATAGTCTAATTTCTCCTTTACGTTCTACGAGATCCAATTTAACCAAGTGAAATTTGCCTTCGGACCGTAGAAGATGCGATCTTCCGAAAGTTGAAAAACACAGCTACCGTTTCGGTATGCGCTTAAAAACGCTGCAAAGTGTTCGGAGAGACCTCCAATTACACGAATTTCAACATCGAAACAGTGGAAATATTTTCAAAAATACTGTATTATTTTTCAACCATTAAAATCAATCGAAACAATCCATTAATAAACAACTCGTAGACACTATAATTACGACAGTTCGGAAGCGATCATTGTAAAAGAGGAAAACGCATAGACAAAGACACCCGCGTTGCGTGGGATTAACCGGCTAGGAGAGAGGAAAAGAAACGGTGGATCGTTTGCGATCGTTGAATCGTAGGATCGTCTCGCGCTCGATTACACCAGTCCACGGTGGATAGATACACGCGTCCCACGTCGAGGGCCCGATTACGTATCATATCCTTAACGGCGCATTCTTCGGCGAAGATGTCACCCGCCTAACAATAAAAGCTGACCAGTATTCGGTACGCGGAGATATCGTCGGACGAACAACCCGCTGTCTTCATATTATCAGCATACGGTACTATATAGAGATGAGAAGATGTCTTGGCACTGAAACAAGCGGCTGAGTGGCGTCTACCAACTCCCCACCATAATCTAGATCCCAATAGCCCCTCCCCCGTTGCCGCATTACTCGTTACCAATAGTGCCATTGCAATAGTGGTCACTGATCACTTGTTTTTTACCACATTTTTATCAGCTCGCTTTCTTGTTTGTTTGTCTGTCTGTTTGTCTGCCTGTCTGTCTGTCTGTTTGTTTATCTGTCGGTTTGTGTGTCTGTCTGTCTGTTTGTTTGTTTGTTTGTCTGCCTGTTTTTTTATTTACGACTGTAGACTTCAATAGAGGACCGAACATAGAGAAGGACATAATGAAATAGGGACCACGTGGCCGAAAAGTGTGGCCGTCGCCGGCACAGCGTTGACAGACAGTGGAGTGAGTAGACACTAGACAACGTTTAGAATGAATCCCGGACAGCATTCGAGGTTTTACTGTATTCTGAAAAGTAGAAGAAGCAAATATCCTTGCTTAGTGTTCTGCAACCATTTTGACTCAACATTGTACAACGTGCAGCTTACTGTACAAAGCTAGGAAGATGACTACGTAGTGAGACGCGTTTCTGATTGCCTTGTGCGTCCCACGTGACTTGTCAGGCAAAATTTTCGGTACGTGACGTGGTGTCCTTTGAGGACTGGAGTCGCATAGAAACGTCGCGGGTGCAAACCGAGCACCGAAAGCACAGGAAGCGTGAAAGGTGTGACCGAACCAGAGTTCTGCGGAGAAGTTGTCCAGTCCAGGTCCTCGTCATCGAACATGCACGCCTCTCGATTCAGTTTCTCGATCCTTTCCCGCGTATCGACAGCGCGGTGGCTGGCGACACGACAGCGAGGCTAGGGGGGAACGGAAAGGATCGGAAAGAGAACAGATCGGTGGCAGCGGTCGCGGCTACGGGCTGTAACATTAAGCGACACGGAATTTCGTCTCCGACACCGCGGCGAACACCGTGTTCGTCGCCGATCCGCTCCGATCCGCTCCGCTCGCGCGCTCTTCTCCTCCTCTCCTCGTTGCTTGTTGCGCGCGTTCCACGCGTGTGTAAGTGCGTGTACACGCGGAGACAGGGCTCACAGGTTAGCCTCGGCCCACATTGGCATAACACTTTCACTGACGTAACACTTCACTCTAAACTGTTGTGTTGCCATACGCGTATTCCTTCCTTCGTCTCTTTCTCTCTCTTTATCTCGTTCACTCTCTCTCTCTCTCGTTTTGTACGTCTCTCCGCGATCATGCGAATGATGCTCCCCCGCGCATCGGTCTATCGATATCTGGCCCTAGAAAACGGAAACGCGTTTCACGGTAACTGGGCTGGCTCACGCGAATCCAGGATGCAATACCGGAGGAGTAGACACGGTTGTCTTTCGATGTTTCGGACGAATTTGATTTGCAAATTATTATTTATTGTAGACGGGCAGAAGCCCTTTTTATATGAGTATTTACAACGAAAAGAAAAAAAGAGAAAGAAGGGACATGCGCTGTTATAAGTAGTGCATAATTGTTGCAATAATGCGGTTCGTTGGATTAATTAATCCTTAAGTAGATTTCGCTTTAAGTTTTTGAAAACCCGTTCTTGTTCTGAGTTCACGTTCCGGTACATAAAAATTGATTTGCGCAAGTAGAGAAGAACAATCAATATAATTATTAATTAAATTAAAAATAAAGCTCTGGTCGGATATTATTCTTCAAGCAGATAATGGTTCTAGGTTCATTGTAGTTATGATTGCGGAAATGTATCTCTCTTGCTGTACTATAACTAGACAGCGGATCGAACCTGTGCGCCGATATCGTAAACTAATTTCTATTAATTCGTACGATCGACAAAACGGAATATTTAGATGAAAATTCGTCTTTTCTATTTTCCGAAGAAAAGAAGCGTCGGCAGAAGTAAAAGGAAAGAGTCGAGCCTGGCACAGCGTGCAATTCAAAGACGGGGGTGGGGGAGGAAGATTGAATAGCACAGATTCCAGCTGGAATGTCCGATGAGAATCTCTTGGAACGGATAGATAGGAAATTCGCTCGCGTGTGCAACAAAGGAGAACGCAGTTAAGCGTTTCAGAAAAATCAATTTCCATAACCCGACGAAACAAATGATCGTCGCGTCTACGAGACAGTCGCCACCTAGGAGGTCGATGTATTCCGATATTATCGAGATTCCACCCGATCCCTCGATCGGGCTCGGCAATGGGGAAAAAGCTTGGCTCCTGAAAATCGAGCTCCCTCGCAGCTGGCGTAGTCCTCGAACCCTGCGATTACCATGAATTCGTAATATCCGGCGCGAGACGTCCATCAAGTCGTCGTAGGCACGGTTGATGTCAAAGGACCGGCGAAATCAGACGTTCGCCGTGAGATTGATAGGATCTGTTATTGAACGTTAGACTGGCTACAAGTTCTAGACCCTCCGGGAAAATGTCATTTCCTTATCATTAAGAAATCGATGCGACGTTTCCTCTGCTTATTCTGCGTACGCATTCTTCCCTGGATTCGCCCCGTGCTTCGAACAGCGTCGATTAAAAAACAAAAATGGCTATTCCATAGACTATTACATTTATTGCTACCTAGTCATCTTTCCATCTCTGTGTAATGGTCTACACTTTCCACAATGTTTAGTCGAAATGATAATCGTTCTTAAGGCGTTAAGACATCGTGGCATTCGACGTGATAAAATGCATTTATACAATGAACGGTGTGCAATATGGCTATTTCATAGACTATTAAATTTATTGCTACCTAGTCATATTTCCATCTCTGTATAATGGTCTACACTTTCCACAATGTTTAGTCGAAATGATAATCATTCTTAAGGCGTTAAGACATCATGGTATTTAACGTAATAAAATGCATTTGTAAATCGACAATGTGTGCAATTAACCTGACATAGTTGCATGGTGTGTCTTTTATTTACCTGGACGGCGGATTCGACTCTCCGCTGTCTAGTTATAGTACAGCAAGAGAGATACATTTCCGCAATAATAACTACAATGAACCTAGAACCATTATCTGCTCGAAGAATAATATCCGACCAGAGCTTCATTTTTAATTTAATTAATAATCATATTGATTCTTCTTCTATAATAATAATAATAATTTCTGACGCGAACGGGTTCGAACGTTCAACTGAAGTAACAGCACATTACAAAATGCCGGAGATCGTTTTGAAGTTTCAATATACTGTTTGCTTGTGGATGATTAAAGATAGTATAAGGCATTTCGAATTGTTCTTCTGGAAAAGTTGCGAAGTCTGCGTTTTTCATAGAGATTGCGGTGGTATCGTAGACGCGTGCGAGGAAGGCTGGTTCTCACTGCAACGTGGACGCAATCGCTTTGACATTTACGATCGACTCGCCGCGATTCGGCTCGGGAGATCGGGAATCTTCCGCGAACGCGGACGAATAAACAAAATGGAAACGACTCGACTCTCGGCGATCGCGAGTGACGCAACGAAATCCGGTAAGCCTCGATGGGAAATCCTGCAACACTATTACCATACGGTCTCAGGAAAGGAACACGCCAATTCGAACGGTCGTACGACCAAAGTGTTTACGTTCGCAACCTCGGTGTAATAAATAACGGAACGAATGGTCCTGAACACCGTCAATTCTGAAGTTGTATTAATTTATTAAATATACAACGGATTTGTTGCATTTAAAAAATGCATGTAATGATGTGCGTAAAAACATTAGAACAATTTGAGAATACTATCATGTTCTTTTCAACCTACTGAACATATTAAGGAAGAATATAATCACTTCTTACGCAAACCAATTTTTATGTACCGGAACGTTAAATCGAAATCTACTTATAAATTAATTAATGCAATGAATGGCATTATTGCAACAATCATGCACTATTTATAACAGTATTGATTTTTTCATTGAATCTTTGCAAAATTTTCAAATGCAACTACGCAGGATTATATGATAATACCTATCGATTGTACCAGTATTATTTTTTTTTCTTTGTCTTTGTGCGCATGTTTAAAGGAATAAATAATAATATAAATATCTGTTCCACTCCAGTTTGTTGGAATTCGGGTAAAACATTTTTATCTTGCATAAAGAGCCGCTCTCTATTATCCTGATTGTGTGCGTGCCATCAATTACGTGATTTCGTGAAGTTGCCTTTTATGCGAGAGGAGTGAAGAGTCGATGAGCGGGCTCCGATCGAAGGAGAGAGTAATCGGTCGAGTTCGGTTCGCGAAAAATCTCGAGTGGGCCTTGCGGTTGCGCAACGAGGATCGAAGTTTCAATTTCACCGGGGCAATTAGACACGGCAACTGGTCGAAACGGGCTGATCGAGGCCACACCGTCGAATTCGTACAGTGACGAGGCTCGCGAGCGCCGGTGCAGAGAGACCGGTTCAATTATGTCACCGGAAACCTAGGTATTTCGCGTGGCGAGCCACCTGCCACGCTTGGCTAGGCGATCGATCCGATCGAGAAGTAGCTGATCGATCGATCGATCGTTTAGCTGGGTAACCGTAACCCAATTTCGCAGCCGATCGAGAGTGTGCGTCGTCGCCGGCAACACGCGCCGCAACTCGCGTAGTATAAGGAAATTCCCGAGTCTCGCTTTGCCGTGATTCTCTTGCGAAACTGTTTACCTGCCGGCATATGGGATAGGTTCCAAGGATAAAAGATTACACACGGAGAGACGCAGCTACGACGTAGCCCGTCGACGTCGTCAACGTCGTCGTCGTCGTTTAAACGTACTCCCTCCTTTTTTGCTTACATATTTTCCAACGCTACTGAATTCGATCGGCCTACTTTCGCGGCTATTCTACTCGCGTACGGATTATCATTACACCGAGCTGAGCAGAGTCGATTCGAGCCACAACACAGAAGCCGATTTCGTCCTGGGAATTATGGTCTCGGTTAAGTTGGCATCTCCTTTGCCCGTCTAGACGCAGACTTTTTGTTTTCCATACAACATTCGTCGTAGCTCTCTGCTGTGCATTTAGACGCTCAAATTTCGGTTCCTATGATTCGATTCGCTATGTATTTCCTTCTTTTTCACTTGCTAAGAAAAGCGATAGAGCGTCGCCCAAACACAAACACGTGTTCGACGGCCACTGTTTCAGAATATTTTTTGGACTACTGTTTCGGATAGCTTGCAATCTGTACTGTTATATAAACGTATCTTAAAAAATTTTTCGAGATCTTCGAAATTGTTGATTTTATAGTCGTGGAAAATAAAGCGTCAACATTTTTTCCCTTAAATTATAACAGCTGAACTAGCAAACCGAAGAAAATGAGATTTTAGGAGCTTATTGTGAAAACATAAGAGTATCTACTCAAATTTATTCGTTTCTGTTTGACATTAAGTAAATAGGAATAATTTTTTAATGAATTTTAGTGGAAATTTCATCCCGACATATCTTATGGTTATAGTAAAATATTACGAGATTGCATATCTCAGGGTAGCGTTCACTTGAAATAATTATAATTTTGATTGATAGGAATATTGGAGAATATTCATCGAAAGGACAATGCGATATTATTTCTTGGCGTAGACGCACCTTTACTGACGAACAGAAGCGCTTTGAACAGCCACCTTTACAGCTATTTCAACACATTACCTACCGGCGATTATTCATAATTTTTTCGAAGTCCATTCTCATGGCTAGACACTTCTTAATGGATCCTTATAAAGCTACGGCAAGTCTAATTGCGAACCACAAAAACAATCGCAACAACGTCATCTAATATTTCCTAAGCTTCCTTTCGGTACAACAAGACCAATAAAAATCTGATTATTCGGAAACCAATACGAAAGAGAAACGAAAACCAATGGTTCTATGGAGCAAACTTACTTGCTAAGTGAAAAATTATTTAAGAGTTAGTAGTATAAACACGTGCTGGCTACATGCCGGCATAATACAGAGTGAGGTGAAATGTGACAAACGTTCTGATCTGAAAACGAAAACGTCTTGGTTTGGAGAGGAACGAATCAGATAGCATCTAGTTAGATAGCTTTTATAATTATTTACAAAAATTGCTGAGTTAGTAACATAGGATTGAATCTTTGCGCCGAAAACATCAAGTTAGTTAAATAAAATCAAGTTTCTTCTACCGCTTCATTTATCAAATATATTTTTCAAGATGTTTCTTATAAACTTCTACCTAGAATTGCTTAGTTAGTAACATAGGTTTGAATCTTTGCGCCGAAAACATCAAGTTAGTTAAATAAAATCAAGTTTCTTTTACCGCTTCATTTATCAAATATATTTTTCAAGATGTTTCTTATAAACTTCTACCTAGAATTGCTTAGTTAGTAACATAGGATTGAATCTTTGCGCCGAAAACATCAAGTTAGTTAAATAAAATCAAGTTTCTTTTAATGCTTCATTTATCAAATATATTTTTCAAGATATTTCTTATAAACTTCTAATTAGCTGCGCGGTAGGGAGGTTAATGATCATCTATAAAAATTGCATACGTTCGCGGATGTTCTAAGCCGGACTTCGGAAAGAGTGCAGCATACTGAAGGGGTTATTCTTGTGGGATCCCCGACACCCGCAAGCCATTTCTAATTGCTATTGCGAAAAACGTCGGAAGATTGTCCGTGGAAATTGCGTGGAAACGCAGGCGAGCATAGAAGCGACCCAGTCGGTTGAACATGTACGGCCAGAAGCCGCTCGTACTCGTACTCACACTCGTACGCACGCTCGTGGGAATTAAGTTACCGACCCGCGTGTCCTTCGCGCTTAATTATACCGAGCGTGCCGCCAATCGCATTGTCGGCTACGCCGCGTTTTATCGTCGAATAAAGAGGGAAGGAAGTATCGTATCGACACAATGAACGGACCTTGGAGATTTCCGCGGTGAGATTCGAGCGTTGCCAGAGGAACGACGGGCAAACTCGACTCTACAGACCGTCGCTGGGAAACCGATCCTTTGCCAATGTTTACTGGATTTTCCTGAATCCTCCGGGGATCGTTGACCTTCCCTCTGAACCCTACAAATTCTTCGGAACACTTTCGCCCGAAAACAGACACGAACTTTTCGAAGTTTCTCCGTTGGAACTTGAATTTGGTAATTATATAGAAAAGGTTTGCGTATTCCGATTTTGATGAAATTTTAATATGTTATAGATTTCGACATTTTGAACAATTTTTTCCTTTTCTAATATAGGGGGGTCGCTTTTAATTTTCGAGATATTTGGAAAAGACTATCGCTGACACTGTATTGAATTTTTCGTATTCCTGCATGCTCCGCGGCAACGTAAACCTGACCCTGGCCGCATCTGTTTATTTTTTGTTTGTAAACACGTTGTGGAATACTTGTAATAATAATTGCGGAGCGTGCAGGAATACGAAAAATTCAATGCAGTATTCGCGATAGTTTTTTGCAAATATCTCAAAAACTAAAAACGACTCCACTATATTGGAAAAGGAAAAAGTTGTTCAGAATGTGTGGCTGTATAAGATATTAAAATTTCATTGTTGGTGAATTGCAGATCAGGCAACTTTATATTGAAACTAGAATAGGGGACAAATTAGTAGACTGTGGATCGTTGTGCAAATTCTCGATTTTTCAGGTAATTCTATAAGAATAAAAAAAATAATTATTATACAATGCGGATCTTTCTTCGAATTCAGAGAAACAAATAACGCAATTAGAGTGCTTTGCTGGCGTTATCAAGTACAATATAAAGAGATGAGACTTCAATTAGTGCAAGAGGAAGACGACAGGTGGTCGCGTTGAAAATCGTAAGAGTTGACAAAAAGGAAATTCCGAGGCAGTTAACACGGGAGGGAGTAGTTAGCGGGCATTAACTTTGAACACGTGCGGCGGCTCCGGTTTTCAGAAGATTCCGCTGCACTGTTTACGTCGGGGACTTCCTTGACAGTCCCTTTGAGCGTGCTCTTCTTCCGGCAGGCTGTCTTTTCGGGTTTCTGGAACTTCTGGATTCCCGTCGATGAGAACTAGCAGCGTTATTTTAAGAGCTAGCCCGCGAATAACTACCTCGAATCGTTTACATCTACGAAACAACCTAACAAGTACGATTATCATTGTAGATAATTATCCTCTGTTTTCTAAACGTTTAACGTTTCTACACTTTATTTAAAGTGATCGACGCAGAAGTAGGCGTGGCTCCAGAACAGTGCCCCACGAGGAAATGCTCGCACCATTCGCAAGCTGTCGCCGGACCGCGAATCTAATGAAATCGAATCGAAACAGGGTCGAAAGCCGATAAATACTTTCGGCTAGGGCGAGAATCCGACGTTCCGTGGGAACAGTTACGTTGGATTTCCAACAGGTGGTTCATGGAATCCGCTTCGGAGCGTCGCGGATACGAAAGAAATTGGCAAACTCTCGAGTAGCTCTTCGGGACCGTGGTAAATATTATACCAAGGTTTTCGGACGGCGGAGAAATCGGAAGGGAATCGAAAGCGCGAGTTTCTCTCCGCGTAGCTTCCGTATCTGCACGGTTTTCGAAAAGAATATTTTTTTCGCTTCGCCGCGGAGGAGGCGCGGAGGGAAGAGGCGCCGCAACGGTGTTTTCTTCGACGGGAAAAACGACGTTTACTTTCCTTTCGACGATGGAAACCGGCGCTCCAGATGAGCTCGAGCGGAGAAAAGAACGGCTCTACACGTGAAAGTAGAAAAAAATGATTTCTAAGGACGGATGCTGCGAAGCGTCTCGGCTACGCGCTGCTTTAATCCTTTCGCGAGGAAAGGGGAAAAGGCGACGCGCACGCTGACTCACCCGCCAGATCTGCACATAATATCGCCGTTCCATTTCCACGATTGTCTCCAAATAGGTTACGAGCAAGATCTGTTTCCCTGGTGATGCCTGAGTTCACCAAGCACAAGCCAGCATAAATACTGTCGAAATGGAAAACACCGGCAAATGGAAAATCTTTTCCGACGGCTACCTGAACCTTTCTCGTATTAGATTGTCACAACAGTTTCCTTCGAAATGTGCAACCCCACGCTCGTCAGCGTACACGTCTGGCTGTGTTCAAATGTTAAAAGCAGTTTTCACAGAAAACTAAATTCTTAACAGATAGATCAATAAATGAATGAAAATATCCTATATCGTTTTCAACCTAGTAAACACATCAAGAATTAAAATCCATTTCACTTTGTTCAGGCAGGAAATTGTTATTTTGCATAAATATTAGCCGATTACAAAGGTTAGTCACGTGCTCGTCTGTTATTAGCAGTGGAACGACTAATATTAGTCACGAGACGTCTGGAGGTGCACTTATCAATTAAACCATGATAAAATGATAAGTAGATGGGACAATTGGACAACAGTATTTTTAATTCCTTCAAACATGTTCGCTGTTTTACATCTGCTCTATGAATTTTTTCAATCAATGCATACGAGAGACTTTTCTCTGTAAACTCTATGTAGTTTACGTACTAGGAAAAATGGTTTAAACGTCGTTAAAAGAGAAACAGATACGGCAAACATTTCGATCGGCGGTGATAAGAGGATCCTGATTTTCCTAGATTTGGGAAAGCCGTTCTAACAGGTCTGTGGTTTTCCTCGCGGAAAATCGCTTGGGAGCTCGAAGTCGGCTCGAGTATCGAGTATCGCCTCGGGAGGGGTTATAGGTAATGCCTTGGTGCTCGGCAGAGGGCCCTGACCCGATTGCAGAAAATGTCAACACTCTCGTTACGTGGCTGCACTATCGCCGGCCAGGAGCGAGTGTGCACGCACGAAAACGTACGCGCTTGGCAAACGCGTACCCGCGCACGTGTGTGCGGCGCGAGGAAACACGTGGGTGTATGGGTGCGCGAGCCTCGTTTCCACACACGGACGGGGAACGGCTTCGATGTCTTTAACGTGGCCATCTTGACTTCACTTTCAAACGCTGCTATCGGACTGGAAACGGACCAGAGAGAGAGAGAGAGAGAGAGGAGACAGAAAGAGAGAGAAGACGACGGGGAAAAGGTGGAACGGGGACGGAACACGGTATACGCGCCGTGGCACCGTGTGTGGCAATACGAGGAAGCCGATTACCCAACGATCCAGGATCCCTCGAACACGGCCAACGGTTACACGCGATTCCGCGTAATTCGACGCTTTGCGTGTCCGACTCGGCCCGTCTCGTTTCGACTCGTTCCGATTCGGTTCGACCCTCGAAACCATCCCCCCTCTCTTCGCCCAGCCACCACGGTGAAATCGCGCTAATTAGGCGATCGTTCATACCGCGATCTATCGAGGCAACATCTATCCAAGATCAGTGGATTCTTATGCAAAATCTGAATTGCAACAAACCGGCGCAATATAGAAATTGATTCTCTTTCTGAGTATGTTCTAGCCAGACTGCGGATTTGATGCATTTGTGGGAAAAGTGCGTGGTTGTAATTCCGAACGAGAACGGTTCGATCAATTACTACTGAGAAATTAAAAAAACAATTTTGGAGAAACGTAGATGATTATTTGATAATCTTGCAAAATTGTTTTTTGATTTCTCAGTAGTAATTATATACAGACATATTGATAAAAAGATAACAAGAAATTTTCTTGAAAAAATAAAATAAAGTCTCAATTGGTACCTATGCCTTACAATCAATCTATACGATGTTTATTTTGCATAAACATCTGCAGTTCATAGGAATATTTCAAAGATTAGAATTATAATTTATAACACAGTATCGATTTTTTCATCGAATCTTTGCAAAATTTTCAAATGCAACTACGCAGTATTATTTTGTTTTTAATAAATAGTCTTATATCTTTCTCTTTTTTATTTCTTTTCTTTGTAAATGCTTATGTAAAAAGGGCTTCTGCCCGTGTATAATGAATAATAATAATAATTTGTTGTAAAAAGAAGGAATTTTATGCGTATTACACAGATTTCACGTATCCAGTAAATTCGGTTCGAAATCTGAATCCCGAGGCTAACTCGTAGAGCTGCAGTGCAAGGGGTTAACGACGAAACCGCTTAACGACGGACATTTCAGTACGCGTCGTTGAGCGACGCATGACTGTGCTCATGAATTTATTTCTCAATTTGCTATAACTTGTGGGAATTAAGACTGCATGCGACAGCGCACCCGTCCACGGTAATATACGTTGAACAGGAAGACGCATCGATACGCGTGCACGCAGACTATATCGATTCGCTGCACCTGTTTTTCCTCGAGCGAGAAGTAGAAACGAGTAGCTGCGAGGGACGCGCGGTGGAACGAGGAAGAATCTAGAGAAAGGGGAGAGAGAGAAAGAGAGACAAGACGCCGGGTCTCGAATCTATTTCCGTAGGGCCCCAACCCGAGTGTCATGAGACGGAAGCACTCGGTGGGGAGAAACGGGAGGAAAAGAGAGAGAGAGAAAGAGAAAGAGAGAAAGTGGAAGGGAGAGAGAATTTATGTGTTTGAAGAGGGTCAAGGGAACGAGGGTAGCGACAAGTGCAGCAGAGTCGCGCAGCTGGATGCAACAGGGGGTAAAGAAACGCGTGCATTATCCGGCTACGGCGTTTTCGCGCGATCGAAACTCGATCCTCCTCTCGGTCAACGATAATCACGATTACGTTTACAGTGCGGTGCGTCGAGGAGGTCGTCAGGCTGTGCGTATAAGCGTTCATGGTTGGATTCGATCGTGTTCGAGAGCCCGAGAACGTGGGAAATTGACCGGCGTCCCATTTTTCGCGGCGCGTACACACCGGATGATGGATCGCGAGAAGATCGACGCGCCGGCTCTACGTGAAAATCCACTTTTTGCCGGTTACGCAGAATGCGCACGGCGAAAGTGACGCGTGTCGAAGAGACGAGACACTCGGGCAGAAGCAACGAGCTATGTAGTTCTTTTCTCTTTCGCCGTTCGAGACCGAGGAGAGGACGCGAATCGTTCGGGTTTTCGTCTTGGCTTCATCATTTTCCATGATGCTCTTTGTCGCTTCGAACCTTCTAGAGAAACTTTGGGGAGAGTAGCCTGACTTGGTCAATGTATTTTCGGAAAGAAGTGTCAAAAATTCATAATCATATTGGAAATTATGCTTTGAATCTGGATTAACTACATATTTTAACAAGGATGATATTTACATTATTAAATTCGCTCACGCTACCCTTCTAGCAGATGAAAAGAGGAGCGATAGAAAAATAGCGACAAATAGTTATAAATTCTATATAAATATATAGATATAATTTTTTTTTAATTTCTTAAAATTGAGAGGAAAGATACGTTTTTTTTTAAGGTCTTCTCTTCACAGATTGTTACATTATGCCACATCTAGGATATACCGACTACAAGAGTTCTTTTTGTATATTCTTTTTATTAAGGATAGTAAAGATGAATAATCCAATTTGACTAAACAATCCAAGATAATTAAGAGTTCAAAGAAAAACACTGTTAAAACGTTCTTCGAACTTTGTTCACGGCTTCGTCGTTTCATCAACGTTCGAAGTACACGAGTACTTTCGTGAACGGTCAGTAAAACGTTGTTAAGAGAACAAACAGAATTTTAGGTTCGCCGGGCAGCGAGTAAACTGGGCTTTACGGTGAGTTTCGCACGCGGGAGCGACGCAAATCCCCCGATCTCGTTAAACCGAGTGCAAACCGAAAACGGCGGCAGTGGTTTCGGTCGATATTTCGTCCGAAGACTCGGTCTAATCTGTATTTATAATAGTATTGCTAGAAAGTTCGGTCTCTCACTTTCCAACCGCTTTCTAAAAATGTGAAAAGAACAACGGCGAGCACCCATTCCGATTCGCGTTCTAACGGCACGTAATTGTCCGCGGTCTGCGATCGGATTCTCCCGAGTCCTGCAACCTTCGAATCCTTCGAGAACAGATACGCTGAATCCCGTTTGCAACGCGATGCAATACATTGCATTATTTATAATAACGTGACCAATTTTTAATGGCTACTCACCACCCAAGTGCTAAGGGTTAATATCTTTTCATCCGAAATAAAATTCTATCTTGTTCTTCTCGATACATAAGTTACCGGATATAAAATTTCTTTTTGATTCTTAAAATTTAGAAGAAAGATAAGATTTTTTTAGGTCTTCTCTTCATAGATTGTTTCCACCACGTCGCCTAGAATGATTGTTACATTATGCCACATCTAGGATTTACCAAATGCAAGAATTCTTTTTAGATATTCTTTTTATATATTTATTTAAAATTGGCGATCGTGATCGAAGAAAACAGTTATTCTTTTTCTAATATAGAATAATTAATGGCGAAGACGTTGCACCCTCGTGTTCTCATCGGCTGGGACTGTTCGTAGTCGAAGGACTCGCCTCGAGCGAACTTCGGATAGTTCTGCGGCTTATCGGCGTTTGTTATCGTCGAACATCGGCGACCGTAAAAAGCTCGTAATCGTTTTAAACGGCCGGGTTAAAGGCCAAGCGTCTCACGCGGCCTACAAAAGGTCGTTAGCACTCGAGCGGTGTCTCGTACACGCGACGAGGACGCTAGCCCGTTGTCGTCGTCGACGGTAGATGCGTTGTGGAAGCGCGACGTGAAAACGAGCAACGAGTTAGAAGTAAAACTCGAAGCGCGTCTCGCATAATGTTCGAACCTTTAAGGTCGCGAAACGCGTTCCTCCTCGGCGTGGACTCGCGAGCAATCGCGAAATCGTGTATGCGCGTAGTACGGCCGTGTTACGACACGGCTGTAAATTGTAAGAATTGGGCCACCGCGTGCACGTGTGCCCGGCCGCGACCGGTGCACGTACGTATGCAGTATGCACGCCGCACACCGAGCCGCCGCCTGCCTTTTTTTTTCGCTTCGACGCAAGAACGCAGGCGCAATTATTGCTAACGCGGATGTCTGGTCGCGATTCGCGAGGCCTTGGCCGGTTTCCCTTTCGGAGTAGCGAATCGGCATTGCTCGCGTGCCGTGAGTAGTTCGGTCGCGGCTGTAGCAAGACTCGTTATTTCTCTTACCATTTCAAGGTAACTGGTTCTTCTCCGTTGGTGGCTTACCGATAGAAACACTACTATACCGACTGGTCGATATGGCTGTAGTTTTGCCGATCAAAGAAGAAAGTGATCGTTGGTAACGAGCTCCATCGGTAATACAGAAACCGTATGAAACTACGTTACCGTTACATGATAATAGATCGACTCCTGAGAATATGCAACCCGCCAACAGCAAAGAAAATCGAATGCGTGAAAAGCCTACCTTTGCTGGTTTCCGGCTGGATGTTCTCCGTCTTGATCTCCGCCCTCGTTGCGTAGGGGATGGAGGTTGGCGATGCTTGCGACGATGGAGCTGCTAGTTTTTCTACCCCACGGGAAAAAGAAAGAGAATCGTGCGTGATGATGTATAGGAATAGGCTCGATGTGTTTTATGATACTCACCCGCTAGCAAGGGGTTGGCGGCCGCGATGTTGTACCTCTGCCGCCTGCACGAGGCGATGGAGGACGTGGTGGACGTGGGCTGGCTTGCCTCCGCCAGGTCGGCTTGCAGTTCCCGTAAGAACGTGTCCAACGTGTCGAAGGGCTCCTCCCCTGGGACACCGACCATCCCCTCGCCCTCTTCCGCCGGTATGTTTGGGGCGGCTGGTGTCCCCACTAGGGCGCTCAATTCCATCGGGGAAAATTCGACCGACTGCCCGGTACTGCTCTCCTAGTGGAGCAGAAGGGGGTGTGTGTCAGTGAGTGTGTCCAAACGTTTTTTCCAAGCCCTATCATCCCGCTTTGTCATCGTCCCCGCTAGATCGCTACCGCGACCGAGCGTACACGCTTTTCAGTACCAACCTGGAGACATTGCGTCAAGTCGACCATTTTGCCGTCATTGTCAGGGCACCAGAGTAGCTCGTCGTCTATGAAGGGCATGTTTGACTCCTCCTTGGGCACGAGGGTGGAGGTCAGCGTGAGGGTTTGCGATACGGGGACCGGCATCGGGACCCGTACCCTGCGGCGGGGCCTTTCTAGCCACCCCCGCGCTTTCTAACATCCAAAACCACCTCCGAATCGTCCCCACTTTTCGCCTCCTTCCTTTTCCTGCTCCGCAGACCTTTCTCTCGGTTCGAAACTACACGCTGCTCCAATTCCCCTGAAACAAACCCAGCCACCGTTAGCAACCGGCTAACTTCTACGAAGGATAGTGAAATCACGCCAAGAGAAATCCTCGAAATAATAATCGCGTTTGGCGAATCGAGAATCGGAGCAAAGAAACGTTTTTTATGATATTTAGGGGTTGCAAAGGTATCGACCGAATCAAGACCAGTTCACAGTCATTTAAATTGATGAAAAGAATGATCCAGCCTCTACCACAGGGAACGCATAGTGCGAGATCGCAATGTATTCGAGGCTTACGAGCAGCGCAATAAGAAAATGAAAATCTACCAGGGTATATAACAGAGCGCGGATGATGAGTTAACTCGTTAACTTCCTCGATTAGTCGGCGAAAAGAAAAACAAGTTACTTTCTCCCGTTCCGCAGACACGAGCCTCCGCGGAGGGTACCGGGTGTAGTTCGAGCGACCGTTCCTCGAACGGTTTCGATCGATCGTCATCGATACCGAGAAATCGAATCGATTTCGTTTAATTGCGACGAGCCACGTGACGAGCCCTCGATCGAGCACCGGGGCGACCCATCGATGCGAGAAGCGGCTACGAATCGGACGTTGATTCGTCTAAGTATAGAGTGGCAACGAGGGGAACACGCTCGCTGGCATTTCCATGAAAGTGAAAACACCGAGTGAAAACTTTCTTTCTGGCTCGCGGGTTGTTTCACTTCCTGTGCGCGTAACCTCGCTCTCCCGCCGCCGCGGCGCGTTTCTATGCAGCTTCTACGCGTCGCCTTTACGTAATCCTCCTCAGCCCGCGAAAGAAAGTTTCTATCGTTCCATGGAGGTTAACATCCTCTGGGGCTCCCCTACCTATTCAAATATCGCTCGCTCGCCGCCGGAATGCAATTCGGTGCAACGAGCTCGCCCCGTTCCCGATCGAAATCTCCGTGGCAGGTGAAACTCGTGTACGCACCGGCCACCGGTATCCTCCACGATCTCTAGACAACGATCGCACCAGATTCCCTATCGATTCCCTATAGAACCGCCTCCAATGGCTTCCAACCTCCTCAACCATCGCTACTTTTCATTTCGGTAAAGCGTTATTTCGAAATTTTTGTTATTTCGCCTCTGGCAAATTTCTAACCATCAGAGAACACACGATTTCAACCCTCACACATTTCTCACGGTGGAAATTCGCATATTTACTTTTTGGAAATATTGTGGAACGATACTACACGCTAATAATTCTTTTACCATTATTTGTTGCGTTATTAAACTTGTATCGAATAAATTACTAGACGTATTTAGTATTTTAATAAACTACTGACAGTTTTGTACGAGAGGTATTATATCTCGGTTTTATATCCTTTAAATTAAGAAAATCTTGTAAAATGTAAACCTAAGCTAATGTAAGGGGGCCCAGGATCTCAACCGAATTCAACTGGCCAAAACTATAGGAGCCATTTTTTTATGTGGGCAAATGCGTTAAGCATACTCCAATGTTAGGGGGGCCAGGATGAAATCGAGAATTCAATTTGAGATTTGAATTTCGCGCCAACGCTTCGACGCCAGCAGTGTTGACATGGCAGACACCGAAAGCAGCTCTTCCGACGAGAGCTTAGACGTGACAAGTGACAAATTCAACCCCCTAAAAGCACTGTACTCGCCTAAATTGTCGCTAAAACTTTCGAAGGCTCCGTTGTACGACAATGTCTCCAAGTTCGAGTCAATATTATCGGGCATGTCCGGTAAAACGAAAGTGCGTATGTCTGTCTAATCCACTGCTGCACCCTCTCTTTGCCGTTATCAGCCGAGACCCTCTGCTCCCGTTCATTTTCTTTCCTTTCAGAATAAAAACGTGACGAGTGACGTCGTGCAAGGTGAAAGTTCGAGGCGACGATTTTTACCCCATCAAGGTAAGACACGATTACGCTTATCAATTCGCGACTATCAGTTCCGATTTCTTCGCTCGAAAAGTGAGGTTATGAGCCAATCGATGAAACCTTCGCACGGTTCACCAGAGATGGCGACCCTATGAAACTTTGCGTTCTATTCGACTGGCGTTCTTCGATTTTTAAATGATTCTCTGTTGCCTGAGTAAATCAACCCTTGCGTAGCCAACTAAAATGTATAGATTACTGTAAACCTTTAGTGTTTAACATATCTCTTCAAGTTCTCGTTTTAAGACATGTTCTATCCTTTTGGAGTTCTTCGATTTGTCAAATTTATCTCTTTAACCTGAAATATTTATAAACATATTTGCACAAATTCTCATTTGAAGACTATACATTAATATGTTGGTGAGCAAAGACATTAGCAAATTGTTGAAAGAAACGCAGTTAATCCAATTACCTTTTATTACACATAAAGAGACACGTATGTGTTAAGATAAAAATTAAATTTGAATAAATATTTGTATTAATAGCATTAACACGAGATAAACAAACAAACCCCTGTAGTGATGAATCGTTCAAGAAGATGACATGGAGGAAGTTACTATAATTACTTCTAGTTCGGTTTCGAGTTAACAATCTGCGCAAGCTGTGCGATATCTTTTAATTGATCGCAGCGAATGAAATGAAGATGTCGAAATGTATTGACATTTCAAGCGAAAGGATACGATATTGAATTATTTCTTACCCATTATTTCGCGGAACGATGTCTACGGCGAGGGAATCGTACGGAAGAGTAGGAAACTCGAATTATCCACGGATTGTTGGTTCGAGGAAGATGCGCGGGATGCAGTGCCGTCTAGCGAGCGGTTTTCGCACCTAGACGGCGTCGGGAGGTCACGGTTTCATTCATGATAACTCGCGCACGTGGTGTCAAATTTCAATACGCTTACGGCGAGCTAACTACGAGTAGCGCACGTTCGCGGAAGTAGAATGAGCTAGCCACGCGTGGCGAACGGCGGGTCCCCTCATTCATTCGTTCTTCGGAAAAGTCCTCGCGAATTTTTCGGCAACAGAAACATTCGGTTATCGTTCCTCAATGTCCCATTGATGCGGCTAGTTTCCGCAAAGCAGCGGCTCTCAAACCGTCTCGCTCGGGGACCTCACTCTTTCGAGCGAACTTATCCGTCCATTGATTCTACTGGATCTACAGTACCTCCTTATTTGTCTACTTATTTCCCGATCTCACTAAATTGCCAGACCTGCTGAGAAAATTCTGTGGTCGTCTGGAAAAACGCCGCATGCAAATTTCAAAAAATTTTAGCTTACGCATTAACACGTTGGTCGCCATGTCACCCATATCTGGGTGACGGGTATGCTTCCGTGGGGCCCAAACATGGGTGACGCTCTTCTTGTTCGAGTTAATTATTATTATTATTTATTATAGATGGACTGAAGCCCTTTTACATAAGTGTTTATAATGACGAAAAAAAAAGATACAAGACTACTCGTCTAATAACAAAGAAGGGACATGCACAAATAGAAAAGTTTAATAATGGTACAATCGATATTGTATTATCATATAATCCTGGGTAGTTACATTTTAAAATTTAGTAAAGAATCAATATTACAAATACAAATAATTAACTTGTATGAACAAAATCTCAGAAATTCATGCTGCACTCTCGAGCAGCATGATTTATAATGAATATAATTGATGCATGATGCAAATTAAATACAGGATATACAACATAAAAATATTAAAAACATATTATAGCGATCCGCGTCGGATTTGGACCCCGCGAAAAACTTAGACGAATTACGCTGGGCGACTAACGTGTTAATTGAACCATATAGTACAGGATTTACGTATTTACCAGAAGAAAGTCATGATAATCAATTCGAAAGGCGGAAGCGAACGTACGCGACATGCGGCGTTTTTCCTGACAACCACAGAATTTTGTGTGCAAAAATTGGACGTAATCGAACAACATTTCCAACGATCTCGTACTTCGTCATTTCGTCTCAGCGACAACAAGGGAACAGTTCTTTGGAACAATTTCTATATGTATTGTAAATTTACACGTGGCCTGCCACGTGAGTTGCACGGTTTCCATCCATGACGCTAGTAAAATCGTCACCGCTAGCAATTAGTTAATCAATAATAATAATTCTCACCTTGCCACAGTGGCATCAATTTTATCGTAATTGTTGTTAAGCAATTCGATAGCGTCGGTCACCGATTACGACCGTGACGTTTAAAGCGTTAACGTGTAACCATGCCACCAGGAAACAAAGTTTGTTTCACAGTTCTGTATCGTGGAAATCTAAGGGGACGTTTAAAGTTCAGTTTTATATTTTATATAAATATATATATAGATATATACTCGCAGAGTAATTTTCAACTAACGCACCAGCTACGGGAAGTCTACTTATACCGGAATTCTAAAATAAATTGTTGAATGATGTTGCTGGAGATAGGATATCGATTCTGGACCCAAATTCCTATCGGTGCTGAACAATTCAACATAAAATCCTCAATTATTTACCTGTCAATCTATTAAAAATCCACGTTATCAATTGATGTTGCCCCGAAATAAAATCCGACGTTTCTGTCGTCGCCTGTCAATAGAGGATATACCTCGTTCATCCTCGGTCACACTGGGAAGGTTTTTGGTGATGTTTATCGACCTCTCGGATATCTAGTGTTAATTCCAATCTGATTTCTTCATTCACCAATCGACCGGGGAATCACGCCAGGAGCTAAGTAGCCGTTTCTATTCATTCATATTCCACCATTCCTTTGATCTAACCACTGCCTTAGCCATTCTCTTCAAAACGCATAACATTTGCAATCCTAACCAATCAAGAGGGATTAAGAAGAATAAGTTTTGGATGAAAATCGAATGATCCAAAATTTAGAGAATTGGCGCAGTGCAGCAGTCGAATGATAGCAGAATTCTGCGGATCGAGTGATCCAAGTTTCATTGGTTGGTCCACCGAACTAGAGATCTTCGCCGTTGATCCGCGGAATACCGCGAAGGTCGCGCTTCGGCATACCCTCGCGAGCACCGGGTTTCGACGCGTTCCGCGAGTCAGCTCGGCTCGCGTTCGCGCGGAATTTGACCTCCGCGAAAGTGCGTAAACTGGTGGAAGCCCCCGGCACCGTCTAGCTCATTGTTTCCTTGTTCTCTCGGCCGTCGTCGCCGTGGGTATATCTACACGTTCTGTTTTATCGCGTGGCTGCGCGCGGATCATATCTAGCGTCGCGCGAGCATTCGCCGAGACCTTCCCGCGGGTGAGCACGCGCCTTTCAAGCAAACACCGTGGAATCCGCGCGCCGGGGAAGGTCTACCGAAATGTTTCGCAACTGCGGAAGCCTTCGAGCTACGAATATATACAAGCTTGCAGGGTTATCCGATACGTTGCTTCTCTCTCCAACACATAGGCATGGTCGCCTAGGAAATTCGTTATCAGAATCTCCATTTGTTATTTAACACTTTGAGTGCCACGTTTCTCACAATTGAATACGGAATTCCTTGTCTAGGTTTATAAAACGAATTGTTGCGTTAATGTATCCAGTGTAGCAAAGGCAATCTAAGTAGAGTATTTTCAGTATCATGAACCGCAACACTTTATTTTTTATTTCATTCAACACAATGCACCAACTTTATCACGTCTTCGAAGCTGCTAGGTTCCAATCTCCATTCATTATTTAATAGTTTGAGTGCCAGGTTTCTCACAATTGGAAAACGGAATATGCTTGTCTAGGTTTATAAATTGAATTGTTGCGTTAATGTAGCATCATGAACTGTAACACTTTATTTTTTATTTCATTCAACACAATGCATCAACTTTATCAGGTCTTCGAAGCTGCTAGGTTCCAATCTCCATTCATTATTTAACACTTTGAGTGCCACGTTTCTCACAATTGAACACGGAATTGATTGTCTAGATTTATAAAACGAATTGTTGCGTTAATGTATCCAGTGTAGCAAAGGCAATCTAAGTAAGAAGGATGGTAGAGTACTCTAAGCATCATGAATCGTAACATTTTATGTTTGATTTCATTCAACACAATACATCGACTTTATCAGGTCTTCGAAGCTGCTAGGTCCCAATCTCCACTCATTATTTAACACATTGAATTCCACGTTTCTCACAATTGAACATGGAATTGCTTGTCTACATTTATAAAATGAATTTTTGCGTTAATATATCCATTGTAGCAAAGGCAATCTGAGTAATAAGTTTGGCGGAGTACTTTCAGCATCATGAACTGCAACACATTTTTAACCAACTTCGAAAAAGAAGGAGGTTACTCAATTCGACCTGTATGTGCCTTTTTTTCGCTTTTCTTTATTTCATTCATCACTCTATGGCATTTCTTAGGCTGCTAGGTTCTTGAAAGTTCTGCGAGACATTTCGCAAGGTGCTCGGCCCCATCGCTACCTCCAACCATGCTCCTGATCCAGTGCCAAGCGAGGTCGTTAGATTTCGAAGTGCTGCGACCTCGAAAGTCATACTTCTTCGTGACCCTCTAATCTTCATACGTTGCGTAATCCTCCTGCGTCCTGTTCCCACGTTCTATTCTCCCCATAACAACATCAAAGCAATCCGAAAGACCCCTTTCCTCGGGGGACGATCTAACTCAAGAACTTCGAAGCATCCGCAATCGGTCAAGGTTCGTGGAGACAGTTCTCGCAAGGTGCTCGGTCCCATCGCTATCTTGAACCATGATTCTGATCCGGTGCCAAGCTAGGTCGGCGTTAGATTTTCAGTGAAAGTGTCGCGACAGACGGCGATCGCCATTTAGCGGGGGACAAGAGTTGGCGACGCAGTCCAAGATTTCCTCCGAAAATCAAGACGGGACATGGCGGAGAGAAGGAGGCGAGAGAAAACGCGAAGTACGAGGGAGGTAGAGAGACACAGAGAGAGAGAGAGGGAGAGAGACAGTCACGGTATGGTGGAAGGAGGGGTGTAGAGAGCGCACAGCGCGCGTTCGTTCCGTTCGTGTTCCACCGGATACCCCGGGGGTATGTATCTATTGGCCGGCAGCCAATTACACGAGGCAGCCGATAAATCACGGATCCCTGACCCAGTGCAGTTTTATATTTACAGGCGACGATGTTGGTGTGCGCGAAAGAACGGGACAGAGAAAGAGGGTGTGCGTCGGCGAGAGCACCGGAGAGAGGAGGAGATGAACAGAGAAATAGAGAACAGGGGGTAGGAGGTGGACAGGCGCGTGTGCTGGTGCCACTCGCCGCGATGCACTTATCCTCTGTCTCTCTTCGACTCTCTCCGATTCTCTCTTTCGTCCACGCTCGTCACACCTAGGTCGAGTGTAGGGCTCTCGTGCGCGGCGATGCTCTCTCGCGCGACATCGTGTGGAAAGCCGCTGTTGCGAGAGAGAAACAGCGACAGAGAGAGAGAGGAGTCGAGAGAAATGGCGAGGGCTTCTTTCGAAGGGGGTGGAGAGGGGCCGGTGGGATTGTATGAGTGAGTGGGGTGGGGTGTAGCGGCGTATACGTACGTAATGCAGCACTTGTTGCGCCCGGGCGTCGACCTCGGACTCAACCCGAGGCTCCGCGCCGGACTGACCGTCTTCTAGACCGAAAATTTTGCACGGTGCATCGTAACCGTCACGCTGCAGCCGCGTAACCTCGCCGAGGTCCTTCGGCTTCCGCTCGATGCCGCTCGCGGACGCGTGCCTCCTTTTTCTTCGCGGCTTATTCTTCTTCTGTCGCGTACGCAATACGAGAAATGCATATTCGCCGGTCCCCCAGGTCCGTCCTTCTAAATCAATGGACCGTGTGCACCGAGGCCGTTCGGGAAACGCTCGTTTTCTGCACGGTTTCGACCGCATAACCAGAAGGTGTCTCTCTCGCTTCTGATGTAACGCGGCGCGACCCACCACTGGCTGAATCGAAACCGCATCGTGGATAGAACTTACACACCGTCGCTCTTCATGGGATTCTTATGGGTACTCGAAAATCCATTTTGCCTCCTGGATTTTTTATACGAACCGCGGTAATGAGTACACGAAATTGAAAAGCATTTAATTAATAATTCAATCTTCATTGCGATTTTATGCAATCGTCGAGGTTGCTACATTGAAACTGTGGAACAGTAGACAGACTTTGCCTCCTGGATTTTTTATACGAACCGCGGTAATGAGTACACGAAATTGAAAAGCATTTAATTAACCATTTATGCAACCGTCGAGGTTGATACATTGAAATTGTGGAACAGTAGACGGATTAAAAGAATTTCAGAATATCGATGTATCAGATATATTGAGATTACAAAAAAGAAGGAAACTCCCAATTTTTGTTTCGCATTTAAAAAAAACATCCAATCTAGTACAGGAAGAAAATGATGATAGACAAATCCGTCCTCGAAGGGTGTATCACTGGCGGTCGGAAGGAATAACTAGACGGTTACGCAACGCGTTATCCTCTGTAGAAGCTCGACGATGAATTTTCGTATAAATTCAAGACACACGTGTCCCTGGGATAAAAATATACATATTCCTAGTAATACCTGCTACGGTAACGTTTTAAATGAACATTTGCATAAGTTTACCGACTAATTGTTGTGTAAATTCAAACAAACATGTCCGTGGGACGATAATAGACGTGTTTGCAGTTATTAAACAATATTTTACTTCAGAGTGTACAATGTCGTATGCGATGTATCTACGGCTAGCAGTGTTTCAAAGTTTGGCAAATGGAATATGAGGAACTCTATTCTCGCTTACATCCAATCTATTCCACAATGATATATGGTGATCGCTTACGTGATGGTTTATGGCGATTCTAACGTCCCCTAACTTGGAGGAAGACCGTGTCCGAAGCCAGTTCGGGATCCGCGGATTCGGCGGGACAATGAGAGAAAGAAAGAATTGAGAGCAGACCTCGAGGAGGAGCCGAGCGGATCGGAGCCGAGTCGCGCCGGTTTTATCGCGAAAACGCCGGCATTGTTGAAAGAGTCCGGCCGCAAACGATATCGGGAAGAGGATCGCGGGCGCAGCGAGAGTCGCAGCAGCACTTGTTGCGTCCGGACGTCGACCTCGACTCAACTCGAGGCTCCTCCTCAGCTTCGGTCGGCCTCCGAACGCGCCGTCTTTTCAGGATCGAATACTCTGTTCGCGCGCCACGACGGAACACGCTGAAATAGGATCCAGAACTTGGCCGTGCAAGAAAACGCCGGCTTCGAAACGTTCCGCCGATGGTTCTTCAGTTTTCGAGGAACCCAGGAACGTGGACGCTTCGGGGTGTTATAAGTTAGCGTGTTCTGCGTGCCTCGGAGCACAGTCCTCCTCTGGAACACCGTCGCATAAGATTTACGAGTGTGTTCGGCAGCAATGTTGTACCGATCAATTTTTAGAAAATGCAAATTTTTAGAATGGCACATCGATGCGCCTAAATTCTCCGGATTATTTCTCCCGTTTTAAATTACACCTGATTTCGTCGTGAACGCATAAAATCCGAAATCTGATTGTTACTTAGGTGCTAATGAGTTTTACACCCTATTTTACCACGTTTTTATTAGCTCGCTTTCTTGTTTGTTTGTCTGTCTGTTCGGTGAGAAATTTTGCAATTGATTTTAATATGTGATGCAATTGATACATGGCTCAGAACTGGATGACACAATGCATTATTTTATAATCTGGTTCCATTTAAGAGAAAAACGAGCACGTACAATTTGAAGCAGTGAAGATATTGCGAACGTTTTCTATTTTGCATAAAGTTCCGCAAGTTATTTACGACAATCCGTCCGTCGTTTAAAAATTGAACGCGATGGGGGTTCTAGGCTCACTGAAATAGGATCCAGAACCTGGCGGTAGACCGTCGAGAAAATTCATCGAGAAACTTTTACTCGTCCAAGAATAATCGAGAATAATCGTTCGCCTTTATCTCGACTAGCGGGTGTAAGAGGGAGAAGCGAGGTTTTCCGAGTGCGCAAACAATTTTTCCCCGACCTAGCCCAACGAGCCGCGTATCGGAGCGACGATAACGACACACTCCTGTCGGGAACGCGGCTCGCGGCTGCAAACGACGCAGTACTCTCGTTAAGATTACGCGAATTTAATCAAGGTTTACTGTGCGCGACTTCTTCGCTATTTCCGAGAGAAAGTTTTTCCTTGATGCGTTTCTTTATTAACACGATGCCAGCTGATCTGGCTGGATGAACATATCTGGTACCTTTTTCATTTCCATCAGAGGACGCTACTGACAATCTCTATACGAAAACATAAACATTTGATCAGAGCCGCCAGACTTGTCCCCACTCTACCTTCCCCTTCCACTACGTAATTCCCCACGCTTTCGTCACGGCCCGGTCACGTGACGCGTTTCGTCTCTCTCGAGCATGTATCACGTGACTAATCCGCTACTGACAGGGAAGAGGTAACTTTTTCCCTTCAATTCGAGTAAATTCAACATGTTCTACCAAAAAGTTACAAATTTCTTTAAAGAATCTTTTTATCGTTCCTCATTCTCACGAACAACGCTGTCGTCAATGTGTTTATTTCGCCACTCGCATAAAAGCACGTACGACGAAACATTGATTGAATCCTAATAGCGTTTCTTGATCAAAATCGTTCGTAAAATGTGCATTCTAAAATCGGACAGCCTATATAGGGTAACTGCACCAGCAATAATAATAATTATTACCAATAATTACTAGAATGTAGTGTTCATTGACTAGTATTTTTTATATTTTTTATTTAACGTTTTATAAAGAAAAATAATAATTTCATTTTGTTTGTGTTCATTTATGTTTGACAACTGAAGTATAGGGAGTCATTTGGCATATATGAGATTTCTTTAATTCACATATTTTTAAAAAAATAAAATATCTTCCTGAACAATTTCTTAAATGTTCATTCACTGGTGCAGTTACCCTATGCAGCGATCTAATACGATTACGGTTTACATGGTGTTGAAGCTAGTTCTCGAATAAAAGGGAGAAGACAATGAAGTATATAATAAATAGGCGTTTCGTTATGGTCTACGCCGTTGAGGCTTGTTCTATGTTTGAGGATCATTCCTAGGACAGCGTTCAAGCTTCCTAGGCAAGCAGGAACGCGGTGCGAACCACCGACGACCAGCAACAGCAGAACCGAGTCGCCAGTCGTTCGCCCCGAGTAACGGAATACACGTCGTCGTGCTGCTGCCGATGTTTTCCCTTCGATTCCCCTGCTGTCGCTTGATATTTATTCGAGCGCGAGTCCCGGCCTCCACGCCAACTCCTTTTGCTTTCCTTTTCGACGCCTCGACCGCCTCCCTGGCTGCTAATTAATGGCTCTTATAGTTAATGGACA
Source organism: Lasioglossum zephyrum (assembly GCA_028455615.1). NCBI lineage: Eukaryota > Metazoa > Arthropoda > Insecta > Hymenoptera > Halictidae > Lasioglossum > Lasioglossum zephyrum. Next base: position 6,339,754 of record CM052330.1, on the reverse strand, counting down.
GTGGCCCCTACGCGACTACTCCTCAACATTTTCATACGTCCCTCTGTAACTCCAAGTTCGAACTTTTCGAAAACTTCCGCTGCACGTGGTTACTCCAAGTACCGAGTTGTTCGTGGAGTATTGACCAATTAGCTAACTGGGCTGAACAGTAACAAACTTTTCGGTGCTATCGAGCGAACAGTTTACTCGATGTAAGACAGATACTATGGAGAATTACGTTCACGTGGATCTCCAACTTTGGAGTTGTTGGTACAGGCCAGTATCATTAGACTAAGGATCTTATTGCGAAATAAAAATTATATACACAGTTTAATTAACTATTAACGATAGTAATTATGAAGATGTTGAATCTATTTTTACAACGTGGACTCGCGTATGAGGGGCAGAGAAAGAAAGAAGAAATAAAGATCCATATTTTGATTGGGAATCAACATGATTCTGTATCTAAAATAAATGACGAAGATGTTCGACGAAGAAACAAACAACAAAACAATATGTACTCATCAAGAAACAGCAGTTTCATTCAACTTCTATGGATTTGATACATTAATAACTATAACTTTTTTCAACGTTCCGGTCTAGTTTAAGACAATTATCAAGAAATATATAATTCGTCTGTGAAAATTAAACCACGAATTTAATTATTTACAAGTTGAGTTATTATGGAGGCCTTGAATATTCTATAAAATTTTCCACGAAAAGAACTAAAAAGGTCGTATATCGATATCTCGCGAACTGCGAAAACAGAATTTAAGTGATTAAATACTGTGTTGTGATACTTTATGCCAGCAGGATTATCTCAAGATCGCGAATCCTCCGTCGACTTTGAAGAAAGAATTCCGAGCCCAATGGAGCGCGATAAAGACAACTTCCACTGTCCCGTTTTTTATGGCGCAGAGTTTTCTGCACACTCGGAGAAGTCAAAATTTCTCAGGCATCGGTTTCATTAGAAAACGCGACACCATTCCTCGGCTATCGTACTCTCCGCAGCCGGACACGGGCTTGTACTCTAAGAGGTTAACGATCCTCGCGAGAAAAGCGTCCAACTTTCATCAGTTTCATTCGCAGTTCGCACTTCCGGTTTAATCTAATCGTTCCTCGTATACTATTTCATCGATTTCCTCTACATTTTATTGTTAATTAGGTACAGTCGAGCGCGAAGGGTTGAAAAAATTCTTCTTTTATCGAACAAAAGCAAAAAGTTGCACGATATCGGATCAGTGTGGACATAGCTCTATAATATCGAGCTGGCTCGTGATGAATATTTCAAAGAAGATTCATCAAATGTTATTCGCTTCTGTTAAACTGATACAAAATTCCACCTCTCTGTCACATTTCATTATTACGGAAGTATTCCTTGGAATTTGTAAACAACGAAGAAGTACTGATCGCGGAGGATGTAGAGAAAATTGTTGCGCAAGGGGGTCAATCCGTGTGTGTTGTAAAATTGCAAGTTACATTTGACGCGTGCAGCGTCCTGTATCATCGTGTTCTGATGTATTCTGCGAAATTTTTCGAATCTGCACCAGCTGTTAGATCTCGCATCGATTTCGGACGGTGTCGATCGTGGCTCGCGTTTATCGCGACACCCGGTAGACTGGACGATCCAATTCCTCGGTCGTCGTGGTGTGCACGTACCGGCGGCTCTCTCGACCTATCCTAACGTAACAGATGACTATCGAGCACGCCGAAACGGTAGCGTTTCTCACCCTCCCGGTGTCGAAACGCGCGCGGCGCCTCTTCGGCTCTCCGCCTCGCCTCATCTCATCTCGCCTCGCCTCACCTCGGCCCATCTATATTTTCTCCCTCGTCGGAGGAAGAACTCTTTCGACGGAGAAGAGCGGATCGATGAGCTACGCGCGCCGGTCCTCGTGCGAGCGTCCGCGATATCGTCGATCGAGACTAACGAAAACTTCTGGAAACAAACGATGGGAAACTCCCTAAAAGAACTCCCTAGAGAGATCGACTAGCTTCTAGGGAAAATCAGAAGTCTCTCAAGTCGTTTCCTCCCAGCTGATCGCTCGCTTTGATCGCGCCGTGACGAAATTGTTTATGTAGATCGGAAATTGAACGCATGTGCTCATTGTTTATCTCTCATCGCACCTGTTATTTACAAACACGTTCACGGTCAGTTTTCGACCCTACACAGATTTGGCGCCTGTTAATTCATTAAGGCGAATTCACTCTTCATCATTCTGGATGAACGATTGCGAATGAATCATTCATGATGGAAACTGGAGTATATATACTGCTCTAAGTGCGTATATGGATGACAGAATCATTTGTCTAGATCAACAGAAATTCGATTTTTAGCAAACACGAATATCGCGCGTTCAATTAGGACGTTGCCCTAGACGATGACGTCGCCAACGAGAGCGATTCCGAATTCAACGGCCGGCCGATCTACTTTTTCCCAGCGCGGCGCTCCTCCGCGTCTCCCAGCGCCGCTCCGAGGTAAAAGTGATTTCTCCTTTCTTCTGGAATCTCACCGAGCCTCTCTACGACCGGGGCTTTCCTACCGGAGGTTCTCCGACAACCTGCCGCGACCTACCGCGTCGGAAAATTCCTTGTAGATCTGCAGACTAGCAGAAAAAGCGGTCTGGGCCTTCTAAAATCCAATAGACGTCGCAGAAATAGTGTGAATGAAAAAAAGTTCACTACGAGAATGAAAATTGCTGAAAAGAAACTTTCCCAAAAAATTTTTTTCTGATTCCTCGAGTAGATTCAATCTAATTTCGACAATAGCTTACGAACATAATTCTCAACAATATTAAATTTTTTATATAAATACTAATAAAACAATTTTCTGTTTCTCAACACGTTCCGAGCTATTTGCAAAAAAGCTGCCGACGAACAGTATAATCCTTGTGCGGCACGTTGTCCGCTATGTCCGAAGTATCCCGAAGCTCTCGAGGTCCAGGGCGGAGCAGACTCGAAGGGCTCGAAGGGCCGGCCGGCAGAGAAGTAACAGTACCTAGGCGATAGTTCGCGTAAAGCAGGGCTGGTTCGGTCTCGCGAGCAACGTTTCCTCGCGCGAGACACGGTTTCGCCTGTGTTTGTGCGCGTGCACAGACGCGAGCCAGTGTTCCTAAGCGCTTTATACACAGGTATACACACAGCCGATACATACACGTGCGAAAAAACGCATGTCGATGGGAGAGCTCGTGCGCGCACGTGCAAGTCGGTGGTACGTGTCGCGTGCGCGAGTGTTCCCCCGTTTGCGGTCGTTTGTACGAGTGGGAGGTTTGTGTGTTGGTGACCGGTGTGTCTGTGTGCATGGAGAGGTCTGGTGGTTGCTCGACTGCCTGCCTGCCTGCCTTGCCTGCCTTGCCTGCCTGCCTGTTCTGCCTGCCTCGGCTCGGCTCTGCTCTCGGGTGCGCTGCCCGCCAGGACGTTGAACCCAGCGCGACTCAACCTGGGGATCATCCGCGGGTACAACCAGGCCTACTCCTCCTATCTCTCCTCCTCTCCCACCCCTCCCGCCCCTCCAACAGCCTGGCCCCCCTCCTCGCCGAGCCACTGACTCCTCTCTCGCTCTTTCTCTCCACCCCGTTCTCTCCGTTTTTCCCACCTCCTTCTCTCCTTTCCTCGCTCGATTCTCTCGGCCTCTCGCCGCTTTTCCACCTCCTTCGACACAGACATCTCTCTACCTTTTCCTCTTCTTCTTCTTCTTCGTGGTCTGCTTCTTCTTCTTCGTCGCCGTCGTTGTCGTCGTCGTTCTTCCTCCTCGATGTCTCACGATATTTCGTTCCCCGGCACCGCGAGAAGAGGGTACCGCGTCGCCCCACCCGTCCCCCTCAGTGTACACGAACATTCTCCAGGGGCCGTCGTACCCACCTGCACAGGATCCTCTCCTCCCTGGCCACTCCAAGTGCTCCTTCGCACGCACGGTAAACATTTTTGCAGGTGAACACGTGAGATACGCTGCACGGCCCAGCATCGGGTATATCCAGACTAAACGCCGGCCCGAGTTTCCGGACCCCGGTTTTAACAGCGTTTACGAAGGATCCAGCTACCCACAAGGGGATTGCTGGCCCGACAGGGTCAAGCGAGGCCCCAGTCCATGGATTTTTCGATTAGTTTTCTTAACGTCGAATTTCGGGGAAATTTCAATTTCTTGAATAGATGTTTATGGAATCGATCGAACATTGAATAGCTGAGGGAGGGTTTCTTGGAACATTCGAACGAACTAAACCCCAGCCCAGAGTGTTAAAAGCGATTTAAATATTTTAGTTTATTTCGATTTCGAGCCATTTTTGTTCCGATATATGCTTGGATGAAGACATTTATGGAATCAATTTTTATGGGAGAAACTTGTGGTAGGCAGTGGTATAATCGAATAAAATGTACAACGCCGATCTCTAATAAAAAATTTGGTTCTATAAAGCTCGTCTTTAAACCTTGGAACACATTAAGCCTACCGAGCATTAAAAGCGAATCAAATATTTTAGCTTAGAATAAAATACAGGTTGTAATTATTTCGATTTTGTGCCATTTTTATTCCGATATATGCTTGGATGAAGACACTTATGGAATCAATTTTTATGTGAGAAACTTGTGGTAGGCAGTGGTATCATCGAATTAAATATACAACGTCGATCTGTAATAAAAGTTTCGTTCTATAAAGCTCGTCTTTAAACCTTGGAACACATTAAGCCTACCGAGCATTAAAAGCGAATCAAATATTTTAGCTTAGAATAAATTACAGGTTGTAATTATTTCGATTTCGTGCCATTTTTATTCCGATATAAGTATGCTTGGATGAAGACATTTATCGAATCAATTTTTATGGGAAAAACTTGTGGTAGGCAGTGGTATCATCGAATTAAATGTACAACGTCGATCTGTAATAAAAGTTTCGTTCTATGAAGCTCGTCTTTAAACCTTGGAACACGCGACAAAAGTTTCCAACCAGCCCTGGACTCTCTGCTGCTGGGTGATTATTAACGATTAAATAAATCTTTGTGCAGTCCAGTCACGAAATAAGCCGCAAGGTAATAAGTCGAACATGAATGCTTTTTTAGCAGTGTTATCAACGCGATATTATCTAGCCTTTGAAGTTCCCGAACTATCGCGTATTATTAACAATGTCTCGAGAACGTATTCGTATTATTCGTCGGGTAGATATGTAAAGAATTTCCGGAATAATTTCAATGAAAAGGACGAACGAATTACCTCGGTATCAGCAGTGGCATATCGGTAACGTAATATGGTTTTATTAAATTACAATAAGCAAGTAAGCTAACTAATTAGGGGAAGCGAATGGTTGCACATTTTTACATAACGTTAGTATTTCGATTTGGTGCGAATGATATCCCATTTTTATAGACTGCAGATTTTTATGCAGAATAGAAATTTTCCAAATTGCAGGTATCAGAAGTTTCAAATCTTTGCACTCGGAGAGGATAAACATTTCTTCCGACCTAGAGTATTTTCATACTCTATAACTTTTTAAATTTTATGGATATGATATTGATATCACACCTCATATAATACTTACATGTATAGTAATTGATTAGATACCAACACATCTAATAGTGTAAACAATATTTTTAATAATGGCGCAGCAATTTTTCGTGACGCCTCAGAGTCGCCACTCTGAAAACATAATGGAGTCATATTCTCGATGCTAGGTTCAAGAAACTTGAAATTTTCAAGTTAGATCAAACTTATTTTGTTGGCCATGTGCAGTCTAAATATGTCTACAGTTTTTATAAAATTCAGGGTTGTTTTAATTCGTTTATTAGTATATTCCTTTAAATTCTTGAATTAAATTCCGTTCGATCGACAGCCCTCGACGAAGGGGTGGTATTCGCGAAACCGTGGATCTTCGCGATAAATGTGGGAATCGTGTCCGAGAGAGAAAGCAGCCAACCGCGGAGTATCAGCATCTGCATCAACATCAGCAGCAGGAACAGCAGCATGATTCAGAGGTGGAGATTCCGAGGTTCGTCTGACGAGCCTCGAGGACGGATTTTCACGAGGACGAGCGTCGCAGGAGAGCATAATGCCGAGGGACGTTTCGCATAGCACTCGCTCCCGACGCGGTTGCGATCCTAACGGTTTCATCCGCGGTGGCTCGCGCGCACGTGAACGCGCCTGGAGCAGTGCGGTGCGGAGCGGTGCGGAGCGAAGCGTTATCTGCTCTCCGCGGCGACGTGCAGCGAAGATCGGAAAAAACCGGCCGGGGGAAAGCAGGAAAAAATGACGGCACGTCGGAGGTGGCCGAGCGCTTCTCTCCTTCTCTTCTTCTTCATCTTCTCCTCTCCTTCTCCGTGCCTCTTTATTTCGCTCTCTTTCACTCTCTCTCTGTCTCTCGCGTTTCTTGAGCGCGCCAGATCGTTCGGGCCGATTGCATCCTCGCGTGGAGAACGAGAACCGACAGTAGAAAGCGACCATCGTGGACGACGGAGGCGCAACCCTTTCGTGCACCCAGTAAACGCAGTAGTGGATGATTAACCCTTTGTGGCCTTTTCGAGACAGACTCAACATTAACTTTCCCACCATAGTTTATAATTTTATTAATTCACAATTGTATTCAGCAACAATTGTAGTGTTTAGTAGAGCTAAATTAATTTTGCAGCAAGTTCTAGATAAAAGAATTTAGAATATCCCTTCTTTTTTATTAGATAGGTAGTCTTGTATCTTTTTTCTTCTTTTTCTTTGTACATACTTATGTAAAAAGGGCTTCTGCCCGTCTATAATAATAAATAATAATAATAATATGTTCAGAGATATTGAAAATCTCCGAAAAAGATGGAAATTTCTTATCGATGTCTTAAGATTCGAGTTTCATAAGAATCCTGAATTTTTTCATATTTTTTAATGGAGAGGATCATAATCGATAAAATGAAAGATCGATTTTTATCGATGTTTCGAGAATTTCTCTGTTCGATGTACATCGTACATATCGGTAAGTATTTCGTCTAGCACAGTGACGGGCTGTTCCATTATCCGAATAGCTGATAACACCGGAGACTGAAACTAATCTGATAAGTTCGCGTGGTTCTCTCCTCGTCCGTCTCTCCAGGGGTTGAAAGAAAATTTACAGGGTTCGATAGGCTCCGTACATTCCGTTCTACGTCGAACGGGGGTGTGGCGTAGGCGATAAACTCGGGATGACTTCACGAGGGAATAATCGTTGGATCGAACCGCGCTGGACCACCTTGTCGCTCGAAGGCGAACGTGTTTCCAACGTTTATCGCCTAGAATCGTTTGCAGCGTCTAGGCTTCCCAAGGTAGACCGAAAGTGAACGCGGTATCGGCCATGGGATCGTAGAAACTTTCTTTTCGTTGCTTCCCACCCTTCCCCCGATCTATAACTCGATTCAGATAATTAGCTGCGACGCGACCAAGTTTGACGTGTCCCAGTCCATGAACCGACTGTCCATGTGGTGTGTTCGTAGGGACAAGTATGGTAGACAACCTGATATTCGACTTGAACTCGTACTCCGAATGTTAGATTTCAAGCTCTCATTTCAAACTCATCCCTTATTGTATGTTCAACAATGATGATTATTCTGGAGATGTTAGATTAGATGGATCTTTATGCATTTATAGCAAAACTGATTGTGAGTAGCTGAAATACAAAAATGTTGGAAGATTTTAAAAATTGAACATATCGATGTATGATTTCTTCTCTATCAACCTCTTGGTCTAATAAATTAATTTTCTTTAAACCGAGATGAAATTCTATTTTGGTTTTGTTAATGTACAGTTTTTGGAGAACATCAGGCACACAATAGATATAAATTCTCTCCTTTTTTCAGCAAATCACGAGCCACGAAGAAAGTTTTAATCACTGACGCCGTAAAATAAATGGTAGAGCAAGGGTTTAAAATGATTAAGGGAAGGAAAACATTGAATTTAGTTTCTATTTCTTGTAATGAAGCGGGCAACTTTTATTTTGCGAAAAGATCGGTCAACAGCGGAACGGTTCGGATAAATGAAGATCCACTGGATCGGGGAGGAGTCTGCGTCGCAGAGAAGCGTTCGATCAGCTCGCGTATCGAAGAAAGAACGGGCCGCGGTTGCGATCGGCAGGCGCGTCGCCTTGATTAGTCACGCGTGTGCACGGCGATCGAAGCAATTTCTAATTTCACCGGGCGCGCGGAGAGAAGCGGACAGAAGCGAAGTGTAGAGAAGGAGAAGATGGAAAGAGAGGGCGTCCGAGCGACTCTGTACCCTTCGAAAACCGGTGGAGGTTCCTCACGGCGGGTCTCTAGACGGGGGCACGTATTTTTACCGGATTACGAGCTCGCCAGCCGGAGCCAGCTCGCCGGAGCCAGCTCTAAAGCGTGTTCAGAGGTTCTCTCCTCTGTCGAACCGGGTGGCTTCACTCGCCTTTTTATTTTTAGAAATCTCTCGCGCGCGCGTTGCTGCCGGCCGAGCAGGCGCTCGTCGTCGAAAAATTCTCCGCGCTTAGGCCTCTCGGCAGGCTTAGAGCAGTCGCCTCGACGCCGGAGTGGAATTGGATCGCGACGATAGTGAAAGTGGCGCGAGCGCGCCGCGCACGCGGAAAGATAGAAAGAAAGGTGGAAAAGAAGCGAGCGAGCCAGCAACAGCCAGAGTAAGAGCAAGAGCATGAACACGAGCGAGCAAGACCGACCACCACGGAGCGCAGCCGAGTGCACCTTAAGGTGGATGAAAGTTATCGGAGAAAGCTAATTGCCAACGTCGAATCCCGATCCACCGCCGTGAGCGTCGACCGCCGACTCCACTTCAATCGACCTGGTGCGACCACTCGCGAGATCATCGAAAGCAAGACTCACTGTCGTCCGCGATCGTCTGGATCTTTGTCGGAACAAAAATTAGACGACTGGGGATGCGATAGAAAAATTGACTGGAACAATACATCGATATTTTACAATTTTTTTGATTCTTCTGTTTCCTTCAATTTTCACCCACTCGTTTTTGTCAGAAATTTATCAAATCCAGTCCAATGATTAGGTCGATACAAATTTTTCCTTTCACTGCTGTGTAAGTACATCTCCCGCTCATCTTTGTCGAAAATGCATCGGATTCGTTTACCGATTCGTTTGATGAGGACTTGGAACTTTTAGTTCGAGAATTTCTCTTTTTATCGTTGTCTGCACAGTCAGAGATCCACGGATGCCGACTCGACTCGTCTCGACGTCAATCGACCTGGTGCGACCACTCGCAAGATCTTCGAAAGCAAGACTCACCGTCGTCCGCGATCGTCTGGATCTTTGTCGGAACAAAAATCAGACGGCTGGGGATGCGATAGAAAAATTGACCAAGTCAAAATTCATTGCGCAACAACTTTCATAAGCTGGATACAATACATCGATATTTTAGAATTCTTTCGATCCTCCTGTTTCCTTCAATTTGCATCCACTCGTTTTTGTCAGAAATTCATCAAATTTTTCCTTTCACTGCTGTGTATTTCTTCGGCTCATCTTTGTCGAAAATGCATAAAATCACGGATGCGTAAATGCATCGGCTTCGTTTACCGATTCGTTTGATGAGGACTTGGAACGTTTGGTTCGAGAATTTCTCTTTTAACCGTTGTCTGCACAGTCAGAGAACCACGGATGCAATAAATTCGTCCGATTTGTTTGTCGATTCGTTCGAAGAGGATCCGAAAGTTTTGGAAAAGCCATAAGTGCCCGAGCCCGCTGGACGGCGCAGTGCAAGTTGGCCGGCGTCGTTCGCGCGCGCCGTTGCACACAAACGAAACGGGTGCACTCGTGTGCACCGCGTGCACCGCGTGCATAGGCAACCTTTACGTAACTCCGCGCCCGTTCCACTTTCCGCTCCGCTCTGCTCCGCGTCGGCCAACGCAGGGCCGAATCTACTGTTACACAGGCCCCCTTTCCCACTTCAAATTCGAGACACAAAAATCACGTTCGAAGACGACGACGCGAATACTTTCGCCGTCGCGACTGTAGTTAACGGCGATTCGTCTGCCGGGAGAAAATTAAGCGGCGACGTTCGCGTGCGCGCCTTCTCCAGACCGAAAGGTAATCTATCGTAATCAAATATTTATAAGCGGCGACCGGTGATGCATCGTTGATGCATCGAAACCAGTCGCTGCCTTTCTATTCCTTCTACTCGACCGTCGCTAGTGGGCTTTCTAACCCTTCGCTTTCGATCTAAACCCTTCGTTTTCAAACCCTTAAGTACCAAGATTAAATTTAACTAGCGCTATGATAGTTAATAATGCTAAACACATGTGCTTTATAATTTAACATTTCTTTCGACGATTGTATCGATAGTATACATAGTCGAATTCTTATAAGTTGACATGGTTAAGAGTAGAAGAAAGTTCTAATCACTGACGCCGTAAAATAAATCATAGGGCAAGGGTTTAAAATGATTAAGGGAAGGAAAACATTGAATTTAGTTTCTATTTCTTGTAATGAAGCGGACAACTTTTATTTTGCAAAAAGAAAAATGATTGACTGTGGATAATTAGACAGTCCTTGACGTTAAATTTAAGTAGAGCTATGATAGATAATAATGCTAAACACATGTGCTTTATAATTTAACATTTCTTTCGACGATTGTATCGATTATATACAAAATCGAATTCTTATAAGTAGACATGGTTACAAGTAATTCGCGAGGAAATCAGTTCGCAGTTGTTGCTACTGAAATTAAAGGATATGATAAATATGCATGGCTCTTAGAAATAGGATAACATAGAATTGATTTAGATTGCTATGGATAACCGACGTCTTTTAAGGAAAAATTGATTTTAAAGTTTCGGCCACGTTTTTGCGATTTGGGCGACCGGACGTCGCTAGTGAGATAGTTAGATGCTATGGAAGAGCAAAAAGAGCAGAACTTGGAAGCACGATGGTATCGGGCCGCTCCTCTGCACGCTCCGCGCAAGGATGTACGATGATTTGTCGGCGAACCGACGAGGCGCGAGAGCCACATAAATTCTTATTAGCAGGCCGTTATCGCCGCCTGGAAAAATCTGCCAGGATAAAGCCCGATCCGCGTCCACTCGTTAGAACGATAACTATCTTTGCTCCTAGGCGAATGCAACCACCCCACGCTCTTTATTCCAACGATGATCGATACCCTGCTCTTTCTCCGTTGTTTCTTCGCGGTTCGACAACGATCCATTTTTTCCTCACAATTTTTAATCCATTGTTTAGTCAACTGTTTTTTTTTTTTTTAACTATTTGCAGAACCTGTGGTCAGCAGGAAGTATGGACGAAGTTGGATCCCAGAAGGGAGGAACGTACTCACGAAAATGCGGAACGCCATGGGACCACTCGGTCTGCTCTACGAGTACATGGAGAACCGGACACGAGTCAAGGTACCTTCCCATAGAATTTCTATAGAAGCAGCTGATACAGTAGAACCTCCATTAGCCGATGTAAACAGGGAAACATTAGTGTATGGTAGAGCAATAAAAGACCACTTAATTACAATGCTGGACTGAGTCGTTACTGATTTGAGCTGCGAGGTTCTATTGTTATCAAATTTTCTATAAACGAGACAATTTATCTAGATTTTATTCGATCTTCATTATACTTGAATGAATGAATTAATGTATGAGATTTTAATGGAACATTCACACGATAAAGAAGAATTTTCATTTACATAGTTTTAAGCATTGTCGACTACGAAAATCGGATGAAAGCTCGATCAGAGATCGATTATATTGATCAGGGTTCTAGACGAAAAAGGGCAGCACCCTCGACTAGCGACTTGAATAAATCAATATTATTCGATCTTCATCATACGTGGTTGAATAAATAAATATGTGAGATCTTTAATGGAAGCATTCACACGATAAAGAAGAATTTTCATTTACACAGCTTTGAGTATCGTCGACTACGAAAATCAGATGAAAGCTCGATCATGTACATGCAAGTAAAGAGAGCTTGCTAGACAATTTCTGAAATTTACAAGAACGATGATTTATTGTTGATCGCGAAGGGACAATTTTAGTCCGAGCGAGAGAGTTCGATGATCAGGATTCTAGACGAAAAAAGGGAAGCACCCTCGACTGTGTCGGATCGGTGACGAAGGCGAAGAGGAGTGAGAGGGAGAAAGCACTGCCACGAAAACAAAAGGCGAGAAGACAATTGCCGGTGTGTCTCGACTCGTTGTTCTTCGCGAGACAGGGACAGCGAATTCGAGGGTTGTCCTGAACCCGAACCCGGCACCGTAAACACCCACACGTCACCCATTTCTGCCTGACCCGTGGTATTATACGCGTACGCACACGCGGCTGACACACTTCCGCGACAGAGAAAGACGGAGAATAACAGAGAAATACACGTGCGGACATCGGTATCAGCAAGGCAGCCCTTCGAAGATGAACGAAAGGTCCGGAAGGTGTACTATACAGGGTGGTCCTCCTGGAGGCGGGCATCTAAATTTCGCCTTTGATTTCGATGATATCAAGAAGTCTGTACGCCCTCGTATAAACTGAATATTTATAAAAGCAACACGAATGTGCCCCTATCTAAATTTTTAGTCATCCTTTATATACATAACGTATGCCTAATTAATTTTATTCCTCGTGGATGCATCTTCGCAATCTCAATTTTATAAAAAGAAAGAAGCACAGTGGAATGATTACAGTATAGGACAAATTGTGATATCAAGGAGTGCAAAACAGAAATACGAACGTGAGAAACTATTTTAGCTGTAGGAATTGATTCGTAGCTCTCGCAAATTTATTGATTATATTTGCAGACGATAAAAATATACCCCACTCTCAATATGAGGAGTAAATAATTGAGATGTAGAACAAAGTACAGGTAACATTTCACACCCGAGGAAGAAGACGAAAAATGAAGACTCGAGAAGGTAACGTCGTATGATGTTCTGGGGTTAAACGGAGAAATAAATCAGTATTTGGGTGGCGAGTCGCCCGATCGATGAAGAGAGTTAGTGTTATATGCAAAACTAATACCGTCACGAGCGAAGGAGACATTTAGGTGGCTAGCTCGGGGTGGACCACCCTGTAGAGCACGGAGGGAGCAAAAGAGGCGGCTAACTGTTCGGGTCAACACACTCGTCTCCATGGAGACAGCCGAGGCCCTTCTCGCCCTTGATACGCCCCTGATCGTCCCCTTTCTCCGTCTCGAAGGGTCGAGCCGGTCCGAAAAAAAGGCTAGCTCTACTCGCTCGCGCAAGCCTTGAAAAGCCCATTTCGGGAAGGGCCACTCGCCGGGAAACGCCGCTTTCTTCCACCCTCTTCCACCCTCCTCGTTCCTCTCTGGCCTCGAGAGGAATATGGAGGAGCTCCGACGTCGATGCGATCGCATCCCCCGAAATTCGGGTAGTAGTGCAAACGCTTTATGTCAGAAGAGGGTGACGCGTTCCCTGCAGCGTGGAAAATGTTTTGGCTCCAGCGAATCGATGCTCGGCTCCTTCCCGAAGGCTACCGTCGCTTAGGGGAGGGCCGTGATCATGCTCGCTGTCGTACTTAAGGGGATCCTTTGGCCTGGAATCTCCAACAAATCGATTTTTCTTTCTCTTGCATTTTCTTAACCCCCATGTCCTATAACCAACATATTTTTTTCTTCGATATTCAACAGTGTTTTTGCAGTTTCGATATTTTCATCCCTCGAATTAATCCGTGATCAATGAACTGCGGATTTTATGCATTTATTTATTATGCAATATTTGCTTTGTACAATTTCTTATACACAACTACGAAGACGTTCAATGAATGGAAGATTGTTATTTTGAAGGATTACATTTTTATGTAATTTCTGTTCCCTGCAGTTCATTTGGAAAAATTTTCATTTTCCACAATGATCTGGCAGTCTTGAGGTTACTCGAGAAAATTTCGAAGTTTCAAAACAAAATTGATATTTTCGACGCACAGATTCGATCCTATGTTACTAACTAAGCAGTTTTGCAAATTATTATTGCAAATGATAATTTGCAATATTTCTTGAAAATGGTCTTAATTTACTTAAAAAACTGCTTAGTAACATAGGATCGAATCTGTGCGCCGAAAATATTAACTCAGTTATTTACAATTTGTCGATCGAGATAAAAGGAAACAGTTAAAATTGATAAGGAACTGTTCGAATTCTTAAGAAAATGAAGCTATGGATCCTCGAAGAACGCAGTAGGCTGGTCAAATGAATTTTAGGTACGCTGTTATTTAGTTTTAGTATTTCACAAAGGAGATGTTGTATTTAATCCAACGATCTAACAATGAAGACAGGAGAAGCTGTTCCCAACATGCGGACATGATGACTAAAATGAAATAATAACATCTCAGATAAAAAGAAATACACGTCGAATATTTTTCTAAGAACTATCCTCCACGAAAGTTTCATTAAATTGCGAGTCCTGGTAGAACGAAACGAAGACGGTGCGCATCGTTTACGAAATTGCGCAACGAGAAAGCTTCGCAGGACACAAGCCTATCACGGGCAACCCGACGAGCAATTCGCATCAGCATTCTCCTCTCTCGACTAGGAAACATCGCGTGTGAGTCAGCTCGGCGATCCGATGAAATCACGCGAAGACGTTTCTGGATCGTATCGGCTAGCCGACAAAGATCGCCACGGTTTGCGTTTTTCTCGCGGTCGGAAAATAAATCAACGAGCAAGGTCTTCGCTCGTACAGTTTCGCGATTGCTTTTCTCTCTGTCCGATAGCCGTGTAGAGCCAGGAGAAATCGGCGAATGGGTTCGTCCCGGCGAATCTCGCGGCTCGAGGAAAAACACCGTCTTCCTGGCACCGTTGCAATGCCTTCCGACTTCCTACTGCCATAATTAGCGATCTTTCTTCTAGAAGATCGGGAGACCAGAGTCGGAAGCAGGAAGTCGCGGTGAGAAGCGACCGGGCAGGTGTCCTAAAAAGGGGAGACAATCGGCTCGACACCTGTAGCGATCAGGAAACCAATTTTTCTACCCACGGGTCCCCGCGCTTCGACTATTCACAGATCTTTTTACAACCGCTTCGAAACGCTGCTCGATTAGATAGTACCTGCTTATATGCTCGGGGGAAAGCTGTCAACGTTTCTGTATATTTCGATACACGACGATACGATTTAATCAGCTTAATGAATGCAGTTCAACCTGGCATCTCTGGAAAATTTAATCAAATTATAATTTCGTTCACATAAATCAGCACATTTCTCAATTTATGTAGAATCGTTCATTTATATAGGGTAACTGCACCAGTGAATAAACGGGCACCAGTAAATGAACGCTTTTAAATATCAATAATAATAATTATTACCAATAATTACTAGAATGTAGTGTTCATTGACTGGTATTTTTTATATTTTTTATTTAACGTTTAATAAAGAATAATAATAATAATTTCATTTTATTTGTGTTCATTTATTTTTGACAAATGAAGGATAGGGAGCCATTTGGCATATATGAGATTCCTTTAATTCACGTACATTTTTTAAAATAAAATATCTTCTTCAACAATTTCTTAAATGTTCATTCACTGGTGCAGTTACCCTATTCGCTACTGACTCACTGTGTTCGGACTGTTCACCGTTAACGAACGGGCAGAGATCTGAAATTTTACGAAACAGTGTTCGAGGCGCAGAGCATTGTGTATCAGACGAGAAAAAATGTTGAAATTGAATCGGTTTCACTTTCGATGCTTCCTAGCGAACGCAAATGGGTTAACTCGATTGTCAGCGTTGGTTCGTTGGCCCGCGAGAGAAAAAGCTAATCATTAAATTGATACAATTGATCTTCCTGCGGAAGCGACCGGCGTTCTCAACGAGGCGGGATCTGGTTCCTAATTAAACTCCTTTCGCTCGGTTAATTACTTTCATTGAGTTTCATCGGAGCGAGCCGCGTTAGGCAGCTCTTTCGCGAAGCCGCGCGTCCGACGTAGATCCTAATCCGTGGCCTTCGGCGACACGAGCGCGCGCCATCCGGAAAAATCATTTTATCGATCGTCCTTCGATCATTCGCGTTCCGTCGAACCGACGAAGAAAGCGAGGACGATCCGTGAATCGTTTCGATCGATCGATCCGCTTGATTTCGACGCGTATCAGACGTAACACGACGCGGATAATGAACGGTTGCGTAACGACGAACGCGAGGTAAAAAAAAAGCAGAAGATCGACAGATGGGACGCGCCTGATGGGAATCGACGATCGTCATTACACGACTCTCCTATTCCCGTTGTCCAGCAGCTTGTTTATTGCTTGTCGACGCTCGTTACGGATTGTTTGCGTTATTATTATTATTATTTTCCCGGCCTCGTCGCGAGACTGCCGTCGGGAGGACACCGGCGCGGTTCGAGTGATCGATTGCGCGAAAGGAATATCGGCAGAGAGCCTCGATTATACCTGAAACGGGAACCGGCAGAGTTCGTACAATAAACTAGTGACTTCGTTGCAACGCGACAGATTCAATGGTGATTTATAATTTATTTAATCAGTTGTAGAGCTTCATTATATAGAGCCAGTGACATAGAGTTGCATTCTTAAAATCTTCATAATGAATGTTATCGTTAATTATTATATAAAATTTTATAATTTAATATTGAAATTCCATATATAAAAATTTTTTATATAAAGATTCAAAATCCCCTCAAATTTTTCCAACTCCCTTTCACCATAAATACATAAAATTCTTTGACAAAATAGAATTCATGACAAACATTAGCAGGTGGAATTTAAAACTGAAGTGATTCAATGAATTTGAGGATATCAATAAATTATTTCCAACCTATTGAAATTATTTAAAGGAAATTGACAATTTCATTCGGCTCCTGTTTTGATTCAAAGAGATGTTGCACACATATTCTCCAACGCACACGCTTAAGAAAAATCGATTTTTTGGAAATGAAAAGGAAGATACTCCGTCTCAGGAGATAGAAACGCAAATGGCCAATCGTAAACGAGGAAATTCCCGATGCCGCGATCTCGAGATTCTATTCGCAGTTGGATCATGGTTTTCGTCGACGGTGATCGGCGGGATCCTTGGACCAGCGATTCAGCGAATCTCGGAACGCAAGCAAACAGGCGACGCGGTCGTCCTTCGCGGTTAATCGACGGATCCTGCCGGACCAGCAAGGATATATGCCTCCGAGGAATCTTGAGGACTCCTAGAATCGACTCTAGCCGACTCCCCGCGGTGTCTTTCCCTCCGCTCGATCACTATGACACACGCGCCGAGGCCCAATGACGATCGTACAAGGCTTGGAAAAGCGTTTCGAAACCTTGACGAACGCTTTCGAACTGGCCGAACGCGAAACTGTCCTTTCGTTTCAATAATCCTTCGCGCGCTAGAGTGCAAAACCAATCGAAAAAGCAAGGATTCCGCGCGTTTCACCGATTAGCTTGCTAATCGACGTGTATCTGTCATTTTTTGAAACGAAATCGTACAGGCACTCCGAACACCACCAAATAAATAATTATTATTTATTATAGACGGACAGAAACCCTTTTTAAATAAATATTTACAAAGAAAAGAAAAAAGAGAAAGATATAAGACTACTTATTTAATAAGAAAGAAGGTACATGCGCACAAATACAAAGAAAAAAATAATACTGGTACAATTGATAAGTATATATGTTCAATAGGTTACTTGAAAAACATTCGTTGCGAAACGGCCTTAAAAATACCTTATTAAAAATGCAGAGAGAAATAAAGATATCAATGGACTATGTTTCGGACAGTTTTCTCTCTCTCTCTTGTACCGTTCAAATAGAACTATAAAAACGTCCCATGAAAGCTGTCTCCATTAAACCAACAAAATTAACGCTGCGATTACCCCGATCCAAGGACACGAATGTTTCTGAGGAATTTACGATCTTGTCGGTAAGATGAGGAATAACAGCCTAATTCTCTCGGGATCGATATGCTCGATCCGAATAAGCTAGAGAGAGAGAGAGAGAGAGAAATCTATATCTCGAGTAAGAGAGAGAAGGCGCTTGAAGAGAAGGCCGGATAGGAAGGAGAGGCCCGAGTCACAGAGTCGTAGTCACGCAATTAGGTTTCATTGCGACAAAGCCGAGTGTATATCAGTGCGAAAGGCATTGAAGGGGGCCTTGCCACGGCCTGCACTTCCGCGTATCAGCCGGCTATCTTGTCTCGCGTGGTATCTGCGCGACAAACAACAGGCTCGCGCTCGTTTTCTCGTAGACACGGTCGCGCGTACCGTCATTAACGCGATTGTCGTGCGGAAAATGGACATAGTATCGCGTGAGCGGCACCGGCTATCGCGACCTGCCCGCTTTCTTCGCACTAATAAGAAAAGAACAAGCGAGAAAAAGCATTCTCTCGGTTGTAACGACGACAACGGGGTACAGAAAACAGAAGATCCGTGGGTAGAGTCGTTCGAAAGGGGTCAGGATCGATCGCGAGGAGGGAAGGGTATTTTTCGAGGACAAAAGGGGGCGAGATTCTCTCGGAGACTCGAAAAACGAGAGAATCGAGAGACAACGGGGAGAAGGGGACACGCGCGTCTGCAATTTGTCGCGATCCCTGACCGCTAATGGCTTCTCCTTTCTCCCGTTGGTCCGCCTCGCGTCGCAAAAACCGTACAATTAGCCCGTACAAATTATGCATGTGTCGCTGGCGGGTTGCGTGCAAAAAATTGCCCGCTCCTCTCTCTCTCTCTCTCTCTTTCTGCTCGCCCGGAGTCATCGATCAACGACAGCACTCACGGAGAAACCAACAGCATCAGCACACGTGGACGACGTGCACTCTTCTTCTTCTGTATTTTCGCAGTATATGCGCGACGCGATCGCGAGTACGAACACGTACGATCTGAAATAGGAGGGATCGAGGGGATGCGTGTGCTACCTGCGTGCTTATTTTCGAGAGGTCGGGACACGAAGGAGAGAAGATCGTTGCCGACGCCGCCGGTGTCTCGGCACCCGTTCTTCTCTCGCGAGAACGCTTTACTTGGAACGGTTGCCAGACGCTATAGCTATTCGCCTGTTGATGCTCTTGCTTTTGCTACTGTCGATGGTGTGGTGTGCGACGCGAGACTCGCCACGATTTAAAAGGAATAATCGGTCGTCCTTTGTGCCGAAGGTCCACACCAGGAACGCGAGCGGCATAAGGGGACACGTGGAGGCATACGTGGCTGCCTTCGACAAACACTGGAACCTCGCGCTCGAGGACTGCTTCGAGGTTTGGACCCGCAAAGTCAAGAGGAAAGCGCCTGCCCTCGGTAGTATTCTCTATTTCTTCTTCTCTTTCTTTCATTCTTATTCGTTTGTACTCTTTATCGGTCTCTCTCTCCTTCTCTAATTCTATTCTCGGTGACCATAGATCCAATGCTAATCGACCGCCTCGGAGAATATCAATAAGGACTCCACGGCCCCCCTTGCCAATGATCCGCTTTATTTCTAGCGGGTCGTTAACACGTTCACTGCCCCACGAATTTCACACTGGTTTCGTCTATTACGAGCGTAACGCACGTTTGTTTAACTGCTTGTCTATCGCAAGCCTATTAATAGGATTTTCAATGAGCTGTGCAGAAGTTCAATAAATCTTTTTTCAATAATCATTTCAGAAGTACATCGATTCAAAATATTTGTTAAATTATGAAAGAAATTGCTGTTGCTGTTGGATGAAATTTTCAGATGATGTACAATCTTTATCTCTGTGAAAAAATTTTTCCGATATTAGGAAGCTAATACTATATTCAAAATATTTTAAATTATGATCGAAATTGGTGTCGCTTTTGGACAATATGCCCAATGCGGATCAATGATATGTCTAAAATGACTGATGAAATTTTCAGATGATGCACCATTTTTATTTCTTAAATTTTCAATATATGGGTTCACGTAGAGTTGTACGCGACAGCTTTTATTCTCTGTAATTCCGACGAATATTAGGAACCTATGGTCCTTTAAAAAGTGTGAGAAAAAGATAGATGCGAATGTCCGAAGTGTAAAACCACGATGAAGGTGTCGAGAAAATTAGTGACAAGACGCAACTCGTTCGGCTCGCGCGAAACGAAAAGGATGTAAGGTTGCTGGTCCAGGTTTTTCCCTCGGGAAAACAGCTTTTCCGTTAGTTATGGTAATGCCTCGAACCGTGAATCGAAGCTAACGAACGTGTTCCCCTGACTCACGGCGCGTTGCGGCACGGTCAGAGGGGCAATCAGTCATCCGTCTCAGGGTTAATTACCTTGGACGATTCAGTGGCGTTTCGCGAGAGACCGTTGTTCGGCGGCCATTTATCGGCCTCGACGAACCTTCCCATCTCCGGTTTCTACAGAGCACGCGAGCAATACAGACACAGAAGCCGCGCTCGCGTTGTACGGATCGCCGTGGAAATTTTCAAATGATACATAATGGACGCGGTCGGTGCGCGCCTCCAGAATTTCAATACGCGACGCTCGCAGCCGCAACCACGCTCTCGCGTACTACGCGAGCCAATGCGAATCCAATTTAGTCCTTCCTACGCTTGTCTGACCATGAATGACTCCTACTACTGGCCGTATGTCAATGGAACACGTTCGCGCGTCTCCCTATTTACGAGAGCCGATCGATCCGCGTGCTACCAAACGACGAATGCCGTCCGTATAACAAACGATCGAGCTTCGAACAATTCTAAAGTCGAACAAAAATTCTCGAACACGAATGCTAGAACTTAACCCCTCATCCGTCTCTCTCATTTCGGGAACTGAATCTGTGCTTCGGTGTCAAATTGAAACAGTAAAAGTAACAGAAATTTTTTATTATTTATTATAGACGGGCAGAAGTCCTTTTTTACATAAGTATTTATAAAGAAAAGGAAAAAAAGATACAAGACTACTTATCTAATAAGAAAGAAGGGACATGCGCACAAAGCCAAAAAAGATAACAAAATAATACTGGTACAATCGATCCTGCGTAGTTGCATTTTAAAATTTTGCAAAGATTCAATGAATATATAAATTTATAAATTTTGCAAGAATGCGACTCATTGCATTAATTAATCCATAAGTAGATAAATAACTAAGAAGGTAAACAGTTATTTTTCGAAATGGATCGAAATGAAAAGGAACGGAAATTAAATTAATTAACGAAGTTCGAACAATTCAAAGATCTCCTGGATGTTCCATGAACGGTAGAAAATTTGAAGAAAACTGTTCGCGTCTAAATTGTTCACGGACGTCGACTATAAGACACAGGTCGAACAATCGACAACGTGAAACGTTGAATAATTCCCAGATTATTTTTCGAAAAGCAAAACAAGAGAAAATGTTTGCGTAGACATCGACAGTCTAACGATTGAAATGAGACACGTGCCGCTCGCTTTCCGTTTCTCACAATCCTCACGTGTCTTCCCGCACACGTGATTGGCTTCGCACCAGAATAATTAACCCGCGGAGTACGGACCTTCCGAGAACGACGGTGATTCGTCAAAATGAACCAGTGTACGCGAATTTTTATGCGATTATGAAGAAATTGGTTGGGCGAAGTATAAAACAGTGTGAAAGATTGAAAAAACATTGTTAATTTCCATAACGATCCGCAGTCTACTAATAACATTCTGAATTAAATTTTACACTGTCGCTGTCACTCTTGAGCAGGTATTCATTTACGTGAATGAATTGGCAATATGTTTCTCGCAACGGTGTAGTGTTGAAATGACTCAGAATTTACTAGACGATCATCCGGATGTCGAAGAAACCTAAAATTGTGCGAATTGCTCGAAGAAACAACGAACGAAAGTCTGAAAGCTTGCGGACGTTTGAAAATCAGATTACAGACATCGATCGCGGTGTCGAGAGATCGACGTGAGCCGTGATCGTTGTTAAAAACACGGGGCCGCGAGCGCGTGCCATTTGCTGCGCGTTTATTTACACGGAAAGGAAGAAGTTACGGAAGCCGAGAGATAGAAAGAGAGAGGTGAAGTGTGGGATAGAGTGAGAAGGAGAGAGATCCTGAGGACGCCCCTTTACGCTAGGGGCAAGGACCGACCTTGACTACGTAGTGGTTGCTACGTTCGATACAAGACCCATGTGCCTCGCGTCGTTCGTTTCCCTTTTTTCCTCTCCCGCTCTTTCTCTCTGTCTTTCTCGTTCCCCTGAACGCCGAACGCGTCGCTCTCTTACTCTCCTTCTCTCCCCCTGTTTTCCTCTCTCTCTTTCTCCAGCTGCTCCTCTTCCCACTATTCCCGTTTTCCTGGTGCCTGGCGTCTCTTCCTTCCTTCCGTTCTTCCTTCTTCTTTCCTTGTTCCGCTGCACACGAGCCCACGCAACCGCTGGCACAACCGCCGGCACAACCGCTGGCACACGTTCCCATTCATTCACGTGGTACACTAGGTCCGCACGTGCGACCGCAATCGCATCTTTGGTCGAACCCATCCGCCCCGACGAAACAACAACATTCAATCTCGACCCCGTGCTCGTGGCAGGATCCGACCGAATTTGCAAATCAATCGAAACCATTTATACAGGGTGTCTTAAAAATTTTCGACTTCCTTGCAACAGCTAATAAGATTCTGGTAGGAAAAAGATGCTAAGTGGATGCTCGAAAATCTTGTTCCACACAATAGTCCCAAACGTAATGATTAAATTACTTTATTTGACGGTGAATTGCTGCTGCATGACTCAAATTACTATTGTCGTTCAAAATTCCATTTGATTGTTTTTTACCACGAATCATAGACTGTCCAGAATTATGAGACAATCTCCGGTAGATAATTTATTAAACCGAAAACGCTATGGAATCGTTTCTGAGTGTACCGTTGCTGTTGAAGGATTTATAAAAAATCCTCAGTCACAGTTCAGAATCACAGACCTCCAAAATTGAATGAACAATCACCGGATAGATCGTTATTATGTTAATATAAACGCACAATTATCCTTTTTACCGAAGGCAACCCGATAACAGCGACGCGATAACAACATCGTTTCGAGTCTTGGCAGGGATCGATAATCCCCTGGTTCAGTTATCCAAGGATCGAGGAAAAGAGTCTCCGGATAAGGATCTGGACTCGTAAATCAACGAAATGATTTGACGTTTTTTTTTATCAGGCTGGGACGAGGGAGATTAATTAATTCACGGACAACGCGCGCGTTGAAACGAAGGGAATGGAAATAGTCTGGGGCTCGAAAGGGAAAAGACGAACGAAGGAAACGAAGTAGGACTGGGAGTCGTGGTACGAAGCTCGAGAAGGGCGGCCCTTCCCTCCGAGAACGGTAATCGCGGGACACGGCGCGAGTTCAGGGTTAGTTGGCCTACTGACGTACTTTAGGATATCCTGAGGGGTCGAGAGGTCGTTGATACGGGGCTGTGAGGGTGGAGGGCCGGCGCGACCTTGAACAGCAACTTCCAGGATCGATGTCTGCGGTGTACACGTGTCCCAGGGACTTCCTCGTGGTACGTCCCTCCTCACTTCTCGAATCCTATTCAAGCCCTACGCCCTTCTGCTTCCCCTCGAAAGAACGAGCCGGACACGTGCCGACACATAAACAACCTTTCGAGACTTACCTCGTGACCCGTCGACGCTCTCTCTCTCATTCTCTCTGGACTCTGAGTGACGTCAACCTTAAGCTTTTTGCGCCGCACTTCCCTACAGCTTTGACTCTCGGTCACACAAAATGTGCATTTCTTCTTTTTTTAATTTCATTGATTTATTAAGGTCGCGTCAACAGCTAGTTATTCGCGACCACGAAGGGCTGATACGCTTTATACCAGTGGAGTCCATATACTACTCTGTTCAAAAAGTTCCAAACAAGTCTAATAATACACGTACTATTCATTTACTTATCAATTTCTATTTTATCACCTTCAAAATAATCTCCGTTGCTAATAATACAATTTTCCCAACGTTTTCTCCATTCTTAAAAAATTTAATTCTTTCAGCAAATACTGTTTCTCATTTCCTCGATCGATTGTTTGAAAGGTTCGACATAGTGTGCATTTCTTGCGACTAATGCAATCTTTTGACAGTTTGTAACAGACTCTAATAATGCAATAATACAATAAGTTTAATAATACACGTACTATTCATTTACTTATCAATTTCTATTTTGTCACCTTTAAAATAATCCCCGTTGCTACAATACCTCTTTTGCCAACGCGTTTCCTCCACGCTTAAAAATATTTAATTCTTTCAGCAAATTCCGAATGCCATCTTTTGACAGTTTGAGATAGACTCCGTTTCAATTTTTTTCCGTATTCTGATAGTCCCGATTTCTCTATGCAATTGTATTAATATCCAGAATCGTATGAACATGACGCGTCGCCGCGGTTCGAATGAGCGCGCAGAGAGAAAGAATAGGGTGTTTCCATGGGAGAAGGAAAATCCCGAAACGCTTTTTAAATGGCTTCTAATCCATTAGGTGGGCCGAGCGCGACGACAGCGAACGATGAATCCGCGACCAAAGTGGTCGTGACGAAGATCGAGGGAAAGAGGGAGACCTTGGAGAGACACGTGCCGCAAATGCTGCTGAGGGGAGAGCATGTCGCTATAATCGTCAAAACCAATTGAGCCGGTGAATACGGCCTAGCTGTGGACGGGAGCGGATGGTTGCGATGTCGCCAACCAACTGCAACTTCCAGTGCACCGATCCGACGCGTCTCACATTCTTCAACAATTCCTTCGCTATTTGTACACGAATCTGAATAAAAATATTTTTTGTTAAATCGAGTCGATTTAATCAAATTTTGCGAAATTTTCTCCACTATCTTTGAACGAACCTCAACATCTACATATTCTATATTAACACCGTATGATTGTTCTTGGTAATAAATTTCTTTCGACCATCAAATTAATTATCGTCAGACAGCGGATTTTATGAATTTATCACAAAAATGAGTATTCTTCAACCTATAAACCATATTAAGAAAGAAGATAAAATTTGACTCCACATTGTTGCAATACAGGTAGAAAATTGTTTATTATTATTGATAAATGCGAATAAATGAATAAATCTGTAAAATAAATTGATAAATGTTTATTATAAAGATCGCGTGTCTTTCCACACAGCGAGCAGATTTTCCGCGTTTAGAAAAGTAAAATCCTTTCCTGTGCAAACGAACGAATCTTTCGGAACTCGTTTAAGCGCCCTGACGAAGTCGAGCCGCGACTTTCTCGCGGAAAAAGAAGTTAATCTACATCTCCGTTCGGCCTTCGTCGCGGTGTCTAGTCGAGGAGAGCTGCGGGCAGTTATCGAGAAAAAGTAGTGGGAGAGAGAGAAAGAAAGAGAGACAGAGAGAGGGAGAGAGAGAGCGAAAGGCCGGTGCTGATAGATCTCGGTCCGATCCGCGGCGTGACCATCGACGAGGAAGTTCTCTCGAAGAAAGTAAATTCGTAATTGTTCGGTGTGTCGGTGCTGGGACTAACTCGTCGCTGCCACGAATGGCAGTGGCTTTTCTTGCGATGGTGCTCGTTGCACGCGAACAGTTTCCCTTTCTCTCTCCCTCCCTCTTCCTTTCTTTCTTTCTCTTTCTACGGTCTTTACGCTCCTCGGCGTAGTGCACCCGGAACGCGCATCTTGGGAAATAAGAAAGTTTCGGGGGATTGAACGCGCAGACCGGTAGGCGATGTAATGACAGTTCCGGGGACACCGACTTCGATACCGAACTCGCAATCATAACACTCCTGATGATTCTGGAAAACCTAGAGACACGTATGTTCCTGAAAATTACAAAAGTTCAAACATCTGTAAAATTATGGAAAAAGTTTTCTCGCGGATGAATCCACCGTGGATTTGAAGATTGCATCGTCCTCTTTACAACGAGACTTCGAAATATCATGTACGATTTTTTTACTGTTTTGTGGTGTTTGCAAAAAAATCATACATTAAGTTTTGAGGTCTCGTTGCAAAGGGGAAGCTACAATTTTTAAATTCACAGTGAATTTATTCATGAAAAAGATTTTTTCATGTTATTACAGACCTTTGAACCTGCGGCATTTTTTAGAGAAAACGTATCTAAACATTCTTCTCGTTGTTGTGCTATTTTTACTTAACAAGATTATTGCTGACTGAACGTCCACAATTTTCCGAGAATGGGAAATTTCGTGTTCAAATACTTTAGTAAGTATTTGATCGGCGAATTCGCTTGAAAATCACGAGAATGAACAGGATCATACCCATCACTAGCGAAAACACGGAAACTCGAGACTGCATTGAACGCCGCGAACAAGATCAAAGGGGAAAATGATTAGCCTACCAGCTTTCGGGTTCGAGGCAGGATCGAATGGCCGATACTGATGCCTGTCGCATCGTTGCATTGGAGTGCACATACGGGTTTCCGGTCGATAGAGAACCCGAGCCTTTAATTAAAAATTTCGGAAAACGACACTGATCCACGAATTTCGCGATTCAATGCCGTGAAATCGTTTTACGACCATTTTTCTGGCAAAAGTTTCTCTCCTTTTCGAATGGAAATGTCTCGGAAGGAAATCGTGACTCGGAATTTAAAGAAAATCAGCAGTTTATTTGTCAACGCTTCGCGAGTGTTAAAACCCGCCGGCAATAATGGTTTTTCATGAAGGTGGTCCGTGGAACGGGCCTTTCATATCCAGGCTTGATTTCTTGTTGTTCTGGGCTTTCGAGGAATGTGAAAGAATTCTGAGCTACTCGTTATAGCCTCTAGTTTAATGTGCAAGCCATGTTTTAGACGGACGTTCAAACCTTTTTGCGAGGAATATGAAAACTCGACGGGAAATTGTGAAGGAGCGGTAAAAAAATCTGCGTATACCACGAGTGCATATGATCTAATGATAAATAAAACATATATCATCGTTTCCATAATCTTTGACAGTACGGTTAGTGTATTCAATTTCTAATTTATTTCCTGAATTACACCCATCAATTTCCGTTAAAAATGCATAAAACCCTCAGTCTGGTAATTATGAAGTTGTGGAAATAAATACTAGTAACCTGCGGATATTTCTGCAAAATGAAAATTGTTCAACTATAATGGAATTTCCAAACTCAAATTTCATTGTCCCTTTCATCATTTCAATAAATTAGAACTGATACATCGAAGCTTCTAAACTCGTTTAGCCCTGTCTCCCACTTTGAATTGTACCAACTAATTCCCATAAACGCATAAAATTCATTGATCGCACCGAGTGTGTCTAACGGCGAGCATTTTTCTTCTGGCCGGAACAGGCGTCGATGGTGCATCGTTTTCTGCGTTGCGGAAAAGTGCATCGCCGTGGAGAGCGGGGGCCCACGGTGAAAGCAAGAGAGGTCCTGGGCCCCCGTGTCCCCTAGATGTGCAGAAGGGGTCCGGGGGCGGGGAGGGGAGGGCCTCTCACTTTCGCTCTCCGGAGAAAGTCTGGCCGTCGCTGCCGCCTGGATCCCGTCCCCCTTTCAGAGCCCCTCGCCCTCAAC
The DNA here is from genome assembly GCA_028455615.1 of Lasioglossum zephyrum. Classification (NCBI taxonomy): domain Eukaryota; kingdom Metazoa; phylum Arthropoda; class Insecta; order Hymenoptera; family Halictidae; genus Lasioglossum; species Lasioglossum zephyrum. The sequence goes on along the minus strand of CM052330.1, from coordinate 6,312,515 downwards.
ATTGCGCACGTTTGCGAACGTTTGTGAATGTTGTCCCCGATCAACAACCTAACCACCTTCTAGCTAACCCTCCTACCCGTGCCCCTCGCCCCGAAGCCCCACCAAGCTTGCTCCTAGGCCGCCCCTGACTTCGCAAAAGCGCTTACATTGCACTCGCCAAGGCGAGCACGACTCTCCTAGCTTCGCTGCTGTGCACACGACAGAGAAAGGGAGTGAGAGAGATAGATAAAGGGAGAAGAGAGAGAGAGAGAGCTGAAACGAGGAGAAAAAGAGCCGGTAGGTAGCGAGAGAGAGAGAAAGATGTTCGTTCTTCTCTCCGCCCCCCACCCGCCACTTGTGCACTTCTTCTACGGTGTGCTCTCGAGCTGACGGGGGTTAATGCACTCCTAGAGCAAGCCATAACCTTAGCCGCGCGGGGCCCCGGAGAAGCGCGGGAATCTCGGCTCGTCGCCGACCGAGCTCAGCTCTACTCTCTCTTTCTGTCTTTCTTCTCTCTCTTTCTCTGTGCCTGGCCGTGTTTATGGAATCGCCCGTGATCGATAATCGCAGCAACCGTTGATGCGACCACCTTTTGTGCAAATGGGGAGCACGTTGCATCCCCCAGAGAAAGCTGGTGTGCTTCTATCCGGATTCGAACGAGTTGACGACGAGATCCTCATGAATGATTTTGAAACAGTGTACTGGTAGAGAAGATCCAGGCGGTGTGCCAAAAAGTGGGACTTCTTTGATGGATGATGCAAGAAGTAGTAATATCGTGATATTGAAATTCACAGGGAAATTGCGTTGTTCGATTGTAGGTCGAGTTTTGTGGTTGATTTTTATAGATTTTCACAAGATTTACTTTATCTAGAATTTTTGCTAGTCTGATTTTAGCATTTGTAAAATTTTAGAGGTTTGAAGAGTCTAAAGAATTGATTGCTGCATAGAAGAAGGAAGTAAAGGAACACTATAATTTTGCATATCATTTATGAAACAGACTGTAAAACTGCATTATTAACTGCATTATGGATTCTCTTCAATTGTATGAAAATGTACGGATGGAGAGGGAGTAAAAATTCTGTGAAATGCAATAGTGTAAAGAAATGTTCTGTCTCATTTAAAAGTCGAAAGAACTGAACATTAATTTAAGACTTCGTTTAAGATTCATTTACGTTGAATTTCTCTTTAGAGAATATGTTCTTAGCTCTAAAAAGACAGGGTGTATCTAATAATTGGAACAAATTGTATCTAGGTCGTTATCGAAGACACCAGAACGTACAGTTTAGGTTACAATAGTACAACTTACAGGAAAGTTTTGCGTTTAACAAGCTGGCACGATCCTGTAATGCTATACCGTAGAAGTTGAACAGTAAATAAGCAGTTGCACTCCTTTTTTTAACGCTACTCTGTGATTTTGTTTGCCACGAATCGATTCCTCCTGCTATTCTAAATGAAAAAAAGTATAAGGTTCTAGGATACTTAGTAACCAGTTTAGCGTCCAGTTTAGCATCTACAATAACCGTTCGAGTGTTCCATCATTACGGAGATAAACGCTACGGCGATCTTTGCAACTGCACAGCGATGCACTTCCGTAAAAACTTGCATTACAGACTATGACACAGCTTGTTAAACATGCGAAACTTTCTATGCACTCTGAAATGCAGTTTCTATATAAAAATTTGTACTTTGCATACAAGTCCGCAGTCTACTCATGATCAGACTGATTTCTTGATTGATTACTAGACCGCGGATTTTATGCGTTTATAACAAAAAATTCAAAAACTAATAAAACATTAACGAACAGAAGATTGTGTCATCTAACAATATGTAATGTGCGCGTAGAATGAAAGAAACTTTCAGGACAACCTGATGTTAAGAAAGAAAATACATTTCAATTTCAGTTCAGTTTGTTGCAGTTAAGAAACATTGTATTTTCAACGAAAATATCAAAGAATCTAACTTGCAATTAATATAGAAAATTTTTTGATTTTACACGAAGAACCGAAGGCTAGCGAGCGATGAAAAGCACATTGTTGTGAGCAAACGGCACCGATCGCGGTGTCATCGAGGATGGGAGTGATCGATGATGCCGAAGTGACCCGAAAAATGTCTGAAACGTCGAACATCGAGATTCGTGGACACGGAACCTTGATGCTCATTGTCTCGCAGCGATAATTGGACGTACTTGGCTAGAGATTCGAGCGAGTATACGCACGAGGGAGATCGACCGCGATAAAGAGAAGCACGGAGCAAGAGGGAAAAAGAGAAGGAGAGAGAGAGAGAGAGAAATCGCGCGACTCGGTGGACGAGAATAGCCTCCGTCTCTGTTCACCGTTGAAAATCCGTCTCGTTCGTTCGCGTTAGACGATAGAACACAGAGAGGTAGACGGCGACGTCGGTCCAGGGCCGACGAGCGAACGCCTTGGAGGCGTAATGACGATCGTAGAAACACTCGAGGCCGGTCCACGAGGGACCGGCAGAATTTTCTGAACAAGCTGGAAGCGGGAACGCGACAGAAAACTCGAAGAAAAGACGCCGGAGACATCGATATCTCGATCGCCGCTCGGGTATCGGGTTTTACAGCGCTGGCCCCGCTCCGATCTTGAATCGCGAAGGTCGGAGCCACGATAACAGCAATCCGCATATATTCGCGAAATCGCCACTGATTCCGAACCCTTCCTGCATGAAATCTCAATTCGAAAATCAAATTCGACTTCGAATCTGAAAGTCCTGAACATTTTCAAGAATCCCTACATATTCAAGCACCTACACTCTGTTTCGCAAGAACATACTCGCTGTATCTATGTTATCTTTGAAAAAATTCTTCGAGTGAGATCTGTTAGTATGTTCGATAGCTTCGAGAGTGAAACAGTTTTTTGTACCTCCTAGAAGTTAGCCCCCCACTTGTTGAGTTAAATAATTCCATCAGTTGTGCTGAATTGTGTTGAGTTCGATTTGAGGCAGTCTTTCTGTGTTGTCATCGCCAGATGGCAATCCAATTGAAAACGTGCGGGCATACATGAAGCAAAAGCTTAGAGGAAAACATACTAACAGCGTGAAAAGTTACCAAATGCTGAAAATGTATGCTGAAAAATTGGCAGAAAGTGTGCCAAAACGTTGCGGAGCTCTATGTACCAAGTAAGAGCGTACTTTATAAATATACTTCCTAATTATCTACAAGTCTTCTACATAAAGTTGGTTCCTATGCTAGGAAATCCGGAATAGGAAAATTGTTGTGAACGTTGATATAATCAAGCCTGGGAGAAACCCGAGACTGCGTCGAGATCGGATCGGTGCCGCGCCGATTTCGAGTCCGACGATCTTCCTATTTCGCAATGGCGGTGTCGCACGAGCCGAGACGCTGCCGAAATGTTTACCGAAAAAACAACGGAGCAATTGAACGCCGTTGCAAAACGATCCGCAGTCCATAAACAAACCAAGGTCGGCACCGAACGGAACGGGGGAGAGCCCGCGCTCGGCGGAAAATTCCAGATTGCGTCCGTCCTCGAATTTAAACGATAATCAGAGAGACAGGGAGAAAGAGAGAGAGGAAGACCGAGAGACCAACGCGCGCACTATGGACCAACGCGAAACCTCGCCTTTAAACGAACCGTCGATCTTTATCTAGCGCGGCTCGAGTATCAACAATACCGAGTGCGTGACGCCTGCAACGACGAAAGTCGGATTGTTGTGTATGCATTTGCCACGACGATGCCCGACGACGACGACGCCGTCAGTCGATCGCCAGAGGCGTCTACGACATCGTCACTGACGAACTTCCGCGGATCCGCTTTCTTCCGAGAGAACGACCAGGAAACAGCACAGGTACGGTTTCCGCATTTGAGATCCGTTTCGTGGCGATCCTTGAGTCGCAGACCTTGGATAATAGTGTTAACCCTTCGAAGATTATTAAACCGAGAATAGTCTGTTCGTATAGGCCAGAGTGTAAACTACTAGGATAAAGACAAATAAATCGTTAAATTGTTTATCCGTAACTCGAGGAACTAGAAGCAAGGAGTGTTGGCAACGTGCAACAAGATTGTGCGCGTCGTTTTTCATTTTCCCGAGACGCAATCTTTTCGGGGCCAATAATAATCGACCTTCGACCTATCGATCGGTAAACGTCGAATCGCGGAACTCGTTGGTTTCGGCGCGGATAAACAATTCCGCCCGACTCTTAACGAGCGATTCATGGGCGCATCGAGTGACGCAAATCGAAAAACTCTCTGACGTACAAAATCGGCGGAGCCAATGTCAACGCTGGGTCCCGATACGCGGGAAAATTCGTAATCGTCCACGGCGCGCGAGCTTTTACAGTTTTGCGTTCTCGCTTGGATCCGCGGGTCGAAACGTTGAAAATAACATCTTAAACGTCCCTGACGAGGTGGGAATGTTCGGTTTGCCGCGGATACAGTGTTAGCGCGTGATTTGCACTTCCTAGTCTATCTCGCGGCACCAACACACCGATCGCGCGAATCCTCGCGAGCATTCTGCGCGAGGGACGGAGAAACTGCTAAACAGAAGAGAGAGCGCGCGATGGTGTACGAGAGAGAGAGAGAGGGAGAGAGAAACTCTAGCATTCGCGAGCGTTACACGTGTGCGCGGTGTCGGTGTAAAACTAACAATAATAATAAGGTTGAGTCATGTGGGGCCTTCGAGCGCAAAGAAGGGCCTTGATTTGTGCCCCGGGCAAGGCGAAGATCTCTCTCGCTCCGCTGCTCGATCGTTTCGATCTCTATCTCTCTCGCTCTCTCGCCTCTTCCTCGATTCGACTCGGCTTGCGCTTTTTTGGAGCCGGGATCTCGACGTCATACAGAAACCAACTCGAGGGCAAACGGATCGTGAAACGCGTAATATCGAAATCCGGGGACGTCGCGAGAATTTTCAGGAACCAGACTTCCATCGATCTCAATACTCATTGATCATTCAAATATTCGTGGACCTGGGCAGATTCGTTTATCCGTCTGAAGTTCGTTTATTTCGTTAAAATGACGGGGTCTAAATTGTTTAACCTTTATGTAGTCAAACAACGTGTATGGATTATTTAAAACCTTCTTGTGTTTAACCTATTTGCACAAATTGTCATTACAAGACTATGAATTAATATATTAGCGAGCAAGGAATGGACATTTAGAGAAATTTTTTAATATTTTTTAGAGGATCGGTAAGAAATTCATTAGAGAAATATAATGAACAATTATTGGGATTTTTATTTAATAAATTTATTCTTTGAAATCCGGGGACGTCGCGAGAATTTTCAGGAACCAGACTTCCATGAGGATCATTAAGAAATTCTTGAGAGAAATAGAATGTACAATTATTGGGATTTTCATTCAATAAATTTATTCTTTGGATCATATGTTAGAGTCAGCTGCTAATAATCTGACTAATTATATTCTTGTTAGTTTTATAAAATAATCCGAACCTAAAATTAATAATAGCATTTGTTCATTAATGTTTCATTCTTTCCGCCGTCAAGCTAAACCATGCCATTTGTTTGTCAGAAAACTGGGACAATTTAATATTTAATCATTGCGAATAACCATTTGAATTGTCGACCGGGAGAGAGACTCGATTATGGTGGAGATCGAACATATCACGAAGTCACGCCGTGTTTTATGGTCATTGGCAAGCGGGACACCTTGCCGAAGCCGACGGACACTTTTCAACGAGTCGCTCGACGGACCTTCATTCGCGAGGATCGTCGATAAAGACACGTTCCTTTTTTTCTGTTTTAATAATATTCGCGTCTACTCGAACTCGCGGTCCTGACAAACGCAGGTTCGCCAAACGCTGTCACGCCAGTCCGACTGTCGAACAATCGAACCCGCTGATTCCAATCGATTCTCGAACCATCGCGGCTTTCGGCCGATTCGTTTTAAGGCTCGCTTCTCGTTGCCTCGAAGAACATTTATTTATTCAAATAAACGGTAGGCGTTTACAAATTAATTTACAAGAGTTGCAACTTCAATTTAAATTGAAATCTTCTGTTCACCGAGTTACAGATTCACTAAAGTCACAAGTGCACAGATCTGGAATGAAGAAAAATCGTGCCAAATTCTATCGAATTGTTCATTCCAGCATTTTTCGAAAATTGTCAGATGTCATAAATGCATGATTAAAGTTCGCATTGGTGACATTTCTTTTTAATTAAACTTAACACATTACCGACCGATGATTATTGCATAATTTTGAAAAATCTATGGTACATGGATAAACATTTTTCAATGGGGCCTTTTATATCAACAGAAACTTTAATTATGAACTAACAAGTCAGCCTGAATAACATCATCTAATAGTTTCATTTAAGATTGCAATGTAAAAGAAAATGTCTATGCTTTCTGTTGGCACAGCACAATTATTGAAAATGCTATTAATAGGCATTCGGTAGGTAAAGTGTTAATTGGAAGGTTCCCGCGGCGTTTGATATGCTCGGCTTGGCGTCTCGCGAAAATCGAAATTGAAATTGAAACACCGGCGTATCAATTACACGTGGACGGTTCCGCTCACGTGACACGTTAAGTGCACACACGATCGTGGTCGAGCCTTCTCCGATCTCGTCGACGCGATATTAATAACAGTTTTCAGCGCGTCCTCATCTCGTTTCGAATCTATCAGTGATCCGTAATGTCTATCCCGGTTGATCGAAACCGGTGATCGCCGAAATTCGAGTAAATAAAAGCAACGGTCGCCGTTGATCGTTCCCCGGTGATCTCTTCGATCGAAACCGGTTCCACCGCGAGGGGAGGAAGCGGGTAAACGCAACAAAGTATACCTGATTGAGAGAAAGAGAGAAGGATAAGATGTAATGAAAAAGTTATATCGGAAGCGGTGAGCTATTTTTACGCGTAACAGGGACCAGAATCATACATCCGGTTACGTGTCCCATTTATTTCCGTTGTAAATACAACCGCCTCTCATCGACGTCATTCGTAGACGATGAAGTTCCAAGTGCAACTGCATAAGCTGCTTATGCATTCAACGAACGAGCACAACCCTTCGGAAAATAGTTTTAAACGTTCGTGCATCAACTTTCTAGGCCTCGTTGTAAAGATTCACTCTTTAAATCCATGGAAAATCCTGACAAGAGTTTTTTAACATTTTCACAGACGTTCCAACTTGCAGCATTTTCAAGAATAAAGGTGTTCTCAGTTTTTCACCTGCTGCATCGTAAAAAAATTTCCTCGGGGAAAAATAAAGGTGCACTATTTTTTTCAACGAAGTTATTGCTGTTTGAACGTGCACAATTTGTCGCTCATTAGACTGCGTTTAAAAGCGAGAAAAATAAAGAAGCATCGTTTTCCAGAAACAGGTGGAGAAACGTCGAAACTCGGAATCGAGTAAATCGTTCCGCATTTTTTCCAACTGACTACGGAATCGTGTCAGAGCTGCCGATTGGCCGCGAAAAGCAACGCAAGCTGTCACAATCGAGAGCGTCACGACGGTGTGACGTTTGTTCCCAACGATGACGGTTGCGCCATGAAAATCGAAACTCATAACATCGTTGCAATTCGCTTGCTGCGACTAATACTCGTATGCAAGATTTACCGGCGCAGTTGTGCAAGGGACACGGAAAGTAACACACTCGATCTTCCTCGAACTTTGAACGCGATCCTAGCCGTCGTACCTGCTTAGTCGGTCTCCAGCAAACTACGAGTCTGACAATGATTGAAATTGCTTACTTTTTAGCGATTGCTGCCGACGGTATTTGCATAATTGCGTTCAAGCCGCACCACAGAGAGAACGTTGCGGGTCGAGATCGTCGACGACGCATCGCGTAAACAGTGTAATTAGCGCACGATCGAGGAGCATTTTCGTCGATACACGTATTGCTCGATCTCCTCGATCTTCATTCGAACTACAGTCTGAGCCGTTTCGAACAATAGTAATCCCACGTTAAAATTGCCTAACATGTATTGTGTTAGAAAAATAACAAGATCGAATTTATTTAAACTTCCCGTGATTTTGTATATAGCATAACAACTTCAATAATTGTAAAATAAAAAATTAATCAGTGTTAAAATGTCTACATTACTTCTTCTAAAAAAATAATTCAAACCGATTTTAATTAAACTCTTGTGTGAATATTTCCTGTAGCTAATTTTCTGAGATATTTGATAAAATGTGTTTTCGACCCCGATATGGAGGATGGCCGATAAAAGAAAACATCTGTTGAATATTTTCCTAAGGAATACCTGTCGGAAAAGTTTCGCTAAAATCTGCTTGCGCAAATTGATAGGTTCCCTTCTGATTCAGGACGATCACGACTTTCAAGATTCCCAGGATAATCGAGACTTTCGAGGCAGAAGTTATTACGAGTCTGAAGAGTTTCAAACTTCCTATCGCCACTTGCGAGTTGATTCGGGACCAGATAGAAGCGATCGGATCGACGACGATGATCGCGAATAAATCGTGGATGTGGGAAGAGGAAGCAATAGCGACACCATTGAAAGAAACACGATCGAGTTTAGTCGAACGCGGTATAGACTTATCTAGGTGTTACTGCGAGAGCGACCTTCCAAGCTCGCGCAGCCTTCCGTTTTTATTGCGCTGCGAGTTGTCGCGTTAGCGTCGAGCCGGCTTCTCTCGGCTCGGGCTTCTCGTGGCCGAGACTCATTCTCTCTCCCTCTTTCTCTCGCTTCTTCCTTCACGAGCTGAGAGTTAAACGAGCCAAGTTAAACGATCTCTCACCGATGGACAAGTTGTGACATCACCGCACACCGGAATCGCCCGCTAGAATTCCATGCACGCGGGCACCGACGCGACGCGACGCTCTATTTACACCTTCGGACGCGTTCGCAGATTTACAGTGGACCCTAATCAATAGACAGCGGATCTTTATGAAAAATTTCCAGATTTTCTATCTGAATTGCAACAAACTAGAGTGACATGGAAATTTATTTTCTCTCTTAAGATGTTCAATAGGTTGAAAATAATATAATTGTATTTTGGAATTTGTCTAACGTTGTCAATGTTTTAAATTACACCTACAATAACTTTAAAATTAAACTACAACAAACCAGAGTGACATGGAAATTTATTTTCTCTCTTAAGATGTTCAATAGGTTGAAAATAATATAAATGTATTTTGGAATTTGTCTAACGTTGTCAATGTTTTAAATTACACCTACAATAATTTTAAAATTAAACTACAACAAACCAGAGTGACATGGAAATTTATTTTATCTCTTAATATGTCCAATAGGTTAAAAGTAATATAAATTTATTTTGGAATTTGTCTAACGTTGTCAATGTTTTAAATTACACCTACTCATTTGTTTTTCATAAATGCATAAAATCCGCTGTCTACTAATCAATTAATGCTAAACTTCGTGTAAACAATCTTAGTTGTGTGAACGAGTATTCTGAATTCTGATTCATCAAATAAAGCGTCGCAATTTGAAAACCTACCTGCAGAGTCGTAAAAGGTGCGCACACATAGTTCTCTGCAAATAATTGTCGTTGTACAGGAAGCTTTCTATGGTATTCTTTCTCGTATCAATTTCCAATACTCGTATCTTCGATCGACGGCTAACAACGCAAGGAATGTTGATTTTCTTTGAAATTCGAAACGATTCGATCGGTGGCCAGGACCAAATTCGGTGACTCCGGCAGATTCTCCGATAGATGAAATTGCAACGCGGACGCCGATCGAGACGCGTGGTGGTTGGACGCGACGCGTGAACCTCGTTGTCCGCGAATCCCCGCGCAGAACACGAAATTGTTTCCCAAGGAATTCGCACCGGTCGCGATACTGAGCGCGCCATTTCATTTCCCGCCTTCCATTATGCAATGCGAACAGCCCAGCCCAAAAATTATTCTCGGCCCAAAGAATCTTGCCAAAAACGGTGGAGAAAAGAACGAGCTCCGATCTTCGGGAACGACTTTCTTCTTTAAGCCCGTGGTCATAGATTTAGAAAATGATCCGAGTTCGTTCTCACGAGAATTTCGATACGCCAATCGAATTCACTTAGAATTCAATTTCAAAGCTTCACATTTAAACATCGATTCCCCCGAAACTTCTGTAAATAGGAACTGTACGAAAAAAGAACGAATATACTTTTATTATTTTTTATGGGACTTCCACTAAGTTATATTTACACATTCGCGTTTACATGTGTTACTGTACGATCTAAGAAACGGCACGAACCCGAGGATTTTTCTCAGATCGAACATTTGCTGTAAACAGTATTTGGCTAACAAAATCTTTCGAGCGTTTCTTCGTTGGTCATCGAAAGAGAGGTAGACAGTTCTAGTTACTTTATTACGTTAACCAATTGTCGTGTCATAGTTGACAAAGCTCAATTTGTTTCAAGTGTTTCGAATCTCACGCCCTCGCGCGACAACCACAACTACAACGAAGCTCGCCGCCAGACACTTGGTTCTACAGGCATGCACTTAATCGTACATTCCGCTGTTTTGAAGGTAAACCGTTCCAAGGTGAGCTAAACACAGCCGAGGAATAATTGTTTAATCGGCGCAGCAACAACATTTGATTCAGCGTTATTCTCGCTTTATACCTGCCGCGATAGTCGCCAGCGGCCGGGAACGATTTTTAATTGAACGGCTGGAGCAACAGTGACCGTACGCTGTGTATTTGTTAAATCGAAGAACGATAGCGCGACCGATTCGCACGTTGCATCGGTGCATCCGTGCATCGTTGCATCCACAGGTCGATACGGAACATCGCTCGTCTAGCTATTTTATTAGTTGTACAAATTGATTCGTCGCTCTAGCAATTGATTTCAAATTCGAATCTAAATTTACTTTGGATATTGAAGATTTATGACTTCTAGACTGCGAAATCAACATTTGTCTACATTAATTCCATGATACAGGCACTAAGTAGACATATGTTTCTATGAATTTTAACGGGTCAGAAATAATAGAACTGCATATTTTAATTTCTAAAATGTTCTCTTCATTCATTAATTAGCACAAAATTACGAAGAAAGCAGGAAGATCGGGAGCAGATTCGTGACCACATTACCAGACTGTAGATCTTTACTCTGAGTTTCTATAGCTTCTATCGAAGCTGCAACGAAAGTTTCATCGATAATCAAAATCCAGAAACGAATCGAATATGTTCGCATCTCCATTCGAACGAGTGGAATTAGCACTGCGGTAGGTTGTGTGACGGCACCGAACGGTTTCGCTCGGGGAATTTCAGTTTCCTCTAAGAGTTTTCGATAGCCTTGACCATGACCGAGTTTTTCATGGTCTTAGGGGCGACCCGCCTACCTACACGCAGGGCGATCGTTCTCGGTGTTACGTCAGGGCACTGGGGGGCCCAGCTCTCGAGAAAGGTTAGGTCCAGTCTACGGTCGAGCGAGACTCCGAAGGTCGTTGGTACGTATGAACGAGTAGGGGCGTAGAGGATATTCGAAAAAGCTGGTGGGGAACCCACCGTGGAGAGGGGAGTCGAGGACCAGGTGAGGCCCAACATTGCCCCTACCATTCAGACTTGGGATGGCGAGAGAGTCAAGGCTCTGGCCCAATTTGGGTTCGTAGACCTAGCGTGGCAGGTAGGTCGCACGTACGATCGCTTTTTTCGCGGAGGCTTCGTCTCTAAGGTCACTTACTTTTACCCGGGCCGGCTCTTCAAGGCTTCCGCTCCTCAAAGGAAGGCGGCTGGAAGAACACTCTCTCTCGCTCAAACTCTCTTTGCCAAGGCCTCTATCTCGGGTTCTCTCAAGTTCGCTATAAGCCGCTCTCAACGTTTCTCTCAGGAAACTCGAGAGATAGAGAGCTTGAGAAATAGAGAACTCGAGAGATAGAGAACTGAAGTGATGGAGAACTCGAGTGACAGAGAGCTTGAGATAGAGACCTCGAGATATAGAGACCTCGAGATATAGAGAACTCGAGAAATAGAGAACTCGAGATATAGAGAACTCTAGAGATAGAGAGCTTGAGACATAGAAACCTCAAGAGATAGAGAGCTTGAGAAATAGGGAACTCGAGAAATAAAGAACTCTAGAGATAGAGAGCTTCAGAAGTAGGGAAGTGAAGTGATAGAGAGAACTCTAGAGATAGATAACTTGAGAAATAAGGAACTCGAGAAATAGAGAACTCTAGAGATAGAGAGCTTGAGAAATAGAAAACTCGAGGGACATAGAGCTTGAGATGAAGAATTCGGGAGATAGAGAACTCTGGAGATAGAGTGCTTCAGAAGTAGAGAAGTGAAGTGATGGAGAACTCGAGTAACGAAGGGCTTGAGATAGAGAACTCGAGGGACAGAGTTCCGCATCTTTCGCTCCATTTGTCCATTCTATCCCAAGCTCTCCGTTGCACGGTTTCTTTCAGTCTCCTTTATTTTTTATCTGTCTCGCTCTCTCTCGCGCGCGACATAGTGAACGGCAGGTGCAGTATCCGACCCATATTTCGTCGTGCCCTTCGAGCGTGCTATTCGCCCAACTGTTTTTCGTTTGTCGAGTAAACCTGGTGCCGCAACAACCGCGTCGACCCAGACCGCCCACCGATTGTTTGCCTTAGCCGGAACAAAATAATAACGATGATGACACAGCGCGCCGAGCAGAGCGCGGCTCTGCGCAGGCGACATCATTATTTTTGGATGTCGCGCGTACATGATGCAGACTATTGCAGACCGGCGTGCAACGCGCAAAGTAAACACCGACGCAGCAGGCCTCGATCTTGAACGCCAGACGCGTTACGTGCGCCACACTCTTATCCAAGAGTCGCGTAATTGCCACCGCTGTCGAACCAACAGACAGGACGACCGACCGAGGACAAGATCGCGAATATCCAACCGATTCTCGAACGGCGAATCTTCGTCGAGATCCACCGATCTCGATTCGACAGAGTATTTCGAGCAAGGACGCCGGAGATTGCTTTCGCTGCTTTCCGAGGATCGGCGTCGATAGTTACAGCTTCACCGAAAACATCGATTCCAAACGGAAATGTGAATCAAATAGCAACTGTGGGAAGTAGATTTCGAATAACAATATTGTTTGATTTGCACTCCCGATAGTTATCGCATTGTGTTTACACAATTCTCTCGCGTTACTCAACGAACGCACCTTTGTCCTATACGATTGGATTTGTCTCAATGTCGTCTATAACACCGCGTAAAAAATTATATGGTTCCATTTAAAAGAGTAACCGTGACCTCGATTCTTTTTATCGAGTAATTAGCATTTTCGCGATTTGCTGACCATGAAGCGCGGATAAACTTTGGTTTACGGTATCGGGTAACCAGACGTGTTTTTGTCGACTTTTCTCGATCGTAATTCCTCGATCGTTTGTCCCAATTAATCGCAACTGCAGTCTTCTATAATATCCAATGTAATCGACCCACTTCTCGACTTTCTGATACTCCTTTCACAATCTCATTCTCAAATTTACATCTCTCTTGTGTAAGAAATTTTATAATATTCGTCCGAGTTACGCAGAACTGCGTAGAAGACGTCGATAAAAATAAGGTTACAGACGGAGGGTTAACACTGTTTCCACCGTGGTTTTATATATACCTATTTCGACTTATTTTTGTCTGTTGAATCAGCCCTATTTCAGTTGTACATCATTTACCGATTTGAAGAAATTTAATGAATAATTTCCCTTGAATTTTTGCAGTCCGAATAAATTTATATTAAACATTTTGAAAGCTGTCTTTCGACGTGGTTTGGTAGAGATAGCAAAACGCTACTTGTCCAAGTCATAGCGGCGCTATAGCGATGCTAGCACGCGCGTTCTCACTAGCACACGCTCTCGACGGTTTTGGCCCTCGGCCCTGGGCGCCGCGAAGGTCGCCACGTAACCGGTCGAGAGAATTAGAGAACGAACGGCTGGTGAGAAAGAAAAAGAGAGAGGGAAAGAGTGAGGCGACGAGAGCGCGAAACCGCGCGCTTTACTATAAATCTCTTAACTATATTAGAGAGAGTCGCGAGAAGTCTTCTGAGTTGAAGCCAAAGCGATGTGGGTACCACGCTCGCGAGTGGGAGGAGGGACGAGGAAAGAGAAACCGAGAAAAAGCAGCAGCAGGCGGACGCACACGCTCAAGGGCCGAAGGTTGGCCTAGGCTGAAAATACGTGGACGAAATATAGTTGCGTCTTATTTCGAACCGCGGATACCTGCACGAGCGAGAGAGGGAGAAAGAGGGGGAGAGGAGACGCATATCATCCCCGACGGATCGTGTGTTTACATCGGACGCGTTGCAGAGACGATGCAGCGCGTTGCGTTCGCAAAATGCAGCCGCAACACGCTCCAAAGATTTTCGCATCTTTCGACACCGGCACGAGGAGTCAACCCCCTTTGACCGATTCGATCCAGAACTGGTTGGAATTGTTTCGACGCTGCCATTAGGTAACTACGTTCCCGTTAGTGCGATACGCATCACGAGAACTGTTATCTCGAGGGTTTTATGCATTTGTGACAAATGTGCGTTGGTGAAACTTGAAACGGTGGAAAGATAAATGGGATTCAACGATACGGTATATTATCGCTAGACTTTTCTGCGAAAATGAGAATTGTCATGTCGAGAATTGTTAATAAGAATAACATAACAACATAAGTGAATCCATCGAATGCTTTACAATTTTGTATTTGACCAAACCATTTTGAAAATTTTCATTTGGTTCCCGGTAGCTTGTGAACGATGCATACACTTATTATTTTACATGAAAATCCACAGGCTAGTTCTTGGAAAGAAAATACTGCTCTCGAGAAGTGAATTGCAGGCTCCTGGACCGATGTAAATTTAACCGTGCACCATTGTGGAAGAGAAACATTGGGACTATTAGGGTCTCGGAGGCGGGTCTCGGAGGCAGAAACGATCGTGCACAGAGACGAGTTTCTCTCGGTTACGATAATTTTATATAATCCATGGAACAGTAACGCGAGCTACGCTCTCGAGCCAGCAGAGACAGAGAGCTCGGATATGTCGAGAGAGGGGTGGCGAGCGGGGATAGAAAGGTATCGATTCGTAAAACGCTGTTTACAATTGCGTCTATAAACTGACCGTAGAGAGAGAACCGAGCGAGGGGAGGCAGGCCGTAGAATTTAATCGTTTTTATGTAAACCGATCCATCTGGTGGTATACCGAACCATAATGCGTGATCACTTCCTAGATCGTATGCGATTACCGTCCGGTTGCTCATTTTCACCCCAGACACACGACCAAGAACCCACCACTCGCGCAAGACACCGAAGCGTTCGAGAGAGCTCGCCGAGATTCGCTTTTACCCGGAGAAAAGATTTCTGGTTAGGTAATCCCCCCCTTTCCTCGGTCATTCGATCGCGACGCTTTCATTAAACGACCATTATTGGACCGCATCTTCGTCCACGAGATCATTCCTCGAACGATTATCGGTCCGAGATCGATGGATCACCGTTTTTATCCGAAACAAACCCGCTCGATCGGTCCGAGAGAAAGCGACTCTTCTTGCGACTCGAAAATGTTTGCTAGAGAGAATTTTTTATGCAAGATAAAAATTTTGTTTTCCCTTCCTTAATAGGTTTAATGACGATATTTGAAACTTCTAATATTCTTGATGTTTCAAATTGTAAATAATGTAAATATGTTTTACATTACCTGTGTTTGTATTTTAGTAAATAACTAGATGATCGTAGCAAAAAGCAATAAACGTTCGAGTACTATTCGAGATTGCAAGGAGTCAGCGATGCCTAAATAAATGTCATGGACACAGCGAGACACTCGATTCGAATGATCACCGAAACCAGCAGCAAATATCGGTTGTGCGGTGCTTCGTGGTTGAGAGGATCGAGTCTGAAAATTCGTGGAGCGCGCGTAACGATCGCGGTAAGTAGAAACGGCGAGCCATGGACAGACACGCTAGACAGCTTCTTATACAATAGCACGCGTGCGCGACAGACTTTCAAATTCGATTGTCTCGGACGCAGAAGTTCGTGCGACAAACTTTTATCTCCTTAACGAATTGCTATCGAATTTTCACTAATACTTTTGTAGTCAACGGAAGCCCTTTGTAACGATCGTAGGATCGGATCAAATCGAACAAATGGCAGATCCCAATAGAGCAAACCACGTCCGTAAATAATAAATAAATGTGTTCGAGTCGCTGGTACAAAAATTCTCCGAACCCAGAGCGCTTCCGGCAGCTAGTTTAAACAATTGATCATTTATTTCACTCTCGGATCAATTGCTCATCAATTTTTCAAGACCTATTTTTGGGGGTACTTTTTCTGGACACGTTAACCTTTTCGTTGTTCCTGTGGTTGTTTATCTAACTAATTCGCCAGGACTTGATTAATTCAACGACTCCAGCGTAAGAGGGTCACAATCTCTAAGTCGTAAATTCGAAAATGTAGGAAAATTCACATGGAATACCGATAAACATATTACAACGTTAACATTCTCTGCGTCTCGCAATGTTAGCAAATTTTGATTTTTCATGAAAATCCACGGTCCAACCGAAACACGCAAATTTCCTTTAACGAATTTCTGGAAAAAAATGTACTAGCGCGAGAGGTGACTCCGGCCGGACGGCTCGGTAACATAATCGCGGGACATTCAAACGCGCGCAACGTGTCGCGTTCGATCTCGGCGGACGATCATTTCCGACGATTCTTACCTGTGGGTACCGGTTCGAGGTGTCTGCCGCCCTACACGCGGAAACGTAGACAGTTTCTTCCGGCGTATCCCGCACAGAACACCGGTTTCCCGCGCACACACTGCAACAACAGAGAGGCGACGACGACGAAGAAGACGACGACGATGACGGACAGTCGTGCGTCCGCGTATAATCCTATCTCGCTTTGTCCGCTTCTTGCACAGTCGCTTCCACTAGCTTCCAGTCACACAGAGAGAGAAAGAGAGAACGAGCACGGGCGCGCGCGCACGCGAACGTAAACAAACGGCACACGCGAGCGCGTTACTTCCGGTGCGAGCGAGCACGGTTGCTTCCTGATCGGAAAACCGGGAACCGATCGTCTTCACGACCCGGGATCCGAAATTCAATCACTGGACTCGACAACACGCGGATTCCACGCGCGCGATCCTCTGAATCCAAGGAAAGTTCTCGTTTGCGAGTTGGATGTCGGTCGGTGGTGTTCCCTTGATCTCTCTCCGTCCGCGACGGATCTCGACACGCAACACGTTCGATGTATCTGTGGGTTCTCCCCGTGGTACCTCGACGGGGTTGCAGCCTTCGTCCAGGGTTGCGAGAGGGCGAACCCGAGGAGGAGGGGGAGGAATAGGAAGAGACAACAATGTTGCGGCGCGGGGTGGTCGCGTGACACGACTCGCGAGGCGTGCGCGCAAGCAAATCTTTGGCCGGAGCGCGAACCAACGAACACTGAACGTAACGCGCGAGCGGCGAGCCTCGGTTTGCCTAGCCTAGCCGCCACTAAACGCCACTATCCTAGGTTAGACACGCTCGCGACACTCTCCCTCCTTCCTCCTCCGCCTCCTCCACCCACCACCCCTCCCCGTCCCGCCCTCTCGGGATCGCAACCCCCTTCCCCTCGGTCTAACGCTCTCTCTCTCTTTCTGTTTCTCGCGCGCGTCTATCCCTTCCCGTCCCCCTCTACCCGCTCGCTCTCTTTCTCACTCTCTCTCGTTCTCTCTTTTGCGGCTCTCTCGCGCGAGCGATTCTCTCTCCGTCGCTCGCGCGCGGCCTTCGCTCCTGCTCGCGTTCCCTATCCGTCCTACTCGCGCGCACACCTCGCGATCTCGTCTCCTCCTCTTTCTCCTCCTCTTCTCTTCTCCTCCTCGTACTCCTACTCCTCCTCGGACTCTAGGCGATCTCTCTATGTACATAGAAGCGTGTACGGGGGGTACCCACTCAGCTCGGCTCACTCACTCGCTCGCTCGCTCGCTTGCTCGCGCACACAACACACGCGCGGATTCGGAGCGGCCGAGAGCTAGAGAAACCCGAGAGGTGGGGGCTCGTAAGGCCATAGCCACGGCCACCGAGTCGCACACAATCTCGACCAACAAACATGCACGTAGACACACAGTACGTAGACTAGAGACCGTACACACCGAGAGCTGCTCTCGCGGACCGCCCGCCCGCTCCGAACTGCTCCGGCTCCGCTCCGGCCCGCTCCGAGAGCCCTTGCAGTGTTACGTGATACGATGTTTCGCCGATCCTGACGGGCCAAATTCAATTTTTTACTTCAATTAATGCGAACAAGAAATTGAAATTCTTCTCGATCGAAATTGTAATAATATTAAATTATGTGTTGCTAACAGCAAGTTGGCAAATTAATTTAACTCAACGTTTCGATTCCTCTGTGGATCATCGTCAAGAAATTGTTCGTTCCAAAACGTAAGTACAAGTTTCAACCAATCGCAAAATTATCTGTTCAAGACCAGTTTTTGTGCAAAATAAAAATTGTCGAAATTAATTAACCAAGTAGATGTTCATTTATATTTTGAATTCTTCAAATTCTTTTACTGTCCCGCATTCGATCAACTCGTGTTTGCTATGAATGCATGAAACTTTCATTTTGTTCCCACTCTGTAAACAAATCGTCGAAGTTCATCCTGGTATCGCGGTCTTTGGAGATGCTCCAATTTTTCTGTTTAGCTTCCCCGATTCTTAAGTGTAGATCAAACTAGTCAGGGCCCAATTAAACGCGTAGCCAGTGAGTGTATTTCTGCCTGAACTGCGAACAACCGAGACATATTCCATTCCCGAGGAAGCTCCGCGTATAATACGGTTCGGTATAAACGCGAGTACCTTCTGTGCCGTGGCGAGCTCGCATAGATCTGAAAGAGAGAGAGAGCGCACGAGTCTAGCTTCTGTACAGGGTGTCCGGAAATGATCCAGACACTTTCGATTCGCTTCTGAACCGAGCTACGCGGTCGCAACCCGTGATACTCGAGACAGAAACGGGGAAAGTGTGCAACCAGGACTTCGTTTTAAACTTCGCTACGAACGATCGAAGCTCGTCTCGATCAAAACGCGATAACCTTATTTTCCCATGGACAAATCTGTACAATTCTTTCGTGGCAATTGAGTTTAGCGTGAACGTTCTTTCGAATCTTTGCAGGAGACTCGAATGATTCGTCGTAGATAAAGTCTCTATCGATTCTACGACGAGGCTCGAGGAAAGAGGGTCATTCAAGCTGGCGAGAGGAATATCGAACATACAGAAAAAAATGCAAATACTTTGCAAGATGCAGTTGGATATCGTTACACTGAATAAAGGGTCAGCGACCATTAGAGATGAAACATTCTTCTTGTGCACGTTGGTAATTGAAACGATGTCTTGCAGCACCGATCAAAAATATCCTGATCCAAATATAAAGATAATATTTTAAATAAAAGAAATAATTGAAAAAATTCAATGTATTATTTTCAACTTGTAAAGATTATCGAAGAGAGAAAGAATTTTCTACGTCTTCTGTTTCTAGTGGTTATTGCGGACAATTATTATTTTTCACTAGCTGACCCGACAGACGCTGTCCAAATTTCTATAAATTTGTTTGTGATCGTTTTATAAAGACGTCGATAATGTAAATTCCTATTGAAATATTCATTAAAAGCTGCGAAGTTCTAACTATTTCTACCTATTTTCTTTACTCTAAAAGCCTGTTTTGGACTACAACGAACATTAAAAAAAAAGAAATTAGCCAAATCGGTCCAGA
This sequence comes from Lasioglossum zephyrum, assembly GCA_028455615.1. NCBI lineage: Eukaryota > Metazoa > Arthropoda > Insecta > Hymenoptera > Halictidae > Lasioglossum > Lasioglossum zephyrum. Next base: position 6,292,947 of record CM052330.1, on the reverse strand, counting down.
TGTTCTCACGTGATGTCGTGCCCAACGAACAGCATTTCATTTTTATTAGATAGAATAACAATCTTGACTCTACTGATAAGAAATTTCCCGTGGCAGAGGGAATCGAAGAAGAACGGAAGCAAGAATAGAAGAGCAGGAAGAAAAGCGCGCGAGGAAGAAGGATCGACTGGAGGGTAAGCGGAGTTGTGTGTGTGGTTCGCGGGTCGCATAATCGCCGAAAGCGTATCGATCATTCGCGGACACGCAGTATACACGGCAGAACGTTCGGCCGGAGTACGTAGCCGGGAGAATATACGGTCCGCATGTAATTTGTTCTATATTCAAGAGGCATTCTCGCGCTCCGTCTATCGCACATATGTACCGGAATATATGTCTTCATGGACGGGGGAGCGAGGGTGTACAAGAATGTAACCACCGTGCGACTGAATGCAATAAGGGACAATGTCTTCCTCGGGCGACGTCTGTTCCGTAAGCGTTTCCAGAACGCGTTGGCATTCGAATCGCTATTTACGCGTCTCGCGTTATTGCGCGCCGAGCGGGACTCGAAAGCCACCTCTTCCCTCTCTCGCTAAACGCTCGCGAAGACCAACCACACGGAGAAAAGAAACGATCGGATCGTCGGCCTGCCATAGCGTCTCAAAGGCTCGCGGCTAAGCTACGAAACTCCCGCGGCCGGCACCGACGAGGAAACCAGCGAGCACTTTCTTTTTCACGCGCCGATTTTCCGCCGGAATCGGACCGGTATTACGGAAACCACGATTCTCGAAGTCCACTAATAGTGGACTATTTTACAATAATTTATGAGTAGACTGCGGATTTTTAAAATGCAAACTAAAAATTGTATTTGTCAAGCACAGAAACGATCAGGACATCGCTCTTTCTTTCGCGAATGATTTTAATAAGCTGAAATTTTGTCATAAATGATAAAAAAAGATAACGACAATAAACATTCTTGTTCTTCTAAGAAATTCTGAGCGGAACAATTCTAATTAAACTACAAACTAAAACTAAAAAAAAAGTTCTAATTAAGCTACAAACTAAAACTGAAACTACTAAAACAGTTCTGACTAAAACTATAAAATGTATCGTAGTGAATTTTGCACAATTGTATGTTGTATAGCCACGGTTGAACCGTCTATACTTTGACACGCTGTGTACAGGCTAGAGCGGCCCGGAAACTCCTGATAAGACGGTTCGCGTTGTAAAATTCGAAGATCGAAATCCCATCTATCGAGACGTCGTCGCGTCGGCAGACGTTTTCTTAAAAAGCATCGCGTCAGCGTGGCCGTGAGGTCGTTCGGCAGATAACAGGGTGAGGATGCTTCATTGAAAAATGCATGGGACGCACCTTGCCAGCGATAATTGCGGCAAACTGCCGGCGTGACGATAAACGCGCACAATCAACGGTATCGCATCGACGCAAAACGGTCATTAACGGCCTCTTAATCTAACGTTCGCCGGCTCGCACGCGTTGTGTTTACCACGATAACGAGAGAGAAACGAAGAGAGAGAGAAGGAGAATGGAGGAGAGAGAAAAGGAAGAAAGCCGCGTCCTCTGGATGCGAAATCGCGGTTCGCGGAATCGACGAGAACAATAATATACTTTCCAATTTTAGCAAATTTCTCGAAATTTCATTTTTACGTCGTATGGCAAACTAATTCTTCTAACTTCTTAGGAAGATTAAAGTTACCTGATATTTGGGTTAGCAAGAAAGTAATTTCGGTATTTTAAGGTAAAACTAAAACCGAACTTCTGTATTCACGCGATGAACTTTATTACTGTTCTAGTTGCTTGTTCTTTTTCGGAAAAGATCATCGAGCGAGAGGGAAAATATCTTATTCTATTTCGCCTTAAAATATTGACATTACTTTCTTGCCAACACAATATATCGAAAAGTTCAAATCACCAAAAAAGTTATCACTCTTACTATTACAATATAAAGTTAATACTCCAATTTTAGCAAATTTCTCAAAATTTCATTTTCACGTGATATGACAAACTAATTCTTCTAACTTCTCAAAAAGATTCAAGTCACGCGACCCGATATTTGGGTTAGCAAGAAAATAATTTCGGTATTTTAAGGTGAAATTAAACCGAATTTCTGTATTCACGCGATGAACTTTATTACTGTTGTACTTGCTTGTTTTTTTCGGAAAAGATCATCGAGCAAGATGGAAAATATCTTATTCGTTAAAGTTCATTGCTCGAATAAAACAACATATCGAAAAGTTCAAATCATCAAAAGACTATTGTAGCGTCTGTAATATAAAGTTAATACTTCGGCAGCGGTTTGGGAACAGATAGTAAAAGGCGGACACGTTCGCCAGGTGTCCGAGGAAGGTGTCGCGAGAACGCGGACATAGGGCTAAGGGTGCAGTGCGAGTAGCGTGGCTCCGTGTTTGGTCAGACAGGCAGCAGCAACAGTTGATCTCCACGTTCGCCGTACTCGTTCGGTTCCAGACGGTTGCCACGGATGGCGGAGAGCCGATTCCCGACGACTTTCTAACGAAAGTGCAAGTCTTTTCTTCCAACCGGCTGCCGCCACGCCGCCGGTAACCGTTCCTGACGCAGACTTTCGCGCGTTTTCCGCGGTTTCCCGAGGACGAAAACGCTCGACGCACTGCTCGACTTCCGGACTGTGACTCACTCGTTAAAAGACTCGACCGCCAGCTTGCTAATCACCAGAGACTACAAAAACTCCGCCTAATTGGCTGCCGCTCTTTCCCGTGATGTCTCTTCCCTGCCATTATATTCGATCGAATCGAACCGCGGGTACAATAACCCGACAACCCGGGAGAACGAACTCGGCCCGGTCTTGCTCGCGCTCTCTTTCGCGGCCGTCGTCTTCTTCTTTCTACAACGTCGTTTAAATTATACTTCTTTTTTCGTTTTTCGAGCTCTCAGATCGCAAAAACTCGTGACATCATGTTCTATTAAGTTTGCATGTTGAGCCAACGCCAATGTATATACATTGTAAATACATATAAAACATACGTACAGTTTGTGGATCAAAGTTGTTTATCATTTTTATTCCCCGAACCAACAGATATTGACCGCATACGCTAACACGCAGAGTCTACATTGTAAACGATGATATGTACTCGAACGTATGACTGGTGCTTTATTGGGCCTGAGTTTTGGGATGTTGATATAGTAGGTTCAATATGTAGATTTTAGCCGTCTTTCACAATGGAAAGCTACGTACATTTTCAAATGTAATATATAAGTTAATTCGTTAACGATTAATACGAGTTAACTCGTATACGATGAATAAAAGAGAAACATTTAAGGTGACACGAGGTCAGAATGTATTTTCGAAAATATATTTTAAAAAATGGATATACGAAGGACTTCTGAACGTCGTCAATTATTAGGTTGTCCAAAAAGTGTCTTTCGGAATGTGCTCCTTTAACGTTGCTGAATAAATACAAACAATGCGATACACTTGATCAATGTTTCAGTACTTCCTGGCATGAATTTGCATTATGTGTTTAATATATATTTAGCAATATTAGAGGAACACATTACTAAAGAAAATGTTTGAATAGCTTAATTCAAATCGAGCTGCCCTTTATCCAGCTGTTCCGAGACAGTCGGAGAAGCGCGATCGAGCAGCGATTAAGCAAACGAACGAAGCCAGTGGTGAAGCATCCGAATCCGCTTTAGGAAGCGACCGATCGACCTTCGCGCGTCGATTCACGAACCCGGTCCGCAAAAATTCTAACATTTCGGTCGCACGGAGAGCTGGTCTGCCTGCGGCGCACAGTCAAGGTCTCTGTCGACTTCACCGTGACATAAATATTCGGAGGGGGGTCTTTGGGGGCCCGCGTGTTCACGCGAGAAACGAAGAGCCCCACAGCAGGAGAGAAAAAGAGAGAGAACCAGAACCCGCCGGGCCACGGAAAAAGCCGAAGAGAGAAAGGGACCGCGGAAGAGAGCCAGAAGCTAGAAAGAGACGTGACGAGCCTCGTAATCGTCCACCAACGAACCAACGACCCTGAGACCGCGAACTCCACGATTAAGCCATCATCCTCAAACAGAGACGCTCTCCTCTCTCGTCTATTTTCGAAAGCGAAGTACTCGGCCCTATTCAACGTGTCCGCGAGTCACGTAACGAACGGGTAAACGGAAATTCAGTATGGGCCTCCAACTGCCCCTTAATATAGACACAATTATCGCAAAGCCAAATATCAAAGCTTATACTAGCATCCACTCCTTTTTCCAAACCTGTAACCTACATATTTAGCGTCAACGGATATTGCTGTTATATCCACTTGTATTTCATAGAACTCTTATTGTATTATTCCTGTAATCCACGTTATTGTACCTACATTATTCATGTAAAGCAAAATAAACCCAAGAGGATTTCAAATGCTTATAAATAAAAAAAATAAACGAAAATTGCGGAAGACATCGAAACTTTTCGACGAGCTTCGTTTTTTTTTGTTCGTCGGAACGACAAGCAGGAATTCGGTGGATGGAAAATTTCTTTCTCGTGATACGAAACGCCGTGGAAAAAAGAACACGGTTTATTGCGACGCGCAGACTGATAGCGCGGTTTGCACACGCATTAAACCGTGGCTCGTCTGATGCGCACGGATACAAGTTGATTCGAGACGCGTCGCCGAGCTAGAACTTTCACAGGGGATTATACCTCTTCTGTCCAAAGTTGGCGAATTACGATGATGAATTAAAAAGCTTCCCGATGGTACGATTTCAAGCATCGTGGAACGAATCTGTTGAAGAAATATCTTTATGGAGGTTCCAAACTTGGAGAAGAAACCCCGTATTCGTATGTATAAATAAATGCATCTCGAAACGTTCCCGCCTTGGCCGTTTCTCTTTCTATCCGACGTTCGCATTTCTCGCTTTCGCGAACGCTCCCGGTGCGACGCGTGGGACGTTGCCCCATTAGCGAAGCAGATATAAGTGCTGGCCGAGAACGTAGTCAATTTAACGAGGTTAAAAAAAAATCCTCCCTCTATCACCCTCGTTCGAGAGGAACGCGTACGGCTTCCCGAAGACGGACTCGGTGTGCACGATTTCGCGCAAAAATGTAATCCCGGAGCTGGCTCGGAGCTTCCCGAACGACTCTGTCGATCAGGAATCAATTCCTCTCCGAGGAAATGTCTCTGATCGATCGACTTCGCGAAATTACTCCGAAAACTGCAGAAATTGCACGATTAATATCTCTGCAGAAATCACGGCAATCGTTCTAGAATAAAATAAACTTGTGCAAATAAAATAAACTTGAAATTCTATTTAAACTTGTCGAGAAACACAATGTATTAATTGTGTTTGTTGATTATCGATCATAAGGTAAATTATAACATGAAGTATATGCTAGTTTGGTTAAACTTTCTACGTTTCGATCCCAATATGGATCCTTTTCAAGAAAGAGGAAACAACTGCGTCTGTAAATTTTTAAAAGAGTTTTCAATATTAATGTACTCAAAAACAGATTTAAATACAAAATTCAAAATAACGGTAATGAATTAGCAAGCTGCTTTATGAAATATAACAATGTTAATTTGGCATTTCATGAATGGTGTCCCGGGACAAAAACAAAGAATGAGATTTTCATTCTCGCGCATGTGCATGACCTACCGTTTCCCCTTCTCGCGATAACGCGCGGGTGCTGAACGAGTTTGTAAATTTATTCCACGCTTTTTATTCATTTTCATTCTTCCGGTTGCGCTCTGCATACTCCAGACCCAGCGACACATGCAACCGCGTCCCGAAGTATGCCAATTCCCCTAAACACTTGTCTAGTTAATATTAATTAAGAATTTCGAATCAGATCGAAGCTAGCCTCGGAATATATCTAAAGCGTTTGCTGTAATTAATTACGAATTACAGATTAGCTCCAGTAGAGGTAAATTCAAATCGATCATGTTCGAACGAGCCTTCTGTATTTCCAGGGTTACGCACGGACTATCAAAGTTATTCTTAGCGGAATGATTCAAGGAAGAATGACTGTTCTAATCGAGGAGAGAGAATCGTCGATCCTGAGGGCTCTCGGAGACACTCAGAGAAGTTCGTCGAGCGAGGACGTACTCTCACTTTTCGCCTTCGCGAAATCGAACTGCCGCTATTTTGACGGACACGACGGTGTTAACGTGCCTGCAGTAGGCCAGTGTCAGTCAATGACATAGTTTCGTGTCCGCCGCACAGTCACGAAAATCCACGAAATTCGGTTGTGACAATAATTTATGTAACTCTCTAAATACATAAATTTCAATTTATTAAAATTATTAAAGGTAGAAAGAAGTTTTGTATATGGCTCCTGGTCTTACAGTTGACGAAGCACATTATTGTTGGTTTATTTGAAATATTATAATCGATAAAACAAAAATGAATTTGTTTAATACATTTAAATACTACTTCATAAGTGACCTTTGTTTCATGTTCACTTTATCGCTTGCATTCATCGTGTCACGACGTCGTTCGTTGAGTATTAAAATAAATGATAGTTCATTCAAAAACTTTTTTTCTTCATTATATAGTTGTTGTAATATAATATTGAGATAGTGTTTGAGAAAGTACTCTGATTAGATATGTTATCATTGAGTTATATATACAGTGTACATTATTCAGTTTATTTATCACATATATTGGATATAATTATTGGAATAATTATATTGAATGACAAAAAATAACCAATAAGGGAACGAGCTATTGTTTTGTTCGAGTAATGCCTGAGGCTGACCCGAGCCGGGAACGTGCTCGCAGAGAAGGAATCGGCAGCGTCAATGGCAACGACAGCGGCAGAGTGACAGTGTCGCGGGGCCAGTGGCCAACATTTGGGCCAATGTTAACGTTACCCTGTTTACCGATTGCCTAATACCGGCTCTCGAGCGCAACACCCGATAATCGGAACGACGAGAAGCAACTTTCGTGTGTACGAAACCGCCGCGCCGCGCGCCGTTACCCAATCGTCCACGTAACGATCCGTTTCGCGTTTGCTAGCGACCTTAGAGGGATCGATCCTCACGTGGGCCACGTGACACTGTCGTCGTCGCACCACAGAACCGGTTACAATCGAATTTCCTAACGATTATTACGCGGTGATTCGACATTGGGTGACGAACGTCTCGCCACCGAATTTTCACTGTCAGCCGGCACCGAACACGTGGCTCACGCTGTTGCTCGTGGAAACTGTGCCATACAACTGTCAGGTCAGACGGCCATTTAATACATGTTGTTATTGTTATCGATCGTATGATTGTTAAAACAGGCAAAATATTTAAATATTTAAAATATTTAAAACAAGCAATTTGATAAATTAATTTGAACTTCCAACGTTTCGATCCTTGTGTGGATCATTTTCAAGAAAGGAGAAAAACTACGTCTGAAATTCTAACAGTGAAAGATGTTATAATAAAATCAGATTGTACTACATTGTCAAGGTTCTGTATTTTAATACTCACTTGCTTTATGAAAATCTTCACATAGAGATTGAAATTTGTAATACATGTTGTTACTACGTCGTTACACAAGTTACTGAGGTGCAAACACGAGGCCTACAGGGAACAGAACCAATCAGAGATCAATAGATCAACCTAACCAATCGATATTTGACGGTTATTTCAAATCGTGAAAACATCAGCAACCAACATTTTAACTGTGTATCTACTAAGATATATCGGTAATCTAAGAAAACAAGCAATATTGACCAAGTCACAAACAAAAACAACTGTTTCAGATGTTGTACAATTGACAAGTTCTAGGATAAATAATAATGTTGCTATTTAATAGGTTGAACGCAATATATCGACGTCCTTAAATTCTTTTAATGTTTCTGCAATTGTAAATTGCGAAAATTTTTTCAGACTAGTAACAAAAATTTATCAGCGATACCACATGAACTAAGTTGCGTATGTAAATATGAAGAAATGATAAAACTCTGTTACACAAGAAGAGTCGGTGTTTAATACCAGTGTCTCAGATCAAGGCTACAAGATGATGCAGTCAGGCGTAGTGCCATTTAAGAAAGTCATGGTGACCTTGATTTTTTCAGTAAAATGAAATTTTTTCAAACTGATTACTGAAAAGTGGTTAATTTTGTTCAGAACATTTTTTGTCAGACTGCCGGTGCTTCAAAGATCTTAGGAGTACATTCTAGACCATCCTGCATATATTGTTCTATTATTCATGTTTAAACCAGTTAGCTGTATATAATTATGTGTATACAATTTCAGATTAATATAGCGTTTAAGAATTCTTAGCACCCTTATGAAATCGTGCTACACAGCTAACAGGTTGATATACCCTCGAATGATTCGTTCAACACGATTCATTCACGATTGTGATCAAGTATTTCCTGCCACCTATTAGTAGCCGCGAGTGAATCGATCGAGCCGAGGAATCGAAGATCAGCAGGTGATTCGAAACTTCCGTCTGGCATTAACGAGCACAGGAGAGCGCATTGAAACCCTAATCGTTCGTCGTCTTCACGGGTCTTCTATTTAAAAGCTGCCTCGGACGCAACTTCCCTGCGCGCACCGCGCCGTATTAATTTAATCGAGGCATTGCTCCGTTCAACGAACGCGAATACAAGCGAGTACGCTTTCAATTTCACCTGTTCGCTGCGGAACAGGAAGAACAATCTTATCCGGCTCGATCTAACGCGACTTTCAAAAACCGCTTCGCGGGCCTGCGTTATTAGGTAAACACAGCGATCGCGAGGGAAAAACGTGAAAATTTTGGAAAAATCACACTTGCTCGAAATTCAGCAGCAGTTTTTCCACTGGCAAATAAGGTAACATATTGAAACGATACTTTATGCATTTATTGGGAAAAATATGGCTGCGATTAGAAACATTGAAAATTTTGGAAAAATCCCACTTGCTCGAAATTCAGCAGCAGTTTTTCCACTGGCAAATAATGTAACATATTGAAACGATACGTTATGCATTTATTGGAAAAATATGGCTGCGATTGGAAACATTGAAAATTTTTGAAAAATCTCACTTGCTCGAAATTCAGCAGCAGTTTTTCCACTGGCAAATAATGTAACATATTGAAACGATACTTTATGCATTTATTGGGAAAAATATGGCTGCGATTAGAAACATTGAAAAGTTTGGAAAAATCCCACTTGCTTGAAATTCAGCAGCAGTTTTTCCACTGGCAAACAATGTTATATATTGAAACAATACGTTATGCATTTATTGGGGAAAAGTATGGCTGCGATTAGAAACATTGAAAAGAATTTAAAAAATTTAAACTTGTGAATGTAAAATTCTTTGCAATTGATACAGACAATTTTTATTTCGAGGAAACCAAGATCGAAACACAACAGTGGTTTCGATGTGCCCGTAATAATTTGATCGTCGTACAATACTATACGATTGATCGAATTAGAAGTTTCTGATGTTCGCAAAGATTGATCACGACGGTTTCGAACAGTTTCGGAGGGATGTTTCTCGAAAACCGTAGTGTAGCCGGCCGTTTCTGCTTGAATACGAATCGGAAACGCTCTGGGTAGGAGGCAGACTCTCTCGCGAGCGCACCTTCTCGCGAACGAGAACGAGAACGAGAAGGAAAACGGGAACGGGAATCGCATCGGTTGTTTCGCTCGCTCTCGACGTCCGTGGCTGGTGACCCGTGCTGCAAACTAAACCCACCGGAGAAAGTTGCCAGATACTTTCTCGTAGCTGCCTCCTTGCACGCCGCACCGGTCGATGCAGTCGCTTAAATGGTCCCCGTATATCGCCGTGAACGCTACACGCTTCGAAACGAACCCGCGACGTTTCAAGATCCCACACACATACACCTACATCCATACATACACGACCGTATTAGAAACTTTGCGGCCTTTGTGTCCGCTATCGCGATCGGAGATCCTTTAGATTCGCGATCCGACGGAAATCGGTGCACGAGTCGAATCGGAGAAACTTTTATTGTCCCCGTGCTTCGGAACACTTCGATCTCTTTCGGAGAACCGAACTCGAATTTCTTCGTTTACATTGCACAAACTTACGCCGGGATTAATCCCGCACCCTAAATAATTAAACCTATTTAAATTTATGACATAGAACAAATATTTCACACGTATATTTGTTTAGCTACCGATATTCGTGTCGAGGGGTGAAAATAGCCCTGAATTTCGGGCTTGAAAAATATTTTAGTCTAATATCTTGAATATAATAATAATAATATAAGGAGGTACCGCGGATAGGGGAAGAAAATTAAGAGCTTTTGTAAATAGGCGTTTTTTCTCTCTTTCTCTTTATTCAGGTTAATTAGGTTAAGTATAGGTTTAAGCTAGTTTATAAGTTAGAAATAAGGGCAAGTGTAAATGCGTCGAGTAAATGAGGAAGAAAGTATAAAAATTTGTAACCCTAAGGGGAATCAAATAAATTTATAATATAATATTATAATATAATATAATCAAATAATTTATAATATGAGGAGGTATATCGCATGCGAAACATGACCGACAAAACCTGATAGTCGGTGAACAACAGGTTTCAGGAAAAAAAAGGAAAAATCGAAGAGTTTCGAGTAGCGATTCGAGCAATGCTGGTACGCCGGTGGATCGGCCGTGTTTCCGGCGATATCGGGATGAATCGCGTGGATCCAGGCGGCAAGAATGGATCATAGGTGGCCGTAAAAAGTCTCAAGCCATTCTTGGCCAGTGTTAGGAGCGTGGTGCTCAAGGCATTCAGCCGCTTCGCGGACCAGCGACTTGATTTACTCGTTCGAGGGAACGAACTCGCCCGCGCTTCTACTCACACACGAGTCGTGCTCACGCTTTCAGGAAGGTATAGCGTGTACGAGAGAGCGGAGACTCTATGTATAACCGAGGCTATTATACTCGCAGGTACATCCGCGGCTGCATGCTCGTCGTCGTGGTCGTCGTCGTCGTCGTCGTCGTCGTCCGAAGCAGAGGAAAATCTTGGTCCTCCTACGCCCGTTCGTTAACTATTCATGCGAGGCACCGTATAGCCCGCGGTCGACCGTGATGAATTGGAGGTTACGCTACGCTGTGGCGAGAGGAACGGCCAGTCGAGAAAAAACAGGAAGGAGCAGTGGAAAAAAGGAAACTTATTTAGCCAACCTCGGTCATGCGCGCGATAAGTCATCCGTCTCGAGCGCGCGGTCCGCGAGAGATAAAGCGGGATCCACGGTGCCGGCGTTCACGCACCGATAATGAGCGAACGATGGCCAGCCAGGTGTGTCGATATCGATTGCCTGTCCAATGTCCCCCGTCTCTTTACCCTATCGCCCCGAAAATCATCGCAAACCTCGACACAAACGCCCTGCTCTACAATTCTCTATTCGACCGACTTATTTCGGGACATCTTTATTTACAAACACGCTGCGGATATTTGTGTGCATCAATAACCACGAACAGGAACCAAGAAATTTTGTTTCCTTTTCTGATAACCTCGGTAAGCTAGATACAAGACATTGAAGTTATTACTGCTCTTTCAAAATTAACTTACAGATAACTATTTTCTTTGATCTCAATCGACAATTTTAAATAAATAAATATTTACGGCGCACAGATTCAATCCTATGTTACTAACTAAGAAATTCATCATCAAGAAATATATGTATAATTGCATCTGTAAAAATTAATTAATGTAAATTATTAATTTAGAGATTTTACGAAATTGTATGAAATAAAAAGATTGTAATGAAATTCTATCCCCCCGCAGAGCGGTTTCACCGTTTTGAAGCTCGAAAGTTCGAGCAGTTCTTGAAGTTGTTTATTCAAAGCCGTGTGCAACGAGGGCGGGGATGAATCTTCAGGCTTCGCAGCATCGATCGAGTTCCGTAGGCGGAAAAGCCGAGAAAGCGCGTCGTGGAAATCGTTCTCAACGTTTGCTAAACACCGCTGGCTCTCGGATTGGCATCGCGGAGTACAAACGTCGCCGGCTTGTTTCCGTCTTCGCGGCCCCGTGCGTGCATTTTCGTGGATGCATCTTCGAGGATGCAACCGACCGTGACGTAGCTTTCGCGCGGCCAACACCGTGACGTCACTCATTCGATGACGTGTGGTCAACCGCGGTCAATGCACCAGGCCGACGTTTCTTGCAGGGCACTATAATGCTCGGTTCACTGGCGTGCCGGCTCTGTGCGTTCGTTCGTACGTGCACACGGGCTGCACCGCGCGGTGCATGTACCCGCGTTGCACCGCAAAATACCGGGTGTTCGCGAAACACTCTCGAGTCGAGCTGTATTCTACTTATCGATATTTTTTTCTCTGCAATTTTCAGAAATTTTTTTCGGAACAACTGTGGAGTTTACGAGTATTCGATGCACACGGAGTATTTTTTCAAGTAAAAATAATCCAAGTTGCACGAGTTATATATAGTTGCTCGTGATCAGAAAGTTACAAGTGAATTGATCGACTAGAACCTGAGATACATAACGGAAAAAATTCTATCATCTGTATATTTGAAAGACTCTCAAAGTTTCACAATTCTAGTCAGTTTTTCGAATAAAGAAATCTGACCTGCATCATCGCGTTGTAATAGCCGCCTTCCTGTTCGCAGACGCTCCAATGACATTTCGTTGTCCAGCTGTATTGCGCGAGACAATGTAAAATCGATTAAAATCTCAACCGCGAGTTTTTAGGTCCCCGAGCATCGCGAATCGATCGACGCGGTCGCATAAAAATTGCGAAATGCTTCAAAATTATTCTGTAATGATAATCTGTAATGATTATGCATATGCATGAGATTAGACTGCAGATGTTTTATGCAGAATACGAAATTTTCTAAAGAAGCAGTCAAATTCAAAGATCTTGCATTTTGGATTGTATTTTTTCCGCGTATCTTGTTTGTTTACCCGGTTTCCAGAGCAGGATTCGTGTTCTCTGGCAAGGTTTCTCGCGGTCTCGGAACGGTTTAAAGATTCGCGCGTCCGACGTCGCGACGAGCGTCAACTTGCGATTCTCGCGGCGTGCCGCGCTTATGGCGGCATCAAAAATTCATGCACGTAGCTGACGCTGCTACCCTATATCCCCGTTTAACGACACGGCATCCGTTTACTTTTATTCCTTTACACCTGCCTGTATTTATACTCACTCTCGCCGGAACAAATATAGCGACTTTGTCGAGTCCCTCTTCGAACCGAGCATCTCTAATCGACACCTCTCGCGCAAAGTATACCGTCCGACCCGAAAAAGGTGAATCCAAGCAGAAATTATGCTAACCCGAATACACAGTCCCGGAATCCCAAGTTTCGCAACAGTCGAGCAAACATCCCGTCTCGCACTTACACCATGCGAAAACATCCAGTAAACGAACCGTTCTCTTCGCAATTATTGCGTATCTTTGAAAAATCGTTTCTCTTAGTATTTTTTGAATGTTCACTTAATTCGAAGATTTTTTTCACGACGAAAATGCTCCACATTCGCACGTCTGTGAAAGCTTCGAGAAATTTTTATCCGTAAATGAAATTGAAACAAATAATAAGATCATGGTCTTTCCAATATCATCGTCATTAGTGGTTTTACCAAACTTTGAACGACAGATGTGCCGCCAACTTTGCAGTAGCTCCTTATCTTTGTTGCATAAAATCGTGAAAAAAATCGTACATCAATTTTTGAAGAACCGTCGTAAAGAGAAGGCTTCATTCTTCAAATCTACGGTAGTTTCGTTCGCGAGAAATATTTTTGAAAATTTTTGGGAACTCGTGTAAAAATATCTTAGTAATAAATCAGAGACTTCAAGCTTCAAAACGAGTCGAAACTTGTGGTTGTACTATTTGTTGGTACGAAACGATCACAATTTAAACATCGACAATTTCTAAATACTTATTGGATCCGTTGTAAATCTGTTTCCCGATTTTGGAAAGGAAACTTTGGAAATTGAAGCGAACTGTACATCGAAGTTATCGGCCGAGTAGAACGGTCCGCGATATAGTCGGCCCGGTTCCGATAATCGATGATCGTGCACGCGTGTGCCAGATACACACCGGGGAACATTTGTTTACGAACGCGAGGAGAGACGACGGCGAAGGAAAATCGCGTCAACGCGATGCATCGATCCTCGGATGGCCTATCGAGGCGAGTCAGTGGCCGCGAACCGAAGCCCGCGATCCTAACCGATCGGTTAGGCTCGTCGAAACGCAGCTGATTGGAAACAAAAAGGAAATACCACGAAGAAATAGCACAACAAACTAATACAGTTTTAAATTTTTCTAACGATGAGCCTGACAAATAGACAATGCCAAAATGAACGTTCTTTCGAAACAACAAAATTCAGCAGAACAGATTGCGCAACCGTTGCGACGACACCGATTTTACGTGCACCGATTCGGACCGAATTAAACCGTGTCTCTTCGGGATTCGTGGAATGTCCCACAAGAACGAGACTGTCCCTATCCCTCTCTCTCTCTTTCTCTCTCTATCTCTTTCTGGTCGTACACTTGTCTTCGAAAAATCAAGCGAACCACAACTACTCTGCCCTGTCTGTCTAGAAAGCATGCAGCCGCCGGCGAAAGGAGGTGCAACGGTGTTGCATAACGGTTAGCAAAAATGCATCGCCGAGTGTTAATCCCCGGCGATTATTGCTCCGCGAAAAAATCGACTGGGCCCGAGGAACGCGGACCCGTGAGACACAATCGTTTCGTAGCTACCGAAAGTGCATTTCCTCGAACGTTGACACTTTCTCGTTCGTGTTTGTAGAATGAACTACTTGATTTGCGTAAAATCAATTAGATTGACTCAGTTTCACAAAAGTTTCCAAATACTTTCGCGACACACTGGCGACGGTACTGCCACAAAATATATTGTAAACATTGTTGAAGTCAACAAATTATTTTCTATCTTTATACACATGATCCGGAGACTTGCCTCTTGGTGTCAACGCCATACTGGCTTCAGTGTAATTTGCACGTTTGACATGCCAAATGTTGCAAACGTCCTCAAACCTTTGTAAACATTCAAATGAACAAATTATTTTCTACCTTCACACACACGACCCGGAGACTCGCCTCTTGGTGTCAACACCATACTGGCTGAAACGCTTCAGTGTAACTTGCACGTTTGACATGCCAAATGTTGCAAACGTCCCCAAACCTTTCGCAACCAATGTTGCGCGCTTGCACAAAATAAACTGTAACAATTGCTCACGTTGTCAAACGATTTTCTAACTTCGTTAACATAATCTAGAGACTTTCCGTTTGCTATCGACACCGTGGTATTTCGATACGGGCCAAAATCGAGCCAGCAGGCGGCGTGCAACTTTGGTCGGTGGTCTGAACGAAGCGTGACAGAGAATAACGATCGGGATCGAGGAGTTTACGATCGTATCGAGCAGAAGAACGTCGCTAGATAGAGAACGTAGGTGTGGAATCATAACCGGCGAAACGGAGGCGGGTAGCCCGCGGGTCTTGTCCGTCGGGTAAACACGTCGGCCGTCGAAGATAGAAAGTTGCAATTTCCTCGGAAGGTGGTGCGGCATATTCCGCGGACATAAGCTATAACGTATGCGCGAAATCAATAGGCAATAGTCGCGAGAAGAGGAGGTTCGCGCGGCGCGGAGCTTCGTCAGCCGATCGTGAGCGCAACGAAGGAACGTGATCATGGAGAAAACGAGGAAGAGACGGGTCGGGGCGGGTCGTGGTCGGGTCGAGGAAAGAAAGAGGTAAGTCCATCGAGACACCAGCGAGTCTCGTTTCCCCTTCGTCAGGAACGCAAAACCGTGCTCTTTTCGCGAAATTCGTCCGCGAGAGGAGTACGCTCGCGAGAGGGACGTCGGAGAGAGAAACGCTTCGGTCCGAGAGGGACGCAGAGAGAACGGGAGAGAGTAAGAGAGAGAAAGAAAGAGAGAGAGAGAGAGGTGACTTTAGCCATAAGCCGTAGGTAGGCCGCACAGAGCATGGACAAGCAAGCGAGTCGAGTTGAGAGGCGCGGACGGGCGGTCAGAGACCCCGCAGGGCCGGCGCAAACAGTACAGCATTACCCACTCGCTCGTTCTATCGCAACCTGGACCCAACAATGCTCAATAATCTACCCTGTGATCGCGCGCCACCTTTTAACCGACAACCTGGAAAAATCGACCGCTCGTTTTTCACGGGGTCTCGCCCCCTTTCTCTATTTTCTCCTCTTTTTCCAATTTATCTTCCCAGCCCGCGAAAATACCCTACCGACATCGCCGTACCCGCTTGCTTGCGTGCTGCCCCGCGTTTTCACTCGTTCCGCAACATTTCCAATTATCACCGGTCCATTCCGAAAAATAGTCTTCGTATTCCTATATTTTCTCTAATGGCTAAACTCTGTTATACTAGTAAGAAATGCTTAGAGCCCGTTGCAGTTCGCTCGTGGTCAAAGAAATAACCAGGCAAAGCGCATAGGAAAGAGTATGAATGACTCAACGACGATTTCGTTAATTTCACTTTTCATCGGACGAGGATTTTTACCTTTCGCGATCGGACATTCACAACACACAGTAGCAAACTACAAACGAACATGAGAGAACGGTCGTGTGTGCGCGCAAGCACGCCGCAGAGACTTTCTCTGTAATTCGCGGCATAGCATTTACGTCTCCTCGGAATTATGATTTCCGCGATTCGTTATAAATATATCGTCCAACGTGACGCTACGCGCTCGTAACGCTTACTCGTTTACGCTAACTTTCTGCGACCAGCTCTCTCGGCGATGCTCTTTCTACCGACGGCACTTTCGACCTGTCTCTCTTCCTCACGCTGCGCCGACGTTTTTTCGTTCCGACGTAATTAACGGCGGAACCATTAAAAATTTTTAATAGAAACCCGGAGCACGACGAAAGAAAGCGACCGCGAGATCGCCGACCGTAAACAAACATCGCTGACGAACGTCCTCGTCGATGAACGGCATTGCACGCAGGCTTGCGTAAATATAAACATCAATCACAGAGATGTGCGACAAATTTCTGATTCCAGCTAAACTTGAAAATCAATTTTTCCTACGTAAACCAAATTTCATTAAGATCTACATCTTGGAAGAATCAGGAAAAATATTAATGATTTGTGTGGATCATTTTCAAGAAATATTTTTCCTGGTTTAACATTCATACGATCGATAACAATAACAACATTTATCTTGGAAGAATGTTTGAAAAATTATTATCAACTGTGTCTTCTCTTTTCTTGTATGATCAAATAAGCTGTTTGATTATTGTGGTTTGGATATTGTTTTTGGGGGTGATCATTCGGCAGCGAACGCGCAATGTTTCCTCGATGATAAACGCTCACGTCGTACTTGCCAACCGGTCAACTTTTCGCGAGAACGCGTGCTTATCTAATCGAAGGTAAACAATAACAATACAGACCGGTTGATATGGTAATAAACGCGAACACGATGCAATTAGCACCATCTTTGCCGAACAATTAGACTTAATCTTTCAGCAAATAAGTACGAGGCGCAAAAGCGGGATCGAGAGTATCATATGTACAATATGATCAACTTCGGCCGTCGATGCAGCAACCTCAAAAATCCCATAAAAATCCTTTTATTAATCAACAAATCGAAAGCTAGTTGGATTTTTGCGAAGAGAACCTTCGACTTCGTTAAGTGCACTGGGTGTCTCAGAAATCACGTGGAGACTGTTTAAAGAAGAAAAAAGAATTGATATTTAGCGAGGATTTTCATTTTGACTTTATGAATTTGAAAATTCGACGAGCGCGCGTGCGATTGGATAGGAGTCGCCTGACGTGTCTGTCCATGACCCACCTGTTCTACTTCCAAATGCTAAGCAGACGAACGTGAGGGACTTTCAAAATCGATTTTCTCGAAAACGAAGTCCCGCACGAACGAATTTCATTCTACATTTTTTGGGCATCTCACGCGCGCGAACGTGCGTGCGAGAACGTTGTAAAGGTCGACGGATTGATAGCGAACGGGGTGGTTAGCCTGATCGTCGAATTCGCCTGGTGAACAGTAAGTTCTCGAGGGGGGAAGTTAAATATTGACACACGGCGGGGTTTAACTGAACCGTAGAATGTTACGAATCTATTTTAGCGGCAACTAAAGGAACGGCTCTGTCCGTTCGAGCGTGTTTCGCTAGGAACGTAAACAGTGTACCAAGAATACTGGCCCGCGTGCAATCGAACCCGCCACGAGAGGCCGATGCGTTCCGATGACCCCGGTCCGTGTTCCTTCGCTCGAAAAACGCTCGAAAACCGCGTGGAAAAGTAACTGGGTCGCGTGACCGACCGTTCGCGGACGACCGACAGACTTTTTCCACGACCGGCCGAAACTTTCGACGTCGCGTCGTCCTAGTCCGTCCGAATCTGCACGGTCATTGATCCTTCCCTGCCCCGATTTCACCAATTTCGCTGGGGAAAAAAACAGCCTCTCCGAGCGATAAACCGAGGCGACACTTCCACTCGATGAGTAAGGAACACATTTTTCTAGGACAGCCTGACGTGGAACCTCGCAAATTCCTCCCATGGACCGAAGAAACCTCACTCGAGCGATTTCTGGTAGACGTCAACGACAGTTTCGAACCATTAGGTCAGAACAGACATTCTAATCCGATTCCTTGTTTCATTCTAATACGAAATTGTAGTTGACCTAACACTTCCTGATTGTGGTAGACACCTACTGCTATGTTCACAGGATCTAAGGATTTCCTTAGCCTAATGTCTCAACACGATTTAAAGAGTAGTGCCCCATTAGATGGAGGGTTGATCAGCGATTAACGTCGTTCATCCCTTAGAACTTAGCGTGCAAATCAATCTCGACTCAATCAATGTCCTGGACTTCCTAAAGTCCCTTCTGGCAAGTAGCGACATTTTCTTGCGAGGGCAGAACTGACAGAAGTCAAGACGGCAGTCAACGTGTTTTTATGTTCGCTACCAGCGTACATGATTATAATATTCCATTAAGGGCAATGCACCCTGTTACCAAATGTGTGACAAAATATTGTCACTGTAAATTCAGAAGTCCTTTTAACATCACGTTGTAATGTTAAACAAACTAGTGCACAACATTACTTTGATCTTCTTCGTATTCTATATATAATCGTGGTGACACGTGCGACGCTGGTAGCGAATGTGTTAAGGTGGTAGTCTCGCGTTTCCAGGATTGCAAGGACGCGGGATGTGCCTTCTCATTTCGCGATAATGCGATAATGCAAATTCGGAAGCATAAAGCTGCGCATGCAGCTATTTCCATCCCACATCCTTGCGATCCTAGAAACGAGTCTACCCCCGTAAGGAGTGGAATAGGACCTCACTCACCGGTCGTCGCGTCCGCGTCATCAGGATGACCCAGGCCTTCCGGATCGTTCGGTGGTCGTAGTTCTAACCGGTGCGTGGAGACGTGTTCCGCTTTGATCTCCGGTTCACTCGAGTCACCAACAGACAAACCACCCACACACTACCGCGACCGCGCACCGTTCTCGCTATTCTTCGGCGACGACGACACCGTGTGCACGTTCACCACGGTGCATCGGGGGGTGGTGGTGTTCTGGTGGGAGCGAGAGGAAAAGTGTGGCGGAGAGGGTGGCAGTGAACAAGGGATATATATATGTATATTCGAGGCACAAGTTGCCTCAGCCTCCGGGGCTGATGGTAATAGGAAGAGGCTCTCGGATGTCCTTTGGTTCCTTGGGTTCACGATCACGGTTCACGATGCGTCGCGTCGTCGCGTTTAGATCCGGCGCGCCGGCACGTGGTCCCGCGTACGGACGAAACACTTTCCAGCCTGTGGCCGTCGATAGAGAGAGAGCCCACGCGTCCCGTGTGCTTGTAATCGCGCGTTCGACTGAGCGGCCGAGTACTCCCGAAGTCCCTGGCTCGCACTCGTGCCGCTCTTTCTCTCCTTCCTGCTCGCTCTCGCGACCCGATTCGTCGCCCTCTCTCTCCCTATCTTTCTCTCCCTCCCCCACGCACTCTCTCGCTCTTTCACTCTCTCCATCTTTCTTCCTCGATCGCTCTCTCCGTCTCTCTCTCCAGCCGGCTTCTTCGCGCGTTCCTTTCGGAACCACCTATCTTCTTCTCCCTTCTCTTTCTTCGTTATCACTCTCTTTCTCAAGCTGTCTTCTTCAAGCTCTCTATGTGTCGCACTCTTCAACAAGCTCTCTATCTTAAGCTCTCGATCTTTTGCAATGCTTCACACACTGAAGCTCTCTATCTCTAGTTCTCTTAAAGTCACTCCAGAACACGAAGAACAAGTCTGATTTTCAGAATTTAAAGCACTTTTAAAAGAACGTTAGAAAATCATCATAAAAATATTTTCATCCCTACATCGAGGTTTGTATAAAGAAGATCTCTAAATAGATTGTGAGAATCTGGAAAAGATTCTCAAAATTAAACTTGTTCGTTCTGCTCTAGAGTGGTGTACCCCCCTATGCCCTCTGTCTCCCGCACTTTTTTCAAGCTTTTTATCTTAAGCTCTCTCCCGGTCTCTCTCGTTAGGTCTCCCGCTCGCAGTCTCTTTTTTTCTCGCTTGCTCTCCACCGACGTAACCGCTGATACAGTTTTCGAAAATATTTTCGTTCCGATGAAGAAACCCATTGGCCAATTCCACGGGCCAATCGAGTTTCGTAAACCCGACGGTTCAAGGGTGCTCGTTGTTGGATCATCGTATCACGTGTTAGCTTCCGTTGGAACGGGTGGGGGTACACGCTCGTGGAACCGACTATCTTTCATCCCTCGCCGCGACAATAGCGACCATTTTTCATAATTTTTTCGAATTACCTCCATGTGAACCCTCGTCCTTCCTTTCGCATTTAGAGAGACGACCTATTCCCCCAGTCTGGAAAAGAGGACAAGATTATTGAAACTGGTATACAATATAAAGCAGAATAATTGAATTCAATTTTTATTTGTCAAGCATCCTTTACTTTTCAAAGAGAGCTCAACAAACAAAATCAATACTTTCGAACCGCATTGAGTGAATCGCGAAAAAATTAGGAAAACTTGTTAAGCCGTACCTCGACCTTGAGACCAGAAGTAAATAAACACGGTAGCCCATGCGCAGGGATCGTTGAATATTTAGAGCGGTCCCCGAGCTCCAACAAAGTATGTAACGCGGCCAAGAATAGGGTTGGCGAGTTGCGATCTCGTTCGGTTCGCAGCAACGATTCTCGGAAAAGCGTTGTTAGTTGTTATTGGTCGCGGGATGACCCGCGGGCGTGTCATTCGCGATCGGCAGCGATCACCAACTCTCTTATTGATCATCGCGCGGTTGCAGTAAACGTTCCCATTTGCCGGCTGTTCCTCTGCACGACCCCCGCCAAGCTCCGTTCACGTTCGCACGCTCGTGCGAATACTTTCCCTGCTTTCTTTCGTGATTCCGCGCGCGTTACGCCACCGCGACCGGGTCGTCCGACATTCTCCCGCGTCTTCCGATTCTCCGGATTCCGTTTCCCGATTATCGAGAAACATCGCTCGTTCTATACGTATACTCGACTTCGTACTGTCTTCTCCCTATTCCCTCTTTTGCAATTACATTCAATCGGGCAACTCGTTATCGCGCGACATGCGATAATAAATGATGTTCTACGCCGCGTCGTTTACAATGTCAATACGGTCCAAGTCATCAATCTGTATATTACGCCCGGCTGTTTCGCATGCAGCTAATTACTGGAAGTCCACTGTGCACCGAAACCCACTGACAGAACCAGCTTTCCTGCGGATTTTATGCGTTCGTGGCAAAAATGCGGCGGTGGAATTTCAAGCAGTAATAACATTACATCAATTTGTCTAAATGAATTACAAGACACAGCAGCGCGTACCCATCTCCTCAACAATTTTCATGGGTTAACGATAATGCACTAATATCTTGCAGTGCTTTAAATATTATCTCTGTTTTGTGCTTTATCTATCCATTTTATTTATATTAGCTTCGATAAGCGGACCAAGGTTGATCTTGGAGAAGTAGCTTCAAAAATTTCTGAAAAACCTCTGGCCAATTATTTTCGAATTTGTTTCGCTTCAGTTTCGGAATCGACAGTTGGCAAATGAGGATGTTCCCCGTGAGAATGGAGAGGGAGTCGAAAAGAGAGGATGGTAATCACCGAAGAGAGAGGATCCTCTCGTCCATCTTCGTTGCAGGCACTCTCATTTTCTCGCTGGCCGCTATCTCTGGGAACAGTGAAACACAGGATTTATTATCTGTTACGTCGGTGCAGCGTCTTTTTGAGGCAGGTTAGCGCGGTTAAGCCGGCATTAGGCTTCTCGGAGGTGTTGCCCCGCGGGGCGTCTCGCGGTTCCACGTTCCACGTGGGTGAAATCGGTGGACGTTGCCGCCGTACCGGACTGCCACTGGCATCGCCGTTGCCATCGCATCACCGCAATCGCGGCGCGGATCAACCTGCGATTCGCCGCCGGTAAATCACTAATTGAGCGTTAACCGTTCGCGAGTTGTTCACGGTCCGCTACGTATTATCGCTTACCGCGAGGACTTTTGCACGCTCGGGAATCGTGGAATCGCGACGACAAAGACAGCCGGCGTTAGAGGAGAGAAATCGCGGGAAAGGGCGGACGGCTCTGATATCGCGTCAAGGTTGAATGGACGTTTTAAACAACCTACATGTGGGCCAGTGGGTCAAGTCGACATTAGCGAGGACGCGAAGTAGATCGCGCGTGTCGAAATTGCTCGCGCGAGCGAGTTGTTGCTCTCCGCTCTGTTCTCCGGCGGGCGAGCGACACGCCTGTGTTTGGACTGGCAATTAAATCCCGATAACAGACCAGGCTAGATTTCGAAGGCCCCGTGCTATCGACAGATAAAGCCGAACTCGAGACATTGAGATTAGATCCGCGTTGCAATGATCTTTATCAAGCCGGAATCGTTTCCTTAACCAGAGCGAAACTCGCGACCCACAGTGGCCGATTGTTTACAAATGCTGGACGAAATATCAGTGTTGTTTGAAAAATTCAATTTTTTCGTGAACAATAAAACAGAGTAGTTCTAAAATTCTCCTACTATATTTATTGGGCGTTGGGCACTTCGAGCCTGTTTGACTTTCAGCCTGCACGTTTCCGAAATCTACTTGTCCACCACCGTGCGACGCGAAATCCGAACGCCGCGAAAATATTATAATATTGTGCAACAAAGCCGCTCGCATTTCTTTACAAGAATTTGTGCCACTTTCGTAGAATACTTATCCCATCGATAATACACAGCGGTTGACAAAAATATATATACCGGACCACTGTTTATCTTTTGCTGTTTTTCGTTCGCAGAATCATGACGAAATCAGCAGTTTCGAAACTGTGGGATAACAGTGTTTGCACCGATTGCAGTGGAACCCAAATAGACATGCTTTTCCTTTGAACCGTTTTCGTTTTCGGAAATACCCACCGCGAGCTCCAGAACTGCAAACAACGCGTGGTGAGAATAGTACGCGATTAACGAGGATTCTGCATAACAAAAATAAAACGAGGTTGCAACGAGCGAGGTTCTACTGTAGATCGCAAAGAAATCGGAAACCCGAAGTTTTGGCGTCCGTCGGGCTGCGATTGAATTTTACCATTGTTCCTGCATGTTCGAACGGAACCACGCAACGCGATGTCTGGCCACGGTGTCTCGCTGGCAGCTTTCCCTTTTACGGTCTGATCAAAGACGGAATCTACTTGGCCGGGACTTTCTTCCTACACCGTTGAGTAATGACTATTGCCGGGAGAGCAAGTCCGTAACGTCGAATTCTCGCGCGAGCACCGCACAATCGTTAATCGTGATCGTTAATCGTGAATTCGTACGGGACGTGGATCTGCCTTCGCGGACGGACTTTAGGTTTCGCGAACCGGCCAGTTTCCCCGGCTGACTTTTCTCCGGTGGATCGAAAAAGATCAAGATCGATGGCCCCCGCGCGATACGGTGGAGCCCCGGTGTTTGTACGATCGCGACGCTGGTAGGATAATCCCAATAGACGATTCCATCCACCTGAACGCTTAAGATTTATGCATCTAATATGACCGGTATTAATTCATAAATCCGGCGGGGCATTACCATCCACGAAACTACGCGATTCATAAATCCCGAGATTTATGCGCGCAACACGCTAAGCACTCGAGATATAAACGCTCGGCTTCGGCCGCTCGGTGTACGCGAGTTGAATTAACCTTGAAGCGATTCAATTGCTCGAATAAAATTGCGAATCTTTCGCTACCCCGCTTTCAACCCGCTCTCGGACCATTTGCGAACGAACCGCGGATCGCTCGGACACAGAATCTCGCGGAAACGAGCTAGAATTCCTTTTTTTATTGCGTTCGGTTAATCCATTCGCGTCGTGCACATGTGCGCTATTTCCCTGACCATTGTCACCGGACCGTACAATTTTCAAATGAATTTCTTTAACGACTGAATTACACTAGCTTTAGGTAAACTTTACCTTGACGAACTCAAAATTTCGGCCGTTCCCGAATGAATTATTATGTATTTGGTATGTAATTCAGTAGATTTGTACCCAGCGCCGATGCTGTAGAAATTGCAATCCTGTAGGAGCGATGATTCAGGATTTGTGGTTGCTTAAAGTTCAGTATTTTTCGTTGTGACAGGTAAGGGCGCCGGCATATTGGTTTGTAGTGGCGATTACTACAATCCTAACCCAATTCTGAGCCATTAATCCTAGAGGATTGAAATTTCAACTGCATTTGAATTACATACCAAATACAGCATAATTCATTGGAAAAGAGCCGAAACTTTGAGTCCGTCAAGGTACAGAGCAGCCCTATCTTTAATCATTGTGTTCGAAATTGTTCGATTTTTTACCTCAACGAGCACCGCACTACACGCCGCGAAATGCTCCAGCAGATTTCGATGAGCGCCAGATTTCTTAAAGAGAAAAAATCGTTGTCTACTTTCTAAGCGTTACACGAGTCGCCCTCCCGAGGAAATTCAATCATGCTTGCTCCACAGATATTCGCATAAGCACAATTAGCCTTGCTTCGGTCTTCGGGTCAGCTATGCATTTTACGGATTGTTAAAATGGAGAAATTGAAATACGAGACCACCTCCGATAAACCGATTACACCAAAGTATTTTATATAATCCGCTTCGAATTTGTTTCTCAAATTCTCCTGAACCGACTCGTCGACAAATAACGAAGCATACTATTACAATTAATTTCTCAGAAATAATTGCACGAAAGAACCTACGATAATGTTTCTGTGAAACGAGGTCATTCGTGTCCGGACGATATCGAACAGCTTGTATATAAACTCACGTGTATTGCTTCATGTTATTGACAATATATAATGTTTCAACAGATTATTTGTCGAAATTATTGTGACAATCTTAATTTAGCATGCTCAAAAGTACTATATGAATTGTTTCAACTGCATCAGACATGAAGTCTCACAGTTTGAGGGTACTGCGAAAACGTTTAGAGTCTAAGCAACATGGATAACAAGAGATCGATCACAACGTGAAAATACTTAGTAATTATAAAAGAGTTAGGAAATTAAATAATGGATGGGTGAATTCTCACTGAGAAAAACGTGTAATGGTTATTTTACACTCGAGACTAGAAATATGCATTTCGAGCTACGAGGTACGAAGTCATTGAACCCATATAGAAGATCAAACGGAAGAGCGCAGCAGGGTTAAACTAGCGCCGGTATAATCACAATTAAAACAAAATCACACGAACGTTTTTGCTAGCGAACGAGGAAAGAAGGATCGAATCGAACGAACGCGTTCAAACGATGAGAGATGACGAACGGGTGAACAGGTGAAAATTCGACGGAGGTCGGACCCGGTGTTCGTTCGAGGAAAAGAGGACACGAAAAAGAGCGAGAGAGAGAGAAAGAAAAAAAAACCGCGAGAAGAGTTAACAATTTGCAATTCTACTGTGACACATCGGTGGCGAAGATCTTTTAGTCGAGGAGGAGACGGAGGTCGTCGCTAGAGGAGAAGGAGGTGGCGGAGAAAGAGAAAGAGAAAGAGGAGGTGGAGGAGGCACACGGGTTCGCTTTTGCCTGAGCGTACCCGTTCGTTCACCCTAGCGGGGGCACCAACCTGGCTTTACTTCAGTTACACGCCGAGAGAGCCGGCGCTGTATATAGGTATATAATACATTCTCGCGTGTACTTACACCTAGTATAGGTAGGTATACGGAGTGTACAGAGAGTGTCCCGGTCGAGCATGATGCGGTTCCACGGCCCTTTACGAGCGAGGCGGGGTACCGACTTGCCCCGTTCTCCAAAGAGAAAGATCGAGACACTGCCATGCCGAGGGAAAGGGACAGCCAAGGGAGGAGAAGGAGGAGCGAGCAAGCGAGCCGCGGGTAGAGGGGAGCAGCGAGCCGAGCCCTTGTCTTCGATCGCTTTCGACGAGCAACGGATCGTACTTTGAAGGAAATTTTATAGCCCGATATCGACGCCGCGGATATTATCAGCCACAGTTAAATATCCTCTTGGAAAGATTTTTTCGCGAGCTCCGCGAACAGGGCAGCCCGATTAACGCTAGCCTCTCGGCTGTCTCATCGCGCGCAGCGCAACGCTCCCTGAGCTAGCAGCCACGCTGACTCGGACTCATATTCGGTCACACTTCCACACGGAATAACTTTACAACCACGGCACAGTAGGTACTCGCTCGTTGCACGAGAACGGGACCGGATTTCAGGCAACGTTCGAGGTTTTTGCAATCAGGTGTCCAATCAATCGCGTGAAGCTGGGTTTACATTGGTCCAGCATTCCAGTCCAGTGATCCAGTCCAGCAATAGATCGTAACTGGAATCATGTAAACGGTGTTTTCATTCCAGTACACAATCCAGTCAAATGACTGGACTAAACATGTAAACCCAACTTAAAATTTCCTACATATAACTAAGATAAATTACAGATATAAAAATGACAAGACTGATTTGGTCAGATCATTTATTGCGATAATGTAGCAGGTCGTTGCACGAGTCGCGTTGTGTACGACCGTCGATGTTCCGCGTAAACTAGATTTCGCTAGGAAGTGCTCGGTATGACTTCTTAAAATTAGCGACGAGTTGCCAAAAATGCATTTTTCTAGACAAGTCTGGAGTCGTTTCTTCCACAGTCTGCTTCTCCTGTTTCTCAACAATTTCTACGACGACCACAGAATTTGCACTGCTCCGCTTGTTCGTTTGATTCGCGCTACCGCGGCGAGGTCCTTGACCGTACGCGCGGCGATTCGAAAACGCTGACTACTCATAATAACGATGCTAAGCTGGCTCTAACTGGCAACAGTATTGCCTGGCCAGCTGAATTTATCGTATCTTCGTTCAGACGTTTGTGTGCAGAAAGTCGAATACCTATCCTTTATTGGCTGTTATCGGTATATAAATAAATTCTATTAAACGTCGATTTTACTGGTAACTCTTAACGAACCTTTACGTGTATCGTATAAGACTTGAATAGCTTTGAGTAAAATTTCTAGGGTGGCCGTAAATGAGAATGGCCCGTAAATATGGATTAAGAGTAACGGCCAGTATGATTGGTGACCATTCTGATGGATACTGGATCGGACACAGTATCCATTGGGCTGGATCTCTGTTGCTGATGCGAGTAGCTAACTTCCATATCAATTTCATCCAATTCCTCTTCCTCCTCTTCATGCGTATCCGATTCCTCCTCTTCTTCGCCCTCTCCCTCCTCTTCCTCCTCTTCTTCCTCCTCCTCCAGCGATCCCCTCATCTGTCGATAATCGTATTTATTAACATAACTTTCGATTCTTCAACCAACACGGGACTTTATATGTTCTGTGTCTCATAACTCCCGCAACGAAACTTTTCTCTCGATCTTCGCAGATATTCGCTGATCCAACAATCGGTAAAACAGTGAGACACAAAAGTAAGATCATCAGAAATGATAATAAATTCTATTTAGATATTATTTCCACGATAGTTTTCTAGTAAAATTGCACATGACAAATCGTTAGTCGAGTACGTATCGTAAAGCGAACGATTGTATGCGTAAAGTACGAGAACAAAAGTAAGGTTAACTTACGTCGCTCACTGTCTTGCCAATTGGAATGTGATCGTAGCCTTGTATACGAATGTGTTCTTTCTGAAATTAACGGAATATTCATTTGTAAAAGTCTGATTATTGGATTTCTGTAACTGAAGCGTGTCAAAGAGGAATTTTGACAGTTACCCATGTCTGATGCTCTGCTTCCAGTGCAGCCACTTCGCTTTCGTCGTCACAAGGTCTGTCGGCGTTGAACCACAAAGGATCCGTGGCCCTCGGCTGCAGATTTGGCCACAACGGCATAATTGACATCCTCAAATCGATTTAGACACAATATTTCACGAAATTCGAGGAGAGACCGATGTAGCACTTGCCAGATTACGAATAGTACACAAACGATCTGCGCAGGCGCGTCAACAGTGGCGCCTAGCAAGTTTGATTCAAACACAGTTATGCAATTCCCATCCAGGTTTACTTGTCACTGTAAAATAAAACGACGTGTCTTAGCTGGATTTTATCAAACCGAAAGTTTTAATAGAATATTGTACATCTATAGTATAAAACGCACGAGCCAAATAACAAAATCTCTCTTTCATTAACAATTAACTATTCCAAATTGCACCCATTTCTAGCATAAATGGATAAAATCGACAGCGGATTTTATGCATTTACAACAAAACTGAGTGGGTGTAATTGTAAAACAGTACAAACATTAGAAGAATCTAAAAATACTGTTATATTATTTTCAACCTATTGAACACATTAGGAAAGAAAATAAAGTTCCATTTCGCTCCAGTATGTTTCAACTTAGAAAATTCTTATTTTGAATAAAGATCCGGTGTCTAGTCATTAATAATTCAAAAAATGATCGAACGTAGATTACGCAGATTGGAACTTCCAGCGCTACCTGTCGGAACACCGTGGAATTCACTATACCACCACTCTAGTGTCACGTGTTTACTCGCGGCAAACCATTAGGCCGAGTCTTCGTTATTTCACATATCCACGGGGCGATGGAGGAAACCGAGAAAGTCGCGTGCAGTTTATTAATGGATCTCTGAGAGGTTGCTTGGACCGTGGACACGGAGAAATCTCTGCGAAAGTGTTCGTTTGAATTGACCGTAATCGCGTCTGAATCAAACTCGCGACGTATCCAATCGAACGCGTGACATAACCTCGACTCTTCATCAAAGGTGAGTGGATACATCTATGGTGAATTATGTATCGAATGACGATTCATTGCGGGATGATCTTAGATCAACGGGATTCTATTTAAACGTTTCATTCAGCCGTCTTCGTTGCCGCGTATTCCCGAACTCCGTTCTCGTTTCTACGAATTAAACCCAAAGTCAAACCGAACGACCTAGATTGACAGCTGCGTTCGCATTACTAGTACGTCAGAGCCCTATGTAACAGAGATTTCGCTTGCAAACAACGCGATATCTAATTCACGTCGTTCCCCATCGATTATTATAATACGACACTGTTTCAATTTCATTCATCGTTACGATCAATTGGATAACACGGACGCCTCCGTTCCTCCAGACAGATAAATGTCAACTCCCTTGTTTCAGAAAGTATATGTATAAACGACATATGTTACGCGCAACGCGATTCTACGAACCGATTAAAAGTGAATGTATCAACGAAACACTTCGTCGACCGCGAGAAAACCGCGAACGTGCATCTCGACGATTATTGTTGAACGAACTGTGAACATTTTTCATTCGCAAACGACACAGCATGATTGCGCGTTTCCCATTCGATTTATGCGCACAGGAATCTGCAGGAAATCTCGATACGTCGATGGACTGCGCGTTAATTACCAGCAATTAAATGTCATCGATTCAATTGGAACCAATATCCCCGCTATCACTCGACCGCTCAAGTTTACTACCCATAGGATGCGCGGAGAGCAATATAATAATTTCTTGATTAAAGTGTTCACCCTGTTGGCTGGGAATCTCCATTGTCACCATTTTAACCGGTGAACGTACTCTCGCGAGAATTAATCGATAATCGAGACATCCTCTTTCGGGATGAACCATAGTACAAATGGAACCCTGGTATTCCAATATAAGAATTCCAGAGAAAATTCATAGAGGACTCGGCGGGACGTTTTTCCTTTAATCATCCCATCAAAATATTCCGAACGATTTCGCACCGCTCGAAACACTCGAACTTCGATTATCCGAACAACCATCGGGAGAGGAATATCGATTATCAGTCCGCCGATTAGCGATCGACTATCAGAACATCGATCAACATAGCGATCAATTACCGGAAAGAACTCGATCGTCGAGACATTTAAATGAACCGCTTAATGCGAGAACGGTGTAAGACAACATTTGTTTGGTTTCGTTTCAATAAAATAATTGTAATACAACGTTTCACAGAACCTTTTTCTAGACAGAGAATCGACAAATATTTGCTTACACGACATTTGCATCGAGCGGCTGAAACAATGATTACGATCGAACTAATCTCGCCTATGATAAACGATAATGAGTACAAATGAAAACAAACGATCTTCAATGGTTTGAGTGTAGAGCATGCTCGAATCGAATTTAGAAGCACTGTATGTTAACATTCAGGACAGATTTCCTGTCTTCGAACGATGCTCCCCCGACCATATCATGAAGTCCAATCGTGTGCGGTTAACCCTTACCGCGGCGAAATTATTAACCGGGAATAATAACGACGCGTCACCCTTTATCTAAAAGATTCCATCGCTCTTCCGTATCCTTTTGTTTCGTTACTCGTGGTATCCGATTTTCAGAATTCGATCGATGCCGATGTTATTTCCGCGTTTTTTCTCATTGCCGTTCGAACGGACAATGGCGTTTGTACGGCATACTCAAGGATGTTGAACAACGAGGTACAATTAACCGATACATACTAAACGCGCTTTCCAAATACACGGGCAACGATACGTTACTTTCAGCTGAATATATGTTTCGCAACGATCGAAACAGGAATCGTTGAATAAAATAATAAAATTCCAAACTTTTCCAACCATATTTATCGTATTGTTAACTCCGCCTCCAGATCACTTGGTTTCATACTTCGTTTTCCACTGATATTCATTCAAAGAGTGCAACATAAATTTCTCAGGTTTTGTTCATACAAGTTACATAATCCAATGTCATTCTTTAATCATGATCACTCCGCAATAATAACTACAATGAAATCTACCTGTGGATCAATTAATCCAATGAATTGCATTATTGCAAAATCGTGCACTATTTATAACGGTATTGATTTTTTCATTGCATCTTTGCAAAATTTTCAAATGCAACTACACAGGAATATTTGATAATACCTATCGATTGTACCAGTATCATTTTGTTTGTTTTTTTTTCTTTATCTTTGTGCGCATGTCCCTTCTTTCTTATTGGATAAGTAGTCTTGTATCTTTCTCTTTTTTCTTTTCTTTGTAAATACTTATGTAAAAAGGGCTTCTGCCCGTCTATAATAAATAATAATAATAATACTAGATAAGAATATTTCCTGTTGCGGTCGGATCGTTGAATAAAATTCAACAATACAGTCGAGGACCCAAGTTGAGCATATTCTACCGAGAGATTAATTCCACGGAAGCATCGGAAATTGACACGTTCTGCACGGTGTTCCGCAGCTTCACAAATATTATTCATCGTGAATTTTTATCGGCTCCGCGTGCAAACAACCGCAATTTTTCCCACTACCAGTCTGCGATAAGGAACTATTCAGAAATTCTGCTAGAACGAACGGAATATAGCAAATATTTGTTATCCTATACTTTATCCCGGAACGAAGGTTCGTCACTCGGTTTCGCAGACTGTCGTTTTTAAACGCGAAATATATCGCGTTACAATTTCCTCGCAGCCGAGCAGAATTCTATCGGAGCGTCGCGTTCAACACTGCGATCCCTCGTATTCGAAGTTGCTTAATTACACTGATATTTTTAAACACGTACGTTCTCGAGGCACGCGAGAACCTGGAAGTATTCTTTTCGAAAATTATCGGGCCAAAGATAAGCGGAAGTGTGTCGACAATGAAAGCTTCTACCTGCCACGTGCGAAATTCTCGAACCTTGACAATCGTTTAAAAGGAGACTCGATCCGGACTAAATAAAAATTCATTTTAAATGTTTTACATTCAATCCATCCATATTCGTTGCATAAAATCACCAGCGATGCTAATCATTTTTATGGCAGCACGAAGACATTTCGACTTTGATTGTCTCATAGCATCGTTGCAACTTTCACTTGGACTTTACGCGTGAGATCGCTTCCGAACTCCTTCGCGAAGTGGAAGTGATCGTTGAAATTCCTTTTCGCTAAACAAGCTTTCATAAGCTCGTCCATAGGATCGTTAATCAGTGGATTTTCGTTTTGACACTTCTGAATTTGATTCTTAATTTATTCTATTCTGGGATTATTATTTGAAGTAGATATTTAAGCATCAACTATTAAAAATCTGCCGATGCTCCAAGGAATTCCTTGTTTCAGCGAGATCGGTAGCAGCGTGGCAAATTGCGATTTCAATGTGGGATGTTCGTTGCAGAAACGATCCTATTCGCGCAGGAGTGGAAACGGTTCATAGTCAGTGCTGTACCGACGATGGAAAGGAATGTTAGCCGCGTCACGTCGGACCACTGAATCTATCCCCGAAGAAATCTGCTTTCGAAAGTACGCTGACTCGTGTCTGTCGTTTTTCCCCAGCTCCTCCCGCCCGCTCTCTTTCGCTCCATCTCTTTGTTCCGTGCCGGCCAGCTCGAGCAACAGTAACAATCATGAACTCGTTTCTTCTGGTACTTCTGATCCAAACTTGTTCACGGCTAGCCTGGCAGATTGCCGAAGGAGAACGAATCGCTTCGCGAAAACCGCTCTGCTAATTAAGCATCGGAAAGTACGAAGAGGATCCTAGCGGATCCACGGGTTTTACCTTCGGTATCGTGCAACATGAATAAGAAGCGGGTACCTTCCTCTAATTCGGGTAAAATTCCTTAGCATATTCAGGCTTTCAAATGTGTCGGGACTTTTAACCATTTTCAGGATTAGTCTCGATCCCGACAAAAAATTCCCGACCCAATATTTTGAGGTTCACATCTCTGGCATCAACGTGTCCGTTCGCAAGAGGCTCGTTTTCGCGATGACGCTAGGAGATTCGCTCGAATGCAAATTTCCAGCCGAGATTGCGATCAGTCAATTGCACGCAAATACCTGCGGAATGCTGGTTTTCGATTGCATCGCGCACACGTGATCAATATTGTGCGATTCGCACGAATCGAGGTATCGCGCAACAGGTGTTCGCACGCACCGTTCCGCTGTCGGTACCAGGAAAAAGGAAACTGTATTACACAGAACTGCGGGATTCGTTATCTTGACGGTATCTAAATTTTAGTACACAAATGAATGGAAACCGCGAATAAGGGTCTACGTTACTATACAGGGTGTCCCAAAAATGCTGTACCTCTGAAAATTACCTTGATAACTCCTTAGCAAAGTAAAAAATTTGGAACCTACGGTAAAAATCACTGAAAATCTAAATAAATATATATTCTTGTAATTTTTGTGAAGCAATGCAAACAAGAGTTTTACTGTGCTTTTTGAAAGTCTATGATTTAAACGGTATCATAGTGGAAATACGACCATTTACTTTTTACGGGTGATTTATTTGTTCGTGTTTGTACCGACCAGAGGTACCGGCAAAAAATGATTTCGGAGTGTCCCTCCGATGTAGCATACTCATTCAGACGCCTATAAATAGCGTTCCGTTATTTAAAGTATTAAAAAAGACTCGTTCGTCCGCGACTGGTTCGACACGCCAGTTTTTGTCATATCGGGATCACAATTTCATCTGTTCCCCCGACGCTGATTGCTGTGGCAATAATGATTCCGGAGGCGTTTGCGAGGCAATAAACTATCCAGTCCCTGTCCTCGACAACTATTTTGTATACCGCATCGACCTCCGAGCGAATGCGTGTTATCCTAATCAACGCTACGAAAAGAATAGATAATTGCAGTAATTATCTAAAAACCCGGAAAACACGTACGTCCAAACTCGAGAAATTTGCCTGGCTTCGAATATTTTAACCGTTCGCGAATTATCACTCTTACGAGGTATTATCGAGCGGTTATATTCAACTTGTTGTCGCAAGATACTGGATCCTTTTATTCGTTTATGGGCGAACAAGTAAAAACACTTGCCGAAAGTGCAACAAGCAGATTAAGTAATTGTACAACGTTACATAAATTAACATCGTAATATACCTTCAAGCTTGTTGGAATTTAACGCTTTCAAAATGTTCTCGTTCAAACTTCATATTATTCAGAGAATATTTGAAATTCGATTAGCTCGCACGCAACACTTGTTGTTGTTTTAGAGAAAAGAACGATGTTCATTATGAAAAATAGAACAAGGAAATTGTTCGTTAAATTTTCCTTTAAACGAACAAATTATATTTTCGTCTTTCCAAGAGTGCGCTTGGAGTAACATGTGGAAAGGAGTGATAATCTAAAAAAGAGGACGTTATCTAACTTAAGATAGCTTGTTTTAAAGAAATATTATATAACCGGCAAGTAAACAATTAGTTATGATAGACGATCGCTGTATAACGATTCATCTATTCCATCACGAACTGATATCGATTCTTTTTGTTTAGATGTCCCACGATCATATGTCGCACATGATGAACGCATCAGAGATGTACGCTTCGCACGATGCACACATGTCTCATGGTAGCATGGACCACAAGAGCATGCATAACCATGGGGCCATGGCACACGACTCTATGAATCACAGTGCCAGCAGGGAAGCGTGTGCCAACATGGGGATGCACGGTATGTCGGTACGTATACCTGATAAATCAAAGCGTATGGTTTCAACGACGGAGTAAAATGACACAGAAACGATCCTAGTCAAACCATTCACTCTGTTCCACCGAACCACGACATACAGCTAATTCTGTCTGTTAGAAGAAAAAAGATAACTTAAAGCAGTAACTTCTCACGACAGACAATATCATATAACGTCGTTATTTTGTAATTTTAAATAATAAACAACAAAGTGAAAGTGAAAGCAAGGTGTTGCTAAATATCCCTTAAAAAGATATTCTTTAAGTGTAACTATATAAAAATTTCAAGAGAAGTATTTATTTATTGTTGAATAAGTTCGTATAAAAAATGTATTGTCGAACATGATAATATCCTTTAAAAATATATCTTCATTTTATCTGACAATCGCTGAAAAAAAAGAATCATTTTATATTTACATGGTGGTTGCAATTGCAGATGACATTCCATGGTGGATACTGCGAGAACGTGTTGTTCGAATCATGGAAGATCTCGTCGGTCGGCGGCCTCGTAGGGTCCATGATCGGTATTATGATCATGGCTGCGCTCTACGAGGGTCTCAAGTATTATCGGGAATACCTCTTCTGGAAGACGTATAATGCCCTCCAGTACAGACGTGTCACTATGCCGGCGGAGAAGAACGTCGTTGCCGAGGATAATCGTGTCGTCCAGTAAGTCTCTAATCCTCTGATTACAACCGATCCCCCGAATTTCTTTAACTCGATTCGATCCCGCAAAAGAGTTGCTCTATTCGTTGTTCAACTTGATTTTATTTTTTAGTACGGTTGGAGAAGTAATTCACAAACAGCCGTAAGTAGATGAACATGTTTGCCCGGTCTCTTAACAATTTTTGTCTTTTCTTTTTTTTTCTCTCTGTAATAACACCCAGCTTGTTCGTGAAAACACATTCTTCAAAATTCTACAGATCAATCGTATCCTTGCATGCGTTCTTTTCATCTTTGGAAATCACATTTCAATATATTCTCTGTGCTTCATTTTTCTTTGGCAACTCTTTCTATTCTTTTTTCTTTACTGTTTTGTGCATGATACAACGTGTCTATTGTGATGTGTAGACTGCAGATTCTTATGCATAATGAAAATTGTTTTATTAGAATTTCATTGTTCCTTTAATCATTTTAATAAGCTGGCATTAATACGTCGAAGCGATATAGCTTGTCTCTTGTTCGAAATTGCACCTAATGCATAAAATCCGCAGTCTAACGATGAACATTATTTCAATGGATCGACATTTGACTTGACATTAATCTGTTCCGTGTATCTACATCTGTGCAGGCCCACAATGTTGTCATGGATGCACACATTTCAAACGTTCTTACACATAGTGCAAATCGTCCTGTCGTATTTCCTCATGCTGATCTTCATGACTTACAATGTCTGGTTGGGCTTCGCCGTAGTGTTCGGCGCGGCGATCGGTTATTTCTTGTTCGGATGGAAAAAGTCTGTTATCGTAGACGTTACAGAACATTGTCATTAGCCGTCTTCACTAGATGCAATCATACCATTGTATCCTTACGTCGAGAATGTACATATCTGTACATTATTGTTAAGTTCTCAAGATGCGAGGAACTTTAGAGAGAAATGAATTACATGCGGCAAGCATGTATAGAAAGTATATGATGTCTCAAAATTTCAGGATTGTACGCAGAAACGCGTGTGGAGGAGAAGTTTTTTTTTAGTTTAAGTTTATTCTTTATGCTGTCACAATGCATAGTTATTTCATGCATACAGAATGCGATCCTTCAGTTTGTTCGTTAGAAAAAGGTAGCACGGTTCAATGATCATCGAATAAAAGATATTTATAAATGGCAAATTTGTATACAAAAATACTGGATGATTGATCTTTGATATGGACGAATATAAAACACACTTGATTTGTAAATATCGTTAAAAAATTTCAACGAGAAAAGTATCGTAAATATACGCGCACACTTTTCTCCAAATTTTTATATTTCTTAATTCTAGTATTTTCTTTTTTTATATATTGTAACATATTTTATACGCGTTTAATCGTTCGAACGGCCGTAACGTTTGAAAAAAGGTGTGCACCGGTGTTCTTCAATATTGCATACATGATGTGGCGTTATTCGTTACAATAAAAACAACTGTATTGTGGGAAAAAATTACCGTGGAAAAACCATTGTTATTTGTAGAATATAATATGAAACACAAATTCGTTTGTGTAATTAGAAATTTAAGCGAGGTATCAAAGACATTTTTACCAATATATTTTATCAATTTTAAACAAGCCCAGAATATCTTTATTTCTTTTCTTTATCCTTAGCAAAACGGATTCTCCGAATTTATAATATTTATAAAGTGTAAACACACATTAAATCGTATCGTTAAATTCTTGGAATAAATAAAATGTACTATAATAAATGCAACGTATACTGTACAAAAAGGTGATATCTATAATAGTTAATGAAGTTCGCAATCGATAGTATAAAACGTATTTAATTGGTACAGAACTGATCCTATATATTATAGCGTCGGTGAGTCACTCTCACCTTGATATGATATTAAACTTTATATATATATATATATATAGTTCGCATCCGAACCAACATATTTTCAATACGATGCTAGGAATTTATATGTCCCACATGTAGCTATACAAAAAGCACCAGCATGCACGTCACATACAAAATTAATGCGAGCTTCGTCACTGGAAACAATTTTTTTCAATTACAATGACGTTACATACTCTTTATTCTCGGTATGTAAAGCATTGCTAAAGTCACAAGTAGCTTTTCAAACAAGTTACATTTGCTTTAGGAATGCGTTTCACACTCGTTTTAGGATTGTACAAAAAGCTTTGTCCGTTTTTATAACATTATTAATTTCGTAGGAAAATCTTTAAAACACCAATTGCAGAACATTCCAAGAGCAGTAGAGTATGCTTTTATTCTCTTTTTCTTTTTATCATATTTCGAAATCATACATGGATATATGTATACTATACACTACACCACTGCCCTTAGTTTGTGCTGCAAGGATAAGGCAAATTTAGATTACAAAGCTAAATTACAATTTATATCTATTCCTTATTTATAAAGCAGTTAATGGTAATGATTATTACTAATATTATTTTATCACAAGCCAATGGTGTACGAAACACTTAAAATACTGTCTGTAGCTCATGAGCTGCACAAAGCGTGATACGAGTAGGACGTTCAATTTGACCTTACACTTTAAAGTTGTATTCTGGAAAGATCAATCACAAAACATTATCTCTCCCGTGTGTTTTATAAATTTCAATTTGAGTATTTGACGAAAGAACTGAAGAGAAAAACAAAAAGAGAACCTCTCCCAGCAGCATGTTACGTTCATTGGCAACGTAAAAAGTACACATCGCTAATAATAATAATAATAATAATAACGATAACAATAATTATAATTAAACACAGCAAAGAAACATAGACGACAACGCGGCCGACAAAATAATTGTTGATAGAATGGAAATTCACCTTATTGCGAAGAAAGTATTGCAGACAGGCAAGATATCTCTTCAAATTATTTTGTTAGACCTAAAAGAAGAAGCGTGTTACGCGCAGAATTCTCACTGCCATGATAATACTAAACATTACCTTGAACAAAACGAATAGGTAGCCACAAGACGCAAAACTTTTCGATTTGTCTAATAAATGTTGCCAATGGTATCCATTAAATCAATCGCGCACCG
Organism: Lasioglossum zephyrum; assembly: GCA_028455615.1. NCBI lineage: Eukaryota > Metazoa > Arthropoda > Insecta > Hymenoptera > Halictidae > Lasioglossum > Lasioglossum zephyrum. The sequence continues at coordinate 6,254,573 of CM052330.1, read as the reverse complement.
TTCGATAGATAGACGAATTTTGTTGCAGGTCAAAGAAAAAAGAATAAAATTCTTATACTTATGCAATATAATGTCCTTATATGTCCTAGATACAGTAATCATCTGCAAGAGTCAACTCAATTTGCGATTATACTGTACACTTCTCGAAGTGCAAAACAAATGTTGCATGTCCGTTCCAAAGAACGTTTTTTTACTTTCTTACCGCTCGTTTTGATAATCTGAACGAAATTATAATGCTTAAAATGAGATTTCATGCGTTATGTTGTGAAAACATAGAAGAAAAAGAAAATATTAAAAAATTTTTTATATCTGTGACCTACTCAGTACCGGACACTGGCATACAACAACTCGAACGGTGAGGAGATTGTTGTTTTGAAAGATCAACTGTGTCTTCAACTAATGGACGCTCTAATCTAGCTTCTAGTTGCGCCCAAGCAGCAACCGCTGCTCCAAATGCTGTCTCAACATTAGTCGCATCTTTCGCGGATGTTTCTACTAACGGAGGATCGCCATTTTGAGCGCACCAAGCTTGAGCTTCTTCCGTGGAAACTTGTTTCTCAGAGTCTGGAACATCCACCTGTAAAAATCACCTCATTAAATACTGGAATGACTTGTAACTTTTGTATACTCTAGAGAGAGTTGAACAATACATATTAATATTTTACAATACTATAACAATATCAATAATTTATTAACAATATAATAAATATTTTCTGCTTACTTTATTGCCAACAACTATAAATGGGAATGTTGATCCCTCTTGAACGTCCGCATAATAAAGAAATTCAGATCTCCAAAGTGCTAAATTTTTAAAGCTTGTTCTATCGTCGACCGCATAAGTCAACAAACAAATGTCAGAACCTCTGTAGAACGGTGTTCTAAGGGTCTTAAATCTTTCTTGTCCCGCTGTGTCCCATATTTGAAGCGTGTACGCCTCTCCGCTGATCTCAATGTCTTTGTTTAAAAACTCCACTCCGATAGTATGAAAACTATGTTCGTCGAAATGATTCGACACGAATCTGTTCATAAGACATGACTTGCCTACACCGCCGTCACCCAAAATCACTACTTTCAAGAGCGTTGATCTTTGAGAATTACGATTCTGTAGACTCCCACCTCTTGGCGTGCCCGTTGCGATAGAACTGTTTACTGACATTTTTAATTCGTTGTTTTTTACTAAACTGCACGCTTAGAAAGTACTATATGTATATGCATATATTTAAAATAATGTCTCTCTCATATCAGTATTCTTGATATCCGAATCGTTCGTTCGCCGATCGTGCTCGATTTTCTGTCAATGCAAGGATCAGCTGATTCAGATACTGGACAGGGATGATTCACCGTTTCCTTACGCCATTCCAATTTTTCGAGCGTAATTCGACACCAGTAACTTTACGAATGTCGCGTTCTTTTGTACACAATCGATAATCACACCATTTAAAATGTTTTAACACCGTGAGCGTTCGTTCCTCGACGAAGCATAACCTTCTCCTCGGATATCGGAGCTCGAGTGGCCATTTAAAAATAAACTTCCATTGATTTGCAGGATAGAAATCGTAATTTCAATCGTCGCCGAAGCCACGTGCTTTTCACTCCTTTCGATTTAATTGAATTATTCGCACGGAAACAGATACCTGACGATTGATGCTCCTTGGTATTGAGTCGCGACCATTGCAGTGCAGAAATTCCGATTTCCCCGAATGGATATGTGACGTTCGTTTACTCGAAGGCATTTATAGAGAACGTTGATATCACGAACGATCTTTCAATGTTTTCGAATAGCTAAAATCCGCTGCTGTCTCTGAACATTTTCGTTCCACGCAAAGCATTTGACACTTTGCAGACGACGAAAGGAACGCCCATGTTGAATGTTGAACGCTCAAGGCAGAACATGGCTACCTGAAATTATAAATAATATCAATCCCGTGCACACCGAGCGATATTACCGTTCTACAACCAACTAATAATAACTTTTACAATAATAACGCGGTACTGAATGCGCTACCGCACTATACAACGTAAATAGTAAATTCCTTAAATTTTGTCTATGCGTAACTTCGATTTTTTCAAATATACCAGCAATTTATATTTAGATTCGGATAGACTAATTTCTGAAGCCAGAAATTGAATGCAAATATATATTTACCGTGACAATCGTTCGATTAAACAAAAGGAAAATTAGAATCTATGTATAGTTTTTATTTTCTTGGACTTTTACTTGATTGCGGTTTTCACTGTTTGGAATAACCAGAAAAAGAAAATGTTTCGGCAAGTTTACCGAAAATTGTCTACTATTCTTTGAGTAATTTGAATCGTGTTTCACGTTCGGTCAGAAGGTGGTGCTGCGGTTCTTGAAATTGAAATTGTTTGAACTGGAGAAAGTATTTTCGAAGTCGTCGATAGATAGAAATGTGATAAAGTATATTATACAAATATTTTCGATACTTGCGCGCATAAATCGCGAAAGAATCGACCACATACTTACGAGAAATCACGAGAAACTTGAATTAATTTGTTTCGTAGAGGCCGCCGGAAGAGACACGCTTCGTACAACTGTACATAGATGTCGTACTAGTTCACAATGTAACAATCAGTAACAATAGTTGTATCGTTGTATGTATACGTGTGCAGGTAAATATTCCGAAATCCGGAGAAAAAGAAAGAAGAGTCCTGTACCTGAACTAAACAGCAATGTCGCCATGATTCAATGATTCTGTCCTGAACAAATGTCGAAACAGAGTGGAAGCAGTAGAAGGGCAATGAATGCTCCATGTTTTATTTATCTATTTTTGTAATTAAATTTTTTATCGGAATTTCATCTCATTGAAGAGAATCAAACATTGTACAAATACTATAGTGATATGATTATTTGGTTAATCGAATGAGAACCGGTGCTTTCAACGGGACCACGGTCGTTGGCTTACAAATACATGTAAGTAGATTTAATATTTAGATCCTTACAAAGCTTCATAAGCGTCATGCATATATAAATAGTTGACGGTCGAACCTATTCCAAAATTTAAAAATTGTTCATTTACGTCTGTGACGGTGTATAAACTTGTACATAATAATATGTTAAATTTAGCTTCATTGAAATTAATTGTATTGTATAACTAACATGGTTATGTTTAACCTTTGTATCTAGAATTCGTGAAAAGCGTGTGCAAGTAGAAGTTTAATTCTACAAGTCAAAGTTCGATCAGTGCTTGTCAATTATTTGTAGTCTCTAATTCAAAATAAAAGATTAGAGTAACAATTTGAAACGTGGTTGTTTCTTGTTTATTAACGTTCCCTGCTACTTTAGAATGTATTAAAATTATGAATATGATTCTCTGAAATATTTGAAATCTTTTATTTGCTTTTCAGATAAATTATTGCGTAAAACATGGCAAATCCTCCTCCAAACGTTGGCCAATCATATTTTTGGAATTCGGGGGTTTCTCAGCCGCAGAACATGACATACTATTCTGTGCCTCCTCCGAATTTCCCACCACCAAACTTTAGGCAGCCTCCGCCGCCTTACAACATGCCTGTTTCTACTATGCCTGAGTCCAAACCAGCTAATTTCATGCCTTCGTATCAACCTGTAACACCGTGTTACAGAAATGATGCTCCAAATTCTTACTCTGATGTTTCTTACCAAAATCAAACACAGCCGCAATGCAACGATCAAAACTATGCGGTTCTTGGATACTCTCAACCAGTTGCAGGAAATTTTAATTCAAATTGGGACGATACATCTGCTTATCATAACAATACCACCAGCAAATGGAATTCGAATAGCTACTCGTGCGATTGGAACAAATCACAGGATAGTAAGAATCCGTGGTATGAGACTAGTAAAGTGCAGGAAGATACCAGGAAACCTGTGTACAAGAAAAGTAACGATTCCCCTAAAAGTAGAAGATCTGACTGGAAATGCAGAGATAAGGAATCGTTGAGTAGTCATTCAACTAGCAGGAAACGTTCTAGAAGTCCAAGTAGCAGGTCTAGATCTAGCAGATCGCCATATAAATCACGGCACGATTCTCAGAGAGATAGATACTCGAAGTATCATAGGAATAGATCAAATTCTAGAGAACGGTGGCACACCGAAGACTCCTCCGATAGAAGATCGTCTTACAGAAGGAGTTCCACGTACACACCACGTTCTCAAAGTTCGTATTCCAGTTACAGAAGCAGGAAACGATCGAGATCGCAAGAGTCTTATGCCTCTAGGGCTAGTACTCCTAACAACAATGCATCTGGGAAGAGAGACCCAACGGAAAGAGAGTTACTTCTCGAGAAATATAGGTAACATTCGAAATAATTGTCAATGCGTTTTAGAAACATTTATTTATAGATACTTGGTCCCCGCAGGATTTCACGTTCATACACCAATCTCCTTCTCTTTTCCACTCTCACCTATCACCTAATTGCAGCCTATTTCAGTCAATTCCAGCAGGACCTACTGTTTTTATGGTGGGTTCCGAACCACCTTGGGCACCACAGTATTTAGATAGCACATGGAATATTTCCAGAGGTGCCTGCGGTGGGATCGAACCCGCGACCACGGCATCCACAGTCGCGCGCTCTACCCACTCAGCCACTGCGCGCCCTTAGAAACATTTATTACTATCATGTTAATTTACAGGCAGGATTATTGCGCAACCAGTAAAGATATGGAAAGGAAAATGGATGAATTGTCGGCGATGGGACCTGAAGGTATAATGGAAAATGCAAGGAAAGTTTGGACACGTACTGCACCGGCAGATTTGTATTATAGCAGAGATGAGGATAATCCAAAAATAATGAAAGGCACATTAAAATTGCACGAATTATGTGAACTGTTTAGAAAAGTATTGCTGGATAGAGCAACAACTGCAAGAGCTCTGCAGGTATGTTTACTGCAATTAACAGACAGAGGCTATTTATGCAAAATAAAAATGATAAATTTTGTATTTCATAGCCTCCTTATGAACCACCGCCGAGGAAAACTAGAGCACGTCTATGTAGGCACAAATCAGAGGTTTGTAGCAGTTCTTCATCGGACAGCGACAGCTCGATGGATGAAGATGATAGGACAATGGAGGAACTAATGGCGAAGAAACAGCATCCGCAAAGATTGCATCCGGAAATGTGGTTCAACGATCCAGGAGAAGTAAATATGGTTCAAGAGTTTGGCAATGTTTAAAGAATTCTTAAAAAAAAATTCGATGTGTTCCAGATGAACGATGGACCATTGTGTAGATGCAGTGCGAAGTCGAGAAGATCGGGAATTCGCCATGGTATTTACGCAGGGGAAGGAGCAATATTTAAGTGTGATTTAAATTCAACGAACGCGGACAAACTGTATCATTATCGAATAACAATTAGCCCACCAACGAATTTTCTCACTAAAACACCAACAATAATCAAGCACGACGAACACGAATTTATATTCGAAGGATTCTCCATGCTCTCTCATTTTCCTCTCGTCAAGTTGCCGACGTGCAAAGTGATCAGATTTAATATAGAATACACGATCCTTTACATAGACGAGAAGTTGCCAGAAAATTTCACTATCCAGGAATTGGATTTCTTTCGTAAGATTCGTCATGCTTTGCACTCGCCATGTCGTACTGTAGCATACATTTAACAGATCACTTTCATTTTCAGAAAATTATTTATTCAACGAAGTATTGGAGCTTGTTGATTTCGATCTACAAGCCGCGCAAGATAAATCTGGTTGTGGACAGTTTCATTTTATGCCGAGATTCGTGCGTGACTTGGCCGACAATGGACAAGAAATTTTGTCCATGAATGAAGTGCTGCATTATTTGATAAAAAGTAGTAAATTATTAATAGATCCAGGAGATTTACCTAGACTAGTCGAGATGCCACAGTACAAGTGGCAGAATTTTGCGGACGAGGTAAAGGGTATGATTGTCACGTATCCTGGGAAAAAGCCGTGCAGCGTTCGCGTGGATCAGTTGGATAGGAACCAAACGGATCTGTCCCCCGGTGTGATTGCTTACCCGGAAATTGTTCATTTTGGAATTCGGCCCCCGCAGCTTAGCTATGCGGGAAACGCAGAGTAAGTATACGTGCTGTTATAAAACTGTTCGTCGGCGGTAGAGTTGTGCGAGAATCCCAAAATTCTTAGGAATCCCGATATATTCGAGAATCCATTCAGATTCCAAATATTCCTCATTCCAGTTATCAAAAAGCATGGAGGGACTACGTGAAATTTCGACACTTGCTAGCCAACATGCCAAAGCCATCGTTCGAAGACAAGAGAAAGCTGGAAGCGAAGGAGAACAAACTCCAAGAATTACGAACGCAAAGTAAAATGAAGCGTGACGTTACTGTGGATGTGAGCTCCGAGGGATTTTACAGGACTGGGATTATGTGCGACATGGTACAGCACGCCATGCTAATTCCCGTGCTTGTTTGCCATTTGAGATTCCACAAATCTTTGAATAATTTGGAGCGCACATTAGGATACGAGTTTAAGAATAGATATCTTCTCCAATTAGCATTGACGCATCCAAGCTACCGCGAGAACTTCGGTACAAATCCAGACCACGCTCGAAACTCTTTGACCAACTGTGGGATAAGGCAGCCGGAGTATGGCGATCGACGGATTCATTACATGAACACGCGGAAACGCGGTATCAACACGTTGATCAATATAATGTCGAGATTCGGCGCGAGAACGGAAACAGAGTCCTCGATAGCTCATAACGAGAGATTGGAATTTTTGGGAGACGCCGTCGTTGAATTTCTCACATCGATTCACTTGTTTCACATGTTCCCTGACCTAGAAGAAGGTGGTTTGGCAACTTACAGAGCAGCGATCGTACAAAATCAACACCTTGCCGTGCTAGCAAAAAAACTGAACTTAGAGGAATATATGCTCTACGCCCATGGCAGTGATTTGTGCCATGATTTAGAATTGAGACACGCTATGGCGAATTGTTTCGAAGCATTGATGGGCTCGCTGTTCCTCGATGGAGGCATAGAAGTAGCTGATAGAGTGTTCGGCGAAACACTGTTCAAGGATGAAGAAGATCTTATGAAAGTATGGGTGAATTATCCGAAACATCCTCTGCAAGAACAAGAGCCAACTGGCGACAGACAATGGATACCGAGCTTTGAATTGTTACAGGTAAATGTAAATTCATGCAAATGTAAATTCATGTAAATGTAAATTCGTTAATTAATATAATTTGTTTTCTCCAGAAATTAACAAAGTTCGAAGAATCCATCGGTATCGAGTTTAATCACATTCGCCTCCTAGCAAGAGCATTTACTGATCGCAGCATAGGATACACGAACCTAACGCTAGGTTCAAATCAACGTTTAGAATTTTTAGGGGACACTGTATTACAGCTGATAGTTTCAGAGTACCTGTACAAATATTTTCCAGAACATCACGAAGGTCATCTATCGGTCAGTAGAATAATTTAATTATTGTTTTACTATGAACTGTAATATAATGTTCGCATATTTTACAGCTTTTACGAAGTTCCCTTGTAAATAATAAAACACAAGCGGTTGTCTGTGATGATTTAGGAATGACTCAATACGCGCTTTACGGAAATCCGAAAGCCGAATTAAAAACCAAAGACAGAGCTGATTTGCTCGAAGCATTTTTAGGAGCTCTTTACGTCGACAAAGGCTTAGAGTGTTGTCATGTTTTCTGTGACGTGTGTTTCTTCCCGCGTTTACAGGACTTCATTATGAATCAAGATTGGAATGATCCAAAGAGTAAATTGCAACAGTGCTGCTTAACGTTAAGGACGATGGACGGGGGAGAGCCTGACATTCCTGTGTATAAGTACGTTGTAATAACATTTCGAATTGAAATGCGGTATCAAAAAGTATATTAATTGTTGACTTTTATTTTTAGAGTGATCGAATGTAAGGGTCCCACAAATACTAGGGTGTACACCGTAGCTGTATATTTTCAAGGAAAACGATTGGCGAAAGCGTCCGGTCATAGCATACAAGAAGCGGAAATGAACTCTGCCAAAGAAGCTCTAGAAAAATCGCAAGGTATAAACATCGAATAGCTCTAACAAGTTTAATAATGTTTGGAATTTTTGCTTCACGTATATTTTTCTTGCAGACTTGTTCCCACAGCTGGATCATCAAAAACGTGTTATAGCTAAGAGTATGAAAATGCAACAGTGGCCAAACAAGCATAAATCTAGAGGAAGATCTATGAAACCTACAGACAAATACGACGATAACGAGACCAGTCAGCGTTCTAAACGGTGTCGGAGTGAAACGTAATCGGACCGATAAAGATTAATGTGTTGCAATCGAAGCTAGGATATCATTTGTATAAAATGTATAATAAAACTACAATAATAATAGAATAAATCTTTAATATTTGTGTTAAAATTATTTTATTGCGTATGATACATTTTGTACAAAATCAATCATATTCTAATCAACTTTATTCATTCTGATAATAGTTTCTGGTGTTCTGTGAGCTTAGCTTCGGAACTACAATCCAGCAATATAGGACTTTCTTGGCGCAACAAATTTTGATTGTTCACAAGAATCTTTTGACACAAGCTAATGTTTTCCAAGATAGATTCCAAAGTCCAGTGCTTCTTCAATAATGCATGTTCCAATGTAAATAAACCATCTTGAAGACAGTGAATTTGAGTACAGGTGGCTGTGGTATGAAGCTTCATTCCGACATCATGAATTAAAGTCTTCAGGTACATTTCGTATTCGTTTATACAAACTATTTCTATAAAATTAAATTGGATTATAGTATGCACGTTTATGTTGGATAGATTCCTAAAATATTTTGATTCTGTCGATGTTACTTGCCTAATGTAAACTCTGGGGGTGAAAAATCGACGCATTTGATTGTATATAACATAGGAATATTTGGATCTGCTGGTCTTAATAGACCTTTCACTGCCAGATCGTATGCTGCTTGAGTGTTTAGTTCTATCCCACATAATCTGAAAATATACAAAAGAATATGTATAAAAGTAGGTATAATTTGAAATAATAAAAAGATTGATAGAATTCAAGAATGTCGATATACTATTTACAATATGTTCGAATTATTGAGTAGTTGATGCTTAAAAATTTTGGTACCTACTCGTACATCTTCCTCTGATGTGAAGACTGCATCACACTGCATATTTTGTCTATATGACCACGTTTTACATGTTTATACGTGGATTTTTCGACTATTCTTCCAGTAGAGAAATAGTTATCTGTTGCCTGACCAAGTATTCCTTTAACTTTGTAAAACCTAGTAACTCTGGCAGCTCTTAGCCTTTGTATTGTGGTATTACCATGGTTGATACCGCACACAGTAACCCCACAAGAATCTCCTGGCATAATTTTTGTACATGCTATCCTAAAGTCCTGCTGTTGATACCGAGGTCCTACTACCAACGTATTATCAGCAAAACTATCACGTACAATAACTTTCATCGGTTCGTTTGTAGGACCTTCTATAGCCACATGTTTAAACGGAGGTCTCACGTACATATTATTTAAATCTAAAAATGCGAAAATATGTAAAATACATGACATATAATTTTACATGATGAAGTAAGTACTGTTACCTCTACACAAATTCAAGATGATTGTTGATCTCATAGCCGCGAAAGCATTGCCTGTAGGTTTGTAAACAACAAATACTCCGTTTAATCCTTTGAACAGTAGCCTCGCATCGTCTACATATCTATGTATTACATGTTTAGTAATGCCCATTTTGATATGTGCTTCCCTTTAGTGTTTAGATCTGTTAAAATAAACCTTGTTAACCTCGCTAGAACAATACACCGAAATGCATTAGATTAAAATTTATTGATTATTCACGTGAAACTAATTGTACGATTCTATAACGACTGTAGACTTTGTTATCTACATTATTCTTAGTGTCGATATTTTGTTATTTCATTATTTTGTATTGAACGGATTTGGAAAATGTCTCAAAGATACTTCAAGCAATTCGAACTGTTTGCCAAATCACAGACAATCAGAGATGGTAACTGGGGCGGGTTGGGCGCGCATGCGCGACGATTTTAGCCTCAGACGGCCTCAGTGAAGTACGAAAATCGGGTACCTTGGTCACCCATAATAGTCCCCCACTACTTTTTCCCCTGAGAGTAGTTTCCTACTTTCGGACGTAAACGTAGACACGTCCCTGACAAAACTCGCGCATGCGCGCCCAACCCGCCCCAGTTACCATCTCTGCAGACAATCCCGATGTCCCGATCCCGAAAAAATTTCGGGTTGTCGTACACCCCTGTACACCCCTGAATGCTAAAATAGACCAATCAAACATCACCATTGACAAGATGAAAAATCCGTAGTTCTACGGAAAAATTCGTAAAGTTGGTAACCCTGAGATAAACATTCTTATCGTATTCAAAAAATGCGCCGCGCGCTGTCATGGCGATGTGGGATCCAGATGGGAGCAATCCAGAAATTTGGAGTTGGTGCACTGACTGGCCGGCTATTAACATTTAAAGGTATTTATCAACAATTACGTGATAATAACTTATCCTCTGTTCAGTATTATGTAGATCCATTACTAATGAACACTTTCCAATATGATTTTAATCAAATATATCCTTATAATACCGTATATATGCGAAACATTCCGGCGAGTATAGGTTATGTTGATACATGGTTGTAACTAACCTATGTTTTATTATGATGATTTTCAGCGTTTCTCTCGAACAACAGACATTTCGCCACAATGTCTGAGACTCTGAACGAAGTTCCTGACGTGGATATCGAAACAGGAAGATTCAAGTATATTTTAATTAATGTGAAAGATGCAACTACCAAAGCCAGCAAACCCATTGTCAGGGGTTACGTTAGATCAGCTTGGCACGGTGAGTAGACTTACCATGCTCTAATTATTTTGTATACTTACCTACTGGTTCTTCAAATTTGTATTAATGCTGTACCCACCAGGAACCTATTAGATTAATATTATATAATTTATAATGAATTACTTACTGATATTTCACTAACTTCGTATCTACTTCCCAATTCAGCGATTGCGTATTACCTATACGAACTCCAAGCCTGAAGGACAAAAATACTGTGCGTTTCAATGGAGAAATAATCACATGGCTAGTACATATCTTAAAATTTCTGTTTAATAGTAAATCATTCAGAAGCTTCACAACATTAGGCGTGCGTGTCACGCATACTCTTATGCGATCGGAATGCGAGTGGTCTGCTATTTACAGTAACAAAGATACAATCTGTACAGCTCTGCACACGATTCTACCATTCGTCCACAGAAAAGTCTTTGCCTTATCCTACAAGGTACAATGACTTAGAGGATACTTAGCTTAGTGACACAGAACATTCACGTTGAGACAAATAAAAACCTAGAAATTACGTGACGATCGTCATCTAAAAAAATAGATCTCGGATATACACATACATATATGTGTATATCTTCTGCTGTGTGTACAATTGACTCGCGAGTTGTGTCGGAACGAGTACATAGACACTTCTCACAGTTTGTTATCCACGGTGGAGGACAATCGGAAGGGCAGTATAACTTTCACTGTAGGAATATCGTGAGTAGGAACTGCACAAGAGCCTCGCAACGATTTATTTGCTTCCATTGGCAAAGTGGAAACAGTAGTCTGTTACATGGTCTACCCGTCAACGTGATATTGAGTCGGAACGGAAGTTTGTAGCGTTTTTAAATGAAAATTCAAACATAAATTGAGATTCATAGGTTTATTCAACGCCACGATGATGAAAATATGTTACTGAATAAATCTATGAATAAATTACATTTACCTATGAATTTTCATTTATGAACTTTACTTCCAAGAATGAACTTCCACTTCCTCTTCTCGACTTAGGAGAGAGAGAGAAGCTGTACACAGGATTTCCGATGGTGATGTGTTTCAGGGTAGACCAGGAACCCGAATCTCAGCAGGATTAGGCTCGTGCTCGACTAAGAAGCCCTCCGGAAGCAGCACCAAGCCCTTTGTATGTCGAATCCCAATTTGCAGTTCTTGTGATTCGAGGTTTTCACGTTCTTTGAGCCGCTGTTGCTCCTCGACGATGACCTTGTTGCCTCGGTGGTTTGCACCTGCCCTCAGGTGCTGTCGCCCTCCTCAAAACGCTCTATCAGGTCCACGTCGATGTCCCTCAGCTCCTTCGTCTTCTCCTTGATCGGCTCCAGTTTGGTGCCTTTGTATCTGTGCTCGTTGTCCTCCGACCTCTCGAAACTCTCCGCGGTTTCCTCGCTAGTCAACTTTTCAAAGTGTTTGCCCGGCTCTCGGATCGGTGATGGAAACCCGACCAGGTCCGGGTCGGTATTCGTGTGCATCAAGGTGAACGGCAGCTTCAGGGACACCTCGCCGCCCATCGCTGACATCAGTAGCTTCACCTGCGGAGAGGCATATTAGTTGATAAAACTAATAAGCATTTATTTTAATAAAACTTGTTCTATGTTTCGTATTGTACGCATTGAAACTATATATTCTACAACGTGTTTCGTTAATTCAGCGTTGATTGATCCTCAGTCGAATAATTTGATCGAAATCGGCGTGTTGCACTTCTGCGGTGTCCCTTGTTAGAGACTCAAACTTGTTTCCGACTTTACAGCATTTGGCAATTGCGTCTAACCATTCTGAATCGAATTTGTAGTGACTCGAGTATTATATAGGTCGGAACCACAGTGAAATCGAGTCGAGGCTCTAAATAGTAGACGTTTACGATACACGGCACAGTAGAAACGGAACTGCTTCGAAATGTGGTATTATTCATATTTCCGAGCAGAAGTAATAAAATTATTATAGCAGTTCTGGTCATTTGGACCGACTGGAAAGACAAATGTAACAGTGTCGTTAATGATATTCCTCGAGTTATTATGCTTTTGGATCTGGTTCAACCACGTGTCTCGCAGAAGAAAAATATTTCCAGTTTAGCTAGTGCTAAGAATTTAAACTGAGGGAATCGAATTGATCGTTCGAAGTGCCCTCTTCGCTATTGAATAGACTTGCTTCATATTCCAGCAGGAAGAGTATAAAAAAAACATTAGCAATGCCAGCAGCGCGTTATGTCGGTTACGTAAAATTGCAATTTCGCTTCTGCTGATCGCCAACATCAGACAAGCGTTTGGCAGCGAGCATCTGGCACGTGGACATGGTCTTTGTACACTGCTTCGACTCGTTGCACCGGGAATAGTTTGCTAAAATGAAGGGGTAATAAAAAGTTGTTGGACAGGAAGTAGTTAGCGACACTCTTCTGTAACATTAATTTTTAATATTCAGTTCTGGAGCGCGACTCGTTTTATGAATAAAATATCAAGGGACGTGGCCATCCTCGTGAAATATTTTTAGAAGATCTGGAATTTGGAGAAGAACAATTTAACTCGAAAAATTCGTAAGTGTACCACAGTCTTGTGAACAAATAGGTAAAAATAAGAAACCGAAAAAGCGACGTACACTGGCCCTAATTTTTCCGAATTTTTCCATTATAGTCTGTTCCCGAGAAACTTCGTCGTGAAGCAGGTCTGGTATTATTACCTTCACGTAGTACGATACGTAGATCGCGAAAACGTTTCTGTCGTCTGGCAAATTTCCAGGGCAGACGACGGTAGAGGCTAAAGTGGCTCCCACCTTGGTGTAGCTGTCCTCCAACGCGATCCAATTTTTGGTGGAACCCTTGATGGGTCTAAGGGTGTAAGTCCTCTTCATGCTTGTACCGGGACCGATCGGAAAGCCTTCCTGCGACGACAACAGTGCCACCACGTTCTTGAACTTCCCGTTGCTGAACATGCACACGTCCACGTGTTGCACGATGAAAATCTGTTCTCGGTCAAAGGTCAAAGCGAAATATTAATTCCCGATCGTGTAAAACGGCTGGCCGTTCGTGTTTCAACTCGAACAGCGGCCGCGCGTCAGTCTGTTTGGAATGTTCGAACAAAGTTAACGCATATCGAGCCCGTTTGCAAACAATGTCCGCCGTTTCTCGCTAACGAACTGCGCCCCAAAGGCAATTCAGCCTTTTGACCCCATAAGGGAGCTAATTTTTTCTCCAATTTACACAAAACGCATTGTTTGCCTTGTCTACTTGAAATTTACCCTCCACAAAGACAAAGAAGAGTTCTCGAAATTATACATTACGAGCGGCTAGGCAAATAAAAATTGTTCGCACCAAATTATAAAGAACAGAAGTTTCATTCTTCTATAATTTTAATAAGTTGAGTCCAACACGTTCATGTTTTCAAATCCTTTCATCGTAATTTGTCTACAGAGCGATGCTTATCAGACGCGATTTATAGAAATTAGGATCGCAAAAGTATCTCTTTGCTTCTTCGAGGGGTCCCGTGTTTCCGAAGATCGAAATTCGAGGAAGAATTCTATAAACGCACGAAGTCCATTTGTCAGCCTCGAAGAGACACGGAACGAATCTACCCATCGTATTTCCAACGTTTTTCCCGGTATCTTTTGCTCTCGATCCCGCATCTAAACGACGGTCTCGCAAACTGGTCCACGTCTCAGCGTGGCCCAAGAATTTGCATTCGGCCTGCGGTTTTTCAGAACGTAAACGAGCTTTTCATTCAAATCACGGCGATACGTTCCCGGGCCGAGTATGTCGGTTGACAATTAAGATTTTTGTCTCGGAAATTTAGGAGAGTTAGGGCGTTAGTCCTCTTGGAGAATCCCTCGAGTGCTTGGACACGGTATCGCGCGTTATTCGAATCAAGTTTTTGATAAGTACACTGCGGATTTTTATGCGAGATAATCCCCTTTGAAAAAATTTCAGTAAGTTGAAAAGTAGGTTAAAATGTTTTTTTTTAAATTCCAGTTTCGTTGTAAATGCATACAATTCAAGAGTTTCATTTCGAACACGTTTATTGAACGTTCCTTTGTGACGCGCTTTTATCGAGACGAGAAGTCAACAAAAGGTCGGAAACAAAAGATCAATTGCTTATTTCAGTCACGGTAGAAGTTCGAACAAAGTCCTGGTAAAAGAAGAGAAGAGAAACAGAGTTTCCGGAAAATCGTTCGTCTTTTCAACAGAGGCATATTAAGACCCTCTTCGAGCTTGTAATCGAATGGCTCTGTAAACTCTGTGTACACAGCATGGCGTGACCCGGTGAGATATGCAACGCCTGTTGCATCTGACCACCACTACTACTGTGCCCTTGTTTCCATTCAAGTCGTTCTCCTCTTTCGATTTCTGAACTCTTTGAAGACTCGAGAATCCCAGTCAAGTAACTAATTAGAAATAATTGCTTCGATCCGGAGCCTTCATCTTGTGCGTTCAACGAACGATCCCTCGATTTATTTGCGTTTTCGTAATAATTTTCGAAATTTTTCAGAATCATAAATTAATGTTTACAAAATTTGAATAAGCGGTTGATAATTCTCTTTGAAATTAGCACAGAACTTTGCTCCACATCGAAAACGACACAGTGGCTCGTATTAGCGAAACGGAGAGCCGTGAAGCCATTAAACCCGACAGAATTGCGTCAGCGGAACACGCGAGCGTCCAACTCGCCTAATCCCGTTGTGAACCGTACCTTGGATCGTTGTCGACTATGTTTGGGTTGAACTTTGACCAGCGGCCATCGCATTAGTACCGAGAACACATCGACGTAAACCTGTTCACGTCCCTATACGGAATTTCTATTGTCATTCATCTCCAGCGGCGATTTTGCAAAATACTTGCGATAATAACTTGTAACTACAGTTTCGAACAATGCTCAAAATATGAATGGATCGTTGGCTTTAAATCCAAATAAAAATATTAATTAGAAATAGATTAATCCGGGAATATTCGAAACAAGCGACGATGATCGTTGCATGAGATGATCTAACATATTTCAAAGATCCAGCGAAGAACGAAGGAGCTGTATAAAGTTGCCATTCGTGTGGACTCGAAAGTCATTACTAGTGTTTTAAAGGCAGTTGCCATTAAACGCGTAACGCTTCGGCGTTATAAGCAACGGAGCATCGAAGACGTATAATAAATTGCGTCTAGTTGGTCGCAGTGGAATAGGTCCGCGCTTAGTCAGACGCTCATTGGATTCAGGTGGTTTACGGTGTAGCGCGCGGTTCCATGGCTTTAACGGCACCATAAGCTTTCAGATTCCGGGATAACGGGCGAGGTTCGACTCCTTGGAGCACGCAAGTCTGCTCATGTTTATTTCATGACGCTCGTTTACCAGAGATCGACCGATGACACCCACGATCGTCCTTCACGTTTGCTTCGTAACATTTTGATCCTTGGAACGATAACCAAAGAGGCAAAACGCGTCACGTAACCTAGTAAAAATGCCTAACGATACGAATCGGCTACTGAAAAATTCATAGAACGATAAATAAATAACAATTCGTAGACTGCAGATTTTCATGTAAACTGAAAAAATTGTATAAATTGCATGAAACAAGAGCTGAACGGAAGTTTCATTCTTTGTGCAATGATTTTAATCAGTTGGGAACTAATACGATGATATTTTTCATTTCTTTTAATCCGTCCTCTGCTTCGAGTTGCATATATCTTTGCAATAAATAAATTTTACGAACGTAGCACGACCATTTATATGCTTGTGATAAGAAGCGACACAAGTCGCGGTGTGACCTAATATAAACGACCTCAACTCTTTCCCCGATTAACCTTTCATCGAGATGATCCATGCGCGACGTTATTGGCACGCGGGGGGAGGGGGGGGGCAGCTCGCGAAGCCGACGGACGAGGCCGATTAATTGATTAAATATGAATGGGAGTTCTTTCGAAATCGTACCGCGAGGCACGACGTATCGTGTCGGGAAAATGGAAACCGATAGGACGATGCCGAAGTCCTTCGTGGAGCGATGAGAGAATATTTCCGTCTTGCATCAGAGCTCCCTGAATAGAACGGACCCTTCGAATCCGTTCCCCGCAAACGTGGCGTCTCCCCCTTTCACTTTATCTCTCACCTTGATCCTCCGCACCGACTTCCTGCTGTTGTTGTTCACGTGGATCTGGACCTCGATCGAGTCCCCGTGGGCGTAGATCGCCCGATCCAGCTTCGCTTCCAAACCGACGCGGCCGTCCCCGAACAGAAACGGTTTCTCTACTGCCGCGTGCGATCCGTTGATCTCTGCAACCGAGATAAGCCGGCTTTTCATTTCTCTTCACGTGTCTCTGCGACGTTCCGGTTGCCCGAGAGTATCGCATTCTCTTTGAGATCATTTTACGTCAAGTTTTACTTCGTTCCACTTCGGAACGAACAAATTCGCCGTCGGATAACAACATTCTTATTTCAGGATTTTAACACACAGTGTCTTTAAAAGGACATAAAGAGCACACGTGCATAAAAACTAAATAAAGATACAGATAGTTAATTAACAGAATAAGTTAGCGATATAAACTGAGTGTAAATAAGAAGAGCGAACAATAGACTCTAATTGTCGTTTCTTTATTTACAGGTGAGTTTGTAACTAGTTGTAAAAAGTGTAAATCAATAAGGCATTTAATAAAACATAATCTTTATTTACAGAGGAACAAATTTAGTCTGTTGTTTAATTATTAACAGAGGATAGAATAAATTAAGGGAAAGAAATATAAATGAAAAAACATTCTTTTTTAAATTAGAAGTTCTTGATATATACATATTTCTTTAATTGGAAATATTAATTTCAAAGAAATTATTAACAATAATTTACCTATTACTTTTGGTTTCAATTTAAAGATATAAAAATTATTAATTTTGCACAATTGTTCCAGTTGCATTTGTGAACTCGCGAATCAACTACTTTATACTTTAGATCGATTTTCCGGATTAGACTCACCCTCGTCTTCAGCAATCTCGTTTTCCACGAACGTGACTCTGGTCTTGCAAACTTGGTGCCTCGAGTCTGCAGGTGGACTGTCAGACACCGGCACGCTGTACACAGTGGATGCTGGCAGTGGTGGTTTGGTAGTTCGTTGGATAACTCGGATGCCCATGCTGACTGTTGTTTTTCGTTGCAATTTCTCCTCCGCTTGTTCCGCTGCGGGTTATAAATATTTTACATTGATCGCGAGAAAGAAAGCTTTATTAACTCAGAAACATTCGAAATAATCCCCATTATTTTCTCTATACAGGCACATTTTTCTCCAATACGAAAGAGTCTAGCGTTCAAAATCGATCCGGCCACCGTTATTTGCGTCGGTGAATCGGACCTCGCTGAAGAACGGGCTGGCAACGGGATGATTGAATTTGCGAACCTAATACGGCGGTGGATTGCTAAGCCGGGGACTTTACATCGAGAAACCACGCGGATCCGACCGCTGCCAGCGAAACCGGCGATGTTTCGCGAACTGCTCCGGGTAGAATTTGCAATCAAGGCTCGTTTGTTGCCCGACAAGCTTCTCCGACAACGGATCACGCAAAACTAACTATACTACTCTTCGTTTTCACGCGACACTGCCGCGGGAAATGCGATAAAACTCGGAAAAATAGCCGGCGATTACTATGGTGACTCGCTCTCGTTCGCTTTCAACTTGAAACGCGACTTCGATGCGAAATATCAAAAAGTCTAAATAATCGTGGACAGTCGTATTGTAATCGTATTGTAACATTATACTAACTAGCAATGATTTTATCAGCGCATAGGTTCGATCCAACTTTACACACTATATATAGCGATTCTGTAGGAATTACCCAAACGTTTCGATTCGGATTTGAATCAATAGGTTCGAGACCACGTTTGCTATTAAAAATGTTTTAATAGTGGAGGAAAAGAAAGGTGTACAATTCGACGAAAAGATGATAAAACATATAACGTCGTAACAAACCGACATCATAATCTCTGGAAAGTGATGAAAATGATTGGAAAGCTAGAACGAACGCGTGATAAATAAAACATGTTAGATATCGTCTCCCGCGTTGACATCGTAAAACTGTGAGAATATTCGTTCGACTCACCGACGTAAACCCGGACATCGTAGCTGCTCCCTATGGGGGCGCCGTTGTACTCCTTCGCCGGGACCAATTGCACCGATGGGGGTGCTAACGGGGTGATTTCCATGGTGAACGCGTGAGCGTTGGGACCGAGTCTTCTCACCAACGCCTCCTGAAACCGAGCGAAGCTGCTCGTTTATCTTCTCCGAAACACATACCTCCGATGTCCCCGGTAATGGTGATTCCCAATTGCCTCGTTAATCGCGAAAAGAAACCGGTCCGGGATCGGCACGATTTGCCGTCGAGTCTCATAAATATCTCGGCGTTCCTTTAACCCTCGTCATGCTGTTTCTTTTAGACAAGACCGATTTTCTGGTACACTTTTAAAGTAGCTAACATTTCATTTCATTTAATCGCCGGAAATTCAGAAATTAACCATGTACCCACGCCATCGGAATTATTCATTTGATTCCTGAAGTTGCAAATATATAATTTAATCGTGCACGTATCAATCAGATTCTTAATATTTTATTATTCTTAATATCTTATGTGTGTGATGCGACCACGATTTTCTATTTTACATAAAGAAATTTGAATCAATTTTATGTACGTTGCTATTCATAATTGCAATAAGCATAATCTGATATTTGGAGAACTTAACTTGCTCGCATTCGCTTATGCATTGGGTCGAAACAGACCCAATGCCCACTACGAAACTGTTAATCCTCATTTTCAGGTAACAATAATGAATCACCCGGGGTGATTCCAACGGAATCTCGTTAATACCTGGCTTTATGGTTTTACAGCGATCCCCGGAGATTTCGCTAAACATTATTTCGTCGCTATTTGCGGCGCATTTCGCGGATTAACAGGGATGCCGCTCCTCGTTAATTGCTACGTTACTCCACGGGGAATTCGACGCCGGCGATTAGTCCGCCGCTAATTAGCCGCGGACCTGTCATTAATAATCCGCGAAAGTTTGTCGCTCGACGAGCTTCATCTTGACGCTCTCGCAGTCCTTGTTGGAACTTAGGCTTCTTCGGAGTTCGTTGTACGAAAACGGTGATAAAAGGGAGATATTTTTAGTAATTCACGAATTTCGACGCTGCAGACTCGTGAAAATTCACAGAAAATTTAGTTAACCTCTTTGTTCCCTCTCTTTCACTCTTCGGAACTTTCCACAAGTTTGCCACGAGTTTAGTGTCCTTTCAGAGATCTTTACAAGCCATAAATCTACAAAGCATCTGTCAAATGCAATATACAAGAACGCCGCTCGCGAAAACACAAGTTCTCCATCTCTTTCCACTTTCCTCCGGGCTCTTTGTAATTTCCCTTAACTTTACGATCGCTCGTTCAACTACGTTGCAACTATTATTTCGACGAAACAAGTATTTTCACGTCGTCTTCTACATCGAAGCCGTCTTTCCATCATAAATATAAAAACACAGAAATTACCCGTAACTCGAAACAAATTTCTACCGTACGCATACCTATCTCGAATTATTTTTTAATATCGAATCTACGTTACTTTCTATAGTGACTCTGAGCCCTCGACTTCCAAGAGTTAAAATTGCTAAGGAAATGCATTTTCGTCGGTCCCTGCATTTACAATCTGCAACATGTGTCCCGCAGAGGTCAGGTGCAAAATACTCACCCTAGACTTCCTTTTGTGCTGGAACGTTCCAACTATTCGCGCAGAAAATGCAACATGTTTCGCGGCGACGTCTCCGCAAATTTGCATAAACGGTCGACCGTGATGCGTAACGAAGTTACCACAGTTTCTCCGCAATTCCGATGAATGCGTATTGAAGGCTGCGGAATAGTCGATTAGAATTACCAGGAAATTTTTTATGGTGTCGTGCACGAGTTCCCAGTCCTCGGGGAGAAGATCAAATTATGCTCAGGAATGTAAACGAGGCAAACTTGTCGACTAATATACTTTCGCGAATGGCCGAGCCCAGTGTCCCCGAGGATCCTCTGGCCAACAAATGCGGACCGGTCTTTCCTGTCTCGAGAGGAAACGATCCTTCCGGAGAATGGCTTCATCCGGTAAATAATCCACCCACCGATTAAATAATGAACCTGCTATACCATTTTACTGTCAACAAAGACGCGAGTTTGTCGTTCGCTATAACAAATTCATTATTAATCTCATTCGCTTCTGATCTTTCGATGACTAAAATAAATGGTGCCACGACTTCTAGTCAAACATAAAAAAAATTCAAGAATCCTCGTACAAACGTTGCAACCCCTTTTCACTCCCTTAGGGGATGAATTTTTAACAATGCCGAAATGGATGTTTGATTAATTATATCAAAGAGCATTAAGACCACGTTTCAAGCAAATCTGACTACAAATAAAATATTCCTCATACAGAAGTTTTAATTTGTTATCACCCCCTTAAGGGTTGAAATTTGTAAAATTCCGAAATAGGTGTTTGTTTAATTATATCAAAGAGCATTAAGACCAAGTGTCAAGGAAATCCAGTCAGGAACAAAATATTCCTCATACAAACGTTGCGACCCCTTTTCATCCCTTTAGGGGTTGAATTTTTAAAATGCCGAAATAGGTGTTTAATTAATTATATCAAAGAGCGTCAACACCAAGTTTCAAGCAAATAGGACCAAGAACAAAATATTCCTCATATAAACGTTGCAACCCCATTCCATCCCCTAAGGGGTTGAATTTCGAAATATCCTCTCAAAATTTCAGCTTTCTATGTCCAAGGATTTAGCCTGGGCGTTGATGAGTGGAAGATAGATATGGTTATCTGTTACCGAATACTCTTTTATATCTGATTTAATTGAACGAACATGCAAAGTCCAGTGAACAGAAGGAAAAGCTCGGAGAAGAGATTTTGGATGGCGTTTTCACTCGCGAAGATTCAAAGCCTTTCGAAAGGATTTGGTTCTCGACAGCGTGAGGATCCTCTCGATTAGGGGTGCTTTCAGCGTCGAGAGCTGTCGAGACGAAACTAACTTTCTCGGATCGTTCGGAATAAAAAGGAACGTCGCTGGTAATTGTCGTCGGCGCTCCGTCTACCCCGGGAAGCAAATTGGCATAATGCGTGGTGGCTGGAATAAAATTTCAATTACGTCGACGAATAATCGTCGCTGTCCCGACGGATCGAACGAGGTCGGGACAAACGCGAAAAGCTGCCTCGATTATGTTGGTTCGAGAGCGTCTACTTGCACTCGATCGAGACCCACGTTATCGAAGTGTCCTTCAATTAGCGAAGCTTTTCCCCTCGAATAGAGTCCTTCGTTTGCTTCGCGAGAAGTAGGATATACAGTCGAGTGGATGAACGATTGAAATTTTTTTATGGTGATCCTTATCGAGAAACAGTTATTGGTTCCGGGTCTGGGTTTTCGTGAGAAAACGGCTCGCCGTGTTGGAATGGAAAGTCATTACGTGTAGCCGGCCCCTTCTATTAGGACCGGTCATCGATCATCATTCACTTCCGCCTCGAGGACTTTCTGGGTCGAGATCGTATAAAAACCGAGACAATTCTGTCTACGCGATCGTTGTATCCTTCATCCTCTGGATCACGGTTCCTTTGCTTTCACCGTGGGTTCTTCATCTTAATTTGTGCCTTGCTGTCGAGGTAGCACGCTCGATAAGATTCGCTATGACGAAGAGGTATAATAATTCATTTTGTGGACCTCGGAGTATTGTTTCGTTCGAAACCGTGCGAATTTCAACACTGAACTTAGCGCCCTCGGTCGAATTCCACATTTATTATCTCAGAATTATTGAAATTATGAAGATGAATAAAGAGTAGAATACACATATTAATAAGAACTGTAGAAACAATTGTTTCCGAAGAAACAGTGTATAGTATGCGATATGATTTGAGGGGAATAGATGTCGCGTGAACTACCGTCCGTAAATATTTGGACATCTAGCATGTTCAGTCGAAGAGGATGTTTGTGGTCTAATTAATTAGGGGTTGCCACAGTTGAGTTTCAGGTTGTGGACAGTTGGTTCTGTCAAAGACTAGGTACAGGTGCAGATCCATCCCTGCATGTGTATCAAACCTCGATATTCTAAAGGGAGGGGAAGCAGAGAGAAATAAGAAGGAGATCTAGAGAAAATAAGGGGATGTAAATAAGGAGGGAATTCAGGGAAGATGAAGGGGATCTAGGCAAAAATGATCCCTCATTCCCTTCCAGGGAAAGGAAGAGAGGATCAATTCTGAAAACCTAATTCACGACAGCTGTAAAGGGAACGAAACCGCACCGAGTCGATACATTCAATAAATATTCGCTGGGATATTTCAAATATGCAGTCTCATGGGGGAAAATTGGCAACAGGGGGAGGCGCGTCAACGTTCCGCACGTTCCAAGTGCGTTCAGGATGCAGGCCAGGGTCATCCCGCAGGATCGAACCCCCGGGATGCGTCATGCTGCAGCCTGCCGAACAATGAGTTTTTGATGCAGCTGTCTGCCAATTGATATTCGCAAAACTAACGATATTGCTCATCGCGTCATGGCAGCTAGGTCAACCGCCCACAGTGGTCCGGATCGAAAAATTTAGGGACATTCGACCAAAAAGTCGACTTATAGTTATAGTTGTTTAAAGCTGACAATGTTGCGGTGAGTATGAACGCCGCGAGTTGGTCGTTGCTGAGCACGAGGCAACCCGAGAACTCTTAAAGATTCTATTTGTATAGTTATATATTTGTATATTATATTTATTTGTATAGTTTATGTGTGCTTAGTTATAGTGTATTTGTTATATGTAATATATATTCGATTGTATAATTATGTTTATTAGTGAAGTTTTCGTTTAACTTTCTATTTTATGCTTATATTTATAATGGAGGCTTTCTGAACAAATCAGGACTTGTTGTACATTTTAAGGAACTCGGATAAAGACTTACGCGATTACCTATTTTTATGTGAAAAGATATGTGAGGTACTGGGTATTTCACCAGAATATTTTAGCAAACTGTATTCTAAATTAAAAACGAAATGGGTCCAATCATGTTACAATAAATCAAAATTTCTTCATCGTAATAAAGAGTGGTTAGAAAGAGATTTAATATACCCTCCTGGAATATTATCATAGAATATTATTATACAATGGCTTTAATAAGGAAAAAGCAACTGATTCAACGACTACATAAAAATTTATAAAAATAACTAACTAACACATTAACCAAAAAATATATTCTAACATGTACTATTCGAAGGAGATTATTTTATAATATATTTTAAAAATATACACCAAACGGTACAAAAGTTTTACACAAATGTCCCGAAATTTTTCGATCCGGACCACTGTTCGCCCTCGCTCAATTGATCCTCGCTGCGACAACATCACCCACAATGGGAACAAATCGAAACCAGTGAGCGAAACGTATCGCTGTTCGAGGAACAAGCTTCTACAAGAGAGATCGCATTTCGCGATGGACTCCTGCTCAGAGTAGACTATCAGATAACAGCGAGAAGTGCGCGCACACTGCCGGAAAACTGCCGGTGTTCTTTCGCTTTCCCGCGGGAAAGTATCGTGTTGCGGTGAACACGAGGAGATCCTGCGAACCGGCTAATCCGAGGATCCTGCAGCCGTTTCAGATTTTTCCAACGAACTTCTACAGCTTTCCGCTGAAATGTCAGACATTCCCTGCAATCCCATGCAAAACGGTGGTCAGATTTTTTTGTCGAAGTATTTTATGATCTTTTATTGCGGAGCGAATAGTGCGGAACCAGTCGTTTCTGGTATTGAAGAGAACACCGACAATTTTGCACGTTCATCTACATGTAGATCCTCGCCCCTGTTTCGGATTTTTCCAGCGAGTTTTTGCAGCTCGCTGTTGAAATGTCAAACATTCCTTTCAACTTGATGCAAAAGAGTACAGATTTTTTCGTCGACCTTTTTCATGATTTTTTTATTGCGACGTAGATAGTGCAGAACGGACTGTTATTGAATTCGGATAATTGAAAGAACCTCGAGCTGGAAGTGTTTTTCGAAAGAAGATTGGAGCTGTTAATTATGGTTTCAGCTCGCTGTAAATTGATTCGGTCATTATTTGCGCGATTGGTACAGCACGATAGGAATGTGTCTCCCTCGGCGATATCCAATTCCGTCGCGATCAAACGTACGGGGGAAGATGTCGCCGCACGACATGCCTAATTCATCCGTAGCGAATAAATAATCTATCGTGCGAGGTTTGGAGCACCAGGAAAAGAGAGTCAGCAGGCTGATAAATAATTTCCACGTGGTCCCGATCGACCTAGCTGCAGGTCAGGGTCAGTGTCAAGGCCGTGCCGCGCCCTGTCGTAACAGGCGTCTCTTTCGACTCGGTGAACAGGCAAAACTGCGCAGAAACACGCGCCCACACTGCTAAATCTCCGCATGAACAATTACACACGTTGACGAACTCCCACTAAAAAAATTTGCTCACTTTGTCGCGTGTCGCACGCGAAAAATTGCCTTCTCTGAAAGTTGCTCGCACTGACAAATCAAAACAAAATTGGATTTTCTAGAAATCTAATAGGAGCGATCTTATAGAGTTCTTCTTACAGTAGTTATCTTATAGGAGCGATAATATTTTCATGATAATCGACGCGATAAATACATATCAACGAAATTTATATCTGCTCGAAATTACCCCATATGTAATCTTTACAACCGAGGCCTGTCGCGTTTCGAAACGGGAAAGCGTTTCCATTTGAACTTGACGCAATGAAACATTCAATTACTCCCGGCAGCCGTGCAATATTTCCTATTCGCCGGTCTCCACTGAGGGATTAACCGTTCCGCAAACGTGGAGCCGGTCTCGCGCGAGATCGCGACAGCCTTCGGAAACGCCTTCGGATACTTATACCTTTTCCCATCTTGTATTTCCTCCCCACAGAGTCGCGCGATGCCTGTCGCAGTTTCTGATACGTTTCTCCCCCATTCCCGAAGCGAGATTTACGGAACGTGCAAGGACGGACTCACTCCCAACCTTTCCAATTACCTTCGCAAACAAATTTAGAGGCGGGACACCGCAAACGTGACATTTCAGCCAAACTGATGAACCACCTCTCCAGTATTTTTCTGATGTCCTTAAGTCTTTTTAATATGTTCACTGATTTAAATTGTGCCTACCCATTCTTATCGTAAGTGCATCAAATTCAAACCTTCATTGCTCAATTGACCGAACTGCTTTTTTTTACCTTATTTAACTTCGCTTTTTGAATTCTTCTATGAAAATTATTTCGTGACTATTAATTATTTGTTCAACTCTTTTGCCATGCAAACGCAACGAGCAGGATGAGGGGAGGGAGCATGAATTGAAGGGAAAGTCACTCTTTCTTTGCAGGATGGAAGGTAGAGTGGGGGGACAAGTCTGAATGCGGTGACGCGAAGTTTTTGGGATGTCCTTATGGATTGCTTCGTCTTCTAATTGAAACGAAGTTGAGGTCGCGGTTCTTTACGACCTCGGCCGTGGTTCTAATCCCCTTTTCCGTTCCGCTTAAGCAAACGTTACTGGTGAAGGTGCACGGCAATAAACTTTGCAATTACCCGAGGCCCAGGTTGCGTTTTATGAGAACGCTCGTTCGCGTCGCGAACGGTTCCACTGTGACCCAAAGATAGAACTCGCATTGACAAGCATTTTTCCTGAACGACTGCCAGATTCTAAGAGACCCGATGACGTCACCACTCTATAACGAAGTTAGGTGTACCATACAAACTCTGCCTCGACCGACAAATCGCTAGTCCTAAGCACCGATGCAACGATGTTATCCGAACTTCGGAATCAAGTTCGAACCCTCTCGCTCGGCAGAGGAAAGTTCTGATCTGTTGCAAAGCGAAAACCGATCTCTCAGAGAAAAGTTTCGACTTTCCAGCTGGACGGGCGTACTAAAAATACGTCATCAACTGGGAACTATACTCGAGCTGCAAACGTTACCAGCTATTTCGAGAGGACAGAGCAAGTTTTGTTGTGCTGGAATTTGTTCGTTGGGAGGGAAGGATTAGTTGTGAATTTTCCTGCAAAAACAAAATAGAATTTTCTCTTTTAATTTATTCGAATGAGTTCTTTAAATTGATGTTTTTAAATATCCGCACTTGATGCTATCGATTTGAAATAACAACAACCTGACCTTTCCTTTGAGTCTCTATGGCAAGCATAACCGAATTGGAACTTTCCCAGAACGTCCACTAGCCTCCAAGGATGTTACACTCGGACTCCGCCAAGTGTTTGCTCAAAACGAGGCAAAACTAGGGGCAAACAGCGCTTTGCTTTCTGTAGATTCTTAGGTGTACAAGCTTTGAGGCATGGCGGTATCGTTTATGATTGAAGCCTCGGCTGAAACGGTTCGGTGCACGTTGTTTCGGTGACGTTGTTCCTATCGGTTACAAGGCTTGTAGAGGTGACTGTATAACGAGACGTGGCATGCACGGTATAAGCTTAACGGTTCATTTCCGAGTGGAACGGATCCCTTAACGGCTTGTTCGTTTAAACCTTCCACGATTATCGGAGGCTGTCGTCGATGTAACGAGCCCTTCTCGTTATTGGTTCCGCGCGGAAGCTGGATTGGTATGCTAACTATCCCATTCAGCATCCGCCATCCATATTACATTTTACGTCAACCGGATACTCTTATACATCCGACTCCAGACTATTCTTCGCTCGGGTGGCCACCGGTGTAGCTCGTGCAATTTTTCGTAATTTTTCGCAATTTTCCATCCTCGCCGAGGCTATTTCGTCGACGTGACCTGCTTACCCCTTCGAAACATTTTACCAGCAGACCTTCGTGCAACCTTATAGGGCGTCTCAACGTTTACTATTGTACAACTAAATTTGCTTCGGACAAACTTATACTGTTCGAAAGGGTACACGTGTTCAAACGTCTCTGAAAACGAAGCTCCCTTTTCACAAGAATTTTTTAAAAATTAAAAATTCTTTTTGGCAGTTCTATGAAACCGACACGACGCGTAAGTTTGACTTCGCAGTGTACCTTATATCAATATTTTGAGAGTTCAGTGAAACCGCTAAAAATTTTTTTTAAAGAATATCCTGTTTTTCTTTGATGGTCTTAATAAATTAAAAACAATATATCCTTGCATAGCAACGCATAAAATCCGTGGGCTAATTATAAGACAACGAGTTAGAGGGTTGTGGAAGGTTCAGCTCTCGATCGTCAGATTAATGCTCACTGGTGGTCGACGTGACCGTCGTTGCGAAACGTGGCCCGAGAACGTATTCAACCGTCCTAGCGAAGGCAGGCTGTCCTTTGATTCGCGATTCGCTCGTAAAACTGCCATAAACGTTGCTTTTGCAGTCGACGATAATACTCAAAACGATGCGTTTATGATTCCGGAGTTGAACCCTTTCTGCCCCGGAGGCGTTTTAAAGCGGCACTTTCATTTGGCAGCGACAACTCTGATCAAATGTTCCCTGGGTCGCTTTCTCGTTTCGTTCCATTCGACGCAACGCGCTTCTGCAGCCTCCGAAGAACAAACAGAGTGTACCTTAATTGGTGTACCGGGTCTCCGATGACCTCAACAGAATTTCTGTGCACTACCCTTCGCTACTGTATTGTACGATAATTAGAAATATCTCTTTTCTGTCACCTCTTCAGAATATTTCGATTATCTAGTTTTAGAGTATAACATTTCCTTTTCTTGTAATAATATGGAAAAAATTATGGTAATTATATAGAAAAGGTCTGTGTACTCCGATTTTGATGAAATTTTAATATGTTATAGATTTCGACATTTTGAACAACTTTTTGCTTTTCCAATATAGGGGGATCGCTTTTAGTTTTCGAGATATTTGCAAAAAACTATTGTTGCCGCGGAGCGTGCAGGAATACGAAAAATTCAATACAGTATTCGCGATAGTTTTTTGCAAATATCTCAAAAACTAAAAGCGACCCCCCTATATTGGAAAAGGAAAAAGTTGTTCAGAACGTGTTGCTGCATAACATATTAAAATTTCATGAAAATCGGAGTACGCAGACCTTTTCTATATAATTATCAAAATGATATACACAAAAAATTGTAAGAGGGGGAAATATTGTGATGTAAACATTTTTGTGTCATATATCTTGTTAACTATTAGGTTTAGTGTGTGCAGAGGTATTCGTGTACGAATACTTTGTACATCCACCGTATGTTTGTGAAATATAAAGAGAATTGAGGAATCCATTATTCAGATGCCTGCACTTTGTATCGGCTGATAATACATTCGTTTTATCCGCACTTTGAGCACAGCTCGAGCGCCTGAACGCTTAACGAAAGAAGCTCGAGCACGTTTATTTCTATTTCCGCTTGTGCACACAGGCCCCATCGAAGAACAATTTGAAACGGGAATGCACGAGCTGCCGCCGGACTGTCGCGACGCGTCGGTAGAAACCTTCGTGCTGGAAACAAAATTCCACCTCGGCCATTCCAAGATTCTCAATTATGGAAATGCGAAATTGGTCGAAGACGTGGCAACAATCGAATCGCTGGGTGTTTCCAGCGGATTACGAGCTGCCAGGGGATCTTTCCGAGCGTTGACCAAAGCGTTGCTGAATTAAATAAAGCCGGCGACAAACTTTCATGCCTAGAAAGTATTTCGATGAAATTCATGTTTCGCATTAATTTTTCCAGTGAAAATCGATGGTCGGAAAATTTTGCCGCGAGTCTCTCGCAGTCCCGGTTAAAGGTTAACGTGGAACTGCTATTTATAGATCGGGAAAGTAATTACTAAACTGGGAAATGTCAGAGGAATACATTTCTTCATATTGGGAGCTGTATCGTACTGTAACGAAGATGAACGTGCTTTTCCAACGTTGTATAGCGTGAAACCTTTCTAATATAAATCGAGATAGTAATTTCCAAAGCTAGGAAATGTCGGAAATATAAATTGCCATAAATGCACGAAAATCCGCAGTGTATAGTTTTCTTATGGGCGTGCAGGGCAGCGTGTTTGCCTATTTCCCATGGTGTTCCATCGTCTTATTGGACGTGATCGCTGTTCGATGAAACAGCCCTTGCTGTAAATCCGTTGGTTACAACGGGCCAAGAGTCCGGGCCGTTGTTTTTATCGTTGGATTTTTATTAGCAACCTTACGCTGCGGACGCAATTAAGCCGCCATTAACGAGTGCTTGGGCTCGGCGAGAATAATGGAGTGGTGGGGCTATTGTTCCCGTGAGTTTTAGGCTGACCGAGACCAGTAACATCGTAAAAGTCTCCGATGAAAAATCGTCGTCATTAATCTTTGTACAGCTGACGTATTCAACTTGTAAATCTGCCTCGACTGGCGGTTGCAGAAATTCTGCTTCGAACGAATAACTAGATGTTCTAGATCTTTTCTGGGATGATCAATTGCGGGCCAATTTGATCGTCAAACATCTAAATACCTAAACAGGATGCAGGGAGCAAGAGCTTGCTCGTGAACTTTTAATCAAACACAATCCTGATCGAGGACGAACAGAATGATCGACGACAAAGAAACTCCTGGCAAATTGCTGCACGGCTACCTTGCATGGTTAATGGGAATTACTATGGGGTTGTGGCAAACACAAATGGATAGAGATAGACTTTCAGAAACCGCGCGAACTTTCTGAGCAGACATCTCGTTACAAGCTCCAGGCAGCAGACGCTATAACAGAATTTCCAGTCATCGCATCATACGTGAGTTTCTAATTACCGGGGCGTGAAATTGATTACTAAGCCGTAAGGCTTATTTCGTTAATCGATTAGGAACGGGCGCCCTTCTAGCCTGAACAATACTGGCCCTGGATTGCTTCATTAATTTTCACCGGAAAATCCTCGCCGCGTAAGCTTCCGCCGGTTATTGCATCTATATCGAGGCTTCGGCAACCATTGTCTTAGCGTTCATGTCAGTTCTCTCTATATTGCGGTTAGCCATTCATCGAATCCCATTAACCCTTGCTATAGCGTGACGTATGCATTTGATTTTGAATGTGGAGCAAATTTTCCATCCGAGGCAGTGCTCTAGGTGCGCCGAGAGCACTGGGGCCACGCCCACTCAACGCTAACCACGCCTACTCTGCACAGACCGAGTAGGACGTATGTTTTTCAATTAACAAATCTTTATAAAATTCAACAAAATGCGAAATTTTTTTCATTCCGTCGGCATCGAGAGCACAGAAGTCACGCCTACTCGATGTCATTACCAAAATGGACAGTCGTTTACCTTTTACACCTGGCAACAATTTCAAGCAAAACAATATCGCCCGTCGTTTGCACGAAAATTGAAATGTTAATAATTTTCATACAACAAATTTTCCTTGAAACGACAATTTACGCGTTCCCAGCACCGGGTAAACACAGTTAAGCCCCGCAATCATCGATGGTTATCGGATTGCCGTCGTTGACCGAGCGATCGAGCATCGGCGCGAGAATCAGCCCGGTAGACAAATATAAGCGATATTTTCAATTTTCCGGAATTTAACGACGCGTTGCGAAAACAGCCTGCGTTGTTATTGGGCACGAACACGACCCGGCCCGAGCCGAGCCGAGCCGACTCGGCTTGTTCCTTCGTATCTTTATTAAATTTCCATTGATCGCGTCAGCTCACCCTCGGAAAGATCTCATGAATTTATGGCCACAACCTCCTCCCCTATGTAATCCGTCCTCGCAAAACCATCGATTGGAGTTCCAGCTTTTCGGTGTTCCGTGTGACGCTGAATGAATGGCATGTCGGTGGCCCGCATCGCCATTCGAAGTTTTACAGTTTTGTTTGTGGACACACGGAAAATTGATTTGAACGATGTCGATAGTTCTACCTCAATTTGATTGTCTGTGAATCGAACAAAAGTTTCCACGATTTCGAAGGGTCTTAGAGACCATAATATTTAATGTCCTTGATTAGATAAATTTTATACAGGAGTAATATCTTCAAAAATCTTGTAAAATGAAATTCTTATAAAATAAAATTCGGTAATTATTTACTTTGAGGACCTTCTTACCGATTTTGATGACCTTGAAATATGTTGTCAAGGTCATCATTCTGAACAACTTTTTCCTACACATGTTACCGCTGCTCGATTTTAGTTTTCGAGATATTTACAATAAACTATTGCTAATACTGTATTGAATTTTTCGTATTCCTGCACGCACACAATGAGTTGTGGTTAGATCGTGGATGGGTGGAGAGGGCCGACCACGCATACGAAAATCCTTTTATGTATATATTATATATTGTATACCTGTGTTATTAATTTTAATTTTAATAGATATGCGAAAATCCAAGAGAGAATATTCAATACAGTATGAGCAATAGTTTTTTGCGAATATCTCGAAAACTAAAACCGAGCGGAGGTAATATATATATAAAAAAGTTGTTCAGAATGATGACCTTCACAACATATTTCAAGGTCATCAAAATCGTTGAGGAAGTCCCTCATGTAAATAATTACCTAAAATTCTTGTAAAGGCTATTAGCCAGGTGAAAACGGTTCCCACCTGTCACTCGACGACCCGCGAACATTCGTCTGCTTTTAGGTGGAATATAAGCGATTACATACCTGCAACGGCGTCGTTTCGTGACGATCGGCACCGACGTACGGCGGGCACAATTGGGCGACACACATCACTACCTCATTACAGAATTTCAATCCCATCACCTCCTCGTCTTCCCGGCCGTAGCGAAAAGTCAACGTAATTTGCCCGTACACCTGCGAACATGCCCCAGCCGACGTACCGGTGGTGGTTAATTAGTAAACAGACAGCCGCGCAAGTAATTGTGTACGCGGCCGCGTTCGTTAGCAAGGAATCTGCGGAACAGCCATTAAATCTTTCCAGCAATTATCTGGCAGTTCGGTAACGATATTCGACGATGACGACGCGATCGTTTCCGATTTCACGCTGAAACTACGCTGAATCCTAAGGCGTCTAACGTGATTCATTAACCCTCGGTATAAGGGAGCTATCTCGCGAGTTGCCTTATGACTTCGGATCTTTCAGCCCACTATACTTCGTTAAACCCGAGGAACGAGAAGTTAGACTAGTTATTAGACAGTTGATCATTATCGAAAATAAATAAAATAATATTTTTAAATTCTTATGTTTTTGCTGTCTTAAGTTATTCATAGATGAATTAAATTTACTGTTTTATTATCTTTATTTTGTTACTATATTACTATTAATGTATTCTTTTATTCTTTTTTTCGCCGGAAATCATAGTATACGGTATAATATTAATTCGTATAAATGAAACATTTTAACAATGGATCAACAACAGTCATGACAGCGAACGTGTTAAAGAATATTTGATGATATTACGGTGTCGCTTAATCGAGCTCGATGGATCTCAACTCTGCCCTCCGAATCCATAAATTCAGCGGGCAACTTCGGTAGTAACTAACGTTAGACGCGCCGGTCGACGGAGACATTCGTGAAGGGAATTAAGCAGGGCGAATTAGCTAGGGCGAACTTGTTAGTAACCGTATTCTGTGAATTGGAGTTGCTGCGTTATACTGGGAGTCAGTTACGTGACCCGGGAAACTTGTTAAGAGGAATCGTTCAACTAACAAACTGACGAAAGCTTGCGATCTGCTTTGGTTCTGACTCTCTCTCTTTCTTACCCTTCTATTCTGCAAGTAGTCAGGATCAACCAATACCACGCCGTGCAGCTTGTCGATCTTCGTTTCACTGACAACCAGGTCCCTGGTAGGCAGGTATAATGTGAGCTTGCTGTTCGGCGAGGATTTCTTGTACAACCTGCGCAAACAACGTTGGCAAAATTTGAATTAATAAATTCATCTTAAAGTAGCAGCTTCGGGCTTCGGAATGAGCCTAGAGTTCGTACGATTACTTTTTACGAAATTAGAACTCTATGTTTATATATAAAAGATGTATTAATTCGATCGGCGCACCGGTTCAATCAATTTTTACTTAGAAGCAATTCTGAAATTTATTAAATTCTTCAAGAATATTAATAGTTGCTTCTTGTTAATAAGAGCATTAATCTTTTATATACAATCTTTTATATCTTTATATAATTATTCTTCTTCATATTCATAGTATTCTTCGTATAATTATATCTTCATATAATTAATAAAAAAAAGAATAATCTTTTATAAATAAATATACGATCGATAGAAAGAAACATTTATCTATGTTTACAATTTACTATGAAGGTAAATTAAAATTCCTTCTTTTGATCATGTTAATCTTTATAATTTCGCATTTCATCAGACAAATTTCATTTGTGACAAAAAGAGCCCATGCAATCAAAACCAGTAGACAAAATTGTAATCGATACTAAACAGAATGTAAATTATAAAATAATGAAAAGAAGAATGAAACTCTGTTTCCCGCAATCGATGTAAATAAAGATCCGCAGTAATAGCGATCGAGAGCGCAGGAGCATGTAAATTTTTCAAAAACCGAGACATCGATGTTGAAGCATCTTTTCGGAGCCATCGTGTGTAATCTGAGTTTCAAATACGCGCACGCCCGACCGACCGATAGAACGCGACATTAATAATAACGGCTGATGCATCGTATAAACGCTTGTCGCCCGTGCACCCGATGCACCGGTGAAATTATTCAGCGTCGACGCAAGCGAGAATTGTAAGCAAACACCGACGGATCGGCAAAAATCAACGCCGATCGCCGCCGGCTTAGGAACAATGATCCCGATGACGGAATCGTGTTTCGCGTTACAAATTGAAACGAATCGCCACTGATGCTTGTAACGAGACGAAACTGGTTCGAATCGCAATAAAACGTGCCGCTTACTAATTAGCCGTGTCACGGCCCCCGTCACGCCATCCGGTAAAATCGAAGCTGTTGCTTTTCGCTGCATTCCGGTTACGGTACACGAACAAACAACATGACACGGTGGTTTATGCTGCGATCATTCTGCATTCAAAATGTTTTTAGAGACCCTGGAGTTGTTGCGGTGACCTCGCACGTTTCTTGCAAGCAGTAAAATTTTTTCGCAGCTCCTCGAAGCGTTCTCAGAGGTCCCAAGCCTTTCTGCGTGTCCTAGATTTTTCTTCCAGACCCCAGAATTACTTTTAGAGGTCCTGGAGAATTTCTGCACGTCCTAGAATTCTCTTGAAAGCCCTGGAAGTTTTCTTGAAATCCCAGATATTATTTTCAGAGGTGCCAGAGACTTTTTACAAGGCTTACAATCTTTTTGGAAGCACTTTTTGAAAGACCCTAGAATTACTTTTAGAGGTCCTGGAGAATTTCTGCATGTCCTAGAATTCTCTTGAAAGCCGTGGAAGTTTCCTTGAAATCCCAGATATTATTTTCAGAGGTGCCAGAGTTTAGAGTTTTTACAAGGCTTACAATCTTTTTGGAAGCACTTTTTGACAGACCCTGGAAATATTTTCAGAGGTCCTAGCATTTTCTCGCAGGCTCCAAAATTATTTTTATAGGCTTTACAATTTTCTGAACCTTTACACAAGAGTTCTACAGTGTTCCCACTATATGTATCTACAATGAATCTGTAAGCCGCAAGTTCTCTTCAAGTTCCAAACACCGTACCAAACATGTCCAGGACACTCCGGCCACTCTGTGTCAACAAAATCTGTACCTGGAACGCCCGTCGGCAGTACGGTTCGCACGCCCTGATAGAACAATATGCCGGCGAAATAATGGAATCTTCGCAACCTACGTATCCACTGCGAAGCGTGGCGCGCGATTATTCGTGTCTCGTCTCGTCGAGGGGAATTATTATCGGGTTACTGCTGTTTCATGCACAATTGCAGCGTACATGCGAGCAAGTTTGCCGGGATAGGTGATGCGACCAAGGAGAGCTATAAGCGCGAAGTAAATCGGTCGATGCGGCCGGTTTTCGCTTTTGTTTGGACTGACGATATCGCCCGGGAAAATATTGTTTCAAGATGCTCCCTTGGTGATCAAGGCGCAGGGACACAGGGGCGGCTCGAATAATATTTGTTCTTCGTGTGGAGAACGAGTTTCGCGGATAACGTGTTCGCCTATTCCAGAATTTTTCAAGTGGCCTTGGACACATTTCTGCAAGTTTCCCGATGAGCCAATATTTTTTAAAGATATCCCAGAATGTTTCTGCATGCTCCAGAACCATTTCTGCGATCTCTAGAATTTTCTCATAGGGATTCTTCCCGTAGATTCCTAAATTAATTAAAGATCCCAGAAATAGTGAAGGGATTGGTTCTTTTGAAAATATTCTAGACCTTGTGAGAAGGGTCCAGCCTGCAGAAAAATTTCTCGAATCTGCAAGAACATTGCGAACAGTTTGGAGCCTGCAAAAATTCCAGAGTCACTGGGCGAAGCGTTTTGGTGCTTATAAAATGTCTGGTAGCTCTGAAACAATGTATTGTGGTATTTATTTAGCCGAGTGTTTCGGGGAAAGTTCGCGTGAAAAATGCCTAGCAAACTGACGTTGGCATACTCGAGGCGAATAGTTCGCGAGGAGGCGTGTAAACGCGGGCTCGTCCCGAGAATACGAGAAACAGACGCGGAAGAACGGAAATACGGCCGATGGAATTTATTGCCGTGCGAAAACCGCGTTCCCGAAGAGTGCAACTGCAGCGGATGCAACGAGTGCAGTCCGTGGCGTCGCATTCACAATTGTACGAGCGACGATGATCTCTTTGCAAATATTCTTCGGTGTTGTTCCGCGCGTTTATCGACCATGACGCGTTGGTGGAACAATTCCCGCGTGGAGTTCGAGTCGTTCGGGGTCGCGCGATGCTAATTAACGGCGCTCCGTTTTGTACGGCTTAATTAAAAACCCATAGAATGTCAGATGACTCGCAAAGACAAGAACTTGCGGCCCTGTTTCAATTAACCTGCATCGGAAAAGCCTCGAACGCGGCTTACAACTCTCTCTTGTCCAATTTGGCGTTTCAAAGGATTGTTCCATTGAAACCGTAAAAGCTGTAAACCGTCTCGAATACAACTTTATACATGTTTTTTAATAACGATACGTATGATCCAACATGCTTGGACAATGTTCGAAGAGAGAAAAACCGGGGTGGCTTCATCGCATCATTTTTCTCGGACAGATTTCAATTTATTGTGAAAACTAAAGGTCGGAGAGGAAACTACGCTACGCGATGGGGCGAACCTTATTCCCTTGGAAGCCGTCAAAAAAGTTTGTCGCAGTTAGGAAGAAAAGTTGATAAATACATTGACGAACGTCCGACGGAATTGGTGCTTTAAAAGCATCTCCCTCTCCCACTCTCTTCAAGCATCGTTTGAACCTGTTCAAATGTTAATAACATTGTGTAAAATGTATTTTATATCAAATTGGCGTCGAAATAATTTATAACAAAGTCATAATAAATTGATGGGAACAGTTCCATCGGAAATGATCCCGCCGATCCTCGATTTCCGGCTCGATCAAAACAACTCAATCCCGATATCGAGTCGTTACGCTACGCAGCGGAGAGTGCAGTCCCGGTTCGAATTAACCCGCTTGTCTGCATCTTCTCCAGCATCCGGTGATTATTATCTGCGATAGCTGGAGCGTGAATCCACGCAACGCATACCTAGCCTATTTGGATTTTCGTTATGCGATTTTAGTGGCGGGGGATCGCCGACAGCTCGCGGCGGTTAACACTTTATTCGCCGGAAGCCTATTAACGTACCACGTCGCTAGGTAAACACGTTCAGACCGTTTAAAGTTAGACCAAATGAACTAATATTCACTCACGGGAATCTGTTTAAGGTCCAACATTTCTATTCGTCCGGAAAACACGTCGGAACAGTCTTTTCCAAGGTGTCAGAATTTTTTAGAGGCCTTAAAAATTTTCAGCAGATCCTGAAGTCACTTTTCTAGACCTTAGAGCCTTTTCAAAGCTCTCAGAAGATTTTTGGGGGAATTAAAATGTTTTACACAGTTTACATTTTTTCTACAGACTCGGGATTTTTTCGACAAATTCTGAAAAGGCTTTCAGACCTGCAAAAATGATTCTAAGATCAAATAAAAGAAACTTTGTTTTATATGTGGATCATCGCTAAGAATTGAGAAAAAGCGGCATATAAATACAATTTTAGATAGAGAAATTTAAATAGAGAAATTTAAATATTTAATTTGCATAATTTTTGTTTTCTATTAATGATCGAACCTGGCGCCGAGAACATTAAATATTATATATTCTAATTTTCGATCGAGAAGAAATTTTCTTATATAAATACAATGATGGACATCAGTGAAAATTTCAACAAAACTTGATCTCGCTGGTGGAGAGGTTTCCCGATGGTAGAACCATGTTCAATAAACCATTAATATTTGTTGACGCAAACAGTTTCGCAAGTTTGTGAACGCAACACACCAATAAAGGCCCATATATCGCGTTTCCGGTCGCGGGCGAATGGTAAAACTCTGTTGGTATATCGGGCGTGGAACGACTTCCTGTGAATAGCTGCGACGGCGTACGTGCAACGGCAGTTCGAGTATTTATTACAATTGTTATTACATTTCAGAACGCGGGTAGGATTGCGAAACTACTCGCTCGGTTTAATTATGCGGGCCGCGTACGGCCGAAGGGTGGTTTTAACGAGGTTCGTTAACGCGTAACAAATCTGCCAGCAACTTTTCTCGGCCGTGACGTCGTCTACGACTGCGAAATATTTCCATGTTCACAGGTGAACGAACGCTTTCAATCGCAAAAACTCCTGGCTCAGTTTTCCGTCGGAAAAAAATCTATGGAAGACATTCCTCGCGCGTCGGTGCCCCTTTCTCGAATTACCTTTGATTGCTGAACGAGTCCGACACGCTGTCCCCGGTGATTTCCGCCTTTCTGCAACACACAGGAAACATGTTCTGTTACATCGGAACTACGGAAGTTCGATCTAGCGAAGTGCGCACTGTTCTAAAATTTTATTAGCTCGCGAATCGTAAAATTTAACCAGCGCTAGATCGTGTACATGCATATACTGTAATTTTAGTAGATTATATTGATTATGTAAATCAATATCAATTTTATACGTGTACAAATTTATATTTTCCAATCAAATATTAACAGAACCAATGAATAGAAGTTACAATTTGACAGACGACGAGTAACCCTTATGATAATAATTAATGCAAAATAAAAATATTTAACCTCCGATATTCAATGATGTTGTATGTTATGGTTCACAAAACATCTACAATCATTTATTTAAGGAGTGAAGAAGAAAGCTTTTAAAATTTTATTCTCTTTCTTCACTGTGCAGTAAAATCTTAATGTCACTGTCCGATTGTAATTGGTGATAGAAGTTGCTAACGAGTCGTAAAAAGGAGAGACCGGGTGAAAATATGTTCGAACCGGGAGAGCAGAACGTCTTATCACGTCTTATCTGCAGTGCTCCCCTGCAACATCAGTGCGTTTACATGTGCAGCAGCCTGTTGAGGTCGGGATATTTATGGCATGCATCCGGACGGTGCACGACACCGTTCTTCGTCTTTTCGACGTGTCGCGAGTCTGAGAGGGGCGATCCATTATCCACGATCTTCCCCCAGCATTTATCTCTCTCACTCTTTCTATCTAAGCAGAGAGCGTCAATGCATCGAGCACGCTCGAGCGATCTTATCGAACGCTTATGAGCACTTTGCCGGAGGAGTTTTACGAGTGTCGAACGGTCGCGGTGAACACTATACCATCGGATCGTCGTGCTATGTAATAACTTTTCACCGAGCGAGTCAATTTTCCAGACAGCTGCGGGAACGAACGCGATATAAAAAGCGATCGAACATCGAACGCACCAACGTGCAGCTTCCTCTGCATCCCTTCCGCAGCGTGCACCACTTCGATGGACCACCCGAATTATTGCCATTGTCGCGCGACCAATCGATATTCCTTTCTACTCTCTCCAATCGATACAGAAAATACATTGTAAGGGATGTAACCAAGTTTACATTGGACAGACGTCGTGATTATTGGAAAGAAAAATCGGGGAACATAAACGAAACATTTTTCTAAATCCATCACGACATACTGCCTTAATAAAACATTCTTTAGAGTTTAACCATCGTTTTGATTTTGACAACGTTAAAGCAATTGACAAGGAGATTAATTTCAGTACCTACGATTCAAGAATATTATGCATAATATTGTTTATCCTTTGTTTTGTTAATTGCATAACATTTTAGTTGCATATTGTTCTCATTATGTGGTCTCTATTGAGGTTCATTCAATTTTACCATAACATTTTGGTATACTTGCAGTTAAAATGTTGTGGGTTTGACTTTTCACAGTTTGAAAAAACCGCCATATATCGATTAGTTAATGTTCCATCCATGGATTCTGATTGGTTCTGTTTCTATTAGCCTTGTGTCTTGGCCACAGTTATATGTATATCTCAATTTCCTTTTTTTTTTTAAATTTTCATAAAGCAAGTTATAATACTGAATTTTCTATTAAAAATTTTCAGACGCAGTTTTCTTTTTTCTTGAAAAAGCTGCATATTAGGATCGAAACGTTGAAAGTTTAATCGAACCGTTGCGCCGAGAACATTAATACGTCTTTTGTTTTTAACAATCTTACGAACTGGAAGAACAGATACAGAAAATTATAGCAGAAATCACTTCGCTATTTGCATCGATTACCAATCCCCGACAACCAAGACACACAGTTCCATTTATAAAAATATCAACGACTTCGATATCTCGCAAAAATGACCTTGAGAGAATTGTTATTTTCGAGTCTTCAAGTTTACAATTTCGTACCGTTCAACATCGTCCAGAAACGTCAGTCCGCATCAAACCTTCGGAGCGACAAGAGCAAGGAAAAAGTGCATTTCGAGTAAGCCACATTGCACCGAGAGATCCAGAAGACAGGCTACCGCGGCTTTCAGCGTGTAGCAGAATTTATAGCAGTTATACTCTCGGAGAGCATCCGAGAAAAGACATCGGACTGCTGCGATGTGAAAAAGAGCCGTTCCCGGGAAGTAATAAGCGTTGCGGTCGAGAAAGAAAATAAATAAAAAGAGAGAGACGAAGCTTACGGGTTCGAGAATGGCGGTAGCTCTCCATATTAAAGCCACTGCCTAGCTAAAGCGGCGTGTATCGGGTCAAGGGTGAGGCTTCGTTTCGATTTGCAAACGCTGCGTGTTGCACGCGAGCATTCGCTGGAATTTCCACGGTGCACCGATCCTGAACGTC
Source organism: Lasioglossum zephyrum (assembly GCA_028455615.1). NCBI lineage: Eukaryota > Metazoa > Arthropoda > Insecta > Hymenoptera > Halictidae > Lasioglossum > Lasioglossum zephyrum. The sequence goes on along the minus strand of CM052330.1, from coordinate 6,213,665 downwards.
CAACCGTGAAAACATCGAGGTTTCGGTCGCGTCTTCTCTCGCATACGGGTTTACGAAACCGTATCGGTAGCACGGGAACACCGAGCCGTCTGTTATCGCGCGAGTTTCGATACTGTCACACGAGGATAGTTCTCTTTGTGACCCGCACCGGTCGCTATTGTTGCGCACGGGACCTTTTACTGCACGCTCTATCTCGAAATCGAAAGTGCATCGTTCGTGCTGCTGGTTTAATTCTGAAAACCGGATAACCACAAAAAAATGTATTGTAACGTAACATTATTTTGTGTATGTTTTCAATCAATTCTACCAACTATAAACTGTGTAAATAGTAAAGTAAGAATGTTTTTTCTAACTATGTTTATTTATGTTTATTTCTCTGATAATGTTTCAAATTTTTAAAAAAATATTTTTCTTTTAAATTAAACCGTAACTGACTTCTTTCAAATTTTTCATCCGAATTAAAAAAATCACGCAGTGAAGCTGTTTACACGATGATACTGAAGCTTCCGCGTACGTCAGAGCACAGCTGTTCCGCAATTCTTCAGTGGTTTCCGGTCGCTTTATGTGTACTTTACGGGAGCGATCGTGGCGCGTTGATAACGAAACTCTGCGAGCGTATGCGGATCAGGGGTGAGAAACGCCAGTTAGTTTTCCCCGGCGATCGTCCCGTGTATTTTTTGCCTTGAAAGTCGACGGGAAGGAGAGGCGGTTCCTAACCCGAACTGAGGTTTTATTAAAAAAGTACGCGAACTGTTTCCGCAATCCGAGAAGAAAATTAAAGTTTCTACGCCTGGAAAATCGCGTCGGGCAATCGTCGAGAGTTTCGTCGGAGGGGTTGCTCCATTCGACGGAACTTGTTGTTCCATATTTCACGGGGTGCTAATTATTACAAAACTTTTCTAGAGACTTCGGTTTCAATTTCAGTCAACCTCGTTTCCATCGATGTCTCCTTGATTCCTTCGAAAGAAATAATAAAGATGGTCTAGTTTCGGCTCTCTCGCGTCTCGTTCCACGCGATACCGCTTTATTACCATATATGCTAATTATTTCGCCTCTTCTCTGCTCCCCTATTTTTTATTTCGCCCCCTTCAGGCTGTTATCTTCTCTCATTCAGGCTTGGCTAAGTCTCCCTAACTCCTGGGTCCTCCCCAAGAAATTCTTATGGGGTGTAGGAGGGAGTTGGTACACTGGTAGTGTTCCACTTCGACGTTCTCGAAAGTCTAGTCTTCCGGGACTCTTCACTGGATTTAACTCGTAAATTAAAATATTATATAGGAACGTAACTAACCAGGAAAACTGAATTATTTCACCCCTTTCTATTTCGCTCTTCCCTCTTCTGTAACTACCTCGGCAGCCTTGTAACTTTCTTCGTGTACAAAGATTTCGGTTATAAATACAAACTTGACACGTGTTCCCAGCCTTGGAGCTCGTGACAAGATCATACGAGCTAAGGAAAGATTGCAGAGTTTCCTGGAAAGTTGGACAGACAATGCGACGGATCAGGAAGGTTGAACAAATGATTGCACTCCTTCTTATTTTATAAATATAAACTTTATACGTGCGGTATTGGAACTTATAACAAAATTATAGGACAGATTGGAGAGGCTGAAACCACATTCTTATCTTCCTGTAGTGTTCTTTAGTCCGGTAACTTTGTTGGCCAAGTTTAGCCACCGAGGGACTTCGTTTTCAATTTTTCCTCCCCTCTCGAGATTTCCGTGGATTTCTCCTTGACCCTCGGCAAAAAATATAATAGAGAGGGAACATTTTAACAAAGCGAAACTTGATCAGGTTTAGCGAAAGGGGAAGTTTGACGACAGTCTTTGTCATGGATGCATGGTCGCCAGCCTTGACACCCTCTTTTATTTCCTTAACACGTACAGTCGGCGCGATTCAGTGTTCCTTTCCGTCGGACTAACACAATACAAGGCCATTACAACGCGGCAAACTTCGTAATAGTTCTCGCAAAATGTATGACCGTTATTGGCTGCCGTTCGCGAGGTGATTTTCAATACTTCGTAATTTCTTTCCTTAAACAACTTGGACCAATTCTTCGGAACATCCAACGTATTAGGTTGTTGCCTACGAAATGTCCGATTTTTCATGATTACCTGTGTACCTCGCGTATTTCCATTACCTATGATTTTCTAACTTTTATGGATATGGAATTGGTGTCTCATACAATACTTAAATGTTTAGTAATTAGATTTTAACATATTTAATAACGTAAACAATATTTGGAATCATGCAAGTTTTAGTGGCGCCTCAGAGTCGCCATTCGAGAGTAGACTTATAACATTTCTAGATAAAAATTTGCATTCAAAAATCGTGCACTTCCGATGCAACAACCTAACACGAATAAAGACGAGAGTGTAATACTATCGGTGAAGTTTTGTTTGCGATAAATACACAGCAGTATTAGTAGATGCCCTTTGAACGGTTTCGCGTTGCTTCGGAGAGTTCTGCTCACCTTTGAGAATTAATTGCACGTCGACTCTGATCCAATTTCATTCAGGAAATATTAATCCTACAATACCGGTGTAGCCTCTGACCGTTTCATCTTTGATAACTTGTAGTCTTCCCCCCGAACTAAAGATGCAAGTTAACCCACTATAACTTTGCAGTTGCATATTGATGTGCAATGTAAAATTAATAGTCTAATAACGAGGAGAGGTCGCACGGCCCAGAAAAGTGAAATGGGATCCACGAACTATGTTCTTTTAAGTTTGAACGTCTTTTTCAAGGGCCTCGCCTCAGTTTTCCAGCAGTTTCGCAGCGCGCGAGCTTCTGCGTGTCGGTGTTTCCGATTTATCGAACAATTCCGGCATTAGGGGCGTAATGGCCCGAAAGGAGAACGCATCCCTGAACCGTTCCGCGTGACGATGGTCTACTCCAGAAAATTACGGGCTGTCCGTGACATTCCGTCCGCGTTCCGCGCCATTACAAGCCCGTGTCCTTGCTCCTCGCAGTTTTCTTCCTCGCCAATTAGTCCTTTAAACGGTTTAACCCCCGCACTACCAAGGCACCAGGCATTTCCTGTCTACTGTATCATATTCCACGCATTTTCTTCCCTTAGTCTGTTCACGTAAAATTCTCAAGCCATTCATAGGCGTTTAACATAATATTATCAAGCATGTTTCTTCTAATTCAACATCTACAAGAGAACTCTGTTCAAGCATGAATCATTTTTTTACATGATTTCTTTTCGAAGAACATTTGGAATTGGTGAAGCAAGGATTAAGATGCCTTGTTGCGAACATGGAAAATCTAATTTGTTCCAAACGTAGTGAATTACAAATATTTCTGTTCCCGTGCGAGTCACTCTTGAAATAGAATGATTTTTTAAAACTATCGGTATGATACGTGACACAGTAACAATCAAAAATTGCAATATTTGAAATACAGAATAAAAGTCTCGCGTGACCGTCTAAAATTGTGTTTGCTATCCGATACGTAGCTACGGGAACCTAGTAAATTATCAATCGTTCCGTCTCTGTGCGTCACTATTGAAATAAAATGAATTTTTGAATACAGCATGTTACGCTGCATTAATACTGTGTACCGAGATAAAGCGTAGTAAGCGATCGATAATCAAATGAATTGTTAAATCTCGTTGAATCCGAACGAACGAAAATAATTTATGTAAGCTGCTGTAAAACGATCTCGGGATTTATCGAAAAGTATACGAGTGCCGAGTAAAATATGCAAAGGGAAAACGCTTGGAATTTGAATAATTTCGTCCCCGAGGGAAAAAAAACATTATCCTGAAGGGTTAATTTTCGAGGTCTACAGTGATTAAGGATTGAAATGCTCGGAGATCCGTGCGGAGAAACTCCCGTTTAATCGCAGTAAGAGCTCCGGTTGGTGCCGCCTTTTACATCGCGATTGATGGATATCCTACCGATGAAATATTCATAACACGATTAACAGTTCGCTTTAATTAATTGCGGGATATAACCGGTGTTGCAGTGCAGTGCAATGTGGTGCAGTGCAGCGCGCCGGTCAAGAAGACGGTCACTCGGAATCGACGTCAATCGGGCTCTATTAATATTCATTATCCCCCGCGTATCTTTCCCGTTCGGCGAATCCGGCGCAGTTGCAAATTGATCCGCGAATGAAACAGAAATATTTTCCCAGCATGATATTCGCAAACATACGAAAAATAATATCGGCTCGCAACGAATAATAACATTTGGACAATGACTCCTGGACGTAACGCGGTCGCTTTTCAAAAATTCCACAACCCCCTCCGCGGCGGTAAATATGAAACAGTAATGAGGATCGAGTCTATTATCGTCGATGAAAAACAATTCGGTAACTGAGATGTCCAATATATTCTGACCGACGAGAGACGGCCACTTGCGAAATACCGTTTCTGCGTTAATATTTCCAATTGCAAATTACGGGACTTCGCGCTTCATTCCAGTTTCGGGTCTTCCGGGTCTTGTTCAACTATTCAACTGCCGAATTGTTGTGACTCAGTTCTTCTTTCATCTTCTGGGCCGCTTTGTCCTCTGGCACTTCGTCCTTTGTACTCCGGCTTCAAAAACGAAGATTTGCTTAGGAGATTTGCTAACGGAGAAAGAGAACGAGCCGGCAAATTGAAACGGTTATGCGACTACTTGACGAGAAGCAGAGAAAATCCATTCACGTGTAAGAGCATGGCTAACGCGATACCTGTTTTGGTCGGGAACACGGCGCACTCGAGCGTCGAACGATCCGTTTGAAACTCGAGCAGCCGGGCGTATATGCAGGGCTGGATATCGTTATTTCACAGGGAGTCATTTCAAGTTGACGATAAATTCATCGTCGGATAGCGAACGTGACGCGTGTATGACCAGTCGAATCGATCGGGCTGCAACTTTGTACCAATTTGAATCTCAGGGGCTCGCAGAGAGAGAGAGAGAGAACCGAGACAAATATATTCACGTAGAGAGCTTGCAAAACTCGAGGATACACAGAACTGTAAGTAAATCCAAATAGAAAGTACGTTGAGGCTGTTCTGGAAGCTAGCAAAATAAAAGAGGAATTGAATTGAACGCAGAATAAACATCTGGAGGGCTTGAAAGTGCAGAAAAGTGAATGATAGCTGAAATGCAAGTATTGTACAGTCTTTGAAATAAAATATAAGTCTATGGAGAAAGAGGTGGTTAGGTGAATTCGCAGTACGTAGGTACAACAAAAGAGGTTAACGAGTGATAAGGGAAAGGGTCTGAGAAAGAATGGTGGAGTGTGGAGGCTGTGAAAAATTTAAGAAGCCGTGAAAGCATCGGTAAATCCAAGGGAAAGGTATCTAAGACGGGTCAAAGATACAATAGTGTATGAGAAGAATTATGGGTTCTATTGTAGGGTCTGTGGAAATTTGGGAACCTGTGAAAGGATAGGTAAATCCTCGAGGTAGTCCGGAGTATGTAGGAACGACAAGTTAGCGAGTGAGAAATAAAGGGTAAAATAAAACTGTGGGCTTATGAAAAATGTTCCAAAAATAAATTTATTCAGAGTGATGGAAATGGATGACAGCCAAATATAGTAATATCAGAAGAAGAAAGCTAGGGTAGTACTGGCGATAATAGACTTAGAGCAGGGAGCAAAAGAAGATCCGTGGACGCTATGTACAATTTAGGTCTATCAGAAACAGGTAGACAGTCAAGAACAGGAGTGGTGACTTTCGGAAATAATCACGGGGGAGTGAATCAAAATAAAGGGCCCTCCCCTATGATCCGAGCCGGAATGAGAGGAAGATAATTCCATCTTGGATGGAAAAAAGGTCCCTCAGAAACAGAGCTACCTCGAAACCGAAAATATAGAGTATACCAGAAGCCTGCAGAACTATGCCTGTGGAAAAAATTCGAGAGTCAATGAAAGCGTGACTGAATCCCAAAAGAAGCCAGTTCTGCAGATCAGTGAACAAAGAGAGAAGCTTCGACCACATGATAATTGTGTATCAGCTATAAACACTCGAATGTAGGCCTGTTACACCGTCGAACAGGGTTCTCGGGTCCCGTAACAGATGTTTGAGCGCTTGTGGCCGCGGACCCCGAAGGTCCGCACGGCTGGCTGATTAATTACGCGCGGCTAATTAATTCACACCCACAGGGCCGATCGGAGTTCTCGCTCGGCGACGAGACACGTCGGAGGAGTAAATTGAAACTCGTCGGACGCTGCAGGAAATTGAACCCGCAGTGGGCCGTCGATCGAATACGAGAAAGGTCGTCGACGAACCTAACAGCGGCGTTACGTCGTAGCTAAGAGCAAAGTTTCATAAATATGTATGGCGAACGGTACACGAGTACCGATACGAACGGTACACATGCATGTGTCCGGCGCGATTGCATATTAGTTTATTTAAACGAGTTCTGCGCCTAACGTGACTAGCAATGTTGATGAAACTCGTTGATTTTGCCCACCTCCAATGGCTCACCCTTTCAACGTGGATGCTGACCGATGGAATAGGAAACGTGTGAAATGTTTTTCCGAGAGCTACCTCTTGCATAAATTCTTCTGGAATTAATTTGAATTTGAAAAGTCCTAGTTCTTGTATCTACTAGTTTCATAGGTTCTTCTTTTTTATTTAGAACTTATTTAGAACAGTTAAGGTATATTACCAACTCTAACATTATCTATATGTATAAAAACGAAGTCCTGACTGACTCACTTATCAACGCCCAGGCTAAACAGATGTTTCCTTTATGATCTATATAAGGGATAAGAAAGGATATTTCGAAATTCAACTCCTAAGGGGGTGAAAAGGGGTTGCAACGTTTGTAGGAGAAATATATTGTTCGTGGGCAGATTTACATCATACTTGGTCTTAATGCTCATTGATACAATCTGAATGGGGCGAATGGGGGGTTAAAAGGTTTTATGGAGGAACAATCTTAATTTTCGAGAAAAGTTAATAGATGAATATAATCTGTCCATATTTCACAGAATAATTAGAAGCTGTTAAACAATAATCTATATTTTGAGGCGGAGAACTTTCCACTGACGTTGCAGCGACAAAGATTCAGGAACAATGCACTATTAAGTTGGGATGATGGTCGACGGGTTTACGTCGATCAATCGTGTCAGGTGACAGGTGTGCAGCGAGCGGCTCCGCAGGTTGACACAGGCCACAGATCAATTAACCGAGATAATCAGATGTTCGTGGTACCTGTAGCCCTGCGTGGACAAAAGATGCATCTCTCGTGGTCGGATCAGCAGGCGAGCAAGGTAAACAACGATGTAAATTCGCCTCGACGACGAGATTCCATCGATGTAACCGTTAACGCAAACCGAAGCAAAGCACCATCAGCGTTTCCAGTTGCATCGAACCGATATGTCGACGACTGCCGAAACATGATCTGTCACGATTATTATGCCCGAGCAAACATTCCGAAATCGCGACGTTCGTTCGCGAGCCACCGAGCCACAGCAATTAGGATTGTTTGAGCAGTGGATCTAAACTAAGTAGACGAAACGTTCGGAGCCTGCGGCCTATTAACTGCGAACCTCCGAGAATTCGAACCTCTCTCGCTTTGATCGGAGAAATCGTTAACACGATTTCTGTCTGAACCCTGTGTGATGCGTTTCCACGCGCAATTTCCTACGAAAATTTACTAGGTTGCGCGACATACGCTTATATTAATTAGTTCCTATGCCCTGTGACCCTTTTCGATGCATGTTCAAAATTGCTGTTTCACTGGGAAATCGAAGGCACAAGTGGTTGAGAGAGAATGAATATGATTCTATGAGAAACGTAGAGTGCGAAAGAATTAGCTAAATATTTTCGTAGGAGATCCTGTGTTTCGTGGAGTGTCTGACTAAGGCAGACCGTATCTGCTACAGACCTGCTTCAAGTTTTATTGAGAATTTTTATTGAGAAACGTTGATTTAAATTAATTTGCAAACTTGCTGGTAGTCGATTAATGATCGAACTTTATTGCTGAGCATACTATTGTCATTTAAAATTTTGTTAACCTTCAATTAAAGAGAGAACTCTTATAGAAAACAGCAATTACACATTGGACGAAGAATGAATAAGCAACTCTTAAAGATTGCAGTTCACTTCTCGTTCATTTTGTGAGAAAAAGAAATATTTCGAAAGTGAAAATTTTGCAACCTGTTAAACTGTGATCTCCCGTTGATTCAAGAAACATTAATCCAACGATCCCAGCGAAGACTATCCGTCTCTGTCCGCTCTGATAAAACGTTCCGCCGATAAAAAGAACGGATACGATCACTCGATGCGATCAAGGAGATAGAGACATTCCAATGAAACAATTTCTCGTGACCGAAACAAGCGGTTGGTATGCCTGCCAGTTCCACGTTGTAAACCGCTAAAGCCTAGCAAACGCAACTTTTCGGTATGTAGCAGCACCACTTTTGGGAAGAATGTGACAGCCAGTGCTGAAAGAATGTCCCCTTGTCCCGTGACCTTTCGAGGCTCGATTACACAGACCGGAAGCCCATCGCGCTGATGGGACACATCCGACAGGCTGTCGGTGACAGGTCGGACAAAAGTGACTCGCACAAATAGTGGCGCGATGCCGCCGGAAACGGAAAATGATCGATAAAAAGTGTTCCAGCGCGGCACATGCTTCGATCGAGTTGTAAAAATATTACTGTGTTACACACGGTGTCGTACAACAGGGACAAATGATTTTATGTCGATACGATGCTTCGACGTAACAGAACGAATTTTTTCGATATAAAAATTGTTATTACATTATTTGTATATATATATATATCGATAAAATTTATAACATACTATCTTTGTATTATATAAAATAGTTTTGTGGTTTCTGTCGCCTTAAAACGTCTAGCGGGTTGCCTTCCGAAGGGGAATCGAAAATTGAGAAGCGGGTTGCCTACTAAAAGGGACATTTATTTAATTAAAAATATATATTATAAATATATTATAAATATATATTATTATTATATATAATATGTTATAAATTTTATCGACGTTAAAGCGCGACTTCGTACAACCTTGTTCCGTTCTATCGCACGACATATTTTCCTCTGTAAAAAAAAGAGTGGTGGGCTACCATCAAAGAGAGCTTATTCCCTCCATCTCTCTTTGGAATCTCCACCCACGTGCCGCAGAACCCTTTGCCCAACGTGAATCAAGTAAAAGGACGGCATAACGTGGAAATTGCGTGCTAAGGGAATTGTCAGTCGGCCCCATTATTGAATTTGAATTGTGCTCGTCGTCCTTTTCCTTCCACGATGTGTCCAGGACGATTGGAACCGTCGATCTTGCTCCTTTCTTACGAGGAACGTTTGTTAATAATGACGTTCGGATAGTCACAAAAAAAATACAAGATCGGAGGGCGGGGAAGCTTCTCAGTAAATAATTAGTAGATTACAGATGCACACTAAAAATTGAACAAGTGCCAGATAAAATTTTCACCCGTTATTTGGAATATTTTCGGTGCTGTTTTCACGTGTTCTTTTTTTGGAGTTCCCACGCGTTCTCTACGTGTAGATTCATTGTCCACGATGATACTGCAGGTTGTCCAGGGGCGCGGTCGCGACCATAAATCCTCCATAAAGCCGCGGAACCGTTCGGAACATAGTTGGACGGGTTACGATCGCGTGCTCACCTGTCGGCTTGCGTGTCGGTCTTCTGCAATTGCGGCAACGACTGGGTCGGCAGTAATCTCTGGGATTGGCTCTCCTTCTTGCTGGCTCTTGCCGTCTCTTTGTCTTCCGAATCGTGCCTCGATTCATCCCCGCACGATTTCTCCTCCACCTGCCACCGAAACCAAACGGGAATTAGCCTAACGATTCGCCGAACGCGCCCGCAACAATCTTGTCAGAGAAATTTTCAAAATTTTCCGACTTAGAATTTTTCCATTCCCTATGACTTTGGAAATTTTGTGGTAGAATGCCTCGTTCAATACCTAAATGTTTAGCAGTTGATTAGATACGAACAAATACGTCATACAACCGGATTCTGTAAAATCGATTGATCCGTTCCATCGACGCACGAATATCCACGGTCCGTCGGGAACCATTAAAATTTCACCGTTAATTCGATTATGAATTTCGCGTGACCGTTGCCTGTCGTTCTTCCCTGCGAGTCTGATTATTTGTCGGTAATAATTAACGATTACGGAAATTAACGTTGCTCATCGTCGGTCCGTACAAATTGATACTTTTTCAAAGGGTTTAAACAACGAGCCCTCATTCGAGACGCGAATTCCAACGAGACGACAGTGCACGAAACAATGTCTCGTTGCCAGCAGTAGATGATTGTCGACAGCTTTTAGTTTAACGTCATCTTGATGCGATTACAGTCATTCGATTTATCCGAGTGATATGTAATTTTGTTCCCCGTCATGTTCTGTGTGACACCGTATATATCAATTTTACGGGATTACGGTCATTCGATTTACCTGTGCTACAATATCGCTCTAACATCCTGTATTAATTTTAATTAATCAACTGCATTCCATTGGTACTGTTTGCCGGCCCAATTAAATCCTGTCGATTCGATATTACTTTTTAATTAGTCAACTGCGTTCTGCAGTTACCATTCGTTTAAAATATTAAAACCTGTCTGCGCGGTATGTTCTTCTAAAGCCTTTTGAAGTTTTTTTTTTAATTGATCAACTGCATTTTGCTGTTAGTATATTTGGTCGAGCTCTTTTCAAGTTCTCTTTCACGTCGCATATAATTATTTCTATTAATTAAGTACATTCTAAAAGAGACTATTCAGTTTAACGATTCTAACCAATCGATTGATTTGTATGAGAATTAGTGGTTCCTCGAGCGTTCATTAACATTGTATATTAATTTCAATCGGTCGACTGCATTGTATTGTTACTATTTGTTTGAGGGATTAAAGCCATTCAATTTATGCGTGTGGTCAGCGAATTTGTGGTTTCTGATAATGCTATTCGATATTGTTACTGTTGGATTAATAAGTTAGCAGAACAATGAACGTGTTGTTCGTTGGAATTATTCATTGATCATATCGAATTCAGTACCTCGGAACCACAGACGTGGAAAAATTTCCAGGAAACGGATTTCTAAAGAAACTCACAAAGAAGCAACAGGGATCGAAGAAGATCGATCAATTACATCCGATACACTGATAAATCGAGCAACTTTAATTACTCGTAGAGCGTCCGAGGGAAGGAGAAATTTCGCGAAGGTGCGGCAGAAGAATTCGACCGGTCACACGTTCACGCAATTATTCTTCCCTAGCGGAGCTCTAAATAACAGAATTTTTCTCGTTTAAAGCTAATCCAATTAGAACGACTCCCGTACCGTTATGGGATAGAGAGAGACTTGTCGTTCCACGGAGTCCCCCGGGATCCTGGTAGCTTCCGGTTCCGCGTGTCTCTCGTCCTCAGTCATTTCTCCGGTGATGCAAGATGGTCGCTATCTTGTTGTCCTCCCGAATTTTGTCTTCAACTTCCCACAACTTCCATCGCGACTTCACTCGATCGATTACCGATCCTCCGTTGGATCTTCCCGCTGGATCGCGAATAAACACATTGACCTTAATCTTCTGTTGTGTCCAGAAGAACGGAATCGATTGATCGAATAATTAATTTCCAGTTTTTCTCGGCGGTTTGATTAGAATAGAGAAGAATTAGGGCAGCGAATAATTTTCTGTGCGGATGCACGTGCTGTACGAAATTTCTCCCGTGGACACCGTATATTTCCATGCTATTCCCGCGTATTTCGTGTGGCGTAACTATGCAGAACGGGGACAGACCGAGAGAAAAAAAATGTCACGGGACCGAGGCTTTTTGAAGATCGTCCGGGGAGTTTTATATCGGATTTATCGGACCAGGCTGGCTCATTCTTGCGAGATCGAGATTATCGGATGAACGACCCTCGCCGGGGATCTTATTACCCGGTGATCGGGTCATTCCAGTAATGAGCCTCCCATCGTCCCCGATCTGTGATTTCTGCCTCGGATAATAAAACTAGACTCCAAGAAGAAAGTCTTCTTCAACGTGGAGTTTCGATTCCTATGCGTCAATATTTTCAATGATAATTATAATAATGGCTGAATTGCCCCTAACATAATGCCACGCCTTCTTAACCATTTTGTAGTTTTTAATGCTTCATTCTAGTAATGAGTCCCCCATTCTCCCTGATCTGCGATTTTTGACTCGGATGATAAAACTAGACTCCAAGAAGAAAGTCTCCTTCAACGTGGAGTTTCGATTCCTATGCGTAAATATATTCAACGATAATTATAATAATTCTTAACCATTTTGTAGTTGCGCCAAAAGATATTAACAAAAAGCGAACAATTCAAGTGAGAGTGGACGATTCAGAATTTTTCTTACGCCACCAGTTTATTTAATTTAATTAAGTATTCTGAAGTGCTCGTTGCTAATTAAATTCTGATGGAAAATTGCTTTGACATTTCCTTTCACTTTTGGACTTTCTGGGATTTTGGAGACGTAATCGACAGCGTTAATAGGCGTTCCATATTACACTTTGTCTCCCGTCGCGTCGATCCAGACGAACAAAAGATCAACGGTATCGACGAGCTGTCGATTTTTCCCGACGGTCTTGTCGTGCTCGTCGGGAAGAGTAACATTTTCGCACAGCGACAGCTCTCCAGGGACGTTTCCCGGCTGTGTGATCTTTTGTGCGAGCCTTTGTTCTCGGACGATATGGTTCGAGACACGAGATACCATTCGCAAAAAACCGGCTCAGTCGAATCCACATTTTCGTAAGGTAGTTGGTAAAAATAATTTATTAATAAATTTAGAAATATTAGATAATGGTGACGCACAAAAATATTCTGTCAACGAATAACGAGTTTTTTGATTGTTCGAAAAATTAGCACTGCGATAAAAATTGATTATTTCTGGTGATTCAAGTTCTTCATTTACGAGACTGTCTATTTTGTTATAAATATAATGTTTCCATGAATATATTTATTTTCTCGCTCGTAAGAAGAGAATACATGAGATCGCGTCGACTGAAATAAGATTTTATTTAAAAATAAGGTTGGATATGTAAATAGAAACTGAAGGTTGGTATCTTCGATTGATAACGATCATATAGATTATAATAGTATTTCTTCGCAAAGAACGGTTCGCTGGCATCGAGAACGAACGAGTAAAATCTCATTCAGTTTGTACGGAACCTAACTTTAGTTTGTCGCTGGGCGTATGCAAATGTTTGAGTATCGATCGCACGCGGCTCGTTTAACGGCGGCGTTCTCGCGTGCCCTTTCCACGCCGATACTTTGCTAAGATTATTTGCCGATACCCGAGTTACGGGTTTACCAACGATCAACGATGCTCCTCACGACGACAAATGGTAATTGTACAGAATCTTCTGACTAATTTCACTCACCTTGAAATGTCAAGGCTAACTCTACAACGTGTCTTCCCTGTAAACGACAGAAAGTTCATGGAAACAAGTAGGTCATCTTTGGGAATTTATTGCAACAGAACTAAACGATGTAGAGCTAGGAGACTCGTTACAGTAGACTCGGCCATGATTCCACGTCACGGAGGTATTTTTCTAGCGCACCGCACTTAATGGTGCTGTTGGCACCATTGACTTGCTGATAGAAGAAAATATTTGTCGTCCTCGAAATGCGCGGCTTTTAAAATTGTCAGAAAATTAAATAGAAAGGGACAGGACAATAATGTTAGTTTCGCATACTAAAGTGAAGACGACGGTCTCATCTAAATAGAGGTCTTAAATTATTCAGAAACACTTTGCCACTCAACTTGTAAATGCTTAAAGAGACTTTTTTCTGAGAAAAATTAATAAACCCCTTTTTTAACATTTCATTTAGAAGTGCACATACTGCACAATTTTTACTGTTTTTTATACCAAAAAATTTTATGTAACGTAACAGTAAGTTTTTTTAATTGAAATTTTAACCATTTAAAAGTTTATCAAATTTTCCACGAATTGTTCGATCGAATACGTTGGTTTCATCGGTAAAAAACGAGTAGATTGAAATAACAAAAACTTCATCAATATGAATAACGCGGCACAATGCAGTGAAAGAGTGCGTGGAAAAATATTTGTTGCATCGAAATGGAAATTAAAAAGATGCGGAAAGGTGAAAACAAACAGGAATGATGAATCGACATCCTGAACTGAAACGTTAATGTTCTACTGTGTTTGAAGAACAAACAACGGATTATTCTAGAAATAAATCTATCATAATAAACAGATTTCTCATAATTAACGTAGACAATTTTTATTCGCATAAAGATCTGCAGGCTGGTTCTCCCTATTATCAGACTGCGGATTTGATGTGTTTACGACGAAAATGAGAAATATTAAGCTGTGAAAACGTATGACGAATTTGAGAATATTTTTCTATTATTTTCGACACATGAAAAACCGATCAACTCTGTTTCTCATAATTAACACAATTTCTATTTCGCACAAACATTCGCAGTTATCGATGAAGCGGTGCTCCTTTGACTCGCTAATTAACGAATCAACTCGTTTTAATACTCGAAGCCGGATTTTTGGGATCCGATTCGGAATGTTTTCACCGAGGCAAAGTACCTCGAAATAACGCGAGACATCCGCGTTGCATGTCACGGAAAATTACACGGGTATGAAACGATCGTCTGTGTACAAGAAAAAAATTGATTGCAGAATGTTTCGGATTGGTAGCAAACTATGTTTGTGTTTCGACGACGGATTTCGGGGATGCGGCAATCGGCGTGTCCGCGGAAATCGACGGTCGCGGTTTCACCGATTTAATTGTCCCTGCAACCTGTTTGTTGCAGTTCCAGCACCCCTTCGATCCAATATTGCGCGCGCTAATCCGACGATAGGACGGACACGCAAATTGAAAACACTCGACGGAGCGAATCCGCGAACAAAAACAAAACGTCGCGCGGTGCGATTTAATGACCGACGAGATGTTAACCCGAGGTAACGAGCACTGTTCAAGCTCGTTATTTTGACTACATTAATTGGCTATGTTCTGACCGCAGTTATTCGAGCATAATTGAAATTATAAACGTACGCATTTGGCTGCGTTTGAAACTTTCGTTCGCAGTCCGCTCGTTTAATAATTTCACATAACAGCAGCACACACGGATCAGCTACACTGCGGATCTTTATGGGAAAATAAAATGCGCTTAATTGCATTCCGGAATACATTAATTAAAGTTGAATTTTTCTTTTAATCATAAGTTGGAAACAGTGTCTAATATTTTCACAGTTTTGTATACTACACCCCGTGGCACAATGTTTCCGATCGGAGCCATTGATACCGATTTTCGAGGAAACATTCACTATTTAAAAGAATAAATTATTACTTCACGGAGTTAGAAGTGATGGGAAATGAAAAGAAGCTTATCGAAGAATGGAACACAACAAAATAACATAAGCATTCATTTTTAATAAAATGTTATTGAAGAAAGTTTCCTATATTTCCGATGATTCCTATAGAGTTTTTTGCGCTGATTCCGAATCTGCCTTTAATTTTTTCTCCGGACGCTTTTGTTGTGTTCCATTCTTCGGTAAGCCCCTTTTTCGTTTCCCATCAGTTTTAATTCCATAAAGTAATAATTTATACTTCTAAATTGTGAATGTTCTCTCGAAAATCGGTATCAATGGATCCGATCGGAAACATTGTGCCACGGGGTGTACGCCATTTAAATCCCCAATCAAAAAGTTCCAACAAAATTGAATTTTCTCAAATATATTGCGATAACAAATTGAAAATGATTTTTCACACCAGGTCAAAAAGTATTATCATCCACACGTGCCTGACATGACAATCAACGTGTTTATTAAAATTAAAAGTGACGCAGAAAATTCGCATTTGAAAATCCTTGCTAGATCCTGTTCCGAGTTAGTTACGATCTCGCGGAAATAGATCGGCGAACGATCTGTATGTGCTGATCTTGATAATGGTTCGATCGGGAACAGATGGACCGTTGCGTAAGTCGATCGACGAGACACGCGCACTATTTATACGCCATTATCGGACTGTCCTTTGCGCGGACGCGAATAGCTTCGATCGTAATCCGACACAAAGCCAATCTTAATTAACCAATTGTCAGGTAAACACACCGAGTAGTCGGTTAATTATTCGACGTGAACATCGGTTCGACGAGCACAGAGACATCAATTAAGCCACGATTATGGGAGCTAGAGGATTTTTCGATCGTCGGATTGGCTACACACGGCGCAACTACTGTGATCATGGACTCCGATTGGATCTTTGTAGATCAATACTACGATTCGCTAAAGCTCTTCAGCAAATAATTGTTCTCGGAGAGATACTAACATTCTCGATATTTATTAGATGTACACATTAATTCCTGCGTCTCGTCTTAATTAGTCAATCGATGAAAGTGGTGCGAGTCAAAGTTCCAAACAAATTGATCTTTTTGTTTATTGTACGTATCACATCGTTGAACCCAGTAAAACGAATTTATAAAAAAAATAACGAGGAATATTTACAACAATATATTTGGATTGGATTGAATTGTTCATGGGTGCAAGTCAAAACAGCTAATTGAACATTGAGTAATTCTGTAAAAGTTTGTTTCATATAAGCCATTTTATGTCCTGAATCAAAGAGGAACACATATTTCGATGTTGCGCAATTCTTCTGAAAAAAGTGACGTCGATTCAACCATTGCAGAATAAGAAATCGTGTTTCCGACCGATATTGGTGGTTTTAGGGTTGGAGCTTCGAATCGCGTTAGCAGAACGTCGAACGCGTCGGAGCTTTAAATTCGGATAGGGGGGAAATTTTCATCGGCTGATTCGCCTCGATAGCCGTCGTATTTTCACGGGATTATATCGACTGATCGACCGGTTTCCTCTGGGTCCGGTTCAAAATGATCTACGTTTGAATAATGCGACCGCAAGCTTAATCCACGAGCAACATCTCATCCCCGTGATTTCGAAGCGCTCGTCACTGATCCACACACGCGGATATTTCGCTTCGTCGATGGTGCGAAATGCGAGTTGATAATTCTACAGCAATTCCACGTATCTCTCCGCGTCCCTGTTTGCTAAAATTATCGAGCATTCGAAATTACCATATTCTATCACCGCGCGAGAAAGAACGCGACTATACTTGGTTAATTTTCCGAGATTTTCTACCAGCAAATTAATCTAATTAACAGCATCTTGCCATTCTTTTTGCCTGTAGAGATTGATTACTAGAAAAAGTACTGGAAATACAAATCCGTGAAAAGAATTTCATTAAAATCATTGGAGAAAGAAATAAATGTCTATGTAGTTCCTGTGCCTTGTTAATGTGAACAATTTATTTATACAGGGTGTCTCGAAATGGGAGGTTCCTGAGATTATTTAAAGCAACATTTTCCTTTGCATAAATGACCAATCACAGCGCGACCTAGACGCGTGTTGGTCCGTGTTTTTCGTTAATAACTTTGTAACAAAGTCACGTGCGTCATTTTTGCAAAGGAAAATGTTGCTTTAAATGATCTCAGGAACCTCCCATTTCCAGATGTTGAATGAATTTTCAGACACCGTATAGATCGTCTGTATATAAAATTTCATTTCGCCCCAAGGAAAAATAAATCTTCCCACCGAAGAATATAGCAATATACGCGGAAAATCTTTGCATTCTTGAAGATCCGAAAGAAACCTCGGAACAATTTCGATCTCTAGGCAACTAGAACGGAAGTGTCTTTGCGAGACATTTTTGCGAGCGAATTCCCGTGGCGTTTGGCAGCGTCGCAAACCGAAATCCTTTTTCCGCAGGCGGTCACGTTCTCGCGTGTGAGGTTTGACCCCCTGCAAACTCGGCGCATGCAAATCGTCGTCGGTATCGATAACCTCTATTGCGTTTCGGGAAGGAAGCTTCTGGTTGTTTGAGCGAGGGGGGAAACAGGCGGTGTCCTCATGAAAAATTGATGAGAGCCAGCGTTCGCGAAATTCTTGCTGCGAACAGCGAGAACCGGGAACCGCTTTTCAAGTCTCGCGAATTATTCTTTCGCAAGGCCTCGCTGCTCCACTTGTCTATTCATCGAGCCGAATAATCAGACTAGAGTAATTCTGTCCGACGAATCGTATCGCCGTCGCTCTCGGGACTCGTGACGTCGAATTAATACGCAGTTAATTACTGGCGCATTAATTAACCTCGAGAAGATTACCGGAGAAAAGTTGTTCCTTCCAACCCCCGAAAGTTAGCGACCCTGACACGCTGCTGTCAGAGAGTTATGACACGGTACAGATCACCTAATTCGATAGAAATCACCCAATTTACCTGAACCATAGTTTCGCTGTCGGGTATCGGAGAATGACTTAATACAGGGTGGTGAAATAGATTTTATGCGAGACAAATAAGTCGGTGAACATTGTTACATAAATTCCGTTGCAAGCAATGTGTACAAATGATTGTCATCCCCTTAGAATTATTCATGGTGGAAAGAAATTTTTATTAGAAAATGTAGAATAAGATGTTCCACATATTTTCCTGTGTTTCCAATAAAATCGAGTTTGAAATGTCAGGTTCGTGGACTTAGCATTTGTAAGAAGCAGAATCGGTAAGAGATGAACAGACGCGTCAGGCGACTCCTATTCAATAGCACGTGTGCTACTGCGACTGGAGAAAATGGCTTTACAAAGATCTTGCGCGACGACATTTCTGTTTTCGTCAATTGAAAGGCGAAGGTCGGCTTGCCAGTTCTTTGACAGTTTAAAAAAATGTTAAAAGTCTTCTGAAAGATTTAGCAAGACCAGTCCGCTTTGGTCAATTAAAATGTGAAGGTCGGTTTGTCATTCCTTTGACAATTTAACTTGCTTCAACAATTATAAATACGTGTGTCAGCCAAGATAACAGACAAGGTTTCCTCGCATTCATTACCCAGCGCGTTGGAGAATCCTTTGTATTTGAATCTGGGAAATACAGCAATAGTTTGAATTTAATGTTATTAATGAATCTGTTCTTGTCGATTCAATCTTCGTTTCAATTTTCGAAGTACACGCTATTCGCCATTACTTTCGATTCGCAATGCTACTTCAAAGGAGCTTTCAGTGAACAAGATAAATTGATCAAAGTAAAAGGTAACTTTAGAAATCTATATAGACTGGTGATTCAAACGAAAATGTAGTAATTCTGTGTGAAAAAATATATGGAAAGCGTGGTATACTATATTCTCGTACACGTATCTGTTTACGAGATGATTCATTTTAAAAGATCTAACGTGATCGCATAGCGTAAGGGGATACGGTGCGCCATGAACAGACAAGACAGCATCCTATTCGTTTGCACGTTGGACGGTCCTTTGAATTCGATCATATCACAGCAGAACAAAATTATATTTCTTAATGACTTCGCTTTTGGAGATTCAATCTTCCTTTCGAACATACGGCCAGGCTTTCTATAATAATTTCATTTCGCCATTGATTCTCCTTCGTACGCGGACTTCGTGTGCGTGCAAATGAGTGGGTGGAGTGCTGACAGTAAACACGCAGGAGTTCCAAAAACAGTGTTACATCAATTTCCATCAATTTCTATTCAATCATGTTACAGGCGAATCCTATTATTGCAAATCGATTTCTAATTAATTCCGATTTCGACGAAAAATCCTTATTCTGCGCGAAGCTCACAACTGTCACAAAATAAAAATTCTATAGATGCATAGAATTCCTCTCCTCGCTAGTTTTGAAATTCGTAAAACAGTATCTCGGAATTTTTGTAATATTTTCACCGTTTCATGTTTGATCCTCTCGTGTTTGCTGTAATTGTATAAAATCCGTACGTATCGCGATATGTATCCGCATCACTATTGCGAATATTCGTACCGCAACTATACTGCGGAATTTATACATCTACGATAAAAGAGAAACGATAATACGAGCTGGAAAATATTTCTGCGTAATTTTCAGCCAATCAAAATGATTGGAGGGAGAAATTCTCGTGTACCTTTTGCGACTGACAATTCACTTAAAAGTTGTTCTGCTCTCAGTTCCCCGATCTCGTTATTACTTTCGATTCGCAAGGTTCTCCGAGGAGCTCGTTTCTAGATTAATTAGCCTAATGTAAAAAACAACGTTAAAGAATCGCGCAGATACCAGCGGACGATGGAAAGCAATTCTACAGAAGAAACCGCAGGAAAAACCGAGAAAATGTAATTTCCTCGCGCGTTCGTACCGCGGATAATCGCTTTCGAGAGTTCATCCGACGCGACCGCATCGGCACAACAAGTAGCACCGTCGCGTTCAACTTCGAGCTCGATTATATCAGGATCGTACAAGGAAAATCGATTCTACATTTTCGTCTAGTTCTTATACATAGCTTCGTCCGTGCGTCGTCATTTCCCCCTGATCCCCACACATTCTCCTCCAGACCGTTCAATCCAAGCCGTTCTTCCCTAGACGGGATCTGTTCTTCCCGAGGGGCGATTGCGATCAATCGATTCCGCCTGGGACGAGATCCCTTACACTGCGCCCTCAATCTACTTACGATCTACGCGTCTGGACACCGATCTCAGTCGACACGGTAATCCCGCGATCGCGGCGACCTGTTTCCAGGTCACGGAGAAAGTGCTTTATCGGATCACTATCCTGCCGCGGCGCACAGTTTTCAAACTTTCCGAGGGTTCGTTGTTCTCTTCCCTTCTCTCTTGCTCTCTCTTTCTCTCCCCCCTCTCGAAACGATCCGAAGGACCACGACCTTGACTCGATTCCCTCGAGAGATCCTGCAGCTCCGCAGATTGATCCTTTTTCTGAATTCAAGGTAGCCGCTCGAGGACGCGGCCCGACCCGGCCCGACCCGAACAAATCCGCGGTAAAATTCACACCGTCGCTCGGACTGTCACCGAACACGTTCGCAACCGTTCTTGAACTAGTTTCTCGCCGGTCTCGTTTGAGAGGGAACGCGGTTCGGCGATCGCAGCTCGCGAACAAGTGGTGAGGCTCGACGATACGACCGACGTCCGTCGTCCAACACGGCTCGCCGACTACTGAGTCTTCCGACGCAGGCGTCGCGACGCCTCCTGCGAACCTCTGTTGTCCTCGCGACAATCTTGTGACCAAATCCTCGCCTGGTCTCGCGGACTCGTCTTGCACCTGCTCGAGGAACGCTCGTTTCTTTCCAAATCTCAATGCAACAGCTTCGATAGTTCTTTTGAAAAGTATGAACAAATCGGAATGTCCTCTTATCCACTAGAACTACCGAGTTCTAAATATACAATTGGTACAACAGGAAATTATTATTTATATTTATATATTATATCCTTATTATTAATTATTATATTTAATATTTATATTTAGTATTATATTTATTATTTATATTTATAAATTTATAATATTTATTTGATCGAACCGTTGCGCCGAGATCATTAATATTTTTCCTGTTTTAACAATCATACGATCGATAACAACAACAACATATACAATTGGTACGTTTTGCTATGGTTTCACTAATTTCGTGAACGAGGGTAATTTTGTAAATCTAGAAAGTTATATTTTTCCAACCATATTTATCATATTGTTAACTCCGCCTGCAGAACACTTGGTTTCATACTTCGTTTTTCCACTGATTTTCATTCCATCCGCACACTTAGACTGCTGTTTGTTGCCCTCGTCCGTCCGCTATTGGAATATGCATCATTTATATGGTCTCCGAAAAGCTCTAAGTACGAAATCATGCTGCTCGTACGAACAGGTTTTGTTCGTACAAACTATATAACCCAATGTCATTCTTTAATCATGATTACTCCGCAATAATAAATACAATGAACCCAGAACCATTATCTGCTCGAAGAATAATATGTTTTACTTATGTAAAAAGGACTTCAGCTCGTCTATAATAAATAATAATAATTTCTGAATGTATCCTACTACAGTTTACACACTTTTACCATTATATTCAAATTCGACGAAAACTTTAGCAATCATCCAACATCACGCTGCACTTATAGTTAGCAGAAACGATACAACTTGCAGGATGCTCTAACGCATAATCGTAACCATTTGGTTCTGGTAAAAGCAACAGAGCCCCTGGAAATTTTCAAAATTTCCTCGCGATGTTGTTAGTCGAATCTGACCCAGTTGAAATTAAACTGTAGAACTACAGAGAACCGTGACGCACGTATCAGCATACGCGTTCAAACGACTACCACGTCTAGATCAGTTTCTGGAAAATCATTTTTCCGAGAAGAATCTTTGAGAACGAACGCGCACGAAACTCGAAGAATCGTTATCGATCAAAGCGGCGTTATTTCGATGTCGCTGGCTCCCTATCTGCGTTGCAACGCCTTTTTAAGTTTCACGCTTGAAATTTTTCGCGTCGAGCGCGTTCAATGACCGAGTTTGTGATCCGGGATGATTCGAGGGATCAGGCCGCAATGGATCGAGTAAAAAATCGAGGAAAATTCGAGGCCGTGCCTAAACACCGGTCCCCGTTATTTCGTTATATTCGTCGAGTCGATAATTATCCACGGGGTGAGAATAGAAGGGTCCCAGCTGGCTGGGAAAAGGATAGTCGGGCAATATTCTCGGCTCGTTGGGGTTCTGCTCCCATAAGCGCAACCTCGATCTCTTGAAAGCCTGTCCCCAGAAAACTCGAACAATTTTCTAAGCGAACCTCGAAGCTCCGCCCTCGCGGTTTGGTTCTTCGGTCTCCATCGTGTCTGAAAAATTGATCGGGGAGCGAATCTCTCGCGCGGAGATGCTGCGGAAATATTGATGAATCCGGGAGATGAAAGTTTTGTTCGTTTCGTTGGAGACTGGTCCTTGAACTTGTGCTTGCCGATTAATTTTGCAGCGATCGCTGTATGCTGGATCAACCCTTGGAAACTTTTACGAAAGCTCGATATTGAAATGTGTGGAACTCGTAGGAACCTGCGAAAACATCGCGCGTTTCTGGAGGGAAGTTTGTGGGAGAAGTTTCAATATTTACAATAAGTCGAACAAACAGATAAGAACAACAACAATTTTGTACCAAGTTCTTTGTTCCCACAGACCGTTCCTTCAGCTGCCGTGCAAGGCGGGTTTCCACAGCGTGCTGCAGCCAGCTGGGATCTCGCGGCTTTCCTTCCGATGTACACCGCTGGGTGAAAGGGCGGTGGTAAAACGCGCAGCTTTTCAAAGCAACAACGCGACACCGTAATTCAATCACGAGGAAATTTCGTTTGCCGCTCGGCGCATAATTAAATCGATGCCGGTGGCGCGACTAGGCTAGGCGTTCTCGCCACTTTGGCGAGCAATCGTGTGTCCCGTGAACGATCTACAAACGACGCTCGAGGATCTTTTCAAACCAGCCTGTGTCGCAGCTCCGTTTCATTCCGCTCGGTTCCGCTCGGTTCCGAAGTCGAGAAGCTCGATCGGTCGCAACGGCATGCATAATTCATCGGGTAGCTCTCGCTGCACAGAACGAGAACGATCAAAGGTCCTCGCATAATAGACACGTGCATAGCTGTCGTGAAATTTCGAAACAGCGTTCTGTTCCGAAAAGACGGAAGGCCCGAGAAAGGGCAATATAGGTGTAACGAGGAGTTCTAACGGAACACCTCGGGCAATAATCTCTCTTGAATACCGAGAATTATGGTAATGCCTTCGGCGACGACGCGGGATAGAGCTTGTCAGTCGTCGAGCATTGTCGCGCCGCGATAAGACGCTCTAGAGGATCTCGTTTGATCGACAAGCATCGATCGACTCGATCACGTTCTATCCTCGAAGGAGTGGCACGCGTCAATTCACACGCCGCTCCGTCTGTTGATTATCGACGAGTTGCAGCCTCGGTTCGTCTGTTTCCTCCTCCGCCGCGATAACGTCCGACCAGCTCGTGAATGTTTCACCGAACATTTGCTTAAGTAAATTGGAAATGATTCGATCTCTGTAGATGCCAGAGAGGAAACAGCAACGCAAATTACTCGACACCGATAAGCTCCCCTGATACTTCGTTCGATTTCTAGCTGGTTCCATTAAATTCTACCGCTCTAATACTGTTGCATCGTCTGCTGCAGCTCGTCGGAGCGAAATTGGGCGGCTGGAGGGCCACCGTAAAGAGCGACGACCAGTTAAGTCCCTCCCCCATGACTCATAGTCATGTGGACGCTAGCGAGTCTCATGCGTGTTTCCGTCTACATTTCCCCACCATCGAGCTCGCTCGTACGACGCCCCGCCCTCCTCATTCCGTTCTGTGGCCCCTCCTGGTACTCTCGCGCGCTTGACACGAGAAACTGAGCCAGCTTAAGGCGACCTGGTCGTCTAGACGGTCAAAAAAGTCGATCTCTCAGTTTCTTTTCAGTCTGCTTTCAAGCTTACACACTCGTCTGGCGAAAATTCAGGATATTGTTGGGCTTCTCGTGTCTCCTCGCTCCCGTTCCTTCGAGCCGCAAGATTTAAATTTAGATTAAGCTAGCGCGAGAAGGAAAAGCTGATCGACACGCGTTGTCTCAGGAAAATGATGATCTCAACCGCGACCTTAACCTTTGTTTTTGTGTTCAAATAGTGAAATGGAAAAATAGAGAATAGGCGCATAGCTTCCCACTTGATCGGCTCGTAATTTGATCAGGGAAGTCTCGAACGATGCTAAACGCGGCCTCACGGGCCATTACTAAAATAAGAGCCGCCGTGGTTGTTGGTTGATGTTACACGAGGCATCGGCAGCGGGAAGCCATCGACAACACATCGGCAATAACACGTGCGAGTTCGAAATTGCTAGAAATCGATGGGGTATCTCTTGGTCTCTCTCAGTGGGTACTAAAAGCACGGCCGGGTAAATCGCTAAGTGCAAAACACGGTAAAGGTACAAGGCAGAGAGCGGCTTCCGGCTGCTAGGCCGGAGAGTCCCGGCCCGAGTCTGCTTCCGGTTTCCGCGGATTTTCATCCTAGACTACAGGAAGTTTTTCCTGCAAGATTACATGCCTGTACTTGTATGTACGCATACAGATTTTATTGTTCTTCTTGTAATTTATACAATTCGCGTTGGTGCAACAAAAATTGAAACCGCTTACTAAACTCTGAATTCATAATCGAATATTCATTTCATCTTTTAATGGTTTGCATCGGTTGCAAAATAGTGCATTCGTAAATGGCTTGATCGTTTTTCCTGATTTCCATTCGACTTATGCATTTCCATCATAAAATCCGCAGTTTACTATTTACGTGGATTAAGCGAGAATTCCCTGCAAGAATACATACCTTATATTTGTATATACGCATACAGATTTTGTTGTTCTTCGTGTAATTTATACAATTAGGATTGAAGTAACAAAAATTGAAACCGCTTACTAAACTCTGAATTCATAATCGAATATTTAATTCATCTTTTAATGGTTTGCATCGGTTGCAAATAGTGCATTCGTAACCGGCTTGATCGTTTTTCCTGATTTCGATTCAACCCATGCATTTCCATCATAAAATCCGCAGTTTATTACATATGTGGATTAAGCGAGAAATATAAATATTGAAAAATGTGTTCATGATCGAACTCTCTACCATAGATTGGAAGATCGCAGCTGCCCGTTCGTAACGACCTCGCGAAACTCGATACGCAATTTATTTATTTGATAGGGATCAATCGGCCTCAATTTTTGTTCCTCGCGAATTTGATCCCAGCAACGAGAATTTTTACGACCGCGATTCCTTCGACGGACTCGCTGGAGGGGATTTACGATGCCGATTTAAAGCCGGCCGAAACAATGCGTGCCATAGTCTTCCAATTGTCACAGATTGCGACGTAAACAAACGACCGGAGAAACAAAGACCGTATCGAGGAATAAAATCCCAGGAGGATCGGCGAACAGTACGGAAACGTATGCATGTATCGCACTTTCCTCGAAACGTGATTCCATATTCTCCGTGTATGATAGTCTGGGCTACGATTGCAGCGTCCAATGTTTAATCCTTTCAATTGCCAGTCTGAGCCCTCGGCGAAGATGCTGAAAATTTGTGGAATGATCTATAAAATCTTTAAAACGAGTGCATAAAAGGCATAGAACAATAGCTGCATCAAAAGTTTAATAATAATTAATATTATTTAATATAGACGGACCCTTTTACATAAGTGTTTACAATTTAAAAAAGAAGAGAAGTATAAAAGACTGCTCTTCCAATAACAAAGCAGAGACATGCACAAAAACTAATGGTACAACGATATAGTATGCTTTTTAAAATTTTGTAACTAAATAAGTAAGACTCAATAAAAAAATCAATAGGATTATAGATAGTGTTTGGGTCTGCAATAATGCGATTCATTGGATTAATTAATCCATAAGTAGATCTTGCTTCAAGTGTTTGAAATCCAGCTATATTTCTCAATACAGGTTCAGGTACATAGAGATAAGGTACATCGTAGATAATGTAGGAATGCTATTTTTAAGAGATTGAAATTATTAAAATTAAAAAATAAATTAACGTTCGATTCTCACGATGCGAAACGATCCTCCTACACCATGACCACATTTTGCTCAACTGTTTTAAACCAACCACAACTTCTACATTTCATTGTTCGTTTCTTCTCATCCAATTCGCATAATCGAAGTTCCACAGTAAGGTTAAAAGGATTTCCATCGAGACAAGCAAAGGCGATCGGCTCACGCTGCGCCTCGGCCGACTTTGGTCTCGGGACGCGTGCGCCAATTATCGACGGGGGCCCAAGTCAGGAGGAGGGGGTTGTTAATTAGGGCGGCATAATCATTGTCCTCAAGTTCATTACCCCGGGACGAGTTCGGTGTATCGTATCGTCCGATTACAAAGCCAGAAGTGTCCTTGAGGCGAGAGCTGTCTGCGCGGCGTACGGTTCCGGAAATTAAGACGCGACTGCGGTTCGACGAGCACATCGACGTTCTGCAGGATCCATTTCTAATTAGCAAAGGGAACGGTGCCGCGGAAATAGAACGATGCGATTGGTCGCGGTTAATGGAAAAAGAATCCACGAAACGCCAGCCCTTTCTAGGGGAAGCTGGCCGAGTTGCGGCTTTCTTCTCCGAAATCGACGTTCGCTCTTTTTCTCCCTGGTGATTATCAAAGGGAGAAAGAGGGAGGGAGAGTGGAAGGTTCAACCTGCGCCGGGGTGATTTTATTTTAGGAACTGAGGGGATGTAGGGGAATCGTGTGTATAGATTTTTCGTTTCGCGTGTCATTGAATCTGCCAGGAAAATTCTATTTCTTGAAACTTCTTCTTCTGTCTCCTATCGATGCGTTATATCTTTGGAATGAATGGTTTGTATTCAACCCTTAGTACTATAAACTCGAATTAAATACTACTGTACCATTATTCGAAATATTGTTCATATTATTAAATATGTTGTTGTCTAATCAATTACTACACATTTGAGTGCTGTACGGGGTATTATATGTATTTTTAGAATTATTCTAGGTCGGTAGAAGTTTTTAATTTTGCGAGTTTAAATATTTAAGTTTCGTATGAACGAAATGAAAATATTCTGGGAAGAAAAATTGGGTTTCGGAATTAAGATAGCTGCAGGTTCAATGTTCAATATTATCGACATATCGTATCAATACGACATTGATAATCGATAGTCAGATCTCTAATGGAGGGTGGCAGATCGCGCGGGTGCTATCGTCAAAGAAATGGACGGAAAAGCAGATCGGGTCGGATACGGGACGATAAGGGCACGCGTGGCTGTAAAAAGTAATCTCGTGGACGGTGAAATTGTCCGTAAACCTTGAACCGCTCACCAGCTCTGGAAGGCTGCGCCGCATCCCGCGGAATACTCGCGGAGTTCACGAGACCTTCGAGAGGGTGGAATCGATTGGTTCGATTCTTTTGAAAGGATTATACGGGGTGGATTTCGTGCCATGAAAAAGGGGCTGCTAACGTAATGGTCTTCGCAAGATTCGCTCCAGTAACCGGAACACGATCGATCGATATTATTGGCCCGCCAATCTGTGCTCCTCCCTCGTTCCTGTTCGATTCGTAGATTGTTTCCGCATGCCGATTGAAAATTATACTATCCTCTCTGCTTCAAAGTTGTGGTGCAAGCACTTCGTTAATATTCGCTCAATATCACGAACATGTTGATTCACGTTTCTCAAAGAATTACCGAATTAACCCCTTGCTTTAATTCACCCCTTCTTACTTCACATTTCAAGTCTCGAATTATGCTTGAATTGTAGCGTGACATTTCAGAGAAATTCATTTTGCAACAGAGACAAAAAGTAATCAATCGTTTTTATACAATATGTGAAAATGGTAAATGGGTGAATATCTCCACCATAAGGAACGTATGAGGGTTAATAATTTCATGAATTATATATTAATTTCATTAATTATGCTTGAATTGTAGTGTGACATTTCAGAGAAATTCATTTTGCAACAGAGACAAAAAGTAATCAATCGTTTTTACAATATGTGAAAATGGTAAATAGGCGAATCTCCATCATAAGGAACGTATGAGGGTTAATAATTTCCTTTAAACAGAAATATAATTTTATTTAGCTTTTGTTAATATGCAGCTATTGGAGAACGCATGGAGAACGTTTTTTTTTTAGGAAATTATGATCTATGAAAAAGTTCTAATTGGGCAAGGGGTTCAAGACCAGGTCTACACCCTGCGTGATGAATTTCAGATGACTATCACGCGGTGGGCCATCCGATACGATCTATTGACATAGATCGATAATGTCGCGCGGTGTCACAGTGAAATTTGCAGCCGAAGATCACCGGGTGTCGTGCCACGACGAACTTTGACTCGCGGAAGCAATTATCGGGCCAATTCTCCGGGGCACCCCGGAACACCTGTGCCACCCCCACAATTCATCGATCGCGGCTCGCGATGTTTGATCGTTCCACGTGTGCCGCGATTACGTAGCTGGCCGCGGGCAATTTGTTCGACCGAGAGCAGCTGGGACACGCGAACATCTTTGCGAGAAGATTCCCTCTCATTCCCCCTCTATCTTGCTGTGTGTTCCCGCTATCGAACATCCCTTAATTGTTTTCGACAACGATAAGGGAGGGCAGATCCCCTCGATCCCCTTTTATCCGGATCGTACTCGTTATCGGGAAAAGTCCAACCGCGGTATTCGGGAATGTCCATAAACTTCTCTGACAGTGAAATATTTACCACGTCTCTACCGTAAATGTGAAACATGTTACCATGTCTCTACCGTAAATGTGAAGTGCAAAACTTCAATCGCTCGTTAAGCGAGTAATTATTTTCGTAATTATACCGTGTTCGGTGTCATTTTAATCAGAAAAACGAGAAGAATACGATGACAGAAGTTTCATAAAAAAAGAAAGGAAAAAATATTTGGTTCGCTGTCTCATCGTGCGGTCTCACCGATACTCTCTGGTTTGATCACTGGTTCCAAGAGGGATCCAACCGTTTACTAACAGTTACGGAGAGAATTTTGTACAAGTCAGACAGAGAAACGAAAGAACAAGTGCCGGAGTGGGCGCTTCCATCTCGTCCAAACTGGCTAATCTCGAAACGAGAATCCGTGTAATTGTTCGAAGTGGTTGAATCGCGTGTTCCGAATAATTCCTGAAGCAGGGACCGTCACGTGACCGAATCGAATAGAAATCGTGGAGCGTTCAATTCTTTTGTAGCGCTCGGTGCTCGCGTCATCGTTCAATTACCGGAACAGAACCAACCGGTAGAAGAGTAGTTACTTTCCTTCAATCCTTCGGATAATTTCGAGATATCCCACGTTTTCTCCGCTGCGAAATAAATTTGCGAGCAGACAAGACGCTCCCGGCGATGCTGGAAAAGAAACCGAGAGAAGGTGCCGTCCCCTAATAACCGTGGCTGGAACCGTTCGTAATTCGCCGTCGTCGCCGAGAACAGGATTCTTATTACGTTTCTGACTCGCCGTTGCATCCGCGATACGTTTCCTTTGTGTCCTCGTGGTATCCGTAAATTTTTCAACTGCGACAGTCGCATCGACGAACTTCCCTGTGGTCGAAATACGAGGTCGAAGTCCACAAACGTTCAACCAAAATTTAGCAATTAATAAAAATTTAGAGGGGATTCGATTAAATTATTGTAGTAAAAATTTGAGTGAATGAAAATTTAATACATACTGATAACAATTATGTAGATACAAGAATAGTCGTAGTAAAAATAATTCAACTGGAATTATTATTTTATGAAAATTTAGAAGGGATTTGATTAAATTATTCTAGTAAAAATTTGAGTAAATGAAAATTTAATTCATACTGATAACAATTATGTAGGTACAAGAATAGTCGTAGTAAATATAATTCAACTGGAATGATTATTTTATGAAAATTTAGAAGGGGTGCGATTAAATCATTACAGTAAAAATTTGAATAAAATTTAATAATAATAGAAAGATATAGGAATAGTCTAAATAAAAATGATTGAAAATCCAGCGAATTTCAAGAGATCGAGCAGCTGGGAGCAGTGATTGAATAATAGTGCGTGCTCGGTCCAAGCGCTTAAAAGTGTTATACACCGGAAGACTATCTTTCTTCCTGCCCCTGGGAAAAGGAGACATTCAAAACGGTTAATCGAGCGACAACATTTTACGAAGAGTCTCGAACGGCCTTGGTCTCACACAGATATGTCAAGGATGCAGACGACTGCGGACCAAGATCCTGCTCGTTCGCACAAAGGCGTCTAACAATAGATCACGTGTTCCCTCCTTTGGGGCTGCTTTAGTAAAATCTTGTCGGTACAGTCGTTCGCGTAATCTCTTTCTCTCTCGACATTCCTCGAATTAAAGTTCGTTTGCTCTCCATAATCTTTATATCGCGGCAGTTCTTCTTGCTTAAGGAATCGGGGCTCGTAAAAAGAACTTTCATTCTGTGTTCCCTGTAGAAAAGAGTTCGCAGAAATTCGCTGTACGATCCCAGTCACGTTGCTGCAACTTTCAGCCATTTTGTAGACCCTTTTCGACGATCCTTCACCGAGGGAACTGGCTAGCGTTCGATTACCGTGTGAAATATTACCAGCAGAAATTCTACCAATCATCGTCGGCTTTCCTAGATCGCTCGCGACTCTCCGCTATTGTATTTTCAACCGTAACAACGCAGGAACACTAAACTCACACTGAAAATCTCCGATAAAACCATTACAACTTCGTGGAAAAAAATCGCACCCTACCTTGTTCGAACGGACGAAACTTCTAGCTTCGTGTCCCCGAATTGAATTATTTTCAAGGGACCCTTTACGCGGAAACACGGAGGGGAAGACTTCCTCGAAACAATTTTACCGAGTCAACCGGCTTGAGGGAGTTTAAACAATTTTTCTCGCTTTAACGTGACTGCTTCGGGAAAATTCAATCACGCCGCATTAAAGTAGAGGCTTCGCTCTTCGAAATCGGTTCTGATAGAGTATCGTGCGATTTTCTTTGACAAAGTTATAGTAAATATTGCCGCGAACATTTTTGATAAGTGTGGATTTTATATGTGCGTTGTGATGAATTAATTATAATCAATTGATTATTTAACAACTAAATAAAGTAAATTTAATATTATATAAAATTTTAATATATAAATTATTATTTATATAATAATTTACATATATATAATTAAATTCTAAATTTAATGCACTAACTCTGCCAAACTAATACTCATACTAAATTTATTATATATAATAATATATATTATTATACTACAAATATAATACAAATAAAATATATATAAAGTATATTATATATATAATATATAAAATATATATAAATATATATAAAATATATATAAATATAATTTAATTATTAAAAATAATTAGTCCTGTCGTACAAAAATATTTTAGTTTTTTAATAATATATTTAGAAAGAATAAATTTCAACGTCTTCTTCGCCACTCGCGATCCATTCAAACAATTTTTATTTTGTGGACGTGAATCAGTCTAGTGGATCAGGAAGCTGACAAATTCGGCTACGCTGGGTGCTAACATTTTAATCCACGGAACGGCAAAGAAGTCACGTAAACCTGTTCGAGGTGAATGCCGAGGGTACCTCGCGAGGTTTGGCACTCGCACAAGTTTCCCGTTGATTTGGTACATACGTGCTGAAGCATTCTCGGGAAGTTTGACAATCGCATTCGCGGCCGAGTTTATTCAGTGTCGCGGAGGTTCGCGATCGTCCGTGAACAGCCGATAATGAGATGTCTGCGTGTCCCGGAGCGTCGAGCTCGGGAACAAACGTCGCGTCGCCAATTTCCGAAGAAAGCCTCGACTTCTGCCGGAAGTGACGCGCCGGGAATCGATGACTGTGACCCAGCTGCTTTGCACACGACTTTGAAACAGTTGCACAGAGTTCCCATTACTCGGGAAACAGAATGGGAGCAGTGAAAAAATTTTTTTCGCGTCAAACTATGGAGATACTGGTCGGAAGAGAATAAGAGAGGGCCGATGCGTCCGTTAAATCGATTCTGGCAGGCATTTCGAACCCTTTGAAGGTACTGTTGCGTTTTGGCTTTACAGAGCTTGCCTAAAGGTTAAGAGTATCGGCTTTGCTCGCAAAGGTGTCGCGAATCCGTTGAATTTCAGGTGTCAACGCTTGGCCCTGACATACGTTGAGGCTGTCCGGGCCAGAATTGGCATGTGGTACTGAATCAACCCCCCTCTCCAGCTGAATGCGATTAGCGGAGAGCGGGGCTTGACATAAAAGTGTGAAAAACAGGGAACGGAAACAGTGTAGTCATATTAGGGGAGTCACGGTGAAATGATGTACCCCCTCTCTGATGACGGGGAATGAGTGGGGCGAATGGGAGCCAAACGTTGCGCGTGCGCGATATGGATAGAGTGGGGCGAATGGGATAGTGGAAGGGGTAAGTTGGGTAGTGCATGAGGTTCGTTTCGTCCTCATTCTGGCTTCACTGTACGGAAAGGGCCTTGGACGGTGGGATAAACCGCAGCTCGGCAAAGATAAACTAAGGCCAAAGAACTTCGTGACGTCACAAGGTAAGTCTTGAGATAATTTCAAAATGGCTGAAACAGTAAACCGACGCCGACACTACTCCGTTATACACTTGGACCATATCGTGAACAAGTTCGTTTGCTTCATTTTGCAAAATTTAATGTTATTGTAATACCTTATTGGGAGGCCTTCGTTGCAGACAAATCTTTTGCGCACAACGAGATGGTGCACGGACGATTGCACATAGTTCTATTGCGCACACGGTTCTTTTTCACACAGCATTATTGCGCTCACTATGTATATTTAAAAAACAATTATTTTATATGTGTATGTATAAATGCAGAATGAATTAATAAAGAGAATATAGTAAAATACGACTGCGTATAAATCAATTAAATTACCTATTTCTTACCGATACCTTTTTTCCCGGACTTCCCACTTGTCCCGGAATCGGACTACTCAATTTTGAATTCTCGTTGTTGAAAATTTCGAAAACCTCAGAAATTGAACTCTGTATTAGGAGAACATGATATCGAAGGAGGTATCCGGTTTTCAGTAGTACAACCTAACGGCAAGTCAGACGGTCAAAAATTGGCGAAAATTTTCGAAAACCTCGAAAATTGAACTTTGTATTAGGAGAACATGATATCGAAGGAGGTATCCGAATTCCAGTAGTACATCTCAACGACAAGTCAGACGGTCGAAAATTGGCGAAAATTTTCGAAAACCTCGAATATTGAACTCTGTATTAGGAGAACATGATATCGAAGGAGGTATCCGAAATTCAGTAGTGCATCTCAACGGCAAGTCAGACGGTCGAAAATTGGCGAAAATTTTCGTAAACCTCGAATATTGAACTTTGTATTAGGAGAACATGATGTCGAAGGAGGTATCCAGAATTTCAGTAGTACAAGTCAACGTCAAGCCAGCCCCTCGAAAAATTTCGAAAATTCAGTAGTACAACTCAACGACAAGTCAGACGGTCGAAAAATTGCGAAAATTTTCGAAAATCTCGAAAATTGAACTTTGTATTAGGAGAACATGATGTCGAAGGAGGTATTCAGAAATTCAGTAGTACAACTCAGCGTCGAGCCAGGTATTCGGGAAGAATAGGTGATGCAATAAATATACATGGTTCTTTATGACATTGTCTTTATTTATTCAGTGTATTTTCATACATAAAATGTTGATATGGTACATGTACATAACTTATATTCTGATGCGTATGCATGCGTAATCATAATAGAAATTATCTGCGTTTTTATACTATTTAAATAAATTTTACGATTTCGAAATCGAGAGGACCATTTCGGTGTCGCGTCCAATATTATCCACACTGCGAATTTTTTTAAAGATATTGCATTTACGTAATAGCTTCGCCATAACGTGTATGAGAATGGGCCTGAATAATTCAGTCGTATCGTGGTGATGCACATTTTTAACCGAATGTTGTTACGTTCAATGGACACTTCGACAGTGCAGCTGTATACTGCATTGTGCACGAAGAGATATGGCACGATTTTACGGTGCGTTTTTTCACAACATTTTTCTTTGCGCCACCAAATTTTCATCCATCACACTCCCAGAGCAGCAATGTTTCACGATATACTGTAACATAAAAAAAGAGGATGACTTTTCTTCGTTCATTCCAATAGCAGGCATTTTTGTTCCAATATGGATTCACTGCAACGCTTATTATTCAAAAATAAGTCGGAGATCAATTTAACGCCAGTAGCGCAGATTGACTGAACATGTTAATGCAAATGCACACGCTATCGAGTTTATCAAATCTGTCTACCACTTTTCTGAAACCGCAGACCACTTGGGATCGATCTTACGACATTCAAATCAGTTCTGTTCTCGATCTCAGACAGAATCCCTAATCAGTTGCCATCCTATTCAGCTGGTCGAATCCTGTTCCGTAACCATGACAAGCTCCATCTTGTTGTCACGGAGATACGAGTCACGTTTTGCACTATAGCTGATCTGATTTGTACAAATACCAATTTTACTTGTAGATATTCATTATTCGTCATGATTTTACACTCCAAATAAACCCTTTTACAAATCAATTTCAACCTTTCGCAAATAAAGTATTTTTAAGGAAGCTTTTAAAAATTTAATTTGCTGCAGAAGCTGGATATGAAATACTTATTTAAAAGTAATTACCAATGCATTAACTTTATAATGTATGAAAACTGTGTGTAGATGTGCAGCAATTATCCGATTAATAAATTTTGCGAACGAAAGTACATAAGTACTTGAAGCGTATTGAAGCGTATTATGAACATTCTTAATTTAAGTATTGGCGATCCTCCCCAGGGGAAGGATACTGCACCCCAGCATTAGCTATAGCAGTGAACATTCTTAATGAGCGGAATTTGTTATGGTAAAATAAATAAAGAAGAAAATAAAGTACGGTCGAAGCATGATGATCCTGTATCTCGTAATTGATGCGCAAATGTTTTATTTTTCATAAAGATCCGGGTTGAAATCAGACACATTTCTGTGTTTAAGGATGTTCTGGACGTACAATGGGAGACAAAAGTATAAGAAATTCGAAATCCATCAATATATTGGCAATGAAAGCCATTCATGAGTATATTTTGCATTAAAAAATAGATTAACTTAAAAAGAATTCGTTTAATTAGTGAATTTCATGTTATATTTATTTTTTAATCAAATTGTCTTCATATTATAAAAAATTGTAAGTGACTTTTGCGAATGATTGTACCCTTTAATTTGAACTTCAAGATAATAAATTTGTGTTATTCAAAAACTATGCAATAAAAAGTTAAAAATAAATATTTAAATAAATTAAAAATACCTCAGAAAACAATATTCATGGTTATTACTGAAAAAAAACATGTAAAATTAAGTTCTGATAATAACAAAAAAGGTGATTTTTTTATTTTGTAATTTTTCGACGTTTTGTAACAGTTTATAATTCTTTACTCTGAAACTGTTTAGTGAATGCTAATAAATTTTGAACATTGTTAATTACATAATTTTTACAGTATAATATGTAAAAAATGGAGTTTCTAGTTCCGTTTTTTCAAGGTTTAAATAGGGTTTGAAGTGGAATTTTATAAATTCTCCATAAGAAGACGTGTTAAAATGTGCAAACTTTAAGTTGCTATAAATATTAAACAGTGCAGTGAATCGAACCTAAACTTTGGTAATTGCATTAATTTAGTAAGAATTATATCTTGTCAAATTTTCAAAAATTTTGTTGCGTTTTTATGTACCTCCAGAACATCCTTAACCCAGCTATCAATGTTTTAATTAATTCCAGCTATTTCTCAGAAATGGCTCACCGCGTTTTTTAAAAAACGTGCCAAGTATGGATGGGCACATTCAATTTTGTTACCGTCGGAGCGTGGAGGAGCTGACGTTCGATTTGAATTGGTAAATGCTGGAAAGTCAAGATTTCATACTATACATATCTGCGCGGACCGGGATTTCCGGGCGGATAATACATTCCGCTAGAAAAGGAAGATATCCGTCATCGTCGTCGACTGCCAATCTTTCGATAGATCTTGCAATTTCTCACGGATCAGGCATCGAATTTCCAAGACAGTTCTTCCACGTCTGTAGACACGCGTTCTCCTTACGTTTCCAGAGCAGAACCATAAACTCTCGGCAAAATGTAAACGCAGATTACACGGCGACTACATGCAGCAATAATAAACATCGAATATATTTCCCCTGTGTCGTAAAAAGAAATGAGACGTGTTTTAAGCTCGTTGCGTCATCGCAATTGTGAATACTGATGCAGTGCATCGCTGACTTAAATTGTTTGCGGGGAATTGTGGACTCTCGTTTTATATTGGCTGTGTAGGATTACAGTGGATAAAAGTTATTGACACACTTTTTGAGGGATCGTCCCTTTTTGGTCCGTACCACTCGGGGTTTTTTTTTAGCTGTTAGGACAATTTTTACGAAGCGGAAAAATGAATTGAAAAAACTCCAATTGGTCGGAGGGACGGAAAAAATAAAAAGACACGAAAAACCTGTTGTTTAAAATTATGTAGAAAATACTTCTCGCAACAACCACTGCGTTTTGGAGATCTGTGTCAATTATATTATGAACATTTCATTATTATTGTTCTTTGTACATCCTACAGCAATAATAAATTCAATAAAATGTGTACGCTAATGTTGACTTTAAATTGTTACTGCGGGGAACGGGAAAAGTTGTGAGTTATGAACGTTTATATTCATAGGGGACAATCTGTAAGTGACATCTCCAGATCTTAATGAAACGTCGGAAGGACGTAGTATTTGCAGAAATATTATACACATATTTTCTTTTTAGTAGGCCATAGTTCATATTACGTGGGAGAAACAGCCCTCGCACTTTGGGGCCGGCACAATATTTAGCCGAATATCGTGAGAGCTATTACAGCTGGAAGGGTGGTTTGAATGTACCATTGAGTATACGGTTTTTATACAAAATAAAAAATGTCTACCTGAATTGCAACTCGAGTGAAATTATTTTTTTTCTAGATTAAAGTTTACGATATTATCGTACTCTATAATCGTGGATCATTTCTGTCGATAGTTATCGTTGGAACATTTCCGTGGACGTTAAAGTAGCACCTGAGACATCTTGGGATTTCCCTTATTTCTTCGTTTTAAGAGCCACTGCTGCGGTTGGGCAAGTCAGATAAATTGCGTCGTCACCTTTTAATGAGATCATGAGGCTGAGGTATTTAAAGACCATCTCCCTCGCTGCTTGTTACCGATAGCGAGGATATTTTTGCTGACGAATGCTTTTTGTGGCAGGATCTCTGCCCAAGATTGTAGTGGCCGCCATTGTTAAGTCGCTGAAACAATCAGACAATCATCCTGAAGCTGCGGGTTCATTTAATCATTTCAAAATTGTATTATGTTGTTTGAAAAGTGATTTC
>CM052330.1:5989045-6175913 GCA_028455615.1 Lasioglossum zephyrum | reverse complement strand
GTGGAACTCAACGACAAATCGGATGTTCGGGAAAAGATTGGGATTCAACAAATAAAATGGCAAATACGTTTATCACACTCTCTTTATTTATTAATTTCATATTCATACAAGTGTTTGTTTTGTACATGTACATATAAATTATAATATAAATTATAATCATTTATAACAAGACTGTTGAGTTTCTCCGCGAGACCCAACGTCAGACTTCTACTACTATACTGCAATACCTCGATTGTGCTGCAGAAGCCGATGAATAAATCTGAAACAGCAATATATTCTATTAAATAAATGTGCTATACACAAAGATAAAATGGTCACGTTGTTAATAAATAAAATTATTATACTATTAGTATTTATGGTCTCTAAGGGTGGGTATGTCATGAAGAAAGAATAGGAGTAAAGCAGGAGCGAGAGGTACTCCTCCTGTATGCGAACAGCTGGTCTGGGGCGTTACGAACTCTCGCTGAAAAAGGAGGAGGAAAAGGTCCTTTAAAAGGCCCTGGGCGGTGGGGGTTTAGTTGGTATGGCGATAGACTGCGTTCCAGCCAATGACAATCCCCCCAATTACATCCAAGGGGAGAGCCGACTCCAACACTACACTCCCCAATCGCCATCGAAGGGGAGGGTGTCCATAAGAGGATTCCCCCACCGCTCTTAAACAAAAAAAGGCGTATCGAAAAAAAAGTTCAAGCAGATTGGATGCGCCGAAGTTTCGAGTAACGACTACGCGTATTTCGCGCGAGAATTTTTAAGCGAGCTGTTTCGCAAGATGCCTGCAACTCGCTCTAATTAATCGCATGGTAACTTCGGGGATTTTTATCTTCGGCGAAAGAGGAGGGATCACTTGAACTAATCGATTTGATAATTATGCGGCGAAAATGTTTCTCGATCACCGTTTTCCAAAAACGATATCCTGGGCGATTGGACCAGTCGCGTTTGTTCTCTTTGTTCCATTAAAAGCGGAATGTATTTTTTGCCGGTGAAAGGAGATCGGTTTTGTTTGCGGAATATGATGCAGTTTTACTTTCCAGCAGGGTCTCTCCGGATTTTCAACACTGAACGCACCACGACCGGTTCCCCATTGATTATTTTATGATTATTGAATGTACAGAGAGTTCTCGATTCGAAATGACTTAAATAAATCTTTTCAGTCGGGTACATATCGTTTGAAAAATTCCGGGTAATCTGATTGCATCTAGCATTGTGATTTTTATAAATAGACTGCGGATTTTGTATGTTTGTGTGAAAAATTCGAAAATAAATTAGTGTTTCAGCCCAGTTGCAATTTAGATAGAATTTTTTACTTTGCGCACAGATCCGCAGTCCAAAATAATGTATACCTTTAGTAAAAATTGTTTGATGAAAATGGATGAATAATTTACAAGTAGTAATTTACATTTTATTAATTCCGATTATTCTCGCTACAAATTATTTTCATTTCACGATGCTTGTCAGGGCATTATTTTCACATTTTCTTGAATCTCGATTGAAAATTACATTCGAACTATTACATCCTGACAATTTAATATAAAAATGTCTGATCGATTTGAGATTCGGTGGGCGATCCAAGATGTACTGATATCTCAGGTTGATATAGTAATCTAATTGAATAGTTCGGTCAAAGGTGAATCAAGGACTTTAATCGTTTCAGCGGATATCTTCGAGGAGACCTGCGAGCAACTGAAGTCACACAGCTCGTTGAAAGCTGACTGTGTGGGTGGTGGAAGAATTGAGCACAACCCTGACGAGAGGACCATCAAAGTCTATGGTTATTCCCAGGTAAATCGCCAAATTAATCGCCTACTAATGAGCCTCATCGATCCAATCAATTACTGACACTTGCTCTCGGATTCCACGAAACCTTTGGCAAATACT
Organism: Lasioglossum zephyrum; assembly: GCA_028455615.1. Taxonomy (NCBI): domain Eukaryota; kingdom Metazoa; phylum Arthropoda; class Insecta; order Hymenoptera; family Halictidae; genus Lasioglossum; species Lasioglossum zephyrum. Next base: position 6,174,038 of record CM052330.1, on the reverse strand, counting down.
CTGGTGGATCTTGAGCCTTGAGAGCTGTGATCTGCTATGCTAACGTTAGATTAGCGAACGCTATCAGGTGTCTTGAATTGAACCGAGTCTGACTTGCGACTTGCTTTTAAGATAAACCAGTAAATTGTGGATAGTATATTTTGATTCAGCTTTGTCATAAATGTTAATAATAAATGTTAATAACACTGTCCAACAAAATTTCAACTTTTTTCATGTTTCCATATAATTGTTGGGTGGATCTTATAGAGTTTTTCATCATGATTGTTTAAACATGTTTTTCTTTGTATATTTTAATGTATTACTTTATACATATAATAAAATATATACACATTATAATGAAATACAAAAAAAAAATGTATTAGTATTGCACATTACTGGATTCGGGAAAGTCTAGAGAATCTTCTGATGTAAAGAACAATATCTTTTATAATAACATCACAATATTTGTTAAAAGTCGAAAAATATATCTCTTTTTCAAATTCAAATTTTTCAAAATCTGTGCGTGGAGGTGAAAAATTAAGACTAGATTCGGAATCAGCACGAAAAACTCCATAAGATCCGCCCAACAGTTACATAAAAACATTTTTGTTGTTGGACAGTGTGATTAAGGGAATGACCTAAAAGAAACCGATGAAATAGTTGAACAATATATTAAATGATGGCCTCAATTGGCCTAAAAGATTCCCTCGCTCGATAGGAAATTCCAGTGGCTAAGATCCGAAAGTAATTAATTGTTTCGAGTTCTCTGTTTATCCACGCGTAATCAACGAGCGCCGCGATATTATTAATTGAAAGATCTAGCGTCATTGTTCGAAGTAATCATCGCGGGATTTCACCGATTCAATTATCGTCCGATGCCAATTAAACTTTAAATACCCGAAGTTTGAAAAATCTTCCTGGGCGTGAGCGTTGCTCGGCATTGATAAAATATCGATCGACTGTTAACTCGAGTGGAAAAGTCGGCTCTGGATCGAAATTAGATAGTGATTGGAAGGGCGGAGGCGAGATGAGATCGGATTCCCTTCGAAATTCTGTTTGCGAGGCAAACTTCGGTTGATCGTGCAAAAGTTCACGGTTCTGAGCAATTAGCATTGTAAATCAATCCCGATCCCTCTGCTCCCATTAAGAGAGCGGTCTCGTGTAAACGCTGGAAAATCTAACAGTTTTCACCAACTTTTTTTCACCGATGCTACTTTCACCGTCCTGGCAATTTTTTCTTGTAATTTTCTCGTTAGATGTTTATTCTTTTAAAAAATACAAATTAAAAAGTCGACCTAAACGGCGTGTGCTTTTAAAGTATCAGCGATTTCCCAGAACGTTTCACGAGATTGCGCTAAAGGGTTTGATAAATTTCCGAGAATTGTAAACTGTAAAGCGAGCCGCTGACACGCGACTCGTGGGAAGGAAATTCAAACGCCGCCTCGGGTCTCGTCTTTCCTAGCTGCGCATCGAGAATCACTTTAAAAGTTTGCAAACTCGTTTCTCCGAGGAAAGCACAGCAAGTGTTGCTAGCGAAAGGGCTGTAATTTACCGAGACAATACAATTAATTTTCTAGGGCTTCGGACCGGCGGACCACAAGGTATCCGTTGGAATCTTGAAAAAGAAGTATCCTGATTACAATATCACTTGGTCGGACGAGGGCTATTAACGGATGGAGGAAGAAGCTTGCCGCAACGCCGCTGTTTTCTCAAGAACCAAGATCATTTTTCAATGTATTTACCAAGTAAAATAAAGGCTTCGTAAGGATTTTGATATGTAGAGTTCTTTTAGTATCTCTAGGAAAATATTTATCAAAATTCTTGATTTTAAGAATCTGGAATCTACCTGGCAGTAGGGAGTTCTTGTTTTAATAATTTTCATTTCTTTGAGATTCACCAATACGGCTTCGTAAAGATTGAAAATTTGTAGTGTTCGTAATAATAATTCCTATTTTAATTGTTACCTGAAACAGCTTGGGCATTTGCGATTTTATCGAAATTCTCCACGATTCTGAATTACCGACTCTGTGGAAAATGCTTCAGCACGGTAGCGGACTCTACCGAAATGGAACGGCAGCTGGCGAACCGCACGAGCTTGCAGCTTGAAAGGTACGTGTCCGTGGAAGTGGGATTCTAAAGCATTGTTAGTTTTAAGCACCTATTAAAGACACGAAGAATTATGTATCTCGTAGAGGCACTTAGCCTTTGAAAGAACCATTAAATGATCGAGTTGAAACATTGAAGAAGCGCAATCAGCAATTCATGTTTCCACAGATCGATTCTAGAAACGTATTTAATTCGCACCTGGCGGCGCTATTTTCAAATTATATTATCACAAAATTCAAGAAATAAATTTATTTCAAAATAATTTTTAATAAATTCAACCCTGTAAAAATTGGACGACTACAAGGTGCAAGGTGCATACCCTCCCACAAGAAACCCGAACATCGATTATTTTAACACATTATTTTATTGGTTTTCCTTAAAAAAAGAATGAACTTGAAATCGGTTGTTGGGTTTTTGGATTCTGGCGAGTAATGACTGGGCATTTCGAAGCGACGATACACACTAATTTGCAAATTGAACTAGCTATGTATATATGTATATATACATACATGGTATACGCTCATATATGTATATATAATATTTATATATTTATATATATATAAGGTAGGTATCTTCTCTCTCGTTTTTTTACTGCATAATACATAAGTAATGATGCATCGTGTTTACGGTCGTGTACTCTCGTTCTATAATCGTTCTCGCTCGCGTCTCGCTTTCGCTCTTACATTCACGCTCGACACCGAACCGGTCGTTTTTTGTAGTTTTATCGTATTCCTTCGTTATTTCGTAGATTCAATGAATAAATCGAGAGTTGTATCGTTTTTTCTTATTAGTTCTCTTTTGTTTCTCTTTTTTTTGTTGTTCGTTTCGTTATTCGCATCCCTTCTCGCGGCGCGCGAGAGCCTCGCTGGCAGATGCGGAAAAAACATTCTGTTCTCTCACGTGCTGAGAGGACAAGGAATTAATACAATCGAACGTCTGCGTCACGGCAAGCCTGCGAACCTCGTGAACGAGGATTCCCGATCGCCGATCGCCGATTCTGGGCCCAGATTTTTCGCAAACACCATTCCGCAAAACGACACCACCGTTCGCAGATCTATGATCGCACGCCGCGTGTTTCCGCTCGTTTAACCCGCTAACCAAGTTAAATCTCGCATCGTTCAACGTCAAGCAAAGATAATTCGATCTCAGACATCCAATAAGATAGTTCACCCTTGGACGGCAGAATCTGAGTCCACTTTCATTACCGGTTGCAGACGATTCGCTCGAAGTTTGATTTTACAGCAGGACTTTATAACTGGATCAATATCGATCGCAGAGTAGCTTCGGAAAATTGTAAAAGAATTTCACTCGGATGCAGGAGAGATATGTTTAACCCTTTGAAGACGAATGTCCACGTACAGACGACTTGATTCTTGTGTAAATTTAATTATACGTAACAAACAAAAAATTCACGATCGTATGATTATTAAAACAGAAAAAATATTAATGATTTCGGCGCAACGGTTTGATCGAACGAAAGATTTCAACCGTTTCGTCGAAATCATTAATATTTTTTCTGTTTTCACGAATAATGTTAATACTTTTCATTATTTCCAAAGTTTCAAAGGGCTAAACCCTTCGACCCAGATATTTCATGTAACCCACGTCGCCTGGTTATCAGGTTAAACGTCGTTATCACTCTTATCGATCCTGTTCGCGTTCTCGACGTGGCGCGGACAGGTGAAATACGTATAAAGGTAGAATCTGCGCTGGACCTGTTTTCCCTCTCTCCCTCTCTCTCGCCCCGAGAAAAACAAGTGTTCCTTCTGCATTTTCACGTATGCATACGTCTATGTATATGTATATATGTATATATTTATGTATATATGTATAAGTAATATACAGTAAGTGTACAGTAACGCGAAGATTGCCGGGATATTGCGCGAACCGGTTACCGTCTTCCCTGATATTCGAACCCGTTGCCATAATCGAGTCAGACTTGTGATAACAATTCGAAACAGAATCCACGCTATCGTCCCTTTCGTCTCTTTCCTCGATCTTTTAATCAACGAAAAAATACGAAATTTTCAAGGAAGAAAGTTTTCAATTATCGTGGTTTGTGCAGAATGGCAACTGGTAAAAGGGTAATCGAATCGGGAGGCGCATTCGGAGGTAGATTGCACTGTCGGTGCATAATCGTTCGCATCACCGGAATTTCCGGATGTTCTTTCATCGTTTCATCAGCTTCCGAATACGTAAAAATCGTTATGCGTTCGACTTCGTAAAATCGTCGAAAGAAGAAATACTGTTCCACGTTGAACATATTTTATTCTTCATTGTATTCTTCGGTCAGAGATTCTGGTGGCGAGATATTTATGCACCGTACATATCGTTCGCACCTTCGTTGTAGATCGTACTCGAACAGAATCGATTTCCCGACTCGATCGTCGGCGACAGTCTCGCGCAAAGTCAATCGGCAATCGTCCGCCATTCACGCAACTGGCAGCAGCACCTCGCTTGCGTTACACCCCTATTATACCCTTTTTAAAGTTAGTTTAGTCAAAGTTAAAGCTTTCAATGGGATTTTACCACTTGTTTTCTCTCCCTCTTTACACAACGTATATAACAACGGTACGCGCGACTATTAAACGGGTCTACGGTATTCCATATCTTTCTTTCTCTCTCTCTCTCTCTTTCTCTCTCGACCGCCATTGTCCCGATTTCTCTGGATTCTGGATCATTCGCCCTCACACGCATTCCTTCTCATTCTCTCTCGCATTTATCCACATTTGCACTTCAATTCGCGGACTCTCTCGAAAAACAAGTGAACCGCTCATTTTTATGTGCCTACAGGTTCAAAGGATTGCGAGTTGCAAAGTTCGAGTGCTAGGAAATTGTTCGTTCCTGGAAGCTATCTCTACGGGAAATCAAATCGTAGTTGAAAATTCGCATAAACGTCCGCAGTCTATCGGAATTGTTGCCTGAAATTTTCGCGGTCGATGTCTCTTCTCGTTTCGTTATGTTGCTAATCTTCATTCTCCCATCTTTCGTTTCGATATCTTACGCTCTCCTTCGCGAATAGTGCACCCAATTAAATCGTTGATTCGATCTGTACTTGTCGAACAAATTGAAATCGTTCCAGAATGATTGTGGTAGAAATTAGACTTAATGGACAAGTGACACGTTTAGATCTACACACATTTATATTTTTGTACAACGGTAGAAATCGAACATAGATACAAGCACAATTGTGAACCACCTTATCGTTAGAACTGGACACACGACCAGGATTATCTCCATTTTAATAAATAAAAAAACACAAAAACCTGCGTGTGGCTACTATTTAATCGCTTTTACAATTAATAGTTATCAGAGAAATTGAATTCGCGAAGAACAGAGCACGAATCTGCGATGACAAATTCTGCGATCTCGTTTCCGAACAGCCTGAAGAAATCGATCTCGATCGTGACAGTGACCTAACGAAGGATCGACCTGTCCTCTCGGCTGTGCAATGGTAGGTTCGTGAACATGTTTTTTTATATTAAGGCAACTCTTGTTTAAACGATCCGTCGCTTATTTTCTTGATTTCGATCCGCACACAAAGTATTTGTCCTTTTTGTTTCACGCACAAAATCACGCTCTGTTCTCGATCGGACGATCTATCGACAATTCGGTGTCGATCTCGCGATGCTCGTTCGAACATCGTCGCGGTTTTATCAGCCTCGATCATACTTGTATTTGAGCCTGTTCGAAAGCAACCGCAAGAAGACGAAAGGAAAGATAAAAATCTCGGATCCATGGATGTACCCTTCGAGCCCCTCCTACCCTACATTTTTTCTACGTAGAGAGAGAGAGATAGAGAGAGAGTGAGAGAGAGAGTATATATATCGGTGTAATTAGTGTATCGACGAGATTTCGATTATTTGCAAAAGTATGAAACTCTACGGAGCTCCGGCTCGTCGACGAGCCGAGAGATCTAGTGACGAAGTTTATTTCTCATATTTATTCCTCCCTTATTTCTTCCCTCTTCCATTCTTCGTCGCCCCCTTTTCTCGTTTTATCCAGCTGTCTTTCGTTCGTTATTCGCGTTGCAAATCGTTTATTATCGACAGGGCGAGTCTCGGCGTGAATATTATTACGGTCTCGTTATTATTCGTTCGTACCCAGCTTCTATCTTATATATTTATACATATACACACACGTACTCATATATATATACATATACAGGGTGTCCCGGGGTTTCGCGGCCAAACCTCGTCCGCGTATTCGGACAGAAGAATGGTATTCGAACGTGATTCATTTCAAACTTGATTGATACGAACAAAAGGGCAGGAACAATTCTCCGAACACATTATCTAATTATTCCATAATATTTAGAATAAGTCCCATGACTGAGGATTTTTGAAAAACTGCAATTATAAACCTGACCGTCGGTAACATAATCTAAGAATTTCATGAGGTTCAGGGTAGTTTATTAAATTTTTACCAGCCATTCGAAGTAATAAAAATTCTAATAAAATAATAAGGAAATCATTCTCGTAAATGCATAAAAATCCGCAGATCATTCGAGATTTTCATAGTTGTTTGACACACGGTAACGTTTTTTTTTTACAATTTTCAAACGAAGCTTGAAAAGACCCACATTTACATGACATTCCGTTCCGATTCAGATCGATGGACAGCGTTCGGCCGTAAAAGCCCAGGCCGCCCTGCATATATGCATAAATACATAAATATCGGATGCATATACCGGCGTGTCTTTTACGTGTACATATTTATATGTATATGTATATTATTTATATATGTATATGTATTTATATATATAATATGTATAGATAAGTAGAAAAACTCTTAATCGTAGTGTGTTACTCCATTTACGGCGACCTCTCGTGTGTGTGTTTCACTCCTTGAATCCGCTTCGATCCTCCTCATTTCCTGCCCCCTATATCGTTATTATTATAAATAAATGCAAGTAATGAAACCGCACAATGGATTCGGTTCTTCGAACGATTCTTCGAAGTCCCATTTCCGATATATATACATATACATACATGTATATATATATCCGAGGACCGGTCGAGATCGAATCCGGCTCGTCGCGAGAGAACACTCGCGGTTTATTCGTTGGCGATTCAACGTTCACTATACTTTCCGAGCATTAATACGATCGGTCTCTGATCCACGACTAGTAAACGAGACGAAAGACGGCCGGTTCTCTTCTTGGTCGATTCTTCGATTTTCTAGTCCGACTAGATCCCGGGAATCATCTCGAGAATGAAGCGTCTCGGTGAACACGATGACTTCCGGTCCCGGGAGAACGCTTGGCCGGCAGTCGGGACGGTTTCCGGTCGATCCTCGGCCATTTTCGATCCGAAAAAATCGTCATCGTCCCTCCAGAGTTCTTCTTCAATGTGTCCACCCTTCGTCTCGATAGTTCTTCTCGATTTAATTTACAGTCCCATAAACAACCGTGATCGGATACCGTTCCTCGACGAAAAATTCGCAGTCTCCTCGCTTTTTCTCCGCATCGATCGACCGCGTTCGAGCGTGTTGTGTTTTCCGTGTTTCGTTCTCTGTCTTTTTTTGTTCTTTATTTGGTTTTTACCACTAGAGTTTATAAATTACATTTATACGTATGTACTCCTCGAGTTAGAGCTAGATCATTTTTTGTTCACCTCGTTTTCCGATAAGAGCTAAATGGTTTACGCGCTAATGTCGTCGTTTAAGAACTTGGTCATATGCTTGCTTCCTGTTACGACGCTAAAGAGTTTCTTGTAAGGTTTCAAAGATAACCTCCCCCCTAACTTCCTTTCGCTCACACGTACGCAGACACGATCGCGAACATGGGACACCCCTTCTCCCCCTCGCTTTCAAACACGATACACTCGATCCTGTTGTTTTCTTTTCTTTTTCTTTTTTGTTTGTTCGAGATTCGTCAGTCGCACGCAGTTCAACATTTGTTCGCAGACACAATCGTTCGTCTCTCGTTCTCTCCACGGATCACACTCTCTGACATCGATGCAAACGCGTCCCGAGGCTAGAAAATTGTCTATCGGCGCGACGGCGACGCCGATCTGGCTAGATTCTTTGGATTTATCACAGAAAAACATTTTTTTGTTTGTTTGTTTAATAATATCCCATCCCCATTCGCGCCTACGGCCTCCGACGAAAACACACCCGCGTTCGTCGCAAACGATCGACAAACACGCGCGATCCCCTGGAACCGAAGATCGATCGAGCACTTTGATCGTGCGCGGGTCAAGCTCACGGAAAAATCATCCGTACGTTTTAACGCGTTGCCGTTATCGATCCCGATCATTTGCGATCTACCTGGCATAACGAATCAACATTGTTCTTTCTGAGAGAACACGAAAAAACAACGATATTATTATTTCGTAAAATTCTTGTGTCAAATATAAAACGAATTATTAATTGCATTGCTGAGTTTATGCATTCAGAAGAAACATTAGTATTATTAGTAATATATATTTACAATCTACCAAATACCAAATCAACATTGTTCTTTCCGAGAGAACACGAAAAGACAACGATATTATTATTTCGTAAAATTCTTGTGTCAAATATAAAACGAATTATTAATTGCATTGCTGAGTTTATGCATTCAGAAGAAACATTAGTATTATTAGTAATATATATTTGCAATCTACCTGGCATACCAAATCAACATTGTTCTTTCCGAGAGAATACGAAAAGACTGCTAACAACGACATTATTATTTCGTAAAATTCTTGCGTCAAATTTAAAACAAATTATTAATTGAACTGCTGAGGTTATGCATTCAGATGAAACATTAGTAGTCGAAGCTTGAAACAGTGAAAATAATAGGAACGCTGTCAACTAATTAAAATTGAGATACAAGATCCTGCACTCTAATAATCTCGTACGATTTCTAATTGTTTTTAGAAATTATTTTGCTGTTCAAGGGCCAGAATGCAGTTCGGCAACGCGTTAAACGAAAAAAAAACAGAGGTAAGAATGACGAGAGTACTCGCGCGAACGAAAGGAAAAGCGTCGGCATGTAACCGAGCGTTTTCGGTCCTGAATCAGCAGATACATATCTCATTCTCAGTTTCTCGATTTGTTTTATTATACTTAAGTATCCTCGTTACAGCGACGTGTTTGAACGCGACGATACGAAATACGAGAGTTTATAAAGCACTTAAGGGAGAACGACCACGCCTCGACTGGACTCGCGAGATTCTCGGTGATTCGTTCGCGCCATCCGCTCGCTTTTCTTTCGTTTCGACGCAAGCCTTCTTCCGAAGTGAACAATGAAACTATCTAAAAATCCTTCCAACTCAACTGGCTGAACAAAAGCCCAAACAAATCTGGCAATTAAAAAAAAAAACGAAACTTCTAATGATCCTCCCAATCGTAAAATTGTATCAATGTAATTAAAAAATCTACCACGTTCAGTACTAAAATCATTCGTTCACATTTAAAATCGTTTTCGATATAATTTCACGTTGAAGCACAGTTTTATCCAGCCAGCACCTCTTCGATCGCCGAGAACCTCGATTCGCATCCGCAATCTTGTCGAGACTCTCGGCGATCTATTCCGCAAGTTCCTTTTTCTTCGAATCAGAAATATTTTTTCTCGACGGAACAACGAAATGAAAGATCAAAAAAATCGCCGAGAAGCTCGATCCGCGTCGACCAATAAATGCGTTCGCCTAACACGCTGTCTCTCCCCGTCGTTCGCTACTAAATCGAATGGGAACAGTGGCTGATCGCCAGTTCCAGGCAGGTTCTCCGCTCTTTAATGTCCGTTCAGTCGAGATCCACGCACGCAAAAGACGTAACACTATAGGGCGAGCGTGAAACGATTGGTTACGCTCGATCAGCATATTCTCATTTTCGTTCAGAAACGTTCGTTCCACTGTTTCCACGCCGCTCTCGCACAAAAAACACTCCGCCTCTCGATTCCCATTCTCTCGACATTAATTAACGCGATCCACCTACGCGTGGATGATGCGTCCCGTATGTGTGTGTATGTTTCACGACGCGCCCGCGGAAAAAAAGAAAGACGTACACACCTCTCTCTCTTCGTTCCCCTCTATTTTTATCATCGTTTCTTTCCCTTGATCCGGCCCCCTTATATACATCTATGTATGTCGCGTGTGTTTCCGCTTGAAATACCCCCCGGTTTACGATTGGCAGTATGTTACAAGTGTTTTTTGTATTTTTTTTTTATTTATTTTCTTTTCCCTTCCGAAACTCGTCCGTTTTGTCTCTATATAATTACAGAACTCCGACTCGCTCTGCTACGCACGCTCGATTTGTATCCTCTGCGTTTTGTGTCTTTTCTATACGTAACGTGTGTGTGTGTGTATGCGTGTATGTGAGTTGTGTTTCATTGTATGCTAGTGTCGCGTGTTTCACTGTACACGTGGCACGTGTACCCATACGATGCATTCTCTATACACACAAACGCACACACACACACGTACACGCGCACACGATCGTATGGGTACACGTGCAACGATCGTTTATTTATTGTTAAGATCGATGAAGCGGACTCGAAGTGTTCGACTCGCGTGTGTCTAGCTCCTGTGCTCGTGTGGTTTTCAGGATTTCAATACACTAGCGAGTAACTTGCCACATTTTCTTCCGAGAGCAACTTTGCAGTGCAACGTCTGTTTGCAAATATACATATAAATAGATCGTGGATCTCGATGGCAAAATAAAAATGTTCGGACCTGGTAGAAATTGCTTTTCCTTGTTTCATAATCTCGGAAAATGAGAGACTTTTTGAAATCTTTCTATTCTTGCCATAATTGCATAGATTCTACAGTCTAATTATGAATATATCCTTGCGTTGTCAGTTTGCACGAGAGTCGTTCTCGCCAAATGATGCCACACGTTGCTCGCCAGTGTATTCGCACCCTTGTATCTACGTGTTGCGTGTGTATGTGTGTGGGTACGTGTGTATCGATTGATCGATGCCTCCTCCCGATTCTCCTCGCTCACCTTAATCGTACAATTACAGTGGTAGTAACAACAGTAGTAGCAATGGTTTCTTTTTTTGGTAATCATTAATAAAACGTTTCGGTAATCGTAGCGTTAGTAAAAGTAGTAATAATAATACTATTAGTAACAGTAATCGTAGTAATAGTAGTTTAGTAGTAGTAGCAGTAGTAGTAGTAGTAATAGTAGTAGTAGTAATAGTAATAGTAGTAGTAGTAATAGTAGTAATAGTAGTAGTAGCAGCGGTAGTAGTAGTGATAGTAGTAGTAGTGGTAGTAGTAGTAGTAATAGTAGTAATAGTAACAGTAGCAGCAGCAGCGATAGTAGAGGTGTCGTTGGGTGGGGTTTGGGGTGGGGGTGGTGGTGGTGGTGGTGGTGTTTGTTGTATTTGTTGTTGTTGTTGCTGTTGTACCCGGTGAGAATGGTAGTAATCGCTAGTAACAATGGTAGTAGTAGTAGTTGCAGTAGTAAATAGTAGTAATAGTTAGTGTAGCGGTAGTATCGATGCCGGTAGTAAGTAGTGGTAGTAAATTTTGTAGTTTAGTAATAGTTAATAGCGGTAAGTAGCGGTAGTAATTTTAAGTAATTTAATAGTAGTAGCCGTAGGTTTACGTTCTCTCGTTTTAGCGGCGGTAATAATTAGTTATTGGGAAATTCATTTCATTTCGTTTCTCTCGCAGATTTTTGTGACAGTTAAACGGTATAGTTCAGCAGCGACGGCGAAAACGTTCCTCTTGCTTGCACACACGCTCTTTCGATCACATTTTCTCTCTCACGTTCTCATTCTCTCTCTTTCTCTCTCTCTTTCACACGCATACATACACTTTCTCTCTCGTAGTCGAAAGTTATGAGGTAATTTACAAGTGCTCGTGAATATGTGTTTACCGTTCTTCTCGAGAACGCGATCAATCGGCCCTGGAATACGCCGTACCCGACCTCTTTCTCGTCACAAAATTCGTCTGCGCCGGAGATCGTCGAAACGCCACCATACATAAACGAATAATCCCATAACCGGCTTTGTTCCCGATGGAACACGTTCTCCCTCTCTGTTCAGCGGTTCGGTGTGCGCGCTTCTTTCTTTTCTCTCTTTCCACGAGAAAGCATCGGCGGAATAACGAGTACTTCTTACGATACAATAGATACGGCGTTTTTTTCTCAGTAAAAATTCCTACGTATTTAGTTCGATGTATCGTTCAGCGGCCTCGAGTATCAGTCCCATTTCTTTTAAACCTAACCCGCGATCCTATCGATCGACCAGCTACCAAACAGCGACTCGGGTCTTGTGTTCTGTCGCGAAACAAGAGAAAAGAAACACCGGTACACCGTCGCGAGAACCCTCGTCTCGACACTGTCAACACTCGAATGTCTCTTAGCCTCGACGCGATCTCTTTAATCATTTTATCGCCGCGTTTCGATGAAACGAGGAACGTTCCCTCGAGATTCTCGGAGCTGGTTCGTCGGAGAATAGAAACTGCACCGAAGTCCTCGTTCCGTTGTTGCGCCGCCGGTGCATCCGTCTCCGAGGAACTGGCTCAGCGAATGAAATTGCATAACGGGGGCTTATCGTGATCGACGAACGCGTTTTTTCGCGGGTCCTCGCAACGAGCAGAGCTCGGCACGGCCGTGGAAAAATCGGCGAGTCCGCGCAGTAGAGAGATCCGAAGCGGACGCTCGACCGTATAATCGTATAAAAAGTGGATCCTCCTCTCGGCTCGGTCCGTCGATTAAAAAGCACACAGCGGAGGAAGCTTCGAAGTTCGAGACGAAAGAAAGATTTTATATCGCAGTGAAAATTAGGGAAAAAGTATGTAGTTATGTATATTATGTATATACGGAGCGTCCGGCGCTTCGTCGTTTATCCGACGCGCGTCTTTCTCTTGCGCACTCTCGAAGACGTCTCTAAGCGGAACCGAGACACCCGTCGAGACACCGTTACGACGTCGACATCGTCGTTACCCGCGGCACACTCTTGTCTATTTCGATGATGCTGCCCTCTGACGATGCTCGACTTCCCGGTTCACGTGTGTACGTTATTTACGCGCGTGTGTGTGAGGCTTGTGTATGATTTTCTTATTTACTCGCGCGAATATATGTGTGTATTTATGCGTGTGTAGAAGTTCTGTCTCTCAGTTTGTCCCCCTGTAACGGATCATCCGATGTTGCTCTCGGTTCGATCGCGTCGGTCTCTTTCCTCTTCGAAGGGAAAAGCCTCCGTCGATCTTTTCTAGCGTCATGTTCTCTTCTCTCTCTCTTTCTCTCTCGTCCTCTCCCCTCTGTCTTTCTCTGTCGTGTCTCCGGACGAATCTCGACTGCTTGGTTCATCCTTCAGGTGTACACGAAAACACACCCTGCAGCACTCGATTCCGTTTTCTTTTGTTCCTCTTTCAGTCGATTATTTTCTTCTCGGTCCGAACGCGTACACCTTCCGACCCGCGGAACTGAAACCTTCGTTGATCGTCGATCGGATTGGATCGACACGGATCCCCACAGTTCCCGAGCTTCCAAGACAGTCGATCACGGTAGTTCACCATCTCCTGTTCGATAACGGGATCATCCTCGATCGATGCATGCATGCGTCCTCCCTCGCTGGAAGATTCACGCGCAAACCCAAAGACGCCTGGGGGCGTCCACGTCACCGGACCACCGTCCAGGGTCCCACTTTGGCTAGCACCAGTCGTCTTCGTCGCTGTCCGAGTGTCTCGACCTGTTCGCATAAACCAATTCATCTCTCAAACGCTGCTCCATCGTCGTTAGATCGTGGACGACTTTACGCAGAGTGAAATCTTGGCTGGGGTTTAGAATCGCAAGCGGTGTATCGAAATTCTAATCTTTCGGTAGCCAAGTCTAATTCATTTATCTACTGTGCGTTGCTGGAAAGAAGACTAGCGAGACGGCACAGAGGCAAGGCGACTCCCTATCCCCTTCGATTCAGTCAATAGCTCAAACCAAAGCTAGAGTCTTCTTTCTAACAACTCTGTCCTTTTCTAAGCCATGCTGGTCTATTGTGGTGGAGGGATAACATAACTGGGGGAAGGTGGTGAATTGGGGTTGCAAGCCGGACAGCTCTGATCTTTGCCAATCTACAGTCTAATAAGTGGTTAGGGAAGGGATGGAGGTTCGAGTTCTCTTAATAAAGGAACGACAAAGGGACAGATCGAGTTTCGAGAACCAGGAGAAGAGAAAGGTCAAGGTGAAGAAGAGAGCACTCTTCGTCCACAAGAAGAAGGCGGAAGATTTGACAGTGGGGGAATAGGGGATCACCAAGACCCCACTCTCAACACTAGAACTACCGAGCCCGTGAAAGTCACTGATTTCAGATCATTCTTTTACAATCCTGTTGTTGTCATAAAGGAGTATACGTCAATCTCGTGTAGAGCTCGGTAGTTCTAGGGTCAACGATAAACGAGTGGGGAGGTTCTGGAGGGAGAGCGAGACATCAGTGGGGATATCAGACAGTGGGTCATAGATACCTACGAGATTCTCTGTGTCGTCTTCTCGTGGACGCATGATAGATTGACAGGGCCTCACCTGGGTGTCCTCTGCTTAGCCTGCGGCTGCGGCTTGTACCCGTTGGGCACCGGGCTGGGCAGTAGTCGGCCCCCGCGCCCAATCGCGACGGCCTGTTCGAAGCTGAGCGGACAATGGCTCGGTTGCATGCCTGGCACGAAACCAGGTGGCGCTGGATGCATGCCTGGTGGCAAGGGCACGTGGGGCCCACCCATCATATGGGGCCCGTGGGTCGGGGACGCGTTCAGCTTCGGGAAGTTGATGTTTGCCGGTTTGAGCTGCAAGGTCGGAGGTTTGTTGGGCGTCGGTGGCAGTCGACGACGAGGTTCCCTCCTGGTCGCTAGCACCGGATGACTGTGCTGATGGGGATGATGCCGATGATAATGCTGGTGCGGGTGGGCGGGCTGCCGGCCGCCTATGGGGCTGGGACTTCTCGAACGTTGCTCCAGACTGGTCGTCCCATAATGTCGACCGTGCTCGATTTGGCGGATAGGACTGGGGGTCCTGGCAGGACTCGTCGTCGCGCTCCAAGGACCTGTCGGAACACGTAGTTATTGTTTCTGGATAATCGAACACCTTCTGTCTACGATGCGTCGCCTCAGAGATGCACTTTTCTCACCCTTGTTCAAAGGGTACAGGGTGTCTCGAAATTATATGTAAATTATATGAAAATTCACCTTGAACGTGAAAAACAAAGTGAAACAAACCAGTATCTTTTTTTATCCTGTTCTACTGGTCGCAACTCAACCATTCTCTTAATAAATCATGTTGAAGTTCGTATCATTTTCGAACCACCTCTTTCTTCATAATATTCTTTCGTTTCATAGTACATAGCAATAAGTTGACTCGTTGCGTAGGAAATTATGTAATTATACTTGTATGAAGACACCCTGTACAGGAAGCAGAACATGTTCGCGATATTGATGTCTTTAATCGATCGGCTGTAGAACTTTGTCGTGCACACTTCTCTGAAGTGACTTATCGTTGGACAGACGGCGTGAGTGGCCTCGTGCGTTCCCTATTCAGCATCTAGCCTAAACTCTCAGACCTACGGGTAGACGCTATCTGCGATACGAAAGGGGATGCCGAGCGGCATTCGACGGGAATACGAGGAAGAGGGTCGAGATATTGCTAGCTATCGTTTTGAACGTCCTTGGTATCTACAACTAGCTATACCCTTGTAGATCAGAGTACCAAAAGATAAGAGCACCTAAAGCGGGGCTTGACAACTGTCGTGGTATCGACTACGGTTCTTGAAACGGTTCTGGAGAACCGTTTGTCACATTTCGCCTTACTATTATGCCAGCATGTAGTTAGCATGTGGTTACAAAAACTCTCAAATAATTTCTCACTTGTTGGTTTTCCGTTTCTCTTTTCATTTTTCTTTTCAACACGGAATGAAACTTGAATTATATAATTTACATTGATTAATTTTTACAGACGCAATTATATATATTTCTTGAAAATGGTCTTAAATTAGTAACATAGTAAATATCAATTTATTTGTTCTGGAGAATGTTTATCGGTGTTTCTTCAGTTTCACTGTTTCAGATCCGACATTTCGTATGCGACAAACTTTGAAGAGCCAGTGTTTTCGGAACCGTTTCAAGCCTAAAATCTCGAGACAGTCGGTCGAGTAGACCGTTCATGTGATAGTGCAGTTCTTGTGCATTTTACGGGTTCAATGTCATGCTGGGACGGTTCTAATCGTCGCTGGTCGTTCCGAACAATCGGCGCAGCAACACATGCCACTTTTCTAAGGGGATCTCTTTCGAATAATGCTTTCTCTTTCTATTCCGGATCTCGCGATTCTGTTGCAGGGATCGTGCTCGCTCTACAACTGTTGCCATGTCCTTTGCTACGCTATAATTCACTATACTACAGGTCCTGGGATAGAAACAGAGATAGAGAGAGAGAAAGAGAGACAGAAACAGATGCATTCTCCTACGTGTATAGGTGTGCCGAGTGTGCTGGTGCGCTGTCGGAAGCCTGTGTGTGCGAGTATCTAATCCCGTGCACGGTGGCGTTCGTGTGAACAGATACAGAAAGATTCGAGAAACAAAAAAAATCAGAAAAAGCGTCGTTCGACTAACTGCGAGCCTCGTCTTTCGTTAGTGTTTTAACGGGTGTGTGGGTGACGCGTGGAGCAGACAACCAATATCTATTCCGTGTCGTTACGTGACTCTCAGTGTTCCTTGTTTTTGTGTATGTGTGTTGGTTTGATGTGTGGAAAGAATTGAAGAGATAGACAGAGAGATAGAGATAGAGAGAGAAAGATTGAAAGCCAAACGATCGTAGTCGAAGTACGTGAGTAATAAGAAAATTGCTTCGGAACAGGGAATTCAAACGGAGTTGCCAAAGAAATTACCATCGTCGTAATAGTCGCAGTGGTCGTAATAGTCTTTGTAGGCGCATAACAGAACAAAACGAAGAAACGTATTACATCGAGTGACACAGAGCCTCTGCCTCTTGCGAGTTACACCATTTATAGCGGCATTCGTATTTCAAATGAGCCGCGAGCCTGTGAATCTCCTTTGTTTTCTGTCTATCTGTCTCGGAGGTTCGATCGAGACTCTGACAGTAAATATTTAATGGTTAAATGAATGGCATTCATTCATATTTAATGCTGAAACTTCAAGTTCGATAAAAGATCGATCCAATGGAACGTTCTTTCTAAGAAGAAACTAGAAAAAAACTTCTATACTGAAATGTATATAAACTGTTAACCACACACAGATTATTTTAGATTACAATGTACAAACAATTCCAAAGGCTAGACTCAGGTTCCTAGACATTGTACGTGAAACAACGCGAATTTAGAGGCTAAATGCAGACTGTTTGATCGATCAGAGATCGATTCAGTCGCTGAAAGGAGATTCTCGGCTCGGACCCGCTTCGTGAAAGAACTCGTATCGTTGCACCGCGTTCCCGTTCGCTTATCATTTTTGTCTTGTACCTCGCCTCCAGGGCCGATGGTTGTAATGTGACTGTGGATGATGGGTGTGCCGTTGAAGCTCGACCACGTTGCTGACCGTGTCGCTGAACCCCGGTCCATCGTGGCGATAATAAGCGTGATGATCGTTCCTTGTTCGACGCGGCGACTGCGACCCGGGCATCACCGGCGAGTGCCTTCTATAGAAATAAATGGCTTCTTCAAATTCCATTCTCAACGAGTAGATTCAATGAATAGAATCATTGAAGAAGACTCAACGAGTAAACTCAGTGAATAGATACAACGAATAAATTCAATGAATAGACTCAACGAATAAATTCAATGAATAGATTCATCGACGTAAATTCAGCCAGTAGATTCAATGAGTAGATGCTACGAATAAATTCGTAGACACAACGAGTAGACTCAGCGAGTAGATTCAATGAATAGAATCAATGAATAGATTCAATGAATAGACTCAATGATGTAGATTCAACGAGTAAACTCAGTGACTAGATACAACGAATAAATTCAATGAATAGACTCAACGAATAAATTCAATTAATAGATTCAATGAATAGATTCATCGAAGTAGACTAAATGAGTAGACTCAATGAAGTAGATTCAATGAGTAGATTTGAGGAGTGGATTTAATGGATAGATATTGAATGAATAGATTCAAAGAATATAGCAAATGAAGTCGATTCAACTAGTAGATTCAATTAATAGATACTATGATTAGATTCAATGGGTAACATCAATGAGTAGATTCAATGAATAGATTCGTCGAAGTAGACTGAACAAGTAGACGCAACGAATAAATTCAATGAATAGACTCAAAGAATAAATTCAACGAATAGATTCGACGAATAAATTCAACGAATAAATTCAACGAATAAATTCAACGAATAGATTCAACGAATAGATTCAACGAATAGATTCAACGAATAGATTCAACGAATAGATTCAACGAATAAGCGTGTATGTACGGTACCTTAAACTGGGTGAACGCGACGGATGTCTAGCTGGATGGGCAGGTGGATGAAGTCTCTCTGCTGCGTGTGTGAGACTCTCGAGACTACCGGCTCGCGAGTCGCTAACCACGACGTCCTGAAGCTCCATCTAAACGAACAGACTCGTCGATTAGGGAACACCGTACCAAACGAGCAAAACTTTGGTCGAGGAGATTTAAAAGGATAGTCGGGGTGTTCAAGAGCCGGTTCTTTGTCTTCGGTACTAACGATTTCCGCCTCGCGCGCACGAATCATCTTTCTCGACTCGAGACGCCTTTTGCCTCCGTGAACGACCTACCCCTGCGTCCAAGGTCCCTCCATCTGTGTACTTGGACCGTTCTTCCTCTACATTCTAGCCAGAAAATTGGCATTGGAGCCTCTCAAGCTTTCGGGCAATTCGGGACAGCTTTTGAGTGGTCTTCATCATTGGAATATTTTAGGATTAGGGTTGTTCGTCTACATTCTCGCCAGAACATTGGCATTGAAGCTTCTCAAGCTTTCGGACAGTTCCGAGTGGTCTTCATCATTGGTATTTTTGAGGATATGAGTAGAGGAGGGGAATCTTAAAGGGCTGTTTATCGAGAGCGTGGAGCAACGTGGGTGACCTTGACGAAGGGGTTGGCCGCAGCATCGTGCTAAGTTGGCATTCGTTTGCTCGACGAGCGACATTACACGTATAATCGCGTGGCAAGAAATGGAAAGAACAATCAGCGAAACTGGAGCAGAGTATAGACGGTATACAAGCACATGTGCGCGCGTGTTCAGAACAGGCATGCAGTTCAAAAAGAGTCTCTTCTCGGGCATGCACATGCACTCCGCCGAGTAGTCTCGTTGTTTCGGGTTCTTTTTTTTTAAATCTGGGGTTCGATTCTCTTCGAGGGGATCGTAAAGAAGACAGACAGAGGTTAGTGATAGGTAGATAGACAGATAGATTGGCAGATGGTGCGGAGAGTCTTCGTTCAGGGTTCAGGGTTTGTCGCTACCTTTCCAGTTCGGAGTCTCGGTTTTTTTTCTCCAGAGGTGGTTTCACGAGATTTACTTACCGGGATTATGTGGACATACATAATGGAATTTACGACAAACAACGAGAGACACGGAGAACGAGGCACTCGCGGACTGTGAGTGCGGGCGTGAGTGCGCGAATGCTTCGTTGCTCTCGAGAACAATTGTCAAGGCTGTGAAAGCAGCTAGGGACAAGGGTGGGGTTACTCTAGTATTAGTATATATAGAAAATATATATGTATATATAGAATATATGTACCGACGTCGAACATACTAAACGGTTAGAGATTCTCGTATGGAGGTCATGACAGGTGGTGACAGGTGGTGGTTCAGGGTGTTCATCTAGATGGCTCGCTAGACAAGATCGGTTCTAGATTCTCTTGTATTTACAGATACACACGCTAACGACGATCAAGATCGAATCGACGCACTCGTACTCTTGGATACGACAATCTAGACTTAATCGTGCCACTCCACGAAATTCAGAAACTGTCACTCGTCTCGAAGGGTGAAGTCTCTCTACTTTCACGCCCATTAATTCACTTTTGCAAACCCTTCTGTATTATGAAACGGAGCGAGAAGTTGCTCTTCTTCAATTAGCATTCGATGAATGAAAAATCACTCCATTCATAGAGCTATCAGATAGAAGTGTACCCTTTACGGTGTCTTAGAGGAACAAGGAAGTTTATATTTATTGTAATATACCAACAACACAATAATATATTTAGTAAGAGGTTAAAAGAAGAAACAAATTTCTCTTCGGCTCCTGTTTCTTGAAACAAGTGCAGGTAATTCCTGTTTCGCAGAGAGACCCGCAGTCTGATCTCAACGAAAGATCATTCGTTGAACAAATTCTGAGGAGTTGTTTGAAATTTTTTAAATATTCTGTGTAGCAAGAATTTTCTTTTTTAAAAAAAGAAACGCCGAGTCGATCTCGATCCTAATCTATCGCGCTGGATCCCGGTGTCCAATTGTCTCGATCGATCGGCCGCGGGAACGTAGTAGTCGTGTCTCTAATTGTCTCGAGTTCCGGATCTATAGGTCTAAGTCTACCCTAAATGATCTAGTTTCTCTCGTGTGAGCAGCGAACAGAACAGTAGCAGCCGATCGAGAAACGCACAACTGTGTGTATGTGTGGCTACGCGTATGTATGTATGTTTGTGAAGAACGCAAAGCTCCGTACTACCGAGGAGTGTTCCAAAAAAGCTAGTTAGAAGATCTAGTTTTGCGTAGTCTCGCCGAGCTAAGAGAAAGATGGCTCCCGTTCCGCGACGCATCCAACTCCGATCTAATCGGCCGCGACGATCCAACTAAAATCTAAGAGAAGCTTGCCGATCCGCGATGATCTACCGATTCTACAGACACGCGCGATCTACGATTCGCGGGTCTATCGGCGGCGATCGAGGCTCGATCGCTCGGATTATTGTACAGGGTCTTTCATAGATCGTGGAACGATTCTCTTATAGCGAATACTGCGGACTGAACCGAGAGGAACGAATTTTTCAAATTACTTCAAGGTCAGGCGAGCGAGTTAACCATTGCCACATACTTTAAACAATGAAGTAAACAGCAAAATCAATATTCACCTGATCGGTTCGGTACGCAGGATTGCACGTGACTGTGGAGTTTATGCATTCGTGGTAAGAATAAATAGTAGAGATTTAAAACAGTAAAAAGATTAAAGTCGGATCTCTCGAAGATTTTTATTCTGCGTAAAGATCCACAGTTCACTCGTGACTAGCGGATTTTATGCATTCGCGAGAAAATAAAATTTTTATTTTACTGTGTCGTTCAATTGATAGAGGCAATTCCTATTTTGCATAAAGATCCGCAGGTCGATTTATGACGAATCGTGCCAGACGTTATGGAACACCCTATACATCGACGTCGAAACGAGACCGATCGCGTGGGGTTCGATTAGAGCTATCGATATCTCGCGAGAGGGTTGTTAATTGAATTGAATCGAGCCAAGAGACCTTGTGGTAACGGATCGAGGAGCGAGGTGCGTAGGTATTCTGGTGTTGATAATACGAGGGTGGTCGGTGAGCATGATGATGATGGTGAACGTGATGGTGATGGTGGTGGTGGTGGTGATGGTCATAGTATAGATCTTTGTCGGTATCGTAGTATTGGTCGTGATGGTGATGGTGGTAGTAGTAGTTTTGATCCTGCTGGGAGGGCACCTCAGCCAGCAATGGCTCTAGCTCGGGGGCGCGATCCTCGTCATTAACTACGGGTACAACCCCAGACCCACCCCCTCCCTGGCTACTCTCTCCGCTGCTGCCTAGTATATCGTACTGGTGGGACATCTTCCAGTTCACCTTTTTATTTCTGAAATCAGAACGCAGACCAGATTAGCTCGGTCGCCACTTCCCGATCCAATCTTCTTGTCGCCTAGACCCGGTTCCATCGCGAAATTTTCAACGATACACGCTCGTCCCTCCCTTATCGCATAACAAACTCTTTTCTAAATAAATTGAAATTCTTCTCGATCGAAAATGTAATATATATTAAATTTTGTGTTTTCGGCGCACAGTTTGATCATTAATAGACAACTTTTTCTTTTCTAAATATTCGAACACAGGTTCGATCAAAGAAATAAGAAAGCAATTTCGCAATTTATAATATTTTTTTGCAACATACATACAGAACAAATATATATTTGCAACAAAGCACAATTGCTTTGTTGTTTCTTTGATCGAATCTGTGCGCCGATATCATAAACTAATTCCTAAAGTATTTTCTTATGGAAACAATTGTGTAAAAACGGTAACCATATTACATTCGATTTAAAACAAACTTCAGAGGTCTGTAATCACTAAAAACGTTCATTGATCTCCCTTTAATTTCCGACACACCACTTCATACTCAATTTTCATCAAAATCCCCGGAGCAGATTTTCCGGAATCATCGCTATGTTGAAACAAAATTGAAAGGCTTGTAATCGATAAACTAATTGTAAATCAGCGAACCGATGACTTAAAACCCCACTAATTTCAAACACACTATAGCATAGTGCATTTTCAGCAAACTTTCCGGAGCAGATTTTTCAGAAATCTCATGTGACTCGAGAACCACGTGGTCGGGAAGCACGTGGTCGGTGGATTAAATATTCGCGTGGAGGGACGAGCAATTTTGAAAATAACGAGATACCTGTGCTCGGCGGCTGCATGGACCCCGAGGGTCCCATCGTCTTCCTCTCGGAGCTCCTTGCGTTGGTCTAGCTTCCTATCGGGCGTCGGCCGTACCACCGGCTCGAGGCTGTTCGCCCTACTTCCGGTCCCGTGACTATTTCCGGTGTGATTCACCGCCGTCACGTCCAGTATGCAGTTGAGGAAGGCCGATTGCTAAAGTCGAACGTGTGAAACCACACCGGCTATCAGAGCTGATCGACAGTGGTCGGTCGTTTTTTAATGTTGTTTTATTTTTTCGAGATTTTTGTTTTGTTTTTCTAGAGATTTTGTTTCGCTACTTGGTATTGGTTCTTCGTATCCGGTCGATCGACGACGTTCCGACGATCGCTCGATCCACGAACCAATCCATGATTTATTCGGTACAACGGGGCTATTGTACAGGCACATACAGGCTTTCCTCGTCTTTCACCTTTTATTTCCTTTCGTTGCGCGGCCACTTCCGGTCGAGAGAAAGAAAGAAAGAGAGAGAGAGAAAGAGAGAGATAGGATATTGTTCGGACAGATTTCGGATATCGGAGGGCTGCGCGATAGTGAAACAGTGTTAGAGAAACAGATATTCTTTTTGTTGCCCATCGGACGAATAAGATAAAATGTAGGCCATGCCATAAGAACACAGTAAAGAGTATAATATCGTGACGGTGCGCTTAAAAAGTGTCCGCTAAGAAAGCTCGCGACAAGGCACGCATCTGGAAAAACTCATGTGTTTGTGTGTGCGGATGCATGTACAGAGAGTTCAGACAAAATCGTGATGCGAATCGTTTCTTTTTTTTTCACTTTTTTTGCTTTTCCATTTTTCTTTCTTTTCGGTATAGGTGGATCGTACTCCGGCAAAGCCTGTATATGTATGTCAAAAAGTGCTGTATCTTACGTACAAGCACCTTTAGGGTTTTATATTATTCGGTACTGTTCGTTTGTGTATAGATTAATATATACACGTGTATAAGAGATAAATATATAGATAAATTTTATGTAATACGAGCGAGCATACAAGTACGGTATGCAATCGGAAACACTGATTCAGGGGAGGGGGGGGAACGTTTCGCGACACTGTGGGGAGTATGCAAACGTTAGTAAGCATGCAACACATACACGTTGCCCGCGAACCGTTCACGTTCCTCTAATTTTTCCAAACAATTTGTTAGAAACGTCCAACTCCTTATCTTACAGATTCTGGAATATTTTTGATATTTTCATTTTAATCTCAACTTCAATTTATGTACTACTAGCTGGCCCAACAGACGTTGTCCTGTCCAAATTTGTATAAATTTTGGAATAGAAATAAACTAACTAGCGGATGTGGATAATGTCGATAATGCAAACAGACTTCGATAATGTAAATTCCGATTGAAATATTGATTAAAAGCTACGACGTTCGTTTTTTTGTTGTATTGAAATATGATTGAAGAAAAGCACTTTCAATTTTTCGTTTTCCATTTCTCCGGGCAACTTTTCCAATTTTTCTTTTCCTGAAACCTTATTCGGACTATTATGGACATTAAAAAAAATATTAGTCAAATTTAATTTTCATTTATATAGAAGATAGAAGATAAATTAGAAACTAGTCAGAATTAAAAATACGTAATTATACATGGTAACGATAATTATAAGAAAAAATATTGAAGATTAATAAAAATTCTGAAAAACCGAAGAACATCTTCGAATAAAAGGAAGAATATCCCTAATTACATTAATTTAAGTTCAATGAAATGAGAGGAGCCTTTTCAATTCCAGATATCTGTACAATTATGAATTATATATTATAATTATATATTTTTGAAAAATGATAGCGTGTCGATAAAGGAACGTCGACGATTGGCGTACACCTGGTTCTAAAGGTACCAATACACATTATGCGAACAAACCGTGGACAAACATAGTACACAAGCCAATCATAACGAACAAATGTGACAGGGGCAAGGGAGAGCTACACATGGGAGCTAATAATTTCATATATACGATATACACGTTCATAAACAATCTTACGTGTATTGTTTAATGCGTATTTATATATCGTATATAGGCACACACATAAATGGCCGCAAGTGTACGTTTCTTTAATTAGCCTTCTGGACATGCCTAGGCACGCCAGGGCATTACTGGCTACGATTCATCTACTGTCAACTGTATACTCGCAACTCTGAATACTTTGAATACCAACAAATCTGCGCAAAGCGTTCTGCAACACTTTCCGCGCTACTTCCGTGCTGTCCGCAGATTCCTCGCGACGTTACGCCAAACATCAATTCTTCTCGCGGATCAACAAACGGTAAAACATCTTCACATTTATCTGTGGCACGTTCGAAAAAAATGAATAATCCTAGACGCACAAAAATTCAGTCGAGAAAAAAATCTGAAATTCTAGACGTGCAAAAACTCAGTCTAAAAATCCTGGGTAATTATATAGAAAAGGTCTGCGTACTCCGATTTTGATGAAATTTTAATATGTTATAGATTTCGACATTTTCAACAAGTTTTTCCTTTTTCAATATAGGGGTGCCGCTTTTAGTTTTCGAGATATTTGCAAAAGACTATCGCTAATACTGTATTACATTTTTCGTATTCCTGCATGCTCCGCGGCAACGTAAACTTGTTCCAGGGCCGCATCCGTTTATTTTTTGTTTGTAAACATATTGTGGAGATGAGAAGCGACATCTCTACGGGTTTATGTTGCCGCGGAGCGTGCAGGAATACGAAAAATTCAATAGAGTATTCGCAATAGTTTTTTGCAAATATCTCAAAAACTAAAAGCGACCCCGCTATATTGGAAAAGGAAAAAGTTGTTCAGAATGTGTTGCTGCATAATATATTAAAATTTCATCAAAATCAACGCAGACCTTTTCTATATAAATTACCAAATCCTGTATGAATGTGGAGCACTGAAACAGCATCGAGACAATTCTTTATTCAACATGTACTGGTATGAAAATAAAAAGAGGCTGGGACAGCACGGCGCTACAGGATGCTTCAAGTTCGAGAAAAACTTCCGTCGGAAGTCGATTCTCCTCTTGATCCGCGTCGAGAAGAATTTATCTCGTTCCCAGATCGGATCACTCGGTAAAAAAAAGAAACAGTGATCGATCTATCGAGAAAAATTCGAATCGATGCGAGAAACATTTGGTTGTTCACAGCATTGGTTTTGCTTCGAGAATCAAAAGATATATATATATATCCCTGGTTGAAAACCGCTCGTCGATTCGAGCGTCTGTGTTCGTGTGGTTTGTTTGCGTGTCCGCTGAGAAACCGGGTGTCGATAGTGTTCAAATTGTGGAAAGAAAACCGTGTTTGTATATCAGAAGCGGTCGTGTTTAGAGATAGAGAAAGAGAGAAAGAGAAAGAAAGACAGAGAGAGAGAGAGAGCTACGACGGGCAGCAAAATTGAAATGGTGGAACCATTGTTTCTGAAATTAATATTTCTGCGTTTATTCAGACTGCCTCAAGGACGAATTCAAGTGCGATTGTAGATTTGTTCACGATTTCAATATTTTTTTAAACATTTTCCTACGAAGAGAGTTTAAAATTCGCAGTCTAAAACTGTGCGAACAGTATAAAAATACTATCGATGCAAACATTAAATCATTTAAAGTTTTAATATACAGGGTGTCCTAAAACTGCAGCTCTCTTTGGAGGAGATACTACATTTTTAGGACACACTGCAGATTGCTTAGTAGAAAGGCCCTAAACTCGATAAAAATCGAACAGCTTATAAAATCTCCAATTTTTTAATTGGCATACTAAATATTTTTGACTGGTGCACTGAATGTATCAAAATATAAATCGTTCCTCAAAAGTAAAATGTTAATCGTTTCCTGAACAAATGTAAAATCGTGTGCTTCTCGAGTCCTTCCGTAAGCCCATCTGATAAGCATAGAAATCTTGAGAAAGAATGGTTTCATCGTTCGAATCTTGGAGCCCGCAGTACGTGTAAATAGCCAAGGCAACCTGTCTACCGAAAGACGGTACTCGTCTAATTCGAAAATCGTCTATAGCCTCGTATCTAGTCTACGTGGCGATTGCGGGCGAGACTTAAAGGGTGTACAACGGGCAATAAAGAGAGAGAGACTATAGGAGAAATCAACGGGAGAAAGGAGAGAGAGAGATAGAGACAATCCAGCTAGCAAAGAACGTTGACAAAATTCTAGCTCGACTACTTCTACGTTGATCTTCTGGGAAACGAGACAAGGAAAGGAGAGAATTCACAAGATAGAACAATAAAGAGAATTAGAGAGTGAGAGAGATAAACGGTTGCAAATATCGTTTCGTTGCTGTAGAAAGATGGGAATCGAGAGAATGGACGTCTATGATATGCTCGATCTAAGATCGACTATGTTCGGGCACTATTCTAGACTAGATTAAAGAGAGACAGAGAAAGAGAGACGAGCTCGATCTAATAGACAAACGAGAAGTTTCGCTATAGACGGCTAAACCGTGACACTAAAGTAACACGAAGGAGCGACACACTTCGAGGCAAAAGGCGAGCTAGTTAGGTGTTCTCTGGTGATCAATCCCGATCTAGATCGTTACTACGAGGCTCGGATCGGCTAGGTAACTTACTTGCACGCAGCTAGATCGTGTTCTCGGGGACAAAGAGCCGATCCACGTGGGCGATGCCACGTGCGAACCACGCCCACGTGACACCGACACGACCACTAAAATGTTCTCGTCGCGTTCCCGGCTTTCCACGTCGCTTTTCCTCAACTCGCGTCGTTCGAACATTTTCAGAAATGTCTCGGAAAATTTTCTCCAAAAAGGGAACGTTTCCGTGTGATTTG
This sequence comes from Lasioglossum zephyrum, assembly GCA_028455615.1. NCBI lineage: Eukaryota > Metazoa > Arthropoda > Insecta > Hymenoptera > Halictidae > Lasioglossum > Lasioglossum zephyrum. The sequence continues at coordinate 6,146,608 of CM052330.1, read as the reverse complement.
CTTCGACGAGGACGCGGAAAACTGGGCGCGCGCGGCTCAACTAGTAGTTCAAGTATTAATCCTAGACTAATTGCTTATTATCTGAAGAGGAAAACGTGCTGTTAGAGAAAGGAGGTTCTTTGTAGGGAGAGACTAAAAAAGTTTCTAAGAGCACTATGTGTCGTGTGAGACCCGACGGATGCTCTAGGTAAAGTACTTTCTGTAATACGTCGAGTGCCTAAGGAAAGACGAAAAAAGTTCGAGCTTGTGTGTGTGTGATTCATTCTCGCAACTGTGGCTGTTTATTCGTTCTGCATTGCCGTTTTCTTTCTCCTCCTGAGTTGAACGACAGCCACGATTGCGATTAGTCTGCTAACCGGGTTGGACCAGTTAACTAGTTGAATATTTCAAAACGATGTGCTCCAGTAAAACATATTTTTATGCAATAAAGTTCAAAATGTATTTATACATTCGGAACACAACCACTGGATTAAAATATCTGATTCAAAATAAATTCATTCAACAATTCCCCATAAATGCAATTTTCCAATCTCGATATTCATCGATTAAACAATTTGTATTTTACGCGTAATTGATCACAATAATATTTATTAAATGTGTTGTGATTATCGATCGTAAGATTGTTAATAACAAGATATATTGATGATCTCGGCGAAAAGGTTCGATCGGAGATATAAACTAAAGCAATTTTGCAAGTTTGATTTTCTTGAGAATGATCCATATTAGGATCGAAACGTAGAAAATTTAAATCAACCTTGCAAAATTGCTTTAGTTTATATCTCCGATCGAACCATTGCCCCGAGATCATCAATACTAAATAATAATAATAGTTATAATATTTACTCGTTGGAAGTGTGATGAAATTTAATTCCGGAGAAAGGCGAAATTTTCAATTGTCAATTTGATTTGTCAGGTTTCATCGACTGCGTTTTCTGGCGAGCTGCTCGCCCGGTTAGCAGGTGGAGGTGGTGAGAGAAGGTGAGAAACGAATGGACACATTGTCTACGATGCGAGAGATAAACGAAGGTTTAAAGAAGATGTTCGTGTGAACGGTGTTTCGTGGATCAATCGTGTGCGTCGTGTTGGTCGATGCATAGAAAAAGAATTGTACAAGACCGGAGAAAAGATACAGGGGCAGAGATACAACCGCCGGTTTCTATAGAATATGGCTGTTCAAAGTCGGGACTCTACGATACAGAATTTATGTACAGTATCGATCGATTCCCTCGAATCGACCTCGTTATCTAAATACATTTCTCGCGGGTATGTACACGAGCGATATTGAATGTGGCTTCTGTGTCTCTGCGCGAGTTAATCAAGTTAATCAAGTGGAAATATATCAGAGAAATGAGAACGGTCTTATGTACAAGAATGATCGACCGATCGCAGCCGTTCACTTGACCATTTCAATAGTGTATCATCGATCTTTGAATTTTTATTATACAGGAGTTCGAAAGCGGCGATCGGTGGATCCTCGATCGAGTTGAAAGAAAAACTGGTGTGTGAGAAAGAAAACGGGTGAGACGTTGTGGAAAGAATATAAACGAACGAAAACGAGAAAGGAAACGTGTGTATAAGATGATAATAAGTAAGAGAAAAGTTTAAGTACTACCGCCTGGGCTGCAGGACTTTGCCCAGCATTATCGTTATCGATAAGATCGTTATCGTTCTGGAAAACAAAGAGAAAAGACACAAAGAGATGATTGAGAGCTGCGTGAACATCCTCTTGTCTGGGTATAACAATTACATAAACCTAGTCTGTAGTCAATATTAATAATAATCAATAAATCATAAGAATAATAGAACGATATAATAATAATAATCGTATTTAAATTACTCCTACACTAATGTCACAATAAGAACAATGATATATAGTAACAAATAACAGTGAACTATATCTGAATAACTCTATATCTGAATAAATTGACAGGTCTATAAGAACTCGTTCAGATTTGAGACTCAAAAGACTCAAAACTCAAATCTGTATTATAATACTCGTTTTTTCTATGACTCGTTAGTGGGTAAACACGTAAATCAATTCAACAACACAGATTCTCCTCTAATGATCTAATATCGTAAACTCATTCAAAGAAACCACGTATCGTCCTAAGTCTCTAGAGAAGTGGTTCGTAACTGGCGTCGATCTATCGTCCGCTCGTCAGATTAAATCTCGACTTTTGTTATTCGGATAAAGCAATTTTTGCAGGATCTCTTTCTCTGCTAGAGAATATAGAGATGAGCAGACGATGTATCGACTGAAAAACACAATCTACGTCGACCTGTTCACCAGGGAAAACGAATATAGATTCTCTCTCCGTATATTGTTCCAATTTTTATTCTGAAATTTCCCCAGAGATAGAGCATACGAATTTCTGTTCAGAGTCGATCGAGTTGGATCGAGACCATCCAGTGAACAGGTCGATCGGTTGCATCAAATCTGCATCGTGACGTTCAAGGAGGGGTGACACATCGAACTGCTTTTCTACACATATTGAGTCTGGCTAATTCGACAGAGATTTCTCTTCCTTCGTTCGAAACTGATATCGAATCTAATCACGCGACTGGTCGAACTCGTTCTCGCGACGATTGAACGTGATCCTTAGGAGGATCGAACAGGTCGTCGAGAGAACGATCGCGACCTCGATATTTTCTTTGGTCGTTAGAACACTTTCGCAGTCGAAAAAATTGCACATTTCTACGCGCAACTCTCGTTTCTCGATCACACATTGTCGGCTTCACGATTGCAATAAATAATGGTATTTTTCTTCAACGCACAAGTTTGCGATAATTTCGTTAAAAGATATAATACAACGATAAGCTTAGTCTGAATTTAAAGCTTGGAGCTTCTATTTTTACGAAGCAAATAAAAATTGAACAACAATTGAAGCCTTTGAAACCGTATGTTAAAATATTAATAAAATAGTCTCTGCAACGACTTAATATTAAAAATAGATACAGATATTTTTTGAGCTCGTAACTATCTCAGCCGCTGCAACATTGTGACACTGAGAAACGAGAGACAGCGAGTGCTTTCTTTCAGACTGGGAGTGCAGATCCGAATCCACGAAATTCTCGTCACTACTGAGCACACAGTCAAATACAGCGTCAGAACACGTTTTGGGACTTCGGGAGGGTAGCTTAGAATCGCGTTTTCTAATCTAGTCTTTCAATTTCAAGCTCCGCTATCATCAATAGATTCATCATCGATGGCTACCGAATCAGTGAACAACGAATAATAATTCCAAACGCCATCGCAAACTCCGCGATGCTAAGCTTTCGTGGGTTGTCAAGAAGCTACTCTGGAGTAGTTGGAGATGTTCTATTCGAGACGTGAGTTTCACATCGGCCATGTGAAATCCTATCACGAAGTAAGCGAACGACAAACATCCATTCGAACTGAGCCCTCGGCTAACTCCCACGAGTCTCTCGTGCTTGAAAATCCGTCGATCCGATAAACAAGATCGATATCGATCGAAAACATAGAGAGAGATTATGATCGAGAGAAGAGTCGTAGGAGTGCAGCACAGAGGTTCTGCTCGTCTGAATAAAGGACATATCGCTAGGGTTTTTCGAAGTTTCGTACGACTTGAGACACACCCGGTAATAAAGACTGTCAGGACACTCACCTGTCCGGTCGATTCTATCTGACCAAACCTGGTCGTCTTCCAACTGTCGAGTATCAGAAGGCAGACGTATATCTTACCAACGGTCAGCTTGTCTCTGCCTAATTCTGGAAAACCAACGAATTCGAGTGGTTAGATCTGTTCTCGCCTAATTAGATCTAGTCTGAGCATGGAATACAATTTCTGGATTGGATGGGATGAATTTCTAAATTCCAAACACTGCCTGCTTTCCCATTTTCTCAAATGTTAAGCGTTTCAATATTGAGGTTGGCTGGCAACTTCTTTAACCGAAAACGACTTTAATCGACGACGGATTTGATCGACAACGATTTTGGATTCGTTGTCTGTCAAAATCGTTGTCGGTTAAAGGTGTTGCCGGCCAAAGTAGTTGGCGGTCAAATCTGAAGAATTGACTATATACATTTTTGTCTTGAAAGCTTCCTGAACTGTTGCGAAGACAATCCTTTAGCGAAAAGGATAGAAAAAGAGACAAAATAAATCCCTAAAAGAAATTGGTACTCATGCCCGATCTAGATCTCTCTTTAACAAGAATGACTACTTGTACCTTCATTCCTAGGTATCAAAAGGTCCAAAATTTTTTTCGCCTGCAGCGGCCAGATACTTCTGATCGTGTCCCTCAGTTCCTCGTTCGCTACATTCATTTCGTCGGCTGAAAAATAGTGCCGACGTCAAATACACTCATAGTAACAATCAGACAATTATAGTGGCTCAATGACAATCTATTCTAACATGTAGTCATCATTAGAATGCGGATCTTTATGCGAAATAAAAATTGTTTGCATCGATTGCAAAAAATAGAAAACACATTGAACCTTATTTCTTTTTGAAATTTCTTAACCATTTTGAATTTCATCTACTCGATTTTACTATAAATGTATTCAAAAAAAGAGATAAAAAGATTTTTACTACGATTTTGGCTTAGGGTGCCAGTCATTGTACATCTTACTCTACTCAATTTCGCAATACACGCATAAAGATCCACAGTCTAGTTGATCATTAGACTTATTAGATTTTATGCATTCATGGTAAAAATCAAATACAAAACGTCGAACAACATTGCAATTAAATCGGCAGTATAGCGATCGTGTTTTCGTTGCGTACCACGTCTCATCTTGATGCTGAGATTCTCGCGGATCAGGGCGAACAGCGTGGTGGTGAACTTGACCTTCCCGTCGCTGTCTACCGGCATGTTCATCCTGATCAGCTTTTTATAAGCTAACCGGTTCGGGCACTTGTTGCCAAACCCCAACGGCGGGTCCATGTTCTTCAGCATGTCGTACATCTCGGTGTAATGGATCTTTCCTGTCGCGCTCGGATCGTACTCCGCCCAAATCCTGACGAACTCGTCGAGATGATGCGCGCCGAGGATCGACGAGTCTCTCGTCAGGTAGTCGAAGTTGTCCATGATGACGGCCACGAACAGATTCAGCATCAGGAATGAACAGAAGAAGATGAACGAGACGAAGTAGGCGTACGCGATGTTCGAGCCGCAGCCACCCGGCTCTTGTTTGCCAGCTTTCACGTCGCACGGACGTCCCTTGATGCACGACAGCATGATGTTCGGCCAGGCCTCGCCGGTAGCGCACCTGTCAACGTCATTCAGTCATTGTCCCATTCGAATTTCACATTTACAACTCACTTTCACGCACCCATTGCAACCACACGCTCACGCAGTCTCGGAATTGGCTAAAGATACTTGGCGATGACCGGCGATTTCAAAAATTTATTATCCTTTAACTGCACTACTTATCTTCATACGAAATCAAAACTGGATATGTTCGAATTTTTTGCTATTATGCTATTTTCATAAATATTTTATATCTTACAATTTTGTTTTACTATTTTATAAATATTTTATTATTTTAATTGTAGAACGAGTACAAAGACCGAAAAAATTTCAGAATATTATTTATAAATATTTATTTTATATAATATTACTATTTTATAAATATTTTACTATTTTAATCGTAGAACGAGTACAAAGACCGAACAAATTTGAGAATATTGTTCTCTGCTTTTTTAAGTAGTTAAAGAATGAAAGAATATTGAATTATCCCTTGGTACCAGTTCCTTGCAATTGCCGTAAACAATTCTTATTTCGCATAAAGATCTGTACAATTTGGAAATAGTGAATCTAAAATTCTGACGATTTCATTTTATTAATTGTCTTAATTATTGCGAAGATTAAGTAAACGGTAAAAGAACATTTCTAATGTCCTTACATATCCAGAAGAACTTTATGCAAGAACGATGTTTCTTAATATTTTGGAAATCGCCGATAGTGTTCGCCGCATGCAATTTTAGCGAAAGCATGTCGACAGCTCTGTAGCCTCTATGAAATACTTCGCGCCTAAAGTACCACTACCAGCTCGTTAATACTTTCGAGTATGAAGCGTTTCCTAACGAGCCTCTTTGACAATGAGCGTTGTACGAACAACGCCGAATGGAATCGATCTTGATAACGCATCATGCAAGCATAATCAGACCGATTCCTTTCTGATTAACACCAAAAGCATTTCAATTACAGGCTGAGCAAGGCTCGACCGATTCTACTCGCTTCTAATTACTCTTTTGTGTTTGGTGAGGCGTAGCTTAGCCCGTTTACGTTCGTGTGATGCATTCCCGATAAATTCTTACTTTCTGTTTGACAATCTTGGAAGAATTGGAAATTGTGTCGCGGCGCGAGTGCTTTGCGGAGAAGCTGTGCTATTTTCTTCCTTTTTTATCGTTCGCGTGACTGTACTGCCAGATGAAATGATAGACAGTGCTCGTCGTTAGATTCTTGAAGAAGGATCTCGAATACTTTATTTTGATTTTAATTATTATGACATTTTTGTCGTCCAGAAGTACCTCGAAAATGAAGAAAAGTTTTGTTGATTGTATTTCTATATTTTCGTTAATGGTTTAATACTTTCTGACTTTCTCTTCTGTAATTATTGAAATAATAAGAACAGTTTTACAAGAACAATTTTCACTTGGTTCTTAAATTCATTTAATTAGCAATATAGAATTTATACACTTTATTCCCACGATTCGGCGAATTTCGAACCGATCTCGAGAAATCTAATGACATCGCATCGATGCTATCATTTTCACCAGGAGCACACAAGGCTGATCAGGTGGCGCGCAACATAGAACAGGTGTGAAAAAGTAGAATAGAAAAAGAAAACGGAGCGCGCGGCACGCGTATTCTTGCGATCGTAGCTGCCTGCTAGATCAGCTGCGTTACTTACCGAAAAAGCAACATCAGACCTTGAATGAAGCTTTGGAAATTGTTGTGCTTGGTTATAGAAGTCTCGGGGTCCAGCGCGATGTTACCGAATACCTGAGGGACCGAGAAACAAAACAGAAAATGGCCGCGCGGCCACAGGGCACGCACCGCATTAGCAAGATCCCATCATCTTCAACGCGGATTTTTTTTGTTTTTAAAAATTACGAAATCGCAAATTTCCCGACCGTGATCCACGATATTCACGTGTCACTTTTATTCGTAAACGATTCTTGTGACGTCACAAGTGATGTGTCCGCGTTTGTGATAGTGTCTGTCAGTCTACCCTCTAAGAAGATACGCATACACACATATTAAATTACGATCTACCAACTGGTCCTTACTTTTTCGACTGTTATCAACGTGCGGGTCCTCGAGAGAACTCTGCGATCATTGTTGTCAATTGGACATCATTTTTTTAGTTGATAAGCTTTATCTGTTTGATTGAATTTTATACAGTTGTTTAAACAATTTTTTCATGGCATTATGGAAGTCTTCTGTAAAGGCGATCATTGTTATCAATTGGACATCATTTTTTTGTCGCTACACTTTATGTGTTTGATTAAAATTTGTACAGTTGTTTCAAACAATTTTTTGATGGCATTACGGAAGTCTTCTGTAAAGGAAGTAAAGTAAAGTAACCTCCACAAAACATCCTTGAAGAACATTCTGGAGACTATTAGAATTTTGAGATAGAGTAAGAACAGCTTAAATTGAGGATCCAATAATTCGCATGTGATCTCGTTTCTCTCGAGTGCGCCGCACCAACGTGATCAACTCCAACAATCTAGGGCAAGCATCTCTATGGAACAACTGTCTATGGGAACGTCTAATCTGCAGGGTTCAATCGCAACAGACTGACACGTCGAGCAGCTTATACTGTCGATGAAACCTCATGCGAACAGCCCAAAATTCTACGAGAACCGGCGATCGATCGCGTCAAACAGTCCCACGGTTTCGTTCTTCCTCATTTTCTTTCTTTTTCCTCTTTCTTCGCTCTCCGAACGAAACCAAGGTTCAAGGTTCACGCGATCGCACAGGTCGCTCCGATTGGTCAACGAGTCTTTATCGCTTTACCCGGACGTGTATCTCTGCGTTCAGCTGCTCGACTCACCGAAAAAGCAACATAAGACCGGCGAAGAAGGACTGAAAGTTGTTGTGATCATCGATCGCTGTTCCTGGATCGTTCGATATATTGCCGAAGACCTGACAACGGAATATTCAGATCGATCACTAGTACTCGCCGGTGCTCTCGCGCCTGTTCGTTTCACCTGGCTCTCTAATTATACTTCACTATACTTAATCACCGACGCCCGTTCGGTTTCGCTCTGCGCTTTCGAGATGTGGATCGCGCGGAAGCGCGAGGCCACGGAGGATCGAGAGAGACTATCCACACTTCTCTAATTTAATTAATTAATTCATGTACTCAAATTCTTCTGACGATTCTGCCGTTCTAAAACTTTGCAACTTCAAACGTCCCTTATTTATACAGAAATATTTTTCATTAAAAATCCCCAAACATCCCCGAATTATTGAGCCAGTCTTCTCTCGATTTTCCTGGGTTCTCGCAGCTTCCCGAAGTTTTCTGGGGAATTATGATCGTCCATTCGCCGTGGCCTGATAGAGCCCTACGTACCTGCATGCCGATGATCGCGTAGATGAAGAACAGCATCGCGATGAGGAGACAAACGTAAGGCAGAGCCTGTAAAAATTAAGCAACGTGTCATCGACGATCGAAGATGGTATTCCACATTTCCGAAGAGGAAGATCAAAAGTGAGCGCTTACTTTAAAGGATTGTACAAAGGTCCAGAGTAAAATTCGTATCGTGTAGCCCTGCCTGAGTAGTTTGATCAGCCTGGCGGCACGAAACAGCCTGAGGAATCCGACGTTGATGAAGTTCTCCTGCAGGGGACAAAAGGAAATTGCACTTAACCCCTAACAAATGCCGACTCCTTTTATCGGGAGTGGTATCGGGCTCCGTGCGTGTAACGCGAACAGTTTTTCTTTTAATACTCGCTTGTCCCGAGACTCGATAGAATCTGGGACAAGTTGGGAAACCCTCTCGGTACACGTACGAAGCTACTGGAGAACACTTGTGGACCGGGACGGACGTAAATAAAAACCGTCCATCGCACACTCAGGCCTAGTTTTGATCAGCTTTGAAATATTTCATAGCATTGCATTCTCACGTACGAGATCGGTATCGATTTGATGAGCGTCGTTCTTTGAACCCATTTGCTGGTACTTGTTTTCATTATTTTTCGGACCGCTCGTTAATACCGCATCCATATGCCTTACGATTTTGTCTCGTGTTGGTTTGTGTACTCGCGAATGGTGTAGAGACACTTGCGTGGGTCGCCGAGCACGTTCCGTCCGCTGGCGTTTGCATTCCGCGAACCGGACAATGCACTTTTCACGTCAGAGTACATTTTCAGTCATAAACTAAACGAAAAATTATAGTTGTTCTGACTCTCTGTCGTGATCGAGGGCAACGATACTCCGCCTATCCAGAGCTGGCCACGCCCTCCGAGCAAAATTGGCACGCCCATTTGCGGTAGTCCACGCCGTAGCAGTTGAAACTGCGTTTATTTGTGGCCGATTCTATTCCGAGACGTTTGTACACACCTACTTAGTGTTGGCGACGCCTCGAATACAAAAATACTCCATTCTTAAATGCTACGACTATTCAGAGGTAACCCTGCCTAATGCCAATAAGACCACGCCTATTCAGAGCAAGCCATGCCATAGACTATGACAACTCTTCCTTTTAGAGACGCGCCATAAGGTCGGAATCAGATTTATTCAAAGCTGGGCGTACCCTGGATCGATGATACCACGCCTAGTTAGAACAGGCCACGCCCGCGGAGCAACAGAACCACGCCTCTATTCTTTTCCCACGTTCTTCTCCCACGGCTGACCCATTTCCTAACGAACTATCGTAATTTTCGACGGCAGATATACTAGTAAAAGGTTACTGACGCATTTTTCGCGCGTTTCGTTCGTTGATTCGCGGTTCTCGCGAAGGGAACCTGCCCCAGCGACCCAGTACACGCGTCGAGTGTTTATGCAATGTATGAATATCTCGTGTATCCTGTTCCGTTAAAATCCGATCGCGCGGGACATTGTCGCGCGTTTGGTCCCCGAAGTCTTTCTTTTTCGTCGCTTAGTTTTTTTTTAAATTAGGTGAAACGCCGGCACTTACGTGTGCGGTTGCGAACGTGACGACATTTATACCTTTTTTTCGCCTAGTTGGCCGCCACTCGAAAACCGCTCCTAGCAGAAGAAAACACGAGAATTGCAGGATTATTGGATCGATCGTTCTCTCACGTCTGTCAGTAACACCGACATCATCTCTTAATATGCGATACAACAGAGCAGATAAATTAACTAGCGGTGTGTGCGTGTAACACGTACAATGATCATCTGAACGACTGGAATCGTTCTGTTGCCTACTGCGATCGCTTACCATCCTGAAAAGCGAGTCAGCCAGCAACGATTCTCATCGACTGATCGGTTCTATACTTGAGTCACTGCCGGTTCAACAACCTACTGGGGTAGAGTGCAAGCAGTTCAAAGGGGGTAAGTAGAAGAAACTCGGATCGGCGACGGTATCTCGATGCGGCCTCAAACTTCAACGCTATTCCGACACTGTTATACTGGAACTCTCAATTATACTTGTGTATACAATCTTCAGATACAAAATGTGTGTATGCTTGTGTGTGTGTGTGTGTTCGTGTTTCGTACGTGTGTGCGGATACGTAGCACGACAGCTTTTTACTTCGGGTCTTATAAACAGATACTTCTACTGCGGAGGAGTCAAGAGATACTTGATGGGTAGTGCGCTCTCTGCAGTTACGTCGATCGTTCGAACAGTCCAATCTTTACTATACTCAGCCGGAGACGCCATGCTAGAAGAGGAACACGCATACAATGCCAATCCGTACTTTATGTTTCGTCCGAGTTCCAACAATGTTGTTTGATACTTTCAATCATTTCAAATGTGCTTCGAAATCTTATCTTCGAAAAGCTAGACATAGTACAGGACTGTCTAAAACTCACTGGACTATTTATTTTTTATAAATTTGTTTATCAAATGTGAACTTGTAGAGAATTAAATCGAAGTAAAATGTTTGAGGAGTGAACTTCCTTCTCTTTAGAAGTGGAAATGGAAAAGAGCGTGTTCCCGTTCGAACATTCGTTCCCTTCCTATGTTACGTGTACGCTGGCGAACACTCTGTGATGATCGTGTACTGTGCAATTGTGACAATGTACAGTGTGGGTGTGTAGCGTATGAATGCAGCATATAGCTACGTATAAATACATGAGACTGTAGGGGTTCGCATAAGATTCTTCATTTACCTGCTAGCATATACGTACGTATATACATGTATCAAAAGTTTAATAGACAAACGTGCACAGGAACGTCTTTGGAATCACGGTGAAACCGGAAGCTGGAAGATTCCGCGCGAAAACTCTTTTTCCATTCCTCTAGGGATCTCGAATTTTTAAAATAAATTTATAGCTATTAGATAGGCTGTCCCAAAAATGTAATACTTTCTTGTAAGGGACTCTTCCAAGGAAGTACATTTTTAGGACAGCCTGTATTATAGCTTCGTCGAAACAAATTTGTGAACCTGATATTTGGAATCTTTTACTTCTAGCTATTGTATAATTGTAGATGAAGATTTCGGTAATTATTGCGAAAGGGTGGCCATACTCCGATTTTGATGAAATTCAAATATGTTATGCAGAAACACATTTTTAACAACTTTTTCCTTTTCCAATGTAGGGGGATCGCTTTTAGTTTTCGAGATATTTACAAAAAACTATTGCTAATACTGTATTGAATTTTCCGTATTCTAGCACGCACCGTGGCAATTTTTTGTAAACACGTTGTTAATCTTAATTTCCTAAATCTGAAACCTCTTCCTATATATGTATCATACTATATAGAGCGAGACCCTGTTTTCAGGGGGTTTCAAAATTCAATACAGTAATAGCAATAGTTTTTTGCAAATATCTCGAAAACTAAAAGCAACCCCGCTACATCGTTAAAGGGAAAAGTTGTTTAAAATGTCGAAATCTATAACATATTTAAATTTCATCAAAATCGGAGTATAGCTACCTTTTCGCAATAGTTACCAAGATTTATTGTAGTTTGACGTTTCCGCGCGAGAAATCGCCGTGATCGCGAGCAGCACCGTTCTTCCACGAGCGGATCCTGTGCACATTAAATTCGTATACGCAGTATTACTGCCGAAACTAAAGAAGCAGCAAAGAGGTTAAAGGAAAGACAGCACTCGAGATGTATTATACAACCAAGCAACACTGGGTCACACAATTCAAATGGGAAAGATATATTCGTAGGTGGTGGTATCGTCTCAGGCGATACGGAAGAGCTGATACAAAGAAAGTCCATAAGTGAGACCACTACTTCTCGCTCGGGACATTTACAAACGCGATCGTTAGTCGCGATCAAAAAAGTACTGTTTCGTTTCGACTTGTCGAAGGCGTACGTACCCCGAACTCGATCACGAGGGCGTCCACGATGCTGCCGATCACCGTGATGAAGTCGAACGTGTTCCAGGCGTCCTTGAAGAAGTTCTGAGTCGCAGGATCGGGAATAAACAAGTCGATTAGTAAAACTGCCGCATTCTCTTTCAATTTGCCTGAGTCTCGCCTCGGGCCTTGCTCGAAACTCATCGGTTAATTATAATACTCTAACAAAATTCTTTCTGTAAATGTTTCTCAACATTGCTCTTCTAATCGTGTGGATTCTGTGCGGCGGAAATGTGTTGTTTAGTTTGATTATTTCAAGCAGACCGACTGCAACAAAGTTGTGCAACGTTCGAGCAAACTCCGAAGCTCTTCGAGTGTGTAAAGGATGTCTGCTAACTAACGCTACAGAAGAAACTACGAATCGAGTTTGAAGAAGTAGCGAGTCTGTCGTTTTCTCTGAGTGTTTTTTTTAACCATTGTGTGTCTATGTATGTTCTGGGTATTATGCTCGAGTGTGGGTGTCCTCTCATAGTGTGAGATCGACGTGGGAGGACATGCCTTGAATTGCATCCGTGTGTGTTTCTGTGGAATTGTGCTGTGTTCGGTGTGTCTCTGTATGTTTCGCTTAAATTGTGTACTATGAAGTTCGCGTGGTTTTGCGAAGATTGCAACTGTGAGCGTGTCCTCCTGTGTATGTGTGGTCGTGTGTGTGTACGCACCCTTGCACGAACGCAAATGTCAGTGAGCGCGAGGTATGCTTGATAGTCGTGCTGTTTGGGAAAAAAAGATATTGTCGTGTCGACGATGTAGAAAGGCCAGGTGTCCTCGTTGTCCAGGTATCTGGTGAACGATTCGCGGGTGGGGTAGGTACAATCACGTAGAAAATGGTGTCCAGAGCAACGAATCGTTTGCTGTTTCATGGGGTTGATCGCTGTTTTCGTAGGGGCTAAGCTCGCAGCGAGTTATTCGGGGACGATATACTATCGGAAGCGATCGGGAGAAATCGTTAACAGAATCGATCGTTTCAGGGTGCTACGAGAGGAGCGATCGAGCACAGGTGGAGACAGGTTACCGTGAAGCTGTAGAATCATCCGGAGTTCTATGAGTCATGCTAGAGTTTTCTGTCGGCTCTAGATTCTCGCTTCGAGTCGATTGTTGATTTGCTGTTGCGAATGTTAGTAGATATCGAGAGGATGGTTGTTGAGGCGGTACAGGTGAAACTAGGGGCAGTTTATGTCATCGATTCACTGCTTTCGAATTTTTGTTTTAGTGAGATATAGGTGCATCGATGGTTCAATCATTCGGGAGCACTTTCGACAGCTTCGGCAGGTTCGAGAGATCATCGTGATGCTAATTTTGCAGATACCGGAATCGAAGCTTATTTTCTAGGCAAGACTTCGAGGAATATGGACATATGTTTTTTTTAATATTTTTCAGACGAGAGATCGAAACATTTTTCTTGTTGATCGACATATTTATCGTTTTCAGAAGCACAACTATAGTGCTCTAAAGTTTCCTCTAATAAAACTAATTTTTACAAGGGAGTACGACGAACAAAATGAAAATTTGACATTTAAAGCGTTAGAGAATAATACGATTGGCATAATGTCCACATGACTCGAGTCAAAGGCGCCTTGTTGACGAAATCAGATTGCCATAGTTGGTCCATAGAACCGAATCCAGTATCCATCGAGGAATTGTCTCTCTCTGTCTTTGTTCCGGCGAATGGGGATCATTGTGTCTCGGAACGCGATGGATTATCAATATCTCGCTCGAGAAAGACAATGACAATGGGGCAAGGGGGGTGGATGGGGGTATCGCGTACAATTGTATACGGGTCTGTATACTCTCTATCCTACGTGATATATATATGATATATGACATGACATGACGTGATGATTTCGTGTGATATCGAGTCTAGAGTGGAGTGAGTGATTAAGAGGCTGTTTCTATACCTTGCATCCGAAGGCGGCGAGTTTAAGGATGCACTCAATGAGGAAAAGGAGGGTGACGATCAAGTTCACGACGGTCAAGATGTCCAATAGAGTCGGCGGCGCCTCGTGATACTACAAAATACACCCAACACACAAACGTAACACAAGCCAAGATTCTGCATCGTTGTCCGCAATTTTTTCCCGTTTTCCTCGACAACCATTTTCCGTCGCTTCGCGGTCGGCTGTAACCCTAGAACCACTAATCATGGCTATCACCTGTGTCGCGAAACCATAATCTCTGTCGCTCCAAAAAAGTTTATAAAATTCATTGTTCACGCTCAAATTACAATCGGTAACCTCGTTTTTCAACAAAGATATCATTAAAAATACAAACGCGGCACCCATTTTATCAGATTCATCATTTTTATTAAGTATTCTCAATGATATGTGAACCAAAATAAATGATCCTGTTGAAATTCCGCAGCGTACTCGAAGATGTATACAGCAATGAACAATTTTATAATGAATACATTTAATATTATGAAAATATAGGGAAATATATTGTGAAATTTTTTGGAACTAGAGAAACAGCGTTTTGTGACACTCTTCTAGCGTTCTAGGGTTAATCAGCTCCCCCTCGATTGTTCGAGCGCGTTGTTATTAATAATTAGAATCTAGACGACGCGCGTCGATCGTCTTCTATCGATGGCTACCGATATCGCCGAATTTTTGCGCAAACTTTCGCGACGCCGTGGGTAATTTTTTCGAAACCGTGGTTTTCTGTCTATTACGGATAATTGATTAAGTCGTTGTTTCGCTTCTTTTTTTTCATAAACCACACCTTCAGGTCGTGTGAATCTCCGCAAATCCGAAAACGGATTGAAGAAGTTCGCACGATCCTTGTTGGCGAGGTTTGGGCTTCGAAATCGTCTCGTGACGAGATTACCTCGATGATTTTATTTTATGTATATCATTTATACTGCTTTATACTGCTTGCCAAAATTGTTTGATCGCTCTACTAATCCGCAAAACGTATGTCTAATAAATAATAAGAAATATTGTCAAATTTAAAAATCTTTAGGAACTTTGGTCATGTATCTTCAAGGTCCATAGGAGAAAAAAAAGAAACGATCGAAAGAATTGACCAACTTTTGGCCAGCAGTGTTCCTTACTCGATCCACAGAGAACGTAGAATGTACCTTTCTTGATCTACTGTTCGCAGTGATCTGGAGAATCGAACTTTTTCCCGAATCAATTCGAAAAAGTGGCGTTTCCCTATAAACCAAAGGATTCAGCGAAAGGATCGAGGTAATCCCGCCGCGATGGATTCATCATCCCCCTCTGGATCGCGATGGGAAGAACGTTTCTTCCGGAAATCGACGAGAGGCGAAAAAGTCAGACCAATTTTCTCGGATTGAGGATCGATCCGTCTCGTGTTTTCGACGCGCGAAAACGGTGCTCGATTCTTGCGTGTATGTAGTATGTGTGTAGAGTGTGTGTGGTGTGTATTCATATATATATAGAGAGAGAGAAAGATAGATGTCTGTGTCCGGAATTAATTAAACCGGCCATTTTCCCCCGGAAGATGGCGGAGCATGGTTTCTGCATGCGTGTCAGATTTCTTCGTACGAAAGTTTTCGAACGATTGCGCCTACTCTGCGGATCGACGAGCTGCTCGTTGCTCGCCAACAACTTTCTCGGGGACAATGTTCTCGTGTTTCTGGATCGTTGGATCGTTGGCAGCGAGCATCGAAGAGCAATCGAGTGATCGTGAACCAAATACTGCAGCCGTTGCTGGCCCAGAACTGTCGATGCAACTACAGACGACGCTTTCGAACGTCGAGCGCCGATTTAGCGGCCTCGATCTATTTTTCATAGCGTCGTTCACTCTCTCATAGGATTTACAGAAGATCGCAACGTGTAATTGCTACTTGTAATACCAGGGAACTTTTATTTTTGCGTTGGCAGGCGCTGAAGGATTTCTTGAGATTAAGAGTGTGCGTTGTGGTTCATTGTAACCCTGAATGTATAATGGTTTAAGGATGTTATGATTTATTTGGTGAATGCTATGATTGCATACAGGGTGTCTCAAAATTCCTTCAACATTCGGAAATGGGAGGTTCCTGAGATTATTTGAAGCGACATTTTCCTTTGCAAGAATAACTCCTTAACAAAGTCGCGAACTTCATTTTTGCAAAGGAAAATGTTCCTGCAAATGATCTCAGGAACCTCCCATTTCCGGATGTTGAAGGAATTACGAGACACCCTGTATATACATATATAAAATGTATGAACGATTTATTAAAATATTGTCCGACTACTCAATTCACTCAGAAATAGCGTTTTTGCGATATTTCCAAAACTACTTGGCAGAATTTCCTGGTACTACAAGTTCGTATCTCACGAACCAATAAAACGTGAAATCAATAAAAAATAAAAAAAATAAACGATCAAGACTGTTTCGGCGCTCGGCATCGAAAGCCTCGCGGTGTACGCATGCAAGGATAGAAAACATGTCAACGTGCAGTGATCACGTGCGGATGCAACAAGACGGAGATTTAGCATGCACGGGAGCTCTTGTGGGTTTTTGGCTTTTTCTATAAATAATCGCTTCTGCTGTATATATATAGCCCAGGGTTGTTTTGCATATCTTTAGAAGGTTCGCGCGAATTTTCCACCCTGTTCCAGGTATTCAGTATTCTCGTTTGTACATCTCGTTTATCCCAGTGGAAGAGATTTTCGTCTCGAAATCAAATAAGAAAAAGAGAGAGAGAAAAAGTAGAAAGAACAGAAGTATTAGATGGAAGAGATAAGAATGAGAGAGAAAAACATACGGATAAAAAATAATAATCGACGCGGCTGGTGTTTGATGCTCCCCTAACGGTGTGTCTATGGCTCGTATGTGTGAAATTATGTGTCTCGTGTTGTGTTGTGCGTGTGTTCGTGTTTCATGGACTAGCTAGTAGTATAATATCACTGGAAACTAGTCCAACAGCGATGCGAATGCGTTATTTCCTATTCTTTCTGTCGCTGTTGAGCTGGCTTCCTTTTATCGTCGCAAGCACACTGCCTGGCAATAGTACAGACTGCACTGACAGCTTCAAAGTAACGTTGTTCCGCGAAATTTACACTTCGATCAAATTCGTTTTATTCCAACGTTCACAGTACATCAATTAAAATTCCTTTGTCGTTTGAAGGAAAATTGTTGACGATGAATTTTTATTGACAATTTTTAATGACGATTTTAGCGACAATACGGAAGATGAAAAATTTCTAACGAAATCATTGCCATAATTTTAGTAAACGTTTTCTACAAACTAAATTCCAGAAACGCAATTGCTGTACTTTCGCGAGGTGGTGTGCATGGTCATGATCAAATGCTACGATTCGGACAAAGGTCCTCCGGAGTTTCGTGTCGAATCAAACGATCTTATCAAGATGCGAAAAATTTCGCAGGACATTCCTGTCGTCCTCGTCGAGGAACGCGCGTTCACCTTTAAACGATCGTGTTCAGAGCATTCTCGCGAACAGTGATCGATCAGTACAATTCTCTGATAGAAACAGCTCCGAATGCGAAGTGATCGGATAATGAGCAACGATTCGCGCGATGAAACTAGTTCGGTGAAAAACTCTTTTACGATTCTCACCGATGACAATGGAACATATAAAATTTCATACATATTCAGGACTGATTTGGTGAACGTTTCGGAGGACAGTTTAGAGCTTTCTAAACGTACTGAGAGTTTTGAGTCGACAGGACACCAGCTACTCTCCGAAGATAACCAGAAAAGAAAAATGACAACGCTCTACTTCCATTCTAATAAGCATAAGTGGCCAGGCGATGGTCGAGAGACGATCGGCCGATGTTCGATTATTTTTCGCGCGAGTGATCGAATGATGGAGAGTCGGAATATACAGTTCTCACTCTTGAGACTAGAGTGTTAGCCGTGTCCTAGAGGAATTCCTACGTTTCGCGAGCATTGCAGCCTAGCTTCATCAGAGGATTGAAGACACTCTGCTGATACATTATACATTACACTACAGCTAGCTTCATCAGAGGATTGAAGACACTCTGTTGATACATTATACATTACACTACAGCTAGCTTCATTAGACGATC
Source organism: Lasioglossum zephyrum (assembly GCA_028455615.1). NCBI lineage: Eukaryota > Metazoa > Arthropoda > Insecta > Hymenoptera > Halictidae > Lasioglossum > Lasioglossum zephyrum. The sequence goes on along the minus strand of CM052330.1, from coordinate 6,128,142 downwards.
AAAGATATACTCAGTGATGCCAGAAGGAGGAACTTCTCCCTCCGGCTGTGCCCCCACTCTTACTTCTACTGCGCATGCGCTCCACACGAACGTACCTCTACTCGCCGTGAGACTCACACGGGCGAAGTAGAGGTACGTTCGTGTGGAGCGCGTGCGCAGTAGAAGTAGGGGTGGGGGGCCCAGCCGGAGGGGAAAGTTCCTCCTTCTGGCATCACTGGATATACTGCAGTATGTGTCTTGCGATGCTTGCAAAATACTTCCTCCAGGACATGGCTCACACCCTTAACTAGACTGCGGATTTGATGGAATTTATTAGAACATGCACATACCATTATCAAAATGATTAAAGAAAATATAGTTTTATATTCAGCTCCAGTTTTTGGAATGAATAAACATCCGCAATCTAACGACACGATGGTAGAAAGTCTCGAGTAAATGAGAAATTAAAAAATCGAATGGATGGCGATCGAGCATGGTCGCGATCGTTTCTCGGCTGGGGGCCGGCTCGAAAACTGTCTCGAAACGTCTCGAGCCAGCCGGTCCCGGGCCTCTAAGCACGTATAATATATGCGTTCATATAAGTTCTCTCGGTAATCTGTTCGATGGAGGGGTTGTTTTGTTGGCATGGTGGAGCTTACCCTCACGCCGAAAGCGGCGATCTTCAGTATGCACTCGACGGTGAACATCCCCGTGAAGCACATGTTCATGTACTTCAGCGTGTTCTTGTACGCGTCGCTTTGCCGATGGAACTGCAATGCATACACTGACAACACACACGGCCGACAGAGACAAACAAACATACGTACAAGCGTTAGAGAATCGCGGTGTTCGCGCGGACGCGGACCGAGCGATCGGGATTTCGGTCGCCGATCGCATTTACACGATCCCCCTTCTCCAGCATTTCGACACCCGGTCTCGAGAAAGGGGATCGTTCTCCCTTCTCGGTTTCATCAGTCTCTTTCTCCGACCTCTATCTTCCCGCTATCGATAGGTCGATTTTCACAAGCTCTTTCGATATTTATTCGATTTTTTCGGACACTTAAACTTCAACTTTTTGTATTTATTTTTTCACGCTGTCGAGGTGTAGCTAGACTCATTTTTAATTTGTAATTTTTTGAATATGTCAAGATAAATAATGACAATTTATTATTATTTATATTAATTTGTCGAGGGGATTCGTTAGACGTGTTCTCCGTACTTCAACATTTTCGTCGACTTATTTTTCGCTATTCTTGAGCTACATAAATAAATTTGTTGATTTCTCAAGTTTATTAGTCATAATCAATATGTCGTTCATTTAAATAAATTCATTTTCACTCGACAGCGGTATTAAACATTTCTATTGTTCCTATTGTTCGAAATGCAATCCTGTTTTTAGTAGAATTAAATCGTAAGTGAAATAGGTCCGCGTATGGTCAGGCACGAATATTATCAGAGCATATATGTTTTTGAAATATCACCGCAATATTTTTAGTTGCATCTGCTACTCGACAGCGCTATCAAATGTTTCTATCATTCGAATTCTTATCTGTAAATAATTCTACGATTTCATCGTTCTACGTCCACTACAATAACATCGTAAGTGAAATAGATCCGTGTATGGTCAGGCACAATCACATAAAGGCTTCCCTTCACACAAGAACCATACAAGTCGTACAGTAATGCGTACTAATGTTGTCATATATATATTATTATTATTATTATTATATATATAACAACGTTTGTCAATCGACAGAGAAAGAAATAGGTGGAGATAGAGAGAGATAGAGAGAAAGAGAGAGATAGAGGAAGAGACACATAGGTGTACAATATTAGCGTTAACCTAGATACGTGTATCTGTACGACCCTACCAGGTGTGTACGGCGTAACGATCACATTAAACAGATTGTTTCTTCTTTTATATTGCCAGGGTGAGTAGGGACGGGTTCACAGAGTACTTGTACATTACGTGTTGCTGGTGTGTACTATGGAGTAGCCATGTCAGCGAAAATCTAACTGTTAACACAACATTTATTAACTCTAATAATTCTAATGATTTTAATAATTGCACTATCTTTGCCGCATAATTGGCTGCGAAGTCATTTACCAACACAATCCACATCTGTTTTATTGTTTCACTATGTTTACAAAATTTTCACTAACTTTTAGTATTAATTTTCTTAATCTTAAATCACAGTATACTTGTGATTTCAGGCAGAATTATTTTATTACTTTAAATTTAATTATTTTCTCCGGTCTCTCGATTACAGCGCGAGCTCAATTTGCAGTTTAATAACATAACTGTTAAATATCGGTAGAATTTAATCGTGATGCGAGAGAGACTGTAGAGAGACAGAGCCAGCGCTGACATGACGCACTGCCAAAAACAGGACTGTCGGGAAAACCGAACGGTAGAATCGAGTCCAAGCATCGCGGCCCACCGTGGCAGCCCTATCCTCTCGGCTAGGGCTTCCTCCGTGGGTCGCGATCGGGATCTGGTATATGGACGGTGAATGCGAGAGTGTGTGGACGGAAAGTAACAGTTCGGAGAATAACTAACCCGTCTGTGATGGGTTAGCGGGTCTCTCTACGTCAAAACACAACGGAACAATCTACCGAAGGAACCGCAAACAAGGATGTGAACCGAAAACAGGCTAAGAACAGAACACAAGGTACGAAAATAAACACACACCTCGTCCGGGGTGGTTGAGAAAGGAACGCCTAAGACGATGAAGATGAAAGAAGCCGAGGGTTTATGGAGAACAGAGGCTCGTCAGATAATCCCTCCGCCGTTTAGGTATTCTTTTCTCGAGTCTCGAGGTGTTTCATAAAAGGGGGGGGGGGGGCTGGGTGTTGTGAAGAAAAAACAGAAGGAAGGGGTGGATCGAGTCGTGCGGGCGCCCCGTGCAAACAAACGTGTCTCCGGCAAACGTGGAACGAAAAAACACACATTCAGAGCCGATTCGAAAACTGCGAGTGCGCTCCTGGTCCCGTGGTCTCGGTCCAGCCGAGGTGGTGATGTTTCTTTTGTTTTGTAATTTTTTCGGTATTTTTTTGCGAGCAGTTCAGCAACGTCAGCATGCGATATCCGCGATATCCCAGCGACCGCGACATCTCTCAGCACGATGCGTGCGTGTGTTCCGAACATTTACGTGCCTGCGAGACGCAAAGAGACCCAAAGAGCTGAAGACAGCGAGTCAATACACAGATATTTTGACAGAATATAGGAAGCTTTTATCGTGGAAGATTTTTCATTAATAGTTCGACCAGGCTGTCCACTTCTGTTTGATCTCTTTGCTCCGCGACGGACATTCAAACACCGTGTGCCACCACCCGTGTGCGCTCCATTCCCAAGACCATGTGTGCAAGTAAACGTGTGTGAGCCACTTTGTGACGTAACGCATGCCCAGCGTCATGTTCAGGCAATTGTACGGTAACGCCTCGTTAGATGATCGTCCAGCTTTTTTTTAATTGTACCAAGGTGTTTTATTCTCCAGGAGATTTTCGTTTAGGATTTTTCGTAGCTGTTCGTCATCCAACGAGGCGCCGTGGTATAGTTTTCGGGCTGGTTAAAATAAAAGAGAGGAGAAGTCGCGAGAATTTACGGAACCGGATGGTAATCAACCCTTTGCCGACTAGACAAATTGCTCACTGCATTTACTCGTTGTTGTTCGCGTGGTTATACTATTTAGAATCTTCTCAGTGTGAAGTTGTCTATTTGTAAAAAGAACTAAAAAAATCCATTACTTCTTAACAATTCAACTAGTCTACTATTTTTTTTATAAAATAAATGGACATATATACAAAAGAAAATTTGAACATCGACATTTTCTTCGAATACAGTTGTAAAAATGAAAATCGGATTTGAGACTAAAGATTTTCTGACGAAAAAAATTAAACAACCTAGTCCAGAGGTTTCGGTTACGAAACGTATCGCGACAACATTTTCAGTGCAAGTTTGCCCACTGGAATCGGTCCGCAAAGGGTGTACCTGTTCCTTAGATTTTGGATGAAAGCGTAGCGTAGTCTTGGACTTGTCGGCCAGCTCTCTCTCTGTGCGTTGGCAGCCAGCGATGAAAGTAAACAGTGAGAATGGAAATTGAAAGGCAGAAGGCCACAGAGAGATAGAGACAGACAGACAGAATAGAGCAGAGTAAAGAAATAGAGAGAGATAGAGAGAGAGAGAGAGAGCAAAGGATAGAATAGAACAGTGCTGTAAAAAGTGGTGTGTTGCGGAGTAGTCGCGCGGTGCCAGGGCTCTCGTATATGTCGCAGCTCTTTTTACCCTGTATTTTTTGCTTGGTAAAAAGAATGTCGCGTTGAAAAAAATCGAACGTCTGAAGCCTGTGAATTTCGTGCACGGCTTCGAACCCCGCCACCAGTTCAAACGTGGGCTTGTCGAGGCTTACGAATCGAACACACGCGGTTTTACCGTGTCCAGAGAAATCGGCGTGTTTTCTGTGGTTTCGTGTGGAACGGCTACGGGATCATAGTCGGGAAAGTTTCTCGCAAGAAATCAAACTTTCCAGCTGACTCTTCGTGTCTTCTCTGTCCGAACGACAAAGCTCTTTCGCTAATTCCAGCATTTTCTATGTTTACCAATGAATAAATAAATGAAAGATCATTTGTTCGATTATGAGAACGAAGATTGTCCTTCTGCATAGCTTCGGACACTGTCCACTGTCACGATAAGGCCACAATGCCAGTCCGGCGAGTCAGAGGAGGACAGAGAAGACACTGGCAGCTGGAGAAACGGAGAACGAAAAATTAAACGCTGAAAATGCACGCACAGAAAGTATAAGAAACACCATAGGAAGCGGAGAGTGTCTGAGGAATTGTCAGATTTATGTGGTGGTACAATTACGAGACGATTATTAAGAAATTCTTCTTATAGATCGAAATCTTGAACGTTCATAAAAATTAATAGAAATATTATGGCCAGTAGAAATTTGTAAGAGATTGAATTTAATAAAACAAATATGTTCAGAGACATACTATATGGTTCGTGTATGCACCACCACGAAAAGAAATCGTCTCGTTTCAAAAAGGAGGTTAACAGAAATTTTGATCGGCTTAGAATAGGAGAAGCGGATATTCCAAGGGCGGAATCGAGACGATCTGATGAAAGAAGAAATATAGAAAAATAGAGACAGCAAAATAGACATAGAGAATAGAGAGAAAGAGAAAGAAGATAGTATACAGAATAAAAAAGGAGAATGGTCGAGTGGGTATCGAAGAGGGTCGGGACACGCAAGAGTATCCAACACAGCTGTGTACACGTACCAATGGATAATAACAAGGATGACAATTATACAGAGAGCAATAAATAAATTGGCAGGCAAGAACAACAATGTCCTCGTACAGATATAACGTAATGTCTTACGCTCGGTTCGAATGGTCCTTCGTGCGCGGACGACCACGTGCTCTTGCCGACGAACTCGTTTTTCTTTTTTAAACGATACCTCGATCGGCGACGATCGACGATCTTCGAGCTGCTTTTTTTGCTTTCACCCGTTATATCTCGCGATTTAATCAGCGGGAGAAAATCGAGCACACGCGCGCGCGGACGACTTAAGGATGTTTATGTTGGAGCTGCGATATTTGGATTATTAATAATAATTTATCGTCGAAGCGTGGTACATTGTATTAGCATTATATCTAGAAATATTTTTCTTTAGTGCGTTTGTACAGAAGCCAGAGATGAAGGTACCGTTAATTCGATTATTAATTTTTTTATACCACAGTTCAAACATAAACGTTCCGTGGGAAAGAAACGAGATCCTGGGACGCGAGAAATCGGTTACGGAATCGGCACGACGACGCGTCACGGCGATCGAGTCGAATGAAATCGTTTCCATCGACCGGTCGTTTGTTCGGATCGATCTTTTTACCTGCCGCACTGTTTTCAACCCTCAGCATAGCACATTGTCCCTACATTTGTGACATGTTCATCAACTCGTTTATTCCGTTCGAAGAGATTTTGAAAAGTGCCGATGTTATCTTACATTTACCGATCGTAGAGATTTTAATGGAATTTATGCGACTGTGTCTTTAGAGCGTTAGAACTGCGATGCTAAGGGTTTGTAAGGCTGCAACGAAGACGAAACACCTTCTCTCGAACGATTCCCTGTCGCGGACGATGGAAACGGATCGTGGACAGCTTACCTTCATCATGAGCAGTAACGTGTTTAATACGATGAGACCCATGATAAAATATTCGAACGGCGTCGATACCACTATCTTCCAGATTCGGAACTTGACGCTGTTACGTTCTCTCGGCATATACCTTTCCAGAGGGCGAGCCTGTATCGTGAAGTCTATGCAAGATTTCTGAAAGAGAGACGGGTGGAATTATGTATAGTAGATACACATTCGAAAAGATCAATTTTAGTCCAGTCGGCAGGTTGAAAAAAAGGCGTCCACCTGGAAAGTACTCCGAAATATTAATGAAATTTTGACACGTCATTTAGGGGTACTCTGGGGTATCGAATCTAAGTTTTCGACCTCGATGACCCTGTGCTAACTTGGGGAGGGGAGAAAACCACGATTTTTATAACTTTGTTTTGATTTTTCCCCTATTACTATTTAAAATATCATTAAAGACGAAGAGACGCCACTTTCGTACACATTTTTGATGATATTTTTCAATTTATATAAAAAAATAAGGGTCCAGCGGAAAATCAAATTGCACCACGCGATAGAGCAGACTTTTATCTTTCGAAACCACCCTTCCAACTTTCCAACGTCGACATTTTTTTCGAGCCAGAAGGCACCCAAATTCGACACCCCAGAGTACCCCTAAATGACGTGTCAAAATTTCATTAAATTCGGAATACTTTTCAAGTAAAAGTACCTGGCAGCTCTTACGTACAATAGATAGAACAGTGGAACGAACCTGGTTCTTATCGATTTCGCCGTCTTGCAGTTCGGCCTCTCCCTGCTCCTGGAAAGTGATGATGATCAAGGCCACGAAGATGTTCACGAAGAAGAATGGAAAGACGATGAAGTAGACGATGTAGAAAATGGACATTTCTATACGAAAGTTCTGGATGGGGCCCTTGTCCTCGTATGTGGCCGCCATCGAGTTCTGCAGGATCTGCGGCCAACCCTCGCCGGTCTGCACCGCGAATAACGTCAGCATCGCTGCCATCACGTTATCATAGTGAAAGCACTGGGATTGCCACTCGCGCTTCTTTGGCTCCGGCAGCATCGCGCCCTCATCGAAAACGAAATATTGACCCCTGCGGGAACACACGACGTCACGCGTCAAACTCGCTCGAAACCATCCCCAAATCATCCCTTCAAACCACTATCGTACAGTACTCAAGGTTAAGTGTCACTGGGATTCACTACTGGCTTCCGAACCTAGTGACACTTAACCGTAGACCCCCTTTTTCCTTAATTCAATACTAGATAGCAATTTGTATGCATTTATGACATAAACGAACAGGCGTAATTTATAATAGTATTGATTGTCAATCCATTAAGCATATTAAGAATGAAGAATAAATTTCTATTTCACTTGAGTTCGTTGGAATTCAATTATAAAATTTCTATTTCGCCTGATGTGGGTCATTGATAAAACCGTCCCTAGTAGCACAAAAATATTGGATAAATATTGGATCTAACTATTGCATGCATGTTTAAGAAATGTGAATTGAATGTTTAGAAAATATAAGCAAAATATTCAGAGAATATAAACTAGATATTGAAAAAATATAAAGTAAATATTACAAAGAATGCGAAATCAATATTTGAAAAATATAAATTCAATATTTAAATAACATTCGATTAAAAAGAAGAAAAAGTTTGAAAAAAATATTTTTCTCCTGACATGAAATAGATATTTTCTGTCTATTTAAAAAAAGAAATTGTTACTTAATATAAAATAAATATTGTATGTACATTTGAATATTGAAAAAAGTTTGAATCGCTTTTTAATATTACACGAATGTGTATACAATATTTTTGTGCTACTAGGGGTCGATGAACGAACGTTGACAATTTGATACTCACTGGCAATCCTGTTCCGTATACTTGCTCTCGTCGGTACAGTAGAAGAATTTCCCGTTGAACAGCTGCACCGCGATCACAGCGAAAATGAATTGGAACAATATATACACTATGAGAATGTTAATGACATTTTTCAGACTGTTCACCACGCAGTCGAAGACCGCCTTCAGCTTCGGCACTCTCTTGATCGTCTTCAACGGTCTGAGCACACGCAACACTCTCAACGACTTGATTGTAGAGAGATTCTGCCCGGCCGAGCTGCCGGTCATGTCGAACGCGAACGACACCGCGGCGCATATCACAACCACCGCGTCCATAATGTTCCAGAATTCGCGGAGATACGAGCCCGGGTGAAGGATGATCCCGAGATCGATGATCTTTAGTATCATCTCGACGGTGAAGACACCGGTGAACGCGTAGTCGAAGTAGTTCAGGATCTCGTTCCTCGGCGAGTCCTCCCACACCGGATCCTCGGCGGCCAACGCGATACTCGACAGCGATATCACCACCATTATGAAGAAGTCGAAGTACCTCAGGTTGACCACCCAATGGGCGCCTCTTCTTACGCTGAAAAAAGAAGGACACATCGATCAATCAGATAATCATTCAACCACTAGCTCGAAAAGATCAATCAAACATTTTCGGTAGAAATTCAGCTTACGGATTCGTAGGGGACAGTATAAACATGGAGGAGTATGGCAGCATTGGTTTTGGTCCCGTGTCATCGTCTTCATCCTGCTTTTTCTCTTCGGACGACTGCTTCCCACCTTTTCCGTCTTTGCTGAAATCGCAAACATCCTCGATGAACATCGTCGATTCGCTAATCAATCATTTACAACTCTGCAATGATACCCCGGAGCTACCCCTTGTCACTCTAACCTCATTACGATCAAGAAAATACTTCAAGTACTTTCGATATTTTTCTGAGGATGCAGGGTATCATTGCGAGATGAATTCTTGTTCTGGTTGCTTACAAGTTCTGGGTTGGACTCGGAGGGCAGACAGCGACCTTCGGCGGGCTACCGTCTTTCGGCTTCTGCAAGGACTCGATCTCCTTCTCGAGTTCCTGCGTCTGCTTCTCCTTGTCCTCGCATTTCTCCTCGTCCTCGGCGGCGCTCAGCTCTTGTGCGTTCGCCAGATTGTCGACGGCGATAGCCAAGAACACATTCAGCAGTGTGTAGTTGCCGAAGAGCACCAGCACGATGAAGTAGAGCGAGTACACCATGCCCCTCCTGTGACCGCCTTGCGACTCGATACCCTGGTACATCACTTCGTTCCAATCTTCTCCGGTCAGGATCTAATCAGATAAATGATCCCTCATTAATCACAGTACACGGACAATCGTGTCAATGCTTATCCTCTACAACTATACGAAGGAAAGACCATGTTTCGTGTCTTCTTTCCTTCTCTCTACTACTTTATCGATCCTCTGCTGTCAAATTCTACGCAATAGTAAAAATGAATATGGTGGATAACGATCAATAATTAATTTTATAAGAGGATTCTTCGTTAATTTATTAATAAAACTTAGGTTAATAATTTTCTTAAAATTTCTAACAATTCCAACTGTTTCTAAGACTTTTGTAACTTTGTAACACGATAGCAGTTGTGAAAAGTGGTAATACGTTGCTAACAGAAAATTCTGTAAAGATTAGTATAGAGCATTCTTTGATGCTTGCGCGTGGATATTTGGATACTCACTTGGAAGACAGTGAGCAGCGCGATGGGAAAGGTGTTGAAGTTCGTGGGCGGCGTGCCGCTCTCGAAATTGAACTGGCCGCCGAAAAGCTGCATGCCGAGCAGCGCGAATATGAGAATGAAGAGGAAGAGCAGGAAGAGCAGGGAAATGATGCTACGCATCGAGCTGAGCAGCGATATTACGAGGTTCCTCAGGCTCTTCCAGTATTTGGTGACCTTAAAAATTCGCAGGAGTCTAAGGGCACGTAGGACGGAGAGGCCGAAAGAGCCGGACTTCAACGCGGACCAGATCACTTCGAAGATCGATCCCGAGATCACCACGCAGTCGAAACGATTGAAGCTCGACTCGAAGTATGTGCGGGGGCCGAGTGCGTACACCTTGATGAACATCTCCATCATGAACAGAGCCAGGAACACGAACTCCGCGTAGTCTGAAAACATAAACAAACAAGTGAGACAAATCTTAACGTGAACTTGATCGTTCGGGTAATCGAGGTTTTACAGAGAGCAGTGAATTAAACAACCATATATACTCTAAAGTGGCTCATGTTTGGACTATTCAGGAAAACGTTACGAATGTGTTCGTAAAAGTGTCAGGAAAAAATAATTAACCCTGTCCATCAAAAATACAAGGTTCCATTAGTATAAAAGTTTATTCTAATTTTTTTTAATGAATACTTTTTTATGATTAGTTGTTATTGCAATTTGTTGTCGACTGTATACTGTACAACTTTTGTTGGAAATATTTTTTAATTATATGGTTAAATTTAATTATGTCTACTACAATGCATAATTATTTACTTCAAACAAATAGCGATTACGAATGCATTTTTCTAACAAAAGTTAAATAACGTCGAGTCTAACTTGCCAGTTAAAATTATGCATACCTCTGGTCAAATTCTCCATACCTAAGTTGTAACAGTTTAAAACAAAAATGAACCTAAAAGAGCTATTGATTTTCTTGGATACTACTTTTTACATACACATTGATTTTTGTCGAAGTAAAAGAAATTTCAATGTTCTGTTTAGTCAAATTGATGAGTTAACATTTACATCTTCGGTTGCGTTCCGTATTAAAAAAAAGTCATATAGAGTTTCGGAAAAATTTACCTACAAATAACGAAACAGTATAATTTGAAGATATCAAATTGACAAGAGGGGCGGGCGAGGGTTAAATTACAATTGATAATTACAATGATCTTGAATACCTTCCTGTGAAAGGTGTACATAGTATTGTATTCGGTTTTCAAGAAAATGGCCAACTGAGAGACGCGGTTTGTTGAGGATGATGCTTACAAAGGAATTCGGTGAGCCACGATGGCTGGCCGTAGTGCTCGACGGCTACGCACACGGTGTTGAAGAACACAAGAACGATGACGAACCAGTAGAACTTCTGTGACTTGACGGAGTTTCGGATCCAGAACCTGAACCTCTTCTCCGCCCGCCAGAACTGCACGCAGGTCCCTTTGTCTTTCACCCTCGACTTGATATAGGAAGATCTCGAGTACCCTGCAAGCGACAAACAGATCGTTTCAGTAACCGTCAGGATATAACGATCACGTAGAACGCCTGTTCGAGACGTTTCCAGTCGATCGATCGTCAATATCGAATCTTCTCGGCGAAATTTCGAGTGCTCGGCTGGTTCGTCGAGCGAACGGATCGAAAATTTTCGGATTACGATTCGACTGGCTGATTCGTTTGATTCTCTTAAATGTACACAGGACGGACACGTCTATTTCTAAGCGGCTCAATGCAGAAACGGTGCGAGCCAAGATTTTAGTTCAACACCACATTTCATCTGTTTAATTGTCATTTAATATTCAGTGTAAAAGTTCGTACCGCGGATTCTTTATATTTTTGTACTGATCTAAATAAATTATTGTATCAGCCGTATAATTAATTCGTGACCTCGTCTCCAATTTATCATTCGTCCACAATTCAGACATATTCAAGCCTGAAAATAATCACCGCGATTTTCTCTTAATTTATACGATGAAATAAAATTGATTATTCGAGAAGGTCATGAATTTATTTCGCATAATGTAATTTTAGTTTAAACGGTTTTTTTGTATTTCCAAGTTACTCGAGCATTATCTTTTGACCTGCACCATTTTCGCAACGAACCGCTCATTTCTAAGCGACATATTTTCTAATGAAGCGGTCGACTGTCTCTATATGTATATGGATCAACGATGCGTGTGACTAATCTATCCTAATTAGTAAGTCGTGTAAAGTACTTCGACCCAGTCCGTCTGTCGTACCCCTCTACGGGACGACGCCTATTTCTGGCAATCTATTTTTCGTCGAATCGATTCAAGCGCGCTCCGCGCTTCTAATTTGTTCTACATGAGTCGGATAAGGTTGCTCGCCAGGTACACCAACTATGCTTCTACCTAACGCCGCTCGAAAATATTTCCAAAGTCCCATTGAAATTTACCGAAGAGCGTTTTGCATTCGCTGTTCTAGTTTCTCCACCTTGAATTTCAATGAACACGTTTCACTACTAGAGTTTGTTCATGCTTATTAATTAGACTGCAACTACTGTATTATGAAATTAGAATAATACAGGAGCACGCCTATAGTCAATAAAAATTAAGTTCCACCATGATTTCTTCACGAGGAAATAGCTTCGAGCGGCATATGCACGAGGGCATCACAAGCCCCGCCCAGGAACCACGTGGGCATTGTGGGCCCCGCCCCCATCACGAAGACACGAGTGTTCTCACTCGGAACGTTCGCGAAACAATGTTTCTTCGCGAACGTTCTCGAGTAGCTCCAACAGACAAACACAGACACACACACACGTTTAAATATTTATTATGTATATACACGAGTGTACAGCGACACCAGCCAACAGAAGCAGTTCCTAAAAAAGTGACAGCAAATTAATCGGCGCCTTGGACGTCCTCAGCCGTAAGTCCTAAACACCGCGGTCTACCATTTACACTACCCACAGAGAAGTATCCTGACACCCATCGACAGTGGCGGATTATCGTAAAGAAATTAGTAACGATTAAAATGATTCTATGAATATTGTATTGTTAGTGAAAAAGGTGGTAAACCTTACATTTAGGGGAGCCAGCTCCGATGATCTTGACATATGTTGTCAAGGACAACATTCTAAACAACTTTTGTCATTACAACTATACGGTGCTCGGTCTTAGTTTTCGAGATAATTGCAAAAAACTATTGCTAGTACTAAATTGAGTTTTCCGTATTCCCGCACGCTCCGTGGCAACGTAAGGCTGTCATAGTTTCAAATTAGCTACACCTTACATAAATAAACATAGCAAGAACCCATATATTCGAATGTGACCCATGTGCGATCCAGAGTGGATCAGTAGCGATCAATGTACACATCAGTGCGTTAGTTGCAAGTCTCGTGAGTACTAGCAATAGTTTTTTGCAATTATCTCGAAAACTAAAACCGTTGTTAGGTAGTTGTAATGACAAAAGTTGTTCAGAATGTTGTCTTTGACAACATATGTGAAGGTTAAGGTGTTATCGGAGCTGCCTCCTCTATACGTAAGGTTTACCAAAAAGGTATCTAAGCCGTACTATTAAAAATTCTAGGTGGAAAATCTTTTTGATAAATGTTGAACTTTCATTTTCGATAACAAACTTTGCCATTTGCTTTCCTCCTCAGTTTTACGTTGTGGTACATTAACATAGAAAGATTGAATTTTAGGCACCCGGAGTCTTATAATTCGCCACTGCGGATCGAACGCAGCAATTATGCACCTTGCCTGGCCGCGCGAGGTATGCTCTGCAGCAAAGTCGGATACGCGGCAGCAGCGTTCCTGTTACAATTTACGCGTGTGGATACGTGTTACGTGTCTCGTGTATGTAAATGTGCGTACTGTGTGCGGGCATGTACCAAAGAGAGTAAGTTCTTCCTAGACACATGAGAACACACGATAAGAACACACGGAGAAAAAAACAACTGCAGAAATAAAGTTACGAGTACGCAGCCTTTATCGCGCCGCTGATCAAGAGACTCGGCTGCGCTCACAGTTGTAGTTACCTTTCAGGCTTTTCTTAGGCTCTGAAACAAGCGGAATCAGATCGTTCTCTCTCCCATGAGGCACTGGAATTGGACGCAGCTGGTCTCGCGAGCGAATTTTTTCATTGAATCTCCCGAACAATAAAAAGTAAGTGTTACGGATGTTTTTTTTGCAAAAACAAAATTGTTTTGCTTTGTTTAGCAATCGCTAGCGAGATCACCTGGCGTCCTCGGAGGTGTTTCACCTGCGACCGACAACATTAACTTTTGGTTTAGTTTACAGGCTTGACATTGGAAATCGTAGAATTTAATCGTGGAACCTGTTCGATTTGGATCGACTCCGTTCGAGATTCCGCGAATACAAACAGGGAAGAATGGCGTGTGGCCAGCGCATAGACAAGCCGAAAGAACGCGACTCACCGTCGTCCTGGTCGTCATCACCTTCCTCTTCCTCCGTGTCCGTGCTTCTGCTTTTACCGAGGTTCTTCATCCTCTTCTTTTTCGCCAAGGCTCGTTTCCTTCCTGCGAGAAGACGGTCACAGTCATTTCAACTAGTTAACTATTTTCGTTAAGCGTTAGCTTCGAAAAATACACTGACGATTAGAAATCAATGGAGATACTTCGATCTTCAAAATGAATCCAGCTAGATTGGCATACCGTTTTTAGTTCGTCGAGTATCAGCAATTTGAACATCGATTATTTATCATCAATCTTCAAACCTTCGTCGCAGATTTTTCTCCTTAGTTAAATTGAAATTCTTCTCGATCGAAAGTGTAGTAATATTAATTTTTGTGTTTTCGGCGCACGGTTCGATTGTTAATATATTATCACGGATGGCGAAACATTTACAAAAAAATATTATTGATCGAACCGTGCGCTGAAATACAAAAAGTTTAATATTATTACATTTTCGTTCGAGAAGAATTGCAATTTGTCAGTATATAATTATATGTTTATGTAGATTTTGAAATACGAACCTTCTAATATGTGTAGCTTTTCCTCCTCCGTGGTCCTTTCTTCCGCGAGTATTACCTCCTCTAAAAAGGACATTGAAAACAAGTTGAGTGATGAAATCGGTTTGAAATCGGACATGCGTACCGGGAGCAAGTGAAACGACTAGCCAGGATCGGCGCCGGCATATCGGCAAGGGACAAAGAAAGCTGAATCTATACTCTAGCTTAAGAGAATAGCAAAGGGAATTTCGACGAGAGAGGCATCCCGATCGAGGCTGCTTTCTAACCTGCTTTGCAGATCCAATTCAGGTAACAGTTCAGTTCACGCTCGAGCTGCTGCTGTCTTCGCAACTTCAGGAAGGACTGCCGGTTCTCCACCTTCTCTCTCTCCTTCGCAAACTCTCTACAAGCGTTACAGAGACATGATAGGCCGGTTACATGATGGATTGGGGTGGCTACCCTTCTCCCATCTCGAACGAGCCTCGTGTAAAACCAATTTCTCAAATGTTTCAAAAATGAAAAGATATTAATGACTTCAGCGCAATGGTTCCATCAAATAAAATTCATTTATTTATTTGACCAAATAAAATTCGTTAATTTTATTTGATCGAACCATTGCTCCGAAATCACATCAACTAAAAGAGCTAGACGAACGGTTCTTGCGTAGAACGTTTTCTTAGACTCTACCGAATATCGCAGAATTTTTTCTAACAACATTAAGCGAATTTCAATGTGTTAAACAATATCAAAAATTACTTCGGTATATTTCAGAGTTCACAATGTTACAAAAAAGAATACTGTTGTATTCGGGAGAGTCTAAAAAATCGTTCTACGCAAGACACGTTTGTTTAACATTCACGATTGAGTCTGGAAAAATTCCTAAAGTTGCCTCGAAAATTTTTTCCAGATACTTACACGAGACTCCCTCTATTTCGTCTTAGTCTAGCGAGCGGTCTATCGGGAATATAGTTGCTAGCAATTCGCTGGCGATCGCCTACTCGCGCAGTTACGCTTGGCGTTATCGCCGCTGGGTAATACGATACGTCTGGGACCGTGTGAGAATGAAAACTCATTGTCAGTGAGATTGCTGGCGCTACGAGCTAGGAGAATGCGATTTACCGGTTGCGACTAGCGTTTACCCGGTTCTCGTTACTGCTACCGCTGTTTGATTTTTCCGCTGGGTCTTGCTGAATGTGCTCCCGAATCTTGTCGCAGGACATGCTCGATTCTAAGAGGGAAAACGCGTCTGAAACGTTGCCGACAAACTTTTCTGTCGGAGCCTTTCGTTTCCGAAGTAATTGTGCTGAAAGATCGCGGACGGTCTATTCTTTTTAACAGCATTCCCGATTATCTCGGGAACCGGAGGGTCCTCTGAAGAAGTTCATCTTACGTTCCCGACTCGTCTCCTCGCGTAGAATCGCCTCAGCAAATTGCATCGCGATCCAAGGAGCACAATTCGAGAAACCAGGACCTCGATTGCTGCAGGACCCTTTTGCGGAGAGTGTCCGGCGAGAAAACCGATAAAAAGTATACTCCCGAGTCAATATTTTTTCGAGGGTTTGTTTCGAGTGGAAACGTCGCGAATTGGTCGGTCCAACGGCGTTTTTCTCGCGGGACACCCGGTACGTGAGCAGGGGAGAATCGTCTCTGGATGCGGACAAACAACGGGCTACCGGGGCGACAAACTCGAGGGAAAAGATCGATCGTTTCGAGACCTGCTTGAGTGATCCACTTTAAGTAGGCACTGAACGCAGTCGTGAACAGACGTTTTCTCTTTGCTTTCTGATAAGCCGCCCGCCTCTCGACGCGTGTTCGTTCGTTAGAAAACTCCCTGACGGAAAAGAAAGAAATAGAGATCGTCTGCCATATGGTTCGCGTAGATCCTCGGGAAAACCATGACGACGCAGGATACACAGCGGACACAGGATATCGAGCATCTTTCTTCTCGAGCAGAGAGACACGATTGGATACATTCTGGTTTTCGGAGTTTCTTTTTTTTCCCGGAAAAATTATCGACCCTTATGCATCGGTGTTTCAAGCACCTGTGTGATTTTTTTTCAGAGAGAAATAATCACTTTATAAAATGTAATAAAATATATTGTCGCTCGACGTCAATGAATGCAATTTTTCTTTCTGTAAAAGATCTATGATCTTGTTTATAATATTTACATTCTTTTTTTACTTGAAAAAAAAAACGTGTTCCGTTAGAATCTAGATTTTCAAGCAACGAAACGGCGCTTCGCAGCGAGAACAACGAATACTTGTTTTGCGAGAACAGATTGTTTCGAATTTTTTTCCTGGAAATTGTTCAAGAAGGCCCGCGTTGTTTCACTGATAACTCTTTGTTTCGGACAGTCGTGGATCCTGCATCGCAATAAAAACGCGCCGGTTCGAGAGGAAACGGGAAACAGGAAAGGGAGGCGCGTCTTAAACTTTTTTCATTTGGATCTGTCGACAAGAGAGAGGCTGAATGGAGATACTCACCCGCTCAGAACACCGAGAACTAAGTTCAGCATGAAGAATGAGCCAAGGACGATCAATGGTATAAAGTAAATCCAGTTGTACGAGCTGCCAAGAGCGTCGTTTGTCTGCAAATTTCACCAGAGCCGCGTGAAATATAAATATCGAGCGCGTCTATACCGATCATCGGACTTGGGGGGTGGTTACATTGATTTTACATTGATTTCAGTTTCGTTTCTTTCAATCCCGAGCGGCCACGGGAAACGGCTACGATTTACCATACATTTCCGAACGTTTGATCGAACGGTGATCGAGAGCGTTGTAACTCTCTCGATAACAAATTGTTAAAACGATGTTGAGGGACCACCGTGCACAGCGCCGTTTCCCGGGCAGCACTTCCAATACGATTCGCGATCGTATCGTGCCTGCGATCGGAACCGGAAGAGAATCGATCGGTGGAGCTTGTCCTGTTCTCTTCGGATTTCGATGGAACGAAGCGTAGAACGGTATACACATTTACGTAGTTGCGTGCACACTACCGTCCACGAATATTGAACACTCTCATAGATTCGGAAAAATTCATTCAAAATTATTCTAACGAGTGTTTCGAATTGAGTTTAACCCTTTACACTCGAGTGCCGACTCTGAGGTTATTCATACGACTTTTTATATTATTTAATTTGTATTTAATAAATTACTGACAAATTCAGTGTATGCGAATTGGATCGATTTCATATGCGCGAGAAGAAAGAAATCGTATGAAAGAAAGAGGTTATTCATACGACTTTTTATATTATTTAATTTGTATTTAATAAATTACTGACGAATTCAGTGTATGCGAATTGGATCGGTTTCATGTGCGCGAGAAGAAAGAAATCGTATGAAAGAAAGAGATTATTCATACGATTTTTTATATTATTTAATTTGTATTTAATAAATTACTGACGAATTCGGTGTATGCGAATTGGATCGGTTTCATAGACGCGAGAAGAAAGAAATCGTTTGAAATTGAAAAATCTCCGAGCGAAAAAGGTTAAAATCGTTTAGAAATTGTGTAAGGTACATATATTGGACCGTCGCATTAATAACGTGATTAAAGAAAATTGATTCACGAGCCAACAATTGTAGTGATCGACGTGGAACAAATGTTGAATGATAAATAATAATGAACGGCAGCTGGCACACAATACAAATGTCTATACACACGAATGTATCGTATTTAACACGGTCAAACACCAAGATTTGCAAAGAGGGCTGAAACTGACAGTGTCATACTGAGCAAGGTGAACATATACGTCAGTGTTAGAGCTGTTAAAACATGTTGCAAGCGCTTCTCTTCTTCGTCCCAGTGAACGAACAAGAAATGACGGAAGCCAAACCTGTCATCGGCCAAACACAGATAGAGATAGGTGAAGAAAGAGAGACAGAAGAGATTGAAAGATAGACATAGAAAAAGGGAGAGAGAGTGAAAGAGTATAACGAATGGAAGAATAGATAGAAACACGACACAGAAAATAGTATGAATGATCGACAGAGAACGACGGTTAGTGGTTACACATTTAGATCGACAGTACATAAAATGGAGCATTTCAAACAGGTCACCCGAATATCTCGCTTGGTATCGATCATGGAAAAAAATGCATTCTGAAAAACCAGCTTCGGTCCAAGTTCTCTATAACCTACTGCTATGGATTTTTCGTGAGCTCAGGTAGACATACAAAGAACGTTGTTTTCTTTTTAACGAGAAGACACTTCTTTCGAATTTATATTCTCACATAGAATCATGAAACGAAATCAGTGAATAATATTAAAAATATAATTGATCTCTCTCGAGTTAAATGCTTAAATGTTCAGGGTTCAAAGATATCAGTAATACCAAATTATAGATACCTCGAAATTGAGTGAACGTTGTCGAATGCATTTTGTTTCTACCGTCAACAATAAGTGAGATATTTAAATGACTTGCTCGCAATGTCTCAGTCTGGTTCGCACGAGGGACATAGTGAAAATGGCGCAGGCAATAGTAGGACAGGGGTTACGACACAGAAAAAAGTAGAGTTTGTTGTCAGGCCGACGATTCTTTTCGAGAAGTAAACGTATACGAAACAACGAATGAAACATAGAGAAAGACAAAGGAGAGATAGGCAGTGAGAGGACAGAGAAAGTTATCCGTTGATTTATAACACTGAAGGACATATCTCTTGCTTTACCCAGTACAATATGGCAGTCCAGCCCTCCATAGTGATGCACTGGAAGACAGTGAGCATGGCGAATCCGATGTTGTCGAAGCTGGTGATGCCGAAGTTTGGTCCCTCCCAGTGATCCATGCACGTCGAGACGTTTGCGTCGCACACGTGGGCCCCGAACGGCGCCTCGGATTTGTTGTCCGTGTTACACGGGCTCGCCTGTTCGCCCTCTTTCACGATAAAATCTACAACAGAATCGTCATCAACATCCATCATCCTTTCAACATACGTTCTTCATCAATATTTAATTTATTGCTGATTTAAATTAATAATTATTGAATTAGCAATTTTGTAATTTAAACTTTTTCTTCCCTAACGTTTCGGTTCTGGTTTGGACCCTTAAGTTTATACACAGCAAGTAAGCACTAATATTCTTTTTCCAATTTTTAATTCACCTATGTTACATATATTTTTAAATATTTTTTAGTACAGGAAAAAGTTTTTCAGAATGACGACCTTGACAACATATTTCAAGGTCATCAAAATCGGTGAGGAAGCCCCTAAAGTAAATAATTATCATTGCTAATTAAATAGTTAATAATTAATCGAGACTGTGCGCCGAGATCAGCAACAAATTAAATATTTAACATTTAGGATCGACATAATTGATTATTCCTCATCAATGTTGAGTCGTCTGTGCGCCAGGAACGTTAAATATTTCGTACGTAATATTTTACGATCGGTGCGAAGAGTCGCACAGTAATGGCGGGTTGTTCGGGTACTCACGGATATCCCTGATGCTGTAACACGTTTTGTGCAGGGTTCCCGAATAAAACTCGAGGCCGATGATGGCGAATATCACGATGGCGAAGAGCACCAGCAAGCCGATCTGCAGAAGCGGGGCCATCGCCTTGATGATAGACTTGAGCACCACCTGGAGACCTGTTCGCAAAAAGTTGCCGAGGAGTAATTAGGCCCTACCACCGGCCGTCTTCGAGCGACTATCGCGCGTCTATCGAATCGATTGCTTTTCTCCGTGGGAACACACTATCCCGGACCTTACATCTTTTTCATTACAATCTTTATCCCGGTTTTCGTCCGTCGCTGCTCGGGGAAATCGCGCCCGCGGAATCGCGTCTTCTTCTTCATCTTCTACTACCAACAGCTACTACCATAAATGGCATTTCTTTCAATTCTCATTCATTTACCAACCAAAGGTATTCGATTTATAAAACGATCGCGAACGATCCGGCGGCCAAACAATTGGGATACTTCGTCGGTTTACAATGGACACAGCATACAGCACTCTCAAAAAGATATCTATTTGGGTGGTGCTACAGAAAACAACATAATCGTTCTAACGTTGCAAGGCATCTACGTGTATAGATATATATGTATGTATGTAGAACAATATAGATAATATAGATATATATATGGATACACAGGACGACACTTTTCAAGCCTCGCCCTCGATCTCGCGAACCGTATGTTCTTCCAAACAATATCTCGGATAAAACTTTCTCTGTTTACAGAAGGATCTTTTGCGGTGTTGCGAATCGTCTCCGGGTAAACGTGATTTCCAATTATGAACATGAATCTTCTTCTCTTAAATGGAACTGCATTTTTTCTGGATAGGCGTTCAACATTTTTCCGACAAATATTCTAAAGAAATATCTCTGTGTACAAAAAGAAGATGCTACGAAATTCCACAGTATTAGAAATTTATCATCCGAATATACCACACGCCTATCTAACTGAAAACACGCAGTTGGTAGAACAAAGATCAAGACGATCAACGACCACCGCAAATCCCTCTGCGAACGGACGAAGATTTTCTTGGAAACGTTTCTCGAAAGGAACTATCGTTCGGGAAACAATTGCGCAGCTTCGAATGGGTCGCCCCGCGTACAAAGAGATATACGGAAGATATATAAATGTATATTTATATATATATATACTTGCAATAAACTGACTACCACTGATAACTACGAAACTCGGACGCCCGGAACAACGCGATCGACGAACGCGAGCGTTCCGAGGTGACATAGCGGATCCAGTCGATCCACGAAGTATCCGAATCCTGGACCCGCCAAAAGGTTCTCCAAAAATCTCCACAACGAGCGCGTTCCTCGAGCACCGAACCGTTTTTCACTTTCATTTTCGTTTCGTTCTCGCCGTCTCTTCTCTTTTCTACCCTTCGTTCGCGTTTGGAAAATCTGACCGGAAGTTCGGCTGAACAAAAGTGTCATCTTCATCTTCTTCATTGGTTTCGTTCTTTTCTATTTTACGGTTGGCCCGAGCTGCGTGGGCGGCTCGAAAGGGAGAGATCGGAGAAGAGACGAGGTTCTCAACGATTTCATTATTTTTCTCGACTAAATCGGTAGTTTTTTCCGATCTTTCTCGGCTGGATTCGACACGGCCGATTGTATTGAAACGCTACTCACTCGGTATGCCGGAGACAAGTTTGAGCGGTCGCAACACGCGTATCGCACGCAACGTGCGCAGATCCATATCCAAGTCTATGCCTTGCGAGAACGCCGTGATGAACCTGCCCCAAAACACACACACCCCGCCACACTTTACTACTTACTACTCTATTACACTAATACTCACGCTACTTAAGTACTTAAGCTACACAACTATGTGGTTAACTAGCGTACTATCGCCTAAACCCGGAGGAGTACGTAGGACTGGGATGGAATCGGAGAGAGAGAGAGAGATAGAAAGAGAGATATAGAGAGATAGAT
Organism: Lasioglossum zephyrum; assembly: GCA_028455615.1. NCBI lineage: Eukaryota > Metazoa > Arthropoda > Insecta > Hymenoptera > Halictidae > Lasioglossum > Lasioglossum zephyrum. The sequence continues at coordinate 6,106,103 of CM052330.1, read as the reverse complement.
AGAGTAAGAGACAGTGAGATCGATTGATAGATGTGCAAGCTATTCGACTACAATACCCAAACACTTTTAGAAACGATTACACCAAAACTCCGTAGCAATCTCTTCGTCGACTTGTTAACCATTCAGTCTATCTAATTAATCTATCGGTGGACTCTGAACGTTAACAACTCGCGGAGATTATCGGCAGTTTGCTGGCAGACTGCAAAGCTTTGCGCAAACTCTTCTTTTCTCATCGGTATCCTTAGATTCTTCTGGTCCTCTTACTGTCTCTTCGGTTCAATCCTAAATAGTGAAGTATAAAAATGTTGTGGTCTGTTTTTGCGCAAAGTTTGCAGTCTTTTCTCGTTATGTGATAGGTCGAACAGCTTGCAGAAAGTGAGAGAGACATAGAGAGTTTCTATCGGATTGAAGCTGGTCCCGGACCGCTGTCTTCGGTCCTGTTTCGCTATCGTTGGAACAGGTTCGTTCAACTTGCAGTTTCTAGAACGACGATCGGCTCGCTACGTCTTCTTCGGCTCTAGACTACGTCGCTGAGACTGGTGGGGGTGGATAGGCTAGTGTTCAACACTGTATACTCTACATTCCCAGCGATCGTTCACAGACTATGGCCAGCCAGACAGGGGATCGCTAAGTGGCTAAACGCTGCGTGGACAGGGTACGATGGGTCCGCGATCCGATTTTTTTTACTCGATCGACTACCGATGCTAGGGGTTCTTTTTTTAGCTATCGTTGGGAGCTTGGGATGTTTGACAGTGTCTACCATTGCTATGTTGAGGGGAGTGTAGTTCTAGCTGGCAACCGATTGATGAGGATGATTGATGATTGATGAGAACAGTGGCTGGCTAAAATGAGAGACCATTATTCTGTAATAAAAATGTTCCTTACTGTTGTTCGCTATCTTGTTCATGCTGACCAACATTTGCATTCTGTTGACGAGTAAACCTTTCTTCACTCACGGCGTGTGTTGCTTTGAACTATTTTTTTATGTAGATTAATCATTAGATAAAATTTAAGAAAATTGATTGAACCCTGCGAAGATGATGGTTGTTCTGGTTTGCTTCGTGCAGTCGCCATGCTAACTGCTGAGCTCCCAACGATAAGCAGATTCGGTGGACTAAGGGCCTAGTCTCAGAGGGGATCAATTTGGATGATCTAGGCGAGACGATCATCAACTAATATCTGTATGGGGACGCGCGGGGAGGAAGTTGATACTTGCGGATGGTGTTTATTTATTTTTTTTGATTCTTCATTTGCAAAAGCGACGAGGTGGAACCAATCTTTGCTCTGTGGATGGTTCGATCTTTGTATAAAGATGATCTCCTCTGTTGCTATTCTTTCAACGAACAAAATCCACGATTACAGAGGCTCGTTCGTAGGGATTTCGGATCACGAGTTTCCTCCCACACGCACACACTCGCATCTACATGTCACACGAGATGGTCTGTCGGAGGTGAGTGATGGACAGAGTTAGAGAAAGATAGAAGCTTCATGGATCGATAGTGAAAGGGAAGCTGGTTAGAAAGAGATAGATAGCCAGAGAGAAAGAGAGAGAGAAATAGAGAGACAGAGAGTGAGAGTGAGAGAGAGAGAGAGAGGATACCTCGGTGAGATCTACAATTCCGAGGGACGATGACACGGTCTCTCGAGGGCGTCTAAAGGTACGACTCTCTAGCAAACACGAGCTCGCTCGAATACGTTACTGCTCTAGAACACCTAGTACCTATTTACCAATTTATTAGTCAATTCTATCAAACAGTGACTGTAGCTAAAGATAGAGACTGCTAAGTATAGAGACACCCGCAGGCCGGTAAGTCGTTGTGTGGTCGTTTCGTGTCAGCGTGCGAACAACAATCGACGGCGGTGAACAAAATTGTTTTCCTCCAGAAAGAAAGAGTGAGAGAAACAGAGTGAGAGAGAAACAGAGAGAGAGAGAGGAAGGGTTACAGAAAGAGATAGAGAAAAAGAGAGAGAATGCCTCTCGCGTCGTTTCCAATTTTTCTCCCACGTTCCATTAGCTTTTTCTCGATTTTCTTTTTTTAAATCTCCCGTGCTCCCGTGCTTGGAAAATAGAAAGAAAAGATTTCTTTTTTTATTCCTTTTTTCTCCGATGATAGATCGTCGGTTGCCTCGACGATTCGACATGTGCTCGTGTCTATGTATGTGTGTGTTGAGTGTGTAAATGTTCGTGCGTGTCTGATCTCGACTCCGGAAGTCTCTAAATTAATGAACAACGTGTGCATTAAGAACTGAACAAAACAATAGAATAATAGTAAAACGCAATTGGAAACACTCTAGCGATCTAGTTCACGCAAGTCCTCTATAGAGGCGGTAGAAGGATATATAGAGTAATTACGCATAATATATAGATATGTATTATATGTATGTAGATATATAGAATTAATAATAATAATAATAATATATAATAGACACTCGAATTACGCAAACACGTAGACACAGAATGTAATAATATAAATATATATATAGATATATCATGTATCAAGTAATATATCGATCATCAAACTGTCAACGATCATCTAGCGTCAATCAACTGATCTAATACACCCATAGCCTCTAAGTTCAAACGGTGGTGGAGCATTTAATTCAACGAAAGGGGAGAAACTTGAAACTGGCTGAAACTAAAGACGAAAGTATAAACGTATATCGCTCGAAACTAAATGGACAGATAGTGATAACTAAAGCGGTGATTTAATTTGTAAATAGATTAAGGATAATGAGAGAGAAAGAGATAGATAGATGAAAGTATAAGTGTCAGGAGGTATACTGGTAGAATGTAATTAAAGTTTTAGCATCGATGCTCTGTTCTCTCGGAGCTAATAAACGTCGACCCAAAACCAACGTGTCAACTAAATAGCAAGAGACAGACAGAGAGAAAGAGACATAGTTTCAGACAGACAGTTAAAAAGACAGACAGACAGACAGAAAAGAGAAACTAAATGGTCGACGAGCTAAAAGTATGACTGCGGTTATCGTAAATCAAGGAACAGTATTCAAGAAATAAAACTAAGGAGACTAGTCGAACGCACACAATAATAAACTGCCAGGGAATATAACAACTGCCAGGGGGGTGGTGGGGTGTTATTAAAAGGGGGTGGGGGGCATTAAGTTAGATAATGGGATGGTTTTAGATAATTCTGCTGCTCGACTGTTCTCTGTTTACTGCACTCTGTATATTACTGTTTACTTATTGCGTTCGCATTTTCTGCCGTTCCGCAGGAACTGCGTGACTGACTCACTTGGAATTTTCGAAACCAGCTTTAGCGGTCTGAGGACCCTGAAGGAACGTAGCATACGCAGGTCGACGTCCACGTTTGTTTCGGCGAACACGGTCATCGACCTAATCCAAGGATTACTCTAGAATCTATCTGCTCGGCCTTTGACACCGATCGGCGCGGTATTTTTTTTTCCTTAAATCCTAAGCGCCCGCACGGAGGAACGCCCTTTCACCGCTCGATCGATCCTCCGCTAGCTCCCCTAATCGACCCTTTAACACGCTCACCGTTCCTCGAATAATCTGCTTTCACACTGCCGCACGATTTTATACTCCTCCCGATTAATCGCAGGATCAACGGTCTTGCGCATTCGTTGTGCCGACTGAAACTACCCTTTCATAATGAGTCCCTAAAACTTCGTGTACAATTTTTTTTTTGACCGATTCAATGAATTTTGACAAACAACAAAAGTCGTACATCAATGTTCGAGGAGACATTGCAAAGGGGACGTGTTGTAATTCGCGTGAATCATATTATTCGCGGTCCGTCAAGAAAAAATGTTTATGCAAAAACACTATGAACGTGTGAATAGTACATTTCTCTGGTTTTTCATGATACCCGATGATGATTCAGCGATCGAGGAAGAGAAAAGGCTTTCCTCCCAGGACAGGATCGCGAGGGGTTTGTCGGGGAGGGCGAAACGGATTGCTCGATCGCGGGGTTCGTTCACTCCCGAAACAATTAGGCTCGGCCGAAGTTAACTCGTTAGGGAGTCGATCAGACCTGACCGTAACATTCTCCTCGTCCACTGTTTTCCTCTCCAAACGTCCGCGTTTGCCTCGACAGCCAACGAACGGCGCAGCGGCAACGTCTTTAGGTTCGATCTCCTTTGCGCGTCTGGACGCGCAGCGTTTTCTCATCCAAACGCCTTGTATACTCCATTCGTCATACTTCGCCAGAACTGCGTCAATTTTACACAGTTCTTCAGAAATAAGTTATACTGTTCTGTTATTTGTGTACGTACAGTTTGTTTGGTAATTATATAGGAAAGGTCTGCGTACTCCGATCATGATGAAATTTAAATATGTTACGCAGCAACATATTGGGAACAACTTTTTCCTTTTCCAATATAGGGGTGTCGCTTTTAGTTTTTGAGATATTTGCAAAAAACTATCGCGAATACTGTATTGAATTTTTCGTATTCCTGCGCGCTCCGCGGCAACATAAGCCTGTAGAGATGTCGCTTCTCATCTCTACAACGTGTTCACAAACAAAAAATAAACAGATGTGGCCCCGAAACAAGTTTACGTTGCCGCGGAGCATGCAGGAATACGAAAAATTCAATACAGTATTAGCGATAGTCTTTTGCAAATATCTCGAAAACTAAAAGCGACCCCCTATATAGAAACAGGAAAAAGTTGTTCAAAATGTCGAAATCAATAACATATTAAAATTTTATCAAAATCCGAGTACCTTTTCTATATAATTACCGTTTTTTAATGCAAAACTCTAAGATGTAATGTTAACAGTTTTTGGATTGAAAAAAATATCGAAAAATAAATGTATACCTTGTTATGTGAGCAATCTTTTACCAGTGTGTCAGTTTGACACAATTTGACACGTGTTCGAGTTTGGGCGATGCTCTTTTCAAAGCGTGTGCATCCAGAGGCACAGCAAAGATGTACGACGAATGGAATATGGATAATGAAACGCTGCGTTCAGACGCGCAAGGGAGGTCGCACTTTTATACAGGTCTCGATCGTTAGGCTCGCGAATTCGGTCGTGTGCTCTCGTCGATTAGTATTACACGTCGTACGGACCAAAAAAAAATAATACATATATATAGACAGAGATAGAACGGTGAGACAGAGAGAAAGAGAGTGAGACATATAGAGAGGTGTGGAGAGAAAGAGAAAATAGTGGTGAGCAAGAACGCAAGCAATCGTTCGTCTGTTCGGAGGAGAAAACGAGGGAGGGAACGAAAGATCGTATAGTCGTGATCATGAGAGAGCCGTCACGATGAACACGAGGTTAGGCTTGTCGCGAACTTTTCACAGAATCCCCTGTTTCGATGCTCGCTGCCTGGTCGGCGGTCTCTGATCGGTTCGAACAGGACACACGTCATTGATGATCGTTAGTTAGATGATATTTAGTCATGATTGTGTCTGGCGAGGGAATATCTCTGTCTAGGGCACTCCGAGTATGATCTTCTCGTTGTCTGAATTCTCCCCAAGCGGTTAACATTAATAAACGTTCGGTTGTTGCTCGATTTTATGTTGCTTTAAATGATGACGTAATTAATGAATTTACTTGAGAAAAAAATATTCGGTACTCTCTACAGATACGTTTCATTGCGCCTGCAAAGTTTGAAAATTCCATGTTCGACAGTTCTCTTGAAAATAATTGATTCCAGACAATTAATATTGTCTGGAACCGATGAGCGTGTGTCTCTGTTCAAACCGAGACTCGTGGAGTCGATAAATCGCAGGTTCTTTCTATTATGACGAACCGCGTGACTGAGACTCCGAGTCTCAGTGAACGAGAACGAGTGGAAGATTCTCGAGAAGAAGAGATTGAGAGATACATCGGTATAAGATGTGAGATATACCGGGTGAGTAGTGAGAAACTGACCAGAACCGTGTATCTTGTAGAATCGATAATAAAAGAGAGTATTGGTTTCAATGAAAAGTTTCTCGGAACTCTACGAATTTAACAAACTAAACAAATAGATCATTTATTGGACTTTATTTAATTTTCCAATTTTCAACACAACTTTCGAACATTCTGCTTTTCACGAGTCACCCCGTACACCTGTTTACGTTCGCAAGGTGCTCACGCAGTTACTAGAGCTTTTCTCGTAAGCGATAAGTGGGGAGAAATAAAGTGAAAGAGTGCTATTACTTTTGACAAATAGAAGGTGGTCTTCAATTGTTTCAATGGCAAGTTAAAATTTTAAGACGAATTTGTATTATTACGTTTTGTACAATTTTTTTTATTGAGAAAGGTGTTCATAAGAGTGGTGGCAAAGAGATGTTGTTTTTTATAACTTACAACTACGTGCTAATTTATGCTTTTACGTTTTGCATTTTCTCCATATGCTTATCGTTTACGAACAGAACGCTGACTGATAACTGCTGTAACACCTTGGACATGTACAGTGCGTATCATAAATATAACAACACCTCAAAATTTTAATAATTTGATCTTTCCAAAATAAATTATACTGCAACATTGCTTCTATTTTTCTGGTATGGTCATCAAGAAAACGTGGTAAAATGATCTTGAACAACGACACTTCTATAAATTATTGTTAACCTTGCAGATATCAAATAATACATACAGCATACAAATTATTATTGATCATTTGGAGGGGCAAGATGAACTGAAAAATTAAAAATTTTAAATGTACATAAACAAATTCAAGGTGACCTTTGCAAATTTTCGGTTTGACTCTAAATCGACTGCTCATCGTAATAATTTCTTATAAATTAAGAATAACGTTTATATCAAACATAATAATCAAAAACGTATCAATCCTTGAAACGAGGTACAACCGAAACATGAACTTATAACTATCAAAGTATAACAATCAACGTAAAATATTAAAGTTCCAGACAGTGAATACATTGAAGTACCAAACTATTAAAATATGGACGCGTTGGTATACCGATGATACGCGCTGTTCAACCCGGAAGAATAAAGAGAAAGGGAGTTACAGTGATAGAGAAAGAGAGACGGAGAGAGAAAGAGGGTGAGAGAGAAAGAGAGGAAGAAAGAGGTCGAAAAAAACCCCGTAAAGAGTCTGGACGCGTGTAATATTAGAAAACAGTGGTCTCACCCGGTCACCACGACGAAGAAGTCCATGATGTTCCAGATGTTGCGCAGATAGGAGCCACGGTGGAGGACGAAGCCAAGGGCGAGGATCTTGAGGCTCGCCTCGACGCAGAAGATCCCGAGGAAGTAGATTTCGGTGGCCTCGAGCTTCTGCGCGAGTATGGTCTTGTCCTGCTTGGGCAGGTGCTCCTCGAGGGCGAGGACCACGCAATTGGCGATGATGGTGAGCAGGACGGCGTACTCGAAGGGCGGCCACTCGATTATGAACCGAGTATGCTTCCGGATGCAGTTATCCTCCGAAAGGATGAACAACGACGTGGTGCCCTTGCCGCCTCCCCCACCGCCACCCGCCCCTCCGCCCTGATCCCGGCCTGGCGCCATGTCCACCAGACCAGGTACCTAATTCAAACCATCAATCCTTCTTCAAGCCATCACATCCAACTTCAATCTTTATATATTTGATTGTATACTTGCTCTAGGAAGAAGTTCTTCCCACGTAATTTCAAAGAATGTTCTGATGTCATTCTTTTCTCCATATTACTACTAATTTACTACCTCTAGTCTACAATCTACGTGCTCTAGGAACAAGTTCTTCCCACGTAATTTTAAATAAGGTTCTGACGTCATTCTTTTCTCTATATTGCTATTATCTTAGCAATCTACTAGCTCTAGAAAAACTTCTTCTCACGCAATTTCGCACAAAGGTGTACTCCTTTGTACTACTATATTCGATGGTCTACTTGCTCTAGGAACAAGTTCTTCCCACGTAGCTTCAAATAGGGTATCCTTCTTTTCTTCATGTTACTATTATCTTAGGCCATCTATTAGCTCTAGAAAGAACTTATTCCCACGCAATTTGGCACAAGGGAACATTCCTTCGCTCTACTATATTCGATCGTTTACTTGCTCTAGGAAGAAGTTCTTCCCACGTAATTTCAAATAAGGTTCTGACGTCATTCTTTTCTCCATATTACTATTATCTTAGGCCATCTACCAGCTCTAGACCCATAGCGAAATGTTGCACTCAGGTCTTTATAAATCTAGGGTATTCATTAAAATTCGATTACGTTTACTTATTAACACGTTGACTGGCACGGTTGGTAACCGACGGTATTGATTTGCCTGAAAACGATTCTCACGAAATTAGTAACACTGAATGTCAATTTATTCTGAACGAAATTATAGCGTAAAGTGTTCATTAACGAATAAGTAGTAATAATTATAAATAACTCTCATCGTTTATCCGAATGAAATAGACGTGTGAATCTTTTTACTCGAGTCAATGTAAATAGAACGTTTATAATGAGATAGGTTCATAATTAAGAATACAACGGTTTAATTTTTCAACCGGAAGGTTCCCTCCCAAAAAAAGATAAAAACAACATTTGCGTAGAAAATCTTCCGGCGTGCAAAGATCTCGCAATCCCTGGATTGCATTTCCGAGCTAATGCACGGGCCGCCCGATGTGTTTCCGTGAAGTGTGGGTGGAGTTTTAGTCGAGTAGCGAGCAGGCCCGAGCCCGGAAGAGCCTCGTCGTCGCGTAATTCGCGGTGGTTCGCGAGGGTTCGCGAGGGTTCTCGCGAAAGAGGGGAGCCTCGAGGATTCGCGAGAAGCCGCAATTAACGAGTATCTCAGACGAAGCTTTCGCAAGCTCGCCGCCCTTACCTCCCCTCCAAAGCTAGTCCAGTCACCGAGACCACTCAGTCCGGCCAACCTCGGCCTTCTCCTGTACTGACTCGCGTATCCAGGGTCCCTTTGTGCCGCCTCTTGCGCTGCCCACCTGCAAAACACACAAGATGAAACGGTTAGCGGTGGCTGGGAACAGAGTAACATCGGACAAGGTGCATGCACACGACCGTGGCCGCGGTGCACCGCGTCAGCTGCATCGCGAACGCATTCGATCCCTCAAACGTGAGATCAACAAATCATTTTCATTATCTTGATTTCGGGTGAGAAATTATAAGATCTGAGGAACGAAGCAGCTCCTAAAACATTCATCGAGGCGCAAATGGAATTATGGGACCTCTCTAAACAATCCTATAGGTGTGAAAGAACGTAGACTCCATAAAATGGTATAAGACTTCCTGAAGGTATAAAACTAGCCCCGAGAAAAATTGCAAGATTCGATAAACGAAGCTCAGGAAACAATTCTACAGCTTTAAAACATTTAGCGTTCGAGAAAAAATTGTAGGAGCCGAGGGAAGACTTTGAATCTCGAGTAATAAGTTACAGGATCTATTACAAAGCTAGAGCAAGGTCCGGGAAAGACCGGAGGCTTCAGGAAAATTCATGCGGAGTCGAGGAAAAATTGTTCGGGCTCTTGGGAAAAGAGTTTTAGAGTTCCGAAAGAAATGATCGCACCTCGAACAATATTTTGAAAATATGTTTCGAAGAAATAAATAGGAGGATCATCCTCGAATTTTCCACGGACCGATTCGCCAGCCGATTCCAAAGATTTTCGCAATATGGCGACCGTTAATGGCCGTCACGAGGCTGCAACGCGCTAATTGACTGCATTAGCGGCGGAGACTTTCGCAGCAGTGGATCCTCGTCCTCGAGGGAAAGTGCAATCAGGCTGTGCCGGTAATGCAATAATTCGCGGCGAGGATCGCCTTCCGTTGCACCGGTGCATCGGCTGCATCGGTGCATCTCCGTGACCGGCTGTACGACGCGCTGCACGAAGCGTATTGTCGTGAAATTGGGTCCTATTCAACGGACCTTGATTTTCCATTCAGTTGCTTGATTAGGTCACTTAAAAATATCGGGCACGTCTACAAGACTGCACGGTCTCCAATTTTTGCAACCTCTAATTTGCTTCGTTGTCATCCACGCAATAAATACATTTATTTCTTCAAGATTACATTGAAATATAAATTATGCAGTTTCGAAATGAATCGAATGGTTCAATTTTCACAAGGTAACGTAGATGAGATTATTCTCTAAATTGTCATATAAAAGTGAAACGATTAAAATTATTATTATAAATATATTTGATAATTTCCAATGGGGAAACAACTTTAGCGTTTGGACAAGAATAAAAAAAAGCCTCAGCAAGAATTGTGGAATTGGTATGGTTTTCGAGGGCGTTTAGGTGAATTCGTCGGCTAGTTTCGTTCGGTTTCACCGCGGCCGCGCGGTTTCGGCCGTTCTAAAAATAAATAGGAAACCTTTGCTGCTGAATTTGCAGAACGGCCGCCGCGGAATATGTTCTTGATCGATCGATGTCGCATTCGAGGATGTTCCAGGGATCCCTCTCAAGTGCTCTTTAAATTCTTTTGAGAACGCCGCGCGGACCACGAGCCCCCGATCCCTTTCATTCCGGCCGTGTAACGAGAATAATCGAATAATGCACGATTTTTTAATGGCGAACTTCCGCCGTGACCGATCGAACATCTCGTTCGAGAATCTTGTCCCTTGCCACGACCCTCTTTTCCCTTAGATCGACGCTTCTCTACAGGAATTAAACATTTGAAGAATACGAACGACGTTTGTGGAGCTTTCACCGCAGGCTATTTTTTCTTTCGCATAAAAATCAGCAGTCTAATTATAGTATACACACCGCGCTGGTTATTTAAATGCAATTTATTCCAAGAATGGAATTTCTATGGATTCTCAAGTGCACGTGGCAATAAAAACTCGTCCGTGGGTCCGCTGAAGGAGAACCAGGACGAAGGAGCCGCTAGGCTAGTAATTTTCGCGGGCGTCAGGCAAATTACGAAGCTTCACAAGTCCCGCGTCTTGTAATTCCAAGCGGGAGACAATTCTACTCGACGAGCTCTCCTCGACGATTCCGGCTGGAAAATGAGAAGGAACTAGGGACGATCCGAGGCGAAGAAACACGCATGGTTAGTCGAATCGGAGTATCAATCTTCGACCACGTGTGTCCCTGCGTTCTATTCTCGCTTCTCCTCCGCACAAAAGGGTGTAGGCTATTTTTTATTTTGCACATCTGATCGCGATTGCTAGCGGCGATGCGTTATCACAGTCTTTGCTGCGAGTCCTTTGCGATTTTAAAGCTATGAATGAAAATTATAGGATTCGTGGGACAGGAAAGGATAGAAACGAAGGAGAAATTCTGGACACCGAGAAAAATAATTCTGTGGGCCTAGAAAAAGCTCTGGGAACGAAGGAATAATTCCAAGATCCAAGATAAACGTTTAGAATAATAAATGAGAATGATTTTATCGGCACAAGATTCGATCATATTCCACCATGAAAAAAATTAATATTTACGATCGAAATAATAAAAATCTTTTAAACGTTTAGAAGTCGAGAAAAAAATTTAGGGATCGACAAATTCTAGAGACTGCGAATGAAATTCTAGGAGTCGAGAGAAGGCTCTAGAATCGAAGAAAAAATTCTAGCTACCGAGATAAACATCCAGGGACGAAGGAAAAATTCTTGTCTGCGTGTTTCACTTAGGGGAACCATTCACAGGACACCAACGAGCCTCAGGGTGGCAGTTAGAAGTCTCCATGCAGTTCTTATCCGTAGAAATCCCCAAGGGGCTAAGAAAAGAGGGCAATACCAGCTGCAAGGAAGTTGCGACGAACTTGCATTCTGCCGGTGCAATTGTAGGAATCGCGAAGCCGAGAGAAACTGATTCAGGTGTGGCGCGAGCTCGGCCATGTTTCATAGAGTGGTTAAACGGTAGAGGAACACGATCGAGTCTGAGGCTGCTCTTTGCCTGAGATTGTCGGGCGATCCGCTTTCTCCTTCAGGTTGAGCCGCTCTGAATTATTAAAATCGAAGCCGGAATAATTGATAGGAGCCGGCTCCGAGAGATCGATATGTAGTACTCTCGGAAATGAGCCTGCACGGACCGACTCAAACTGACTTCGCGACTTCCAACACGCGTGACCAATCGCCTCGACCTGACCGGTGCATCGCGAGACTCTTTCGGTCGCCACGGCGATCGTTATTGCAGCAACAGGTGCAACGATTTTATGACTGCAACTAATTTTGTTTTCACTTCGGCGACAGATTCTCGGGGAAGTTTTCCGCGGCTATGTGCGAATCCGCTGTTTATATCTTGTTTGCAGTTTTTCGAAGAGACGTTCGGTTACCGTGTTTGAATAAATATTTACACGAATATACGAAGCAGTGATTTCACCCTTGCATTTTTATTTTAGTCACTGTTTCTCTTGTTAACTTTGTTATTTAAAAATTTAAAACGAAAACGTGGAGCGCGAGATGCATCAATTATGTATTTCATGCACCCTACGTTGTTCGTTTTAAATCTTACAAGTATTTTCATAGCAATTCAAAATTTATAATCACAATTTTTCACCACTGTCTGTACGAGTTGAGAAAAAATTATTTTATACTTTTTAGTCCGTTTTTAAAAAATTATTTCTATTTACATAATTATTTTCTGCTAGTCTTGTGTATGTGAACTTTTTCAATACTTAATAAATATTTAATTCTTATTTCACCGAAACGGATAGACTTTTTAAATAATTTTTTTGGAAATTGCATTGTCACCGAACAGACAGACAAACAAACAAACAAGAAAGCGAGCTAATAAAAACGTGGTAATGTACATATTGTATTTTTGAGAAAATCTTTAGTATGAGAAATTTTTTAGATCATTCTCGCAGGCAGTTATTTCTCTGTTTTTCGATAAACATACTTGCATGTATTTTTAGTCATCGATGCATGACCATCGTTTCCCGCGACCTCCTTTCACTTTGTAACTTTTTTAATTTGCTTTTTTATTTAAAATGGGATGGAAGGCGACATTATTTATGGGGCGACCTAATAATTGGAGGATGCACAAGCTTCAGTTAACGAACGGATAGATACTATAAGAGTATTAAAAGATAAATGAATTGACGAACCCGAAAAAAAGCTCCACAGATTTACTTTCGCGAAGAAGATTCGATCGAACGCAGACGCTGCGCCTGGAATTCAGTGGAGTGGGTCGGTCGATGGTCAGACAGTCGCGCCGACCCATATTAGTTTAAAATGCAGTTCCAACTGAACATAAGCGACAAAAGTGCAACATAATTTTCTGGTAAATTATAATTAATCAATTTATACGATTCGAAAGACTCGTAAACGCGACAGAAATACGTCAAATGTTGCTCACTTTTGCATACAGATAAATAAAAAGTGACTATGGAGAACTGAAAATAATTTCATTCAAATAGAATTCTTTATTGAATTACCGTGCGGTGTCTAATTGAATCGCCGTGAGAATCGACTGCAGATTGTTGATAGTCACTGGTAGCAGAAGAGTATCGCGGTGTTGAATTCGGGAAATCAGAGCGAGCGGACGAAAACGAAGCCGGATTGCAGCTAAGCGCGATAATATTTGGCCTTCGATTCCGGGTCAACGACCAACCAGGCGACTGCGCTCGAAGGCCCTTCGATTTCCTCAACGAAAAAGTATTCCACGCGTACACAGGATATTCGCTTCAGTTACTAGCATTTTCTCTCGTGATAACCAGGCTGCGATCCTTCGTGCCTCTATCACGTGTCTAAACTCGCGAAGTATCGGTAACCGTTTGTATTAACCAAAATCACAGTTAATTTCATTCCATTCACGCCAACAATTTTTTGGAACTCTTTAAAATAAGATCTCTCTTAAACATTACTTTCTTCTAATTTTTTTATAACCTGTGAAGATTGAACAAAAATATACAAACTATTATCAGCTTTACCAAGGAAACATTGTTTTAGGAATTGTCTTTCTCCAGACAAAACTTTCAATTATAAAGTATAAATTATAGCTAATTTCATTCCTTTCACGCCAACAATTTTTTGGAACTCTTCAGAATAAGATCTCTCTTAAACATTACTTTCTTCTAATTTTTATATAACCTGTTAAGATTAAACAAAAATATCCAAACTATTTTCAGCTTTACCAACGAAACGTTGTTTTAAGGATTGTCTTTCTCCAGACAAAACTTTCAATTATAAAGTACATATCGAATATAAAACAATCCACGATAATCACAATACGAACGTCGTTCCGACAATTCTCTACCCAGAAATAGTTAAAATCGGTTTCTACGAATTCAGTTCAAGTTACCGTGACCGATAATTAAGGGATTCCAGTCGCGCTGCGAGAAAATGGTTGAATTGTCGAACGATTCGATTGATCGACGCTGCAGTTAACGAGCCGGCGCGTTTGCATTGGCCCACGGTCCACCTGGTTCAGAACCGTCCCTATGGTGTCCCATAGATACCGGGGACCGTGGGACGCGTAGATCGACGTCTATTCGCGGCAACTGGGACGGCACTTAAAAGTTTATTATGGCTCATCAGTTATCGACGATACTTCTCCAGAGTTATTAATATCTTTCGAGAAATCAATATGAAAGACGTGACGCCGCCGCGCTCCGCAACGGCACGAGGTGCACCCCCTTGAAAATTGTTCTATCGGTGTGCATGATTCTCGCGTTAACCTTTTCAGAAGTCGTTTAGTCAGCCACTAGACTCCTTTTGCTCCTCTCCTGTCCCCGTGCGCTCCTGAACAGGAATTTCTTGCTGCGAGACAGGGAGAGAGAGAAAGAAAACATCTTGACATTCTTCCGTCTACGACACGCGGCTGCATTATTATCCTTCTCGATAAGGAACTCTTCAGAGAGAAGGACAAAGGTGCGCAGAGTTCATCGAGTTTGCTAGCCACCTGCAGGCTATGCACGCGACCAGCTAGCCGTTTCGCAGAAATCAGACGCCCCTGATAGATACCGCAACAGTCCGCGCACGCGCACAGTTTACGAGCGAAAATCAAATCATCCACTCGTCACTCGAATCTGCTGATATGCGCGAGACAGATGTGCATCTTATCTGCGAAAAATTGTGTATCGCAGAAGTGATAATTAGACGTTTACGCGTTTATAGTAAAATCGAGTATCTTCAATTGTATTCATGTAAATTCCTCGAGTAAATTCAAGATTGTTAAGAAATTCCAAAAATTGAAGATGTCGATGTTAAAGGTAGAAATAACATTAAATTTAGTTTCTACTTCATGCAATCTTTGCAGACAATTTTTATTTTGCACGGAGATCCGCAGTCTATAATAATTTTTTGATTTTGATTATTTTTTTCTGACAGTTTTATCCAGTAACTGGAAATGATTTTTTCGGCGCACAGGTTCGATCAAACTCTACACACTATACAGCTATTTTGTAAGAATTATGCAAACCTTTCGATTCAGATTTGAATAAATTTTGGTTCGAGATCACGTTTGCTATTAAAAATGTTTAATAGTAGAGGGAAAGAAAGGTGGTGTTTCGTTCTAGACAGTCCTTAAACATTTTTAATAGCAAACGTGGTCTCGCACCAAAATTATTCTGTGCGCCGATAAAATCATTTCCAGTTATTATCTTAATATGATCGACATAACAAAAATCCGTTTTATCGAGTCTGTGGGACAACATATTATGGGATTTGGTATCGAAAGAAAACTATAAGAGGGTTGTCGATAGTTGCATTTTTCCGAAAGGAGGATCAGAAATTTTCGTTCGCGTTTTAATCGGAAACAGGAATGGTCTAGAGGCAACGTTAACGTGTTAAAGATAGCGATCATGGTATCCAGATGGAAATCAGGGAAGAGAGTACCAAACCGAACACCACAAGTCATCCTTGCACCTACATCAACGTGGTCCGAAGCGAACGCAGAGCAAGAAAGAGGGGTTTGTCGTTGAACCGTGAACCGAGGGAAGATGTTTGAGAGGTAGCAAGGGTAAGAGGGTAAGAAAGCCGTCCTCGAACGACAGGGATGGAATTGGCGGTCGTCTAAGCCGTAAGATACATACACGGCAGCTCTTTCTCTCTCTCTCTCTCTCTCTCTCTCTCTCGAGTACACCGGTGCCACCGCCCTGACTAGTTTCTGGCTCGCAGCCGAGTCTCAGCTCTGCGCTGAACAACCGGTAAATCTTGCGCTGCGCGCACTCTACCTCTGAGATCTGCCTCCGTCTCATCGGGACCACTGTCCTCTGATTAATACGCTCGATCGGTCGCTTATTTCCTCGTTATCGCGAGGGAAGGTAAATCTAAAGAGTATTCAAGAGCGATCTAACAACCTAGTTACTTGACAATCAAGTTCTCATCTTACTCTGTAATCTTGCTAATTGCAACATTAACGTATTGATATTTAATGGCGTTAGTTTTATGATAATCTTTATTAGGTAATTCTACACCTCTGCAGATGAAGCGATAACACAGTTCATCATTCAAACAAGCCAATCCACCATCTAACTCGTTCGCATATTCTCTTTCCATCGCTCGTGAGATAATCATGTAAGACAGACGACAATCGCACAGTCCAATCTAATCTCAAAGCTGTGTTCGTGAACTTCCAGCTGGAAACCCTGGTTATTTCTAAATCACCATCGCTCTATCTTATAAAAGAGCTTAGAAAATATAGTTTAGAAAAAGGGAAGAAAATAAAACCTTGAAAGTTTTCAGTCTTCCAAACAGCTGATTCAAGTCTACTACCGTCGACGACCCGTCTACGTACCGTCCGCTGCGACCCGCAATCCCCAGTACGTAGATCAGGGTCGTTCGGATGACGGCGAGTACCGGTCGAAGCATCTTTGGCTTTGGTTCGCTGCTACGTGGAAGAAAACTGGACAACTGCGCTCACCATGGTGGAAAACGGGTCGGAAGAACCCGCGGAGTACCCGCTCGACCGTCCAATAAAACGGATAGGGCGTCTCCCGGCGGCCCAGGTCCGTCGCGACGCCGATCGTTACCCGAAAAGCCGGCTAATGTCGCCCTCTAAATGCGCGAAACGATCTTGCCAAAAATCACCGAGAGTCCGATGAAGCAAGCGTCGTGGCGCCCATCCATCTCTCTCTCTACCACTCTTTCTGGTTGTAACTGTGTCTCTGTCTCTCTTGGTCCGATACTCTTCTCTAGCATCCGTACGATATCGAGGCTACCCTGTCGGCCGACGTTGCGGAGCCACCGTGCGAGAGAGAAAGAGAGTGAGAGAGAGAGAGAGGGTGGCAAGGGGTGGGTTCCCGGTGACGTCACCTCACCGCCATTTTGCCCGATGACGTCAACCGAGCCACGACCACTACGACCGCGACTACCGGCTGCCTCTGCCTACTGCCTAGCTCTGACTACCGCCGCCTGCGTACATCAGAACCTTCGCCCCGCTTTCCACGGGCTTCTGTTCCACCGACCCGCTTCTATGGGGACCCACTGTTAACACTTTCACCGACAATCATTGTTAATAGGCCCTCCCCAACCTGTTCATTGCGTGCGGGAACGTTACTCGTGATTCTTCTACCTCAAACGTTTTTCCTAGTCCAAAGACACAGGAGCTAAGTTAACAGATTTTAGGATAGGATTGTTAAAATGTACGGTTGTATTCTTAAGTTCGAACGAGGAACAGTCGTTGACTGCTTCATCAGGTTTTGGCTCGAAATCGCCGGTTAACAAGTAGCGTACCATCAAGCTCGTGGAGGAAGTAGAATTGGCAGGCCATGATCAGACGAGTTTCACCTTTAAGAATGAACCGAGCAACAACCGTATGAGACATTTCACAATACAATCACCATTTTTTTCAATCGATCCTCGTTATAGTTCTGTGACGTACGAATCAAATGAAATTCTTTTCACTTAGAAAACAGACACTATCGTATCTGACCATTGGATGATAGCAGACGCGATTAAATATTAATCGAGATTTTACTTAAATTTTTACGATAGCATCAGATATAAGAAATATATAAAACGCAGAATTTTCAATCGACCTCGTTATAGTTCTGTGACATACGAATTAAATGAAATTCGATAAAACCAAAAATATTATTTATCTTTTCACTTAGAAAACAGACACGTAGTATCTGACCATTGGACTATAGTAGACGCGATGTTGGTAATATTTGTTGTAAATGTTAATCAACATTTTACTTAAATTTGTACGACAGCATCGGATTAAGAAATATATAGAAAGCAGAATGTTATTTACGACTTCAGCGAGCATTCGGACGGATTGCACTTTTAAGAATGAACAAAGCTACAACAGCATAAGCTACGAGGTTGATTCATGCACGAAACGATTCCGCAGACGCTTTCGAATGCAACGGAGTATTATTAAGTAATTTTTTAACGAGATTCGCAACCTCGGAGGTCGTTTAACCGTCTCGTAGGTCGGCGGAGGGCGATCCTAGACCTTCGAAGGTTCACGCGCACCTCCCTCCACCTTCCTGCGCCCTCTTGCATCCTCCTTCTGCCGTTTCCACTCGCGCAACCCCTGTCCCTGCACCGGCGTGGGTGTGCACCCGATTATCCGGCCTGCATTCGTAGGCAATGCGTGGATTTAGGTCGAGACGCGTAGGCAGAGACATTTGGGAAACACAATGCGGAGACTGTCCGTCTTCCTTCTCAGCTGAAACTGTTCCAAACCTATATTCCACCCTCGACCCTTTAACCCTTAGACGACACCTATCTTCAGGAGATCGGACATTTCGTGACAGATCGTCCGATCTCAATGGAAATTCGCGTGGACATTCCGACGCGATTGTTAAATCGATTTTACGCATTTATATATCAGTAGGTCAATCGCGAAATAGAAAAAAACACATTTACAGAATTTGTAAATGCTGCTTTGCTATTTTCAATTTTAGAATTCCCAGGTTGAACGGTTCCGTGTGTATTGGCAGATTGCATGAAAATAATATTAAGAAGCTGGTGTAACTATCTTTTCATTTTAAAGTTAATCAATCCAGCTTGTAATCATACACTCTTTTCAAATGCCTTAATAGTTTGAGCAGCCATTGTATTCAGAGAACGAAAATCCAGAACAGACTCGATAAAATTTGAAAATAGGTGGTCGTTTATCGACGTAGACGATGAAAGCAACCGAGGCTCGCAGTATCGAGTTTTCTGCTCGGTTTTAAACTATCGAGTGGTCGATACATAGTTGAGCGTGCGCTCCGCAATATAATTTGTTCCGCTGATTATTAAATTCGAGTGGAAAGTATTTTATCGGGGATAAATTCCGATATTAATACAATCGATTAACAAACTCGCGAGGCTTCTTTGTATCCTTGTAGAATAAACATAATGCAACGGATTAAATTACACTGTCCAACAAGTTTCAACTTTTTTCATGTTTCCATACAACGTATTTTTGACTTTGAACAAATATTACGATGTTATTATATAAGATATTGTATTGTTCTTTACAGCAAAAGATTCTCTTGAACATATTTAAACAATCATTAAAGACGCAGAGACATCACTTTTGCACACATTTTTGAGGATATTTTTCAATGTTTATAAGAAAATAATGGTCCAGTGGAAAATCGAATTACACCACGCGATAGAGCAGACTTTTATCTTGAGAAACCACCCTGTCAAGTTGCAAACGTCGACGTTTTTACCAAACCAGAAAGCAAAATATCATCGCGGAACACCGCGCCGTATCCCGTAGAACGCTCGCTCTAGTGGAGAGCGTCACTGGCGGCGACTCGTGTTCCGCGATGATATTTTGCTTTCTGGTTCGGTAAAAACGTGGACGTTCGTAACTCGGCAGGGTGGTTTCTCAAGATAAAAGTCTGCTCTATCGCGTGGTGTAATTCGACTTTCCGCTGGACCCTTATTTTCTTATATACATTAAAAAATATCCTCAAAAATGTGTGCAAAAGTGAAGTCTTCAATGATTGTTTAAACATGCTGAAGAGAATCTTTTGCTGCAAAGAACAATACAATGTCTTACATAATAACATCAAAATGTTTGTTCAAAGTCGAAAAATTAAAAAATTGGTAAAAACTGTATAAGATCCACCCAACAGTTGTATAGAAACATTTTTGTTGTTGGAGACTGTTATTATAGTTGCTGGTATAGAGACAAAATCGGTAATCTGGTAACAATCTTTTAATAAAGAACTTTCTAAAAAAAAATGAGCAAAAAACTATCGAGAAGAGTTTACTTCTGCAGCTAACAGTCCTCTTGAGGGACGCGGTTCGATCGACAGGCGTTAATCGTATCGACGGATCGCATCGACAGCGATCATCGCGATAACGTATCCAATTTCGCGAGCTTAATGGAAACCTTTCGCGACCCGTGGATCCCCGGTGCGTCTTCGCCGAGTTCGAGTTCGAGTTTAAGTTCGAGTTGCTCGAGGAAAAGAGAGAGAGAGAGATAGAGATAAGAGAAGACCGGACGATACGTTCTCCAGCGGTCGTCGAGGCGGCTCGTTGAAAATGCAAGTGGGACACGTGGATCGCTCGGAGGAGGTCCGCGCGACGCGACGTGCTCCGCTGGATTGCGAGCTCGGCAATAAATTAGCCATTAAGAGCCACCGAAGAACGAGAACGACACCCCCGACGCCAGTAATCGTTCCCCGTCCTCGCTTGAATTCATTTTCCGCCGGTTCCAAGCGATCTCTGCGTCGGCCGAGCAACAATAGCCCTCGGTTTTCGCGGAAATCTGCTAAACATGCGCGAGGAGTGATCAATTGACAAACTTAAACAACCATGGCTCCTATATATCTTGCAATAAAGGGGTTAGTCTCGTATTTCCAGGATTGCAAGAGTGTTCTCATTTCTTGATAATACAAAGAGATGGGGGTTTTCAGTAGTAATAATTGATACATTAAATTATAATTAATAATTAATAAATCATTAATAAATAATAATAATTAATAATTAATAACGATCAAAAGTCCTATTTTTTCGTTTACTTAATTTACGTTATTCGACAGGGCAATTCGCATTATTCGAAAGCACACAGCTATTTTTATAAAGCTGCGACATGTTTCCGAATCATTCAAATTTTGCCTCGTAAACGTAGGACTTTCGAGGGCGATCGCGGCCTAGATTGATCTTTTTATCTAGATCGAGATTGCGCATCCCGCACCCTCGCAATCCTGGAAACGAGTCTCCCACTTTAACGCCGACAATTTTTATTCTGCTAGAGGTCTGGCTTTGGAATTATCCAGATAAATGATTTGAGAAATAAAATGTAGGACGTCGAACTCGGCTACTCGGTCACGCTCTTGCTTCCACACGCTCCGAACATCCCTGTTAGCCTACCTTCCTACCCTTACCCTATCTCCGTGGCTCTATTCTCCGTACCCACGTGTTCCAACCAAAATATTTCTACCAAAATTGTTTCTTTGGTGTTCCAAGCGCGATCACGGCTCAAATTGTTTGCAACATGTATCGACACGTCCGCAGGTCAATGAGATTTGACAAACTGATACACAAGGGTACAGAGAAGCGATCGGCAGACCCGTCAAACTTTATCTTATACCTTAGCAAGGGAACCGACAGGGTCCATTCTCTTGCGAGTTCTTCTTCTGCGAGGAAATGATGAGCGACAAAGAAATTCCAATCACTGTCAGCAAGTTTTCGTGAAAGATCGGCCAATAGTATAACCAGCCGTACAACTGCGAGACCGAGGAAGATCGATCGACGTATTATCGACAGTTCGACTGCCGCGTGCGGCTTGGAACGCTTTCAACTCGCTCTCGCTCGAACACCTTCGCCGGATTGATTTCGCTTGGCCGTACGTTACACGCTTCATTCTCGGTCTCCGATAGCCTTGCAGTTACTATAATATAAAGCGATTCACTTTGTCCCCGCGAATGCATCATTTTTCGCCTAAACGCTCGGTAATTTCTTCACTTTCGACCCAAAGACGATCTACGTTTGATTTATTATAATTTCGTAAAAATAACATCGTACCGCGATCTACCCCAGCTTGTTTTCAAGAGTAATATCATTACTTAGTATAAAAAGATTCCACTATACTAGTTTATAGAGTGATCGCTTGTGCAAATGATAGGAGACGAAGAAGCAAAAGTGGAAGCAAAATATTAGAATATGGAGGTCGAAAAATTTCTTCAGCGATGGATATAGACACGAGCTTGCAGATGAAAGCTTTTTCTTTCTAACCAGGCTTTAAACAATGAAGTGCGTATATTCGCGAAATTACATAATTTCGAATTAGAATCATAAAATCATTGACTCGTTTAACCACAATTTGGAACGAGTCACGATGTAGAATTAGAACACATTTACAGTACAGTTGCAATCGAACGATTTTCTCTTACGATTCGATACATTTTAGCTGGCGTTTCTCGGAACCGGAAGAGCATTTTACTTTGGTATAGGGGCGTCTAATAATAACAGGTAAACGATAGCTAGAATGAAAAATCCATTCGGCTGATAACCGGTGGCTGGAGCCCTCGAAAACGGCCGCGGCGCATCGTTCGATTATTATTTCTCGATCGGCGCGGCACAACGGGGAGAGCCCTTGTTCCGTTGAATAAAAAATAGGTCGACGTTGCTCGATCTCTCGACGCTCGCGTTCAAGGAGTAAATAATAGAGCGGAGCCGCCCAGTCCGGAAGGGATTGAATCGGGACGAGCTTCGGGAGATGCGGGGGTGGAGAACAGATCTCGAGATCGCGAACGGCAGATCCTCGAGCCAGGACGTCGGATTCACACACGTTCACTTCCATGTCGGTCGTATGTGGGTGACACAATTTCTCGGCCCTCTTTAAAAAATTCATTTCGCCCGTAACACATTATCCACTGGTAAAAACTAGCATCGGAAACACCGTGTTTCCTCGAATACAGGTTTCGGAGCACGAAATCTGACCCAAAGGACGAAATATCTTCGTGAACTAAACGTTTCAAGAAATTAGCGAGGAAGAATTGACGATGACAGATGACATCGAGAAAGATGTCAACACACATTCGTGTACTAACAAATATTTCCGTCCTGAATCATTATACGAATAAATACTCTATGAAGAAACTAGTTTCTTCATCACATATCATTCGCTAAATTGTAGCCCGGCAGAACGCTTGAAGTTGTTTGTTCCATTTATCAAAAATTTATTCTGCTTTTGTAGCGTGCTGCATCAATTATGTGTTCGACTGTGTGCGTCTGATTGTACACGTACAGAGAACACGTAAACGTACACGCAGATGTGAGAGCACACCCCTGCGCAATGACTGCCACCTCGAGGGTGGGACGTTGTAAACGAAACGGATGTACACGTATTCGTCGCACACGTGTACGGCTGACGTAACCCCTGGTTTCTGGGGGCAAATAGACCGAAAGGTAATTTCGCCGGGGCATGTAGGCGGTTATTATGGCTAGGCGGATCTATCTCTCTCCCTTTCTCTCTCTCTCGCTCGCTTCCCCTGCCACCATTGGACCGGGCCGCGTTACACGGGTTTAATGCGCAGACAATGCTGTTAGCGCTATTTATGCTGCCTTAGCTCCGTATTAGGCTCGTGCGGATAGCCTTGGCTATTCTAATTGCACCACGCCGACACATTTATACTCGCCATTAGAAACAACCGAACTCTATGACGATTAGGCGATTTTCAGAATTCCTGGCTGACGAATTATTTACCTTTTTTACTGGAACTCATAGCGTTCGATCAGAATTGATTTATTGCTAGTAGAGAATTCTGTGATAATGATAACGTGTTCGTTTTGTGCAACGTAGTACAGTTACAATTAGACACATTTGTCCTCGCCATTAGAAACAACCGAACTCTACGACGATTAGGCGATTTTCAGAACTCGTGGCTGACAAATTATTTACCTTTTTTACTGGCACTCATAGCGTTATAATTAGACTGCTGATTTTCTGAGTTCCTGATAAAAACGGGTAGGTGACATCCAATATACTAGATACATTTAATGAATTTAAAAATACTGTTCTGTCATTTTCATCCAATTGCGATTACCGAACAATATAAAGAGATGAATGTCTATGTAACTTGATTACTCAATTTCTGATGAGTCAATTGAATGGCTATTGAGAACGATAGGAAGACTAATGTATCTACAAGAAGTACTTTGAAAAATGTGTTACAAACAATTTATAATTAATGCTGAGAATGATTTTAAGCACCATCAATTGTGAATACTACCCTCAAATGATCAAAAAATTATCTAAAGTTTCTGTGCAGTGGTGGACGTCGTGGCATGTGTAGAAACTCGTTGGCGAGAGCACGGAGGCGCATGGAGGTCGAAGACATGGATTTCTTTTTAACGCGCCGCTTGTCGCTGCCACTATAAACGGCTGCGTCTAAACGCATGCGTTTTAACACGTTGCGTCGGCGCGGCATCGGCGTCGGCGTCGGCGTCGGCAACGATCAGCCGACCGAATCACGTTCTCCGGCTGCTCGACGAAACTCGATCGAAAATGCGAGTACCATCCAGCCTTTACAATTTCTATTCGTTTTCTGCTTATCACGATCGATGCAGATAATTTTTTTTATTAATGATTGCAACCTATCGTGTCCCTTCATTGACCCTCTTCATTCAAAAATTTCATCAATTTACAAAATCAAAGCTGTTATCCAATGCAAAATGCAGATATTAATCGGCAAACGATTCGATCGTCACAGAAAACTGAAGTCTATTAATTCTTAACAAGTAGCACCCAGCCTTTACAATTTTTATTTATTTTCTGCTTATCACGATCGATGCAGATAATTTTTTTTAATGATTGCAATCTATTGTGTCCCTTCATTTTCCCTCTTCATTAAAAAATTTCATCAATTTACAAAATCAAAGCTGTGATCCAATGCAAAATACAGATATTAATCAACAAACGATTCGACCGTCACAGAGAACTGAAGGCTATTAACTCTTAACAAATTGGACAATTCTCCACAACGCAACAGGTGATCGTTGAAAAAAATTATATATATATACGTTTTTCTCTAGTTAAAAATTGTAAAGGTGAGCGCCGAAAAAAGTTCATATAATGAACCCAGAAAAGCTGATAGAACTTCACGGAGAGGACGGTAGAGGGTTAAATGTCAATTTCCGCAAAGCGGTGCGGAAAAGTGAGATTTTCCGTGAGTCGACGCGGTTTTCCGCGTGCCTGGGAACAGGCTTGCCAACCGCTGGTAATTAAATTAGCGAGAGGCAGCTCGGTTTATCGGAGGGGCGTCGAGATTCGGCTCGATTTTCTCCGCCTCCTCGCAGAAACCATAAATCGGCCGAGATTGAACGGCCTGAACGACGATATCGATAGGTGACGGCGAGATAATCGTGAAGGAGGATGATTGATCGCCTCGGACAATCCTGAACAAATGTTTGGTCTCTTAGTAAAAAAAAAGTGAAATGCCTTATAAAAGAATCGAATTCACATTGTAGAATCGATTTCTATAATCTCAACAACTGTGACATTCGGTTCAGTGTTATTATTATTAGACAGCGGATTTCATGCATTTATGAAAAAATATGTGTAGGTATAATTGAAAACAGTAAAAACGATTTAACCTTTTATCCATATTGACAAAGAAAATAAATGTCTATGTCACTCCAGTAAAACATTATTATTTTGTATAAAAATTCGCTGTCTAGTTATTTTAAAACGATGTAACAGCCATTGCCATCAAAAGATCGACGATCTAAGGAACAACAATTCGGCTAATAGAAAAATCGTTGGCTTGCAGTGGAAATATATATTTTTGTGCATTGGAGGGATAACAGTTGCAGTATGAGAGATGCGCGAGGATAGATTTGGTGGCCGATACACGCGAAGAAAAGAGTCCAAAGAAAGGAGAAGAAAGAATGAAATATGTACAAGCGGGAAAAGAAACGAGCCTCGAAAAACGAGGGCAAACGAAGGACGACGCGACGTGAAAGACAGAGAAGAGCGAGCGAGAAAGAGAGTGAGAAAGAGGTACTGGTTCTGGCAGGATGGTTTCGAGATTGGCGAACGTTCGGTTGCGGCCACAAAGGACGCAGCCGCGTATCTATGTGGCTCGTATCGTCGCGAACCGAGGCAACCATAAACGAGGAGCGATCGTCTGGCGCCCGAACATCGTCTCGTAGAAGCTCGGGTACGAGAACGCGGCGACTGCCACGTTAATTCCTCCTAGAAACCAGCGGGGACGATCAATGCTCAAGGAGAGAAGAGGATGGAGAACGGAAGAACGTCAAGACCAGACGCCGGAGACGCGTCTGACTCGTCCCACACCCACGCCACTCATCGCACACGCGATTCCTCAAGAGCTTCTTGCACCAGTCTGTGCACGAACCGCTGCTTTCTTCTATTCTACTAGCGCCACGTACGGAAACTGCTGCGACGATCGCTGGGTTCTTCAAACTTCGTCATACAGAGTCAAACACTGCATCCTGATGGTTTGAATCCTCTGATTTCAGCATGAAAAGTGGATTCTAAAGAAATTACCATTTTTCACAACGTGATTACTCTTCTAAATGGGTTACAAATTGTTCGAGCTTCGTCGTACCGCTTCAAACGACTGCAAACCATTGGATTTGGTCCTCTAATTGTAGCATGATAAGTGATTTTCGAAGAGGTAGCAATTATTCGAACGAAACTACTTTTTGAAACAAGTACGGATTATCACTGATTCCTTAACCTCCATCATACTAGATCAAACGACCGCAAACTGATAAATTCTGCGTCTTCAATTCGAGTGTGACACGCGATTACTAAAGGGATTGCAATAATTAAAGCTGCAACCGAAAATCTTGCGTAGCCACGTCGTGCAAACACCTCTAAACAAATCATCGAATCATACACAGACTACAATCTAGCACGAAGGTAGAAGTTCCAATCGCTTCACTTCCGATTGACCGGCACTATTCGCAATAGAAACTTTCTCTGTAGTAAACCGAAGTAAATTGATCTGCACGACGACGGTATGTATGCGCAAACTTCAGCAGGCTGCCTTAACCGGAACTTCTGACAGTAGTTAGCATCAAGCCATGTCCAGGATGTTTGAAACTTTCAGAGCAGTATGCATGAGTGTTTCGCCGGAGAATGAGCCTTTGTACAACATTCAGCTAAATGCCAGACAATCTGCAAACTGCGCGCAAACTTCAATCAAACTTAACACAAGCGCACCCATTACTCTTAAATCACTAGAATAAATTGTGAATTATAGTTGCAGGACGAAAAAATATTATTTTCGACGGTTCAAGGACATTCGTGTTTGCACAAAACTGTACGCATAATCTGCAAACCGCGTACAAACTTCAATCAAACTTAACACAAGCGCACCCATTACTCTTAAATCACTAGAATAAATTGTGAATTATAGTTGCAGGACGAAGAAAACATTATTTTCGATGGTTCAAGGACATTCGTGTTTGTACAAACCTGTACGGTTATTCAGCATTCAGAAGGTTCACAAACAACACACCCCAGTCCTCCACTGGAAAATTTCTTGAATTCGCACACATTCGTCGCCGCGAACGTACAACAACCAGGAGAAAATTTATAATACGAGATTATTCGATTTCGGTGAGACGCGACGTGTTCGTCCCAGTGTCCGTTCGGCGTCGCGCGAGCCACGATGAAACGTCGAAACGTCGATTAAACAAATGGATAAGCTGTCGATCGTCGGAACAACACAGCCGGTGCTTGTGTTCCGGCGCATGATTTGGTGACTGGCCGGAATGAATGGACGGGACACGCGACCATGAAACAGCCTTACCAAGAAGCCAGTGTTCATTGATGAGGCGAATAGATTAAGAGCAACGTTTACGGTTCCCCGAAGAATGCTAATTAGGACATGCAAATTCCTCGAGCGTACGGTTCCGCGAACTTTCTTCCGAGCGAAATAATTCACGCAACGTACTCTTCTACGCTCGGCTACGACTACGACTTCGTTCAGCATTGACTTCGCTTGGGATTGCGCGATTTTCCCTGTTCTCGATTCGCGTCACGACGATTCCTCGAACGCGTCGCGACCATCCACGAAACGCGAGCCTTCGAACATTCCGGAAAGTTCTCGGCCGAGGGAAAACGGAGCCGAGCATGCCGGCCGAATCTTCCTTCTATTCAGCATCAGCTAACCAGGCCACCTACAAATACATCTCCGGCTAATATCGGAATGGCCTGGGATCGGAAACTGTTAAACGCCACTAGCGACTCGGAAGAATCCACCCACGCCTTCCACGAAAAGAATTTCCACCTTGCGGCTTCCAGAAAACCTGTGCTTCTCCGAAAAAAGTATTTTCTCGAGCGAGTCACTAGTATCGTGGCAAGTGAGCAAATTCTTCGGGCTGACTATTACTGTCCTATTCTACTAGCCATGGTGGAAAAGCTGCCTTCGCTCGTTCAAAAGCTTTTTCCCTGTGGGAGGCCCTTAGGTCAAAGACAGGAGTTCGGGTCACTAGATTTTAGAAGAGGATTTTAGAAGAATTCAGAAATATTTGCAAGTTGAAAAAGTGGAAAAACAAAAATTGTCAACAACAGAATTCTGTGTGTCCATCAGAGTCGACTCTCAATCTTCTGGCTGACCATTACTGTCCTATTCTACTAGCCATGGTGGAAAAGCTCCCTTCTTCTCTTTCAAAAACTTCTTTCTCGTGAGAGATCCCTAGATTAAATTTTGTAAGAGTTCGGGTCACTAGATTTTAGAAGAATTCAGAAATATTTGCAGGTTAAAAAGGTGGAAAAAGAAAAATTGTTAAGAATCCACCCACGCCTTCCACGAAAAGAATTTCCACCTTGCGGCTTCTAGAAACTTGTATCGTGGCAAGTGACCAAATTCTTCGAGCCACGGCACGAGAAATTAATTTTTTCATTGCCACGTAGCACATAATTATGAATTATTTCTTTGGTCTCGAGAATTCATTTCGACCGTGATAGATAGATTGTAATTCACTTTGTTTCTGTAAAGGGCTAAATGGGACATTTACCGCGCGACGGCCTCGACGAGGTTTAATTTCCATTTGCTCCGAGGGTATATAATTTCCCGGCTCCCCTCGTCGTATTCTATGAAAGATGACTAATGTAAAATGCTAGCGCAGGTTTCGTATTAGTCTCGATCGGACCAAGTGTGCTCGTGCCACTTGGCGCCGACCCACGAATCTTCCGAGAAAACTGCGCTGCATCTCGGCTAGTCGAAGAACTATATCTCCTATACATGGAGTCCTAGAAATTCCGACGAATGATGAGTAATAAATGTGGAAACAGAAAAAGTATTAATGATTTCGGCGATACGGTTCGATCAAATAAATACTATACAGCAATTTTACAAATTAATTTAAACTTTCAACGTTTCGATCCTTATGTGGATAATTAAAAGTCATTAATACTTTTTCTGTTTTAACAATCATACGATCGATAACAATAACAACATTGATAAATGTAGAACACGATTTCTTCCTGGGACGACTGTTCTTCGGAAAACTGAGTCATAGACAAAGTAAGTGGAAACGGTGAGTCATGGTCAGACACGTCAGCCATGCTCAATACGATTTGATTTTAGAAATTGGAATGGCCTTGAGAAATGATCTTATGTAGAAATGATATACTGAAAATATTTTTTGCACTGTTATATGTATCTGCTGGTTGTAGATCGAGACACCCAGTATAGTAAATCCTTGGCAATTACTCGTTCGACACCGTCGCCACCATCGGCGATTATCGTTCGAGTATTACCGGTATTAAACGAGCGTCGAGATCAAGGGATTGCTACTTACGCGACGAGACGAGTAAAATTTGTGCCATTACTCCCTAGTGATCTAAGCGGGTTTCTGATGTTAGATCATCCCGTCTGGTTTTCTGACGCTAGACTTAAGTACGAAACGACACGTTTATATTTAACGACAAGGATTGTCTTGAAATATGTATAACAAATTTTTACGAAAATATGTCATGAATAGAATATAGGACGGTTGTATTAGTATATGTGTGACCCGACTTATGGGATGACCTAATATCTGCGAGGACCGACTGGACGCGCCAAGCTACCCTTTTCTACTTCGCGTCCGACTCTTCACGACCCAAACCACTGTATTTTGGCAGAACGTCTCCTCCCGGCTCCGGGAACAATCGATATACTCGATTTCTTTATTCTCGTTTCTAATCGACTTCGCAACCCATTGAATGCTCGTCAAAGTTCGGAACCGCAGAAACTTGCAACGAAACTGTGCTACTTCGTTCTATTTGCACTGTGAACATTTTAAAGCTTCGAGTTATTGGAAATAAAATTATAGTATTGTGTATTAATTAAATATTCTTGTAAAATATTTGATATTTATATCAAGGATCAAACTGAAGGGACGACAATATTTTTGTGTTAGGATTATAGGCTCGTGACGATGACTTCGGACAAATTCCATTAAATATAATTGGTCTGGGTTCCTTTTAATAATAAATTTTGATTTCTTTTGTTGTGCTCGGACAATACAGGATCACGTTCGTCGTTAGTTGCACTTATGATTCCACCGTAATTTACCTCCAGGTTCATCCCGAACATATTGATAACAAGCAATAATGGTGCCGCGATTTCTCGCCACAGGGGCGTCTCTGCTATCTTCCGAGCCCCCATCCACGGTCCCCTAATTACAAAGTAGGCCGTCGATTGCTCGTCCGGTCGAGCAACTTCTCAAAGAGGCTCGTTACCGTCTTCATCCCGATGATGAACGCAACCGTCGTTGTCCGATCATGCATCGGATCAACCAGCCACGATATTAATAGCGTGCTGTTATTATTACGCGATAAATTCTCCGTGGCACGGGCCGAGAGCGAACCGATGACATCGGTGTACGCTCCCTGCGCGACTCCTAGACACCGGACATCCTTGAACTATAACATTCTACCGGGTTGTGCTATAGCTACCGGTGTCCTGGCCTTCGGCCCACCCATTTTACTAGCCATGGTGGAAAAACTGCCTTCGCTCTTTCAAAAGCTTCTTCTTCGTGACAGACCCCTAGGTTAAATTTTACAGGAGTTCGGGTCATTAGATTTTAGAAGAATTCAGAAATATTCGCAGGTTGAAAAGGTGGAGAAATAAAAATTGTCAAGAACAGAATTCTGTGTGTCCATCAGAGTTGACTCTTAATATTCTGGCTGATTATTACTGTCCTATTCTACTAACCATGGTGGAAAAGATGCCTTTTCTCTTTCAAAAGCTTCTTTCTCGTGAGAGACCCTTAGGTCAAATTTTACAGGAGTTCGGGTCACTAGATTTTAGAAGCATTCAGAAATATTTGCAAGTTGAAAAAGTGGAAAAACAAAAATTGTTAAGAACAGTATTCCGTGTGTCCATCAGAGTCGACTCTTAATCTTCTGGCTGACTATTACTGTCCTATTCTACTAGCCATGGGAAAAGCTCCCTTCTTCTCTTCCAAAAGCTCTTCCTCGTGAGAGACCCTTAGGTCAAATTTTGCAAGAGTTCGAGTCACTAGATTTTAGAAGAATTCAGAAATATTTGCAGGTTGAAAAGGTGGAGAAACAAAAATTGTCAAGAACAGTATTCTGTGTGTCCATCAGAGTCTACTCTTAATCTTCTGGCTGACTATGACTGTCCTATTCTACTAGCCATGGTGGACAAGCTCCCTCCTTCTCTTTCAAAAGCTTCTTCCTCGTGAGAGACCCCCAGGTCAAATTTTACAGGAGCTCGGGTCACTAGATTTTAAAAGAATTCAGAAATATTTGCAGGTTGAAAAGGTGGAGAAATAAAAATTGTCAAGAAGAGAATTCTGTGTGTCCATCAGAGTCGACTCTTAATCTTCTGGCTGACTATTACTATCCTATTCTACTAGTCATGGTGGAAAAGCAGCGTTTGTCAGAAGAGATATCATACTCCTATTCAACAGTATAAATATTTTAAACATCGAAATAGTTTATATAAATCGAGAAACATGAAGAGATGAAAACGAAAATATCTGCATCGTCTTAAAGAACATTTTTTGAAAAATCCCTTTACTTTTTCGTTTCCATGTGAATGCCGTCGAATCTTTCAGTATCGTCTGAAATTCTACAAAGTAGAAATTATACTTATGGTAGCTCGAATGCGTCACAGAGGGTCAAACGTGGGTGTAGTTAGCACTGACCGAGTCCCGTCGAAGGGATGCACGCGTATGTGTCGTCGTACTGTCTTGGAAATCGAATGCATACGCGGTATTCGACGCAACGCGTCGCTTCTCCGATCCTTGAACTATAACATTACAACCGTGTGGCTCATGGTGACGCGATACACTGGCGACTGAAAATTTCACATTGAACAGAGTTGCACTCCTAGTTGCAAATATGAATCAGATTTTCCCAAAGTTTCTTACGCAATGTTCGCGATTATGTATTGTTAACCAATGGTGAGCAATTCCATTAAGATTTGTCGATCCTCTCCAACTTTTCTCGAAACATTAACGTTTACAGTCTCGAACAGCTCGCTAAACTTTCGCACTACTTTCTGCACGTTCTAATTACGGCTTTGAAAAAGAAGCTAAAAATAGCCAATATGCAGAAACGTCCTAACAACCGTGTCATCGAGCTCTATAATCATAGTTCCTCAACTATACTTTCCCACCCTTCGTTCAGCCCTGCTTCGAGTAAACTATTGCTGTCGTCTAAAGTTTTCAAGCATAGTTGAGCGCTGCAACCTCGATTGGAAATAAACAAAAAGTAGAAAAAAAGGGATAGGAAATAAAATTTTTTTATGAAATGTGACTACGAAGCTATACACAAAATAAAAATATTTTACATCCACTGTGACAAGCGAAGAATAGATAGTAACCTATTTCCACCCTTCCCAGTCGTGACAAATGGAAAATGATCGAATGATCCTTAATTACTTCGATGACTTTACTGTCTGAAATTGGATTTATTCATTTCTCTTTATAAGGGGAAGGATGGAAGAGGGTAGGAGAGTTTGGGCTTAGGATTAAGTTAAGTTATAAGTAGAAATTAAGAGCTTTTGGAAATAGGCGTTTTTTCTCTCTTCCTCTCTATTTAGGTTAATTAGGTTCAGTATAGGTTTAAGATAATTTATAAGTTAGAAATAAGGGCAAGTGAGATTTATAACCCTAAGGTGAATCAAATAAAGTATTATATAATAATTTCTCTTTATAAATGCATAAAATCCGCAGTCACAAGAAATACACGACGCAGTGAGACGTCTTTGTACCGTCTTGAAGGGGTTAACGTTCCACGGACACTCGAATGGCCCATTAGAGCCCCGAATCGTTCGGGAAACGGTTTCTTCGGGCACTATAGTTCGCGCGAGTGCTAAAAGGTTGCCGCGGAATGAAAGCAATCTGGAATGGAGTGTTAGGGCTGCGCGATAGTTCTTTTCGGCGAGGACGATCGCGAGGTATAGCGAGGTCTACGCGTAGCTCGTTTCCTTATGTCGGTGGAAGGTTAATAAATCAGGCGAGCCGGCCCTGTCAATAGTAAGGTCAGCCGGGGCGACTCGACGTCTCCAGTATTTGCCAAGTGGTACGGGACATGGGGGTGCAGGGGGTTGGAAGGAGGACAACCCCCAGAGGCCACGGGGTGGAGAGAAGCGGAGGACGAGGAATACGCAGAGCGTCGGCGACGCGACGTGTGCGCAGTGTACGAGCGCTCATTTACGTCGTCACGCACGCGTGCACGCACTCAGTGTGTCTCTTCGGGCCACGGTGTGGCACGAGGTCACCGAGCATTCGAACACGACTGTTCGCCGAAAGCCGAGCCCCTTCACGCTCTTTCGAGCAACAAACACCCTGCAACCGCGAGCCGTCATGATTGGCCAACATCCGGAAAGCTCGGGAATTACGGCACCTCGATTTCATCATATCATTCATCGATATAATTCAATTATATTCTCCTATGTAACTCTCTTACATGTCACGCTCGTCTACCTACTTCGTTTACATACTATGTCCGGTCAGATTATTCTATCAATTAGGTTAAACGAAAGGTGTATTAAACATGCTCGCGATACCATCGAGGACGCGAAGAAAATCCCCCGGGGAATCTAGTTCTATTACTTAAGCGAGCACATCTTTTTTTGAGATTAATCGATTACAGTGTACATAACACTGTATCCTAATAAATAACTCGGGAGACCTTGAATCTTCATACCAATCTACTCGGGTCTTCGTTATAATTCGAAACGAAGGAATATTTAATGAATGTATTCTAATGTTACAATTCGATTGTGACTCATTACAAAATTGATTAAGTAGAAACCACCCGTAATTATTGTTGATGGGACAAGCGTACAGTTGAGCCGTTTAAGGGTTCAATCATCGCTAATTAAAATAATTGCGATATAATGTTCCATAGAATTTTGCTTGAAAGAACTTTTATTTAACAACCATTAGCCAATTAATAATTGTTTAGACTCGCATCATTTTCACATTAGACTCATTACGTTGCGGACGAGAATAAAGAAGGTGAGGAAAACAAACGGAGGTGAAAGAGTGGGTTGTTGAGACAGTTTCGGGGGAGGGGATGGACAAGCCTCCGCACCCCCGAAAATCTAGAGGGGGTGAGCACCTGGCCGCAAGCAACCAAGCAAGGCAGCAAGCAAGCAAACTATATATCTATTGATCGTTCATTCATGCCGCCCTTTCGGCTCCTCCTCGGCCGTTCGACCGACCCCCTTTCCACCCCCTCGACCCGTTTGCTACCCCGTTCGGCCACGATTCCACCAGCGTCATCGTTCTCCCCGTTCTACCCCACGGGCGTCAGAATCAGAATCAGTTCTGCCAACTGCTGACCGAATCGAAGCCTCACGTCTGTCACGTGCTGCGCTGCACACTACTCCGATTTACATGATTCACACTCCATCAACTAGCTCTCATTCGACACGCTTAAAACCGTTGAAAATAATCACTCTCACAATTATTCAGGGATTAAAACTTTTGAGAGACACACGAAACTTTCACAGATCTTACATTTCGATGATCCGAAACCTTTGAAGTACTCTAAATCTGAAAGAGAAATCCTAAATTTTGAGAGACTCAAAATTTCCATAGATTCGAAATTTCGATGGTACCCAAACCACGAAGGACTCCAAATACGAGAGAAGAATCCTAAATTTTGAGAGATCCAAAATTTCGATGATACCCAAACCACGAAGGACTCCAAATACGAAAGAGGAATCCTAAATTTTGATAGACCGAAAAAGGGGGACCCGAGATTTCAAGGAATTCTATATTTCGAAGGGTTCTAAATGCTGAGAGATCAAAAATTTCAAGGGATTCTAGATTTCGAGTGATTCTAAATGATGAGAGGACCACGATTTTTAAATTTCAGTGGTACCTACAGTTAGAGGGACTTCAGAGACCATAAAAAAATGAAAGTCACCCATCCTCTTCGTTTCCATTTTTCGTGGCTTCATTATTCTTCTAAGTTTAATAGTAGCGATTATGATTTTAAATTGGTTGAAGGGCATACATAAAAGCCAACGATTTGGCCCGAAAGAATTTGGCCGCGTTCGTTCGAAGCACAAGATAGATCTTGATCGTGATCGCGATTCGCAGCCCGTTCCTGTGCAACGATCAATCCGGCACCCCCTCGGGTACCGGGTAACGGGTCCGATCGATCGGGTCGAGACTGGATACACGCGGAACGCGATTAGCCGAGCGAACGACGAAACGACCGGCCGGCACGCTCAGAACCATTATTTAATTGGCAGTTACGTAACACCGCCGGCTTTTACGTGACAAACCAGACCCACGGATTTCTAATAAATTAACGTGTTCGCGAGGACACTCGTAACTAGGATCGTCGACCTCCTTTCCCGCGATCCTCCGCCGTCGACGAACCGTCAGACCTGGGCCGCCTTACGCAACACACCCTCGCCTCGACGAGAACAGGCTGCAAAAAATGTTTCTACGTCTCCAACAAGGACACGGTGAAACAATCCTAACCCTTATTTGTTGAAATTTAGAACCTTGGGAATTTTAAGGCCCCCAAGATCTCCAGTCCCTGGAAATTTAGGGTCTGTCAAGATTAGTAATCCGAAATTTATGGTCTCTCAAGATTTGGGGTCCCTGGAAATGCAGGATCATCGAAATTTAGGGTCTATCAGGATTTGTAATCCTGTGAAGTATAGGGTCTCTCACGATTTGGGGTCTTCGAAAATTTAGGGACCATTGAAATTTACAGTGGGACGAAGTTCAGCAATTCGAAACTCCATTAGACATGTAAAACAGTGAAAATTGTAACGAAACATAGGAACACGGTAACGCTCTCCTGAATTTATTTAAATCAATGAAAAAAGATATTACCGAATCCCACAATATCCTAAAAAAAGAAGTTTACCGATCCAGAATTTGCCGATACTCCGGCAAATTATAGATCTTTCGAAGTCGATTCGAAAAATGTTTCTTTGTCTCCAACAAGGACACAGTGAAACAATCATATCCCTTACTTGTTTACAGAAAATTTAGAACCTCCCGAATTTTAGGGCCCCCAAGATCTCCAGTCAGATCTTTCCAGAATTATCAAAATTTTGGGTCTGTCAGGATTTGTAATCCTGTGAAGTATAGCTTCTCTCACGATTTGGGGTCATCGAAAATTTAGGGACCATTGAAATAACGAAACATAAGAACACGGTAACGCTCTCCTGAATTTATTTAAATCAATGAAAAAAGATATTCCCGGATCCCGCAATGTCCCCCAAAAGAAAAGAAATATACCGACGCAGAGTTTGCCGATGCTCCGGCAAATTATAGATCTTTCGGAGCCGATTCGATGCATCGAACATTAAATATTCTCGCCGATGCGATCGAGGAGGATGGCTGTATGTTCGGCGCGAGACGGGAGGCCGATTTAAAAGCCGGAGGAAACGACGTCGAGAGCAATTTCGGATAATAGACGGCTTGCTCCGGTACGGTTCGGTTCGATCCGATTCGATTCGGGTCGGCGACCTTTATTTTCGAGGGTGCGCGAGAGGTTCCGGCGCGAAACGAGCTTGTGCAAGGGAAAACGGAAAAATATCGGGTCGAAGCTGAAAACGGAAGAGGTGTCGCGACGTGACGTCGAGCCACCGTTCTGGCGATTTAATGAAAACGATAAATTCCACCGGTATAAAATAAATTTCCGATGGCCCGCCGCGGCGAATTAGTGCCGAGGGCTCGAAAGCGAAAATGCCCTTTTGCGCAATATTTACGAGCGGCCGGCCAGCCGAGAAAAATTACACCGTCGAAATTAATACCGTCGCGAGCCGGCACGCTTAATTAATCTTGAGCGAGAGTCGACCGAGAACTCGTCCGTGCGAAACCGGAGCCCGCGCGCGAAATACAATTAGCTGCGCTTTATCGTGCGCCCCAAAACCCGCTGCATCCTTTCGCGAACGCCGTCTGACCCCGCGCAACTTTTCCACTGCGCCCGACCGTTCTCGAGATGCACCGAGATGCACTAATTCGCTGCATCGCTCCCCGCCGCCGACCCTGCACCGGCCTCATTCGCGTTTCGTTTTCTTAACCCTTAAATAAACTATCGGTGAGGCCCTCCACTCGTTCTAATAATTATTTAATGTTTAACCATGAAAGCATCGAGGATTTAAAAATGATCGTACGAAGATCAGCCAAATATTTGTTACACTTCTGATCTAGATAAAGTCAAGTAGAAATTCAAGTATACATGTCTGACCATCAATCACCATTATGGGCTATTCTACTTAACTATTCTCTCAACAGCTAGAACATTTTATTATTGCATTTTTAACTACTGCGGCCGCAATAATTACAAACATTCGTGCTAATAATTATTTAATGTTTAACCATGAAAGTATCGAGGATTTAAAAATTATCGTACGAGCATCAGTCAAATATTTGTTATACTTCTGATCTAGATAAAGTCAAGTAGAAATTCAAGTATACATGTCTGACCATCAATCACCAGCATGGGCTATTCTACTTAACTGTTGTCTCAATAGCTGGAACATTTTAATATCGCATTTTTAACTGCTGCAGCCGCAACAATTGAAGACATTGCGAGACAGAATAAAATGGCCATAGTTATATTCGAATCCTGAAATGTTTCAGCATTTAATTTCCACATAGAACGCGATACAGCGAGGACACGAGGACGCGGTCGGTGCATCGCGATTATTTATGGGGCACGTGAGAGTCGGACACCGCGAAACTGTTCGCTGTTTAAGCACGCTGCCTCTGCGGCTCGATAACGACCCGGCTAACTCGATAAAAACTTTAACCCACTTTTTATCTAATTATTTCAATCCCCGGGCTATGGACGGTCGAGCCAGCGACGCGCACAGCGTACGCCGGGTCATTTTGACCCGTTCTCAATGCTCGCCACGCTTCCAACTATTTGCGCTAACCAAACTGCGGATCTTCATAGAAATTCCCATTGTTGCACGACGTTTTATGAAAGATCGAGTAAAAATTTCTTTTGTCCATATACACATTCATCGAGAATTATTAATGAGATTTCTTTTATTAATCAGAAAAATGGCAAAAAATTCGGACAGTGACGTTCCTGTTAATTTTATAAATCAATGTAGAGCAGTTGATTTTTCCCTTACGACTTTTCGAAACCCTGTTTTCCCCTACCGTGATTTTCACAGCTCTTCTTAGAAAGGGGAAATTCGATCGGCCGGTCTCATTAGGATCGAATCGTTGCGATTAAATCGCGGACAGAGGATTCCGGCGCGGCAGGAAAGTCTCGCGAAAGCTCGAGGATGCTTCGGGAAATGTGTTCTACCCCTTTGACAGCTTTTCAACGAGGCAGTGGTGGATGAGAAGGGGGGTGGGTGCCAACCAGGCACAAAGCAGCGTGACGAATCGTGGTTTCGTCGCTCCAAAGGCTCCGCGCGCTGTACAACTTTTATGCATCCCCCTGGGGGACGATCGCAACGTTTCCTTTAACTCGCGCGAACAACGGCGAGACAGAGTGAGATACAGAGTGTTACAGTGTGATATAGAGCGAGACAACGCGGGCCGATAAGCGAGCAGAAACGACGACGGACTGATAACGAGACCATGGTAAACGGGGACAGCAAACGCTGCCATTGCCGGCCGGAACCAGTCGAACAAGACGGTGCCAGCTGAAAAACGTTAACCCTCGTACAGGCCCCATTTCCGTGCGAGATTCCGGAAAGATAAATGTATGTTATCCTTAATTTATCCGGACTGCGGATTTTTATTACGTGCATTTTATAAGTGCATCCAATCCGCAATCTATCAACTGTATTAATTGATGATTTCTTTCTGTTATTTGATCATTCCTTTTATAAAATATTCCTCGTACAAACTTTTCAATCCCTTTTCACCCCCTTAGGGGGTGAATTTCGAAATGTCCTTTATTTACCCCACAATAGCAAATTTGTAAGATTACCCTTTCTTATTCCTAGTACAGATCATAAAGGAAACCTCTGTCGAAAATTTCAGCTATTCCTTAAGATCATCCTTTCTTATTCCTAGTATAAATCGTAAAGGAAACTCTGTTGAGAATTTCAGCTTTTAAAGAGCTTAGGTCCAAGGATTTAGCCTGTGCGTTGATGAGTCAGTCAGGCAGGACTTGATTTTTATATATATAAATAAATAAATAAGTTATAAGTAAAGAAAATAAAATTGATTTTCTGTTCGTCTCGTTATGTATAATCATAACTCATGTTCGAGAATATTTCATATTTTGTACTATATATTGTTGTCGATAGAATATTGTTGATTGATAGTTGCACGTATCAAAGATACTTGTCATTGGAAAGGCATGGTGAAGCCACGTGCAGATTGGTCGCGCGTGAGATTGTTAATTTAAATGTGAAAAAGAGTGGATTATGATAGTACTTCTTGGTATAGTAGGACTTCGAACTGAACTAAAAACGATTGTCCCTTCAGCTGGGCGTTATCCGCGCGAACGTGTTCGGAAGAGTGTCGGATCGAACTAGTACGTCGAGCGTGGTGGTCTATACAATAATTTCGATTCGCGGCAGGTTCAATGGGCAAACCGGTGCAGGATTGGCGAAGCTTTAACCTCTGGCTGAAGAGACGGCCGTCCCAGGAGCCGGTGCACTTGCAACGTCGCTGGACAGAGAGGGAATAGGAGAATCCTATACGGCCGGTCGTTACCGGGCAGAACGAGGTAAAGGGGTCAAATCGGAAAAGGTAGCGAGCAGCGGTGGAAAGCTTGGACAAAGAACAGCTAGCGAGGGCGAGACAGAGAGAGAGAGAAAGAAAAAGCATAGTCTCTCTGGTGAGAGTGCTGCACATTTAAACGATCCAGAATTTTCGGATCAATTTCGCGAGAGCAACGGGGGTGAAAGCAGCTCGTAGAGACGGCTGTACCGCTAAACCTAGCAAGTGAAACGTGGAAGACAAATCGAGGTCGAGGCGACACGAGTAGCCGGAACGCTGGTGTCGCAAAAATTTCAAAGTTCGACACTTTCTTAGCGAATTCATAGCTGCGATATATCTCTGAAACGGTCAGGGAGCCGGAGTCAACGAGAGAAGCTCGGAGAGTGCAGCCTGACCAACCTCTGAGGTTAGGGGAGTTGTGTGCGAGGTTGTGGATGATTGAGAGTATCGAGAATTTTCAAGGAGCAAGGTGGAGGATGTGGATGACAATCGGAGGTGGCATTGAGTAGCGGTGAACGATTTGACGTGGTTAAATCGCGATCGTAAAGGGGAATCGTGGTTCGCCTCGGTTGGTTTCGCTGGACTCACCTCTAGAGGGAGGCAGGGGCTGGTTGCGGCCATGTTCCTACATGCGTTCGAGCCTCTGCCCTGCTGGCGACGATTCCCTCTTCGTGCTCAGGCACCACTTTAAGACAAACCACCACCAACACTCGACGAAACGGTGCACGAAAACGGTCGCGCACTGCCGCCGACAGAGAGATTAACGGCCGTTTCTTGTACCCGGGTACTCTCTCGCACGCGCGAGCTTTTCTCTCTCTCTCTCTCTCCCTCTCGTAACTTCGACGACGAGGATGACGGTGACGAAAAAACAACGAACGCCGACGACGAGACGTACGCTTTATTCACCTCACATACCACCCTTCTTCTCCGGCGAGCAGGCAGCACAGCAGAACACACGGTGGCAGAGAGAGCGGCTCTCTCTCTCTCTCCTCTCTGACGTTTATGCGTTATGTATATGTATATCCGTGACACACGAAGTCGCGGTTTTCCCTTCTACCTCGTGTTTCCTCGTGGCCGAATTAGATCCAGGCGGGTGCACGCGTACCCGTGTTTCTCTCTCTCGTTCGGCTCTCTCGTTTACTCGTTCACTCGTTCATCCGTTTACTGGTTTACTCGCTCGTTTCTCTTCCTCCTCCTCTTGGACGCTCCTCCTCGCGCACGCAGCCAGCCACCAGGGCCACACGCGGCACTCTCTCGCAAGCTATAGAACACGCTACTAGCACGCACTCACGCTACCACGAGAATCCCCGGTAAAGAGCGATCCTTTCGTATATGCGAGAGAGAGAAAGAGAGTGAGGGGGTAGACGGAGCGCGAGATATGCCCGAGGTGTACTGGAGGGAGAGATAGAGACACAGATAGAAAGAAACAGACGACAGAGAGTGGAGAGAGAGAGAGTAGACACGGATATGTGAATAGAAAGAGAGAAAAAGAAGAGAGAGAGAGGGGGGCGGGACGGGGTGGGTGGGTGGTTTGGTTGGGACGAACGATGTGTAATAACTTCTTTTGTATGTGTTCGCCGATGTGTGTGTCGTCGCTCTCTGTTTGTATTCGCTGATCTATCTGTGGCTGTGTGTGTCTGTGTGTATGTGCCTCTTCCTCTCCCCAAAACTCTAAACTCCCTCGATCTCGGGACAACAATCGAGCAGCGCGCGACGCACAACAACCGGCGGCCACTGCCTTCCTTTTCTTCTTCCTCGTCTTCGTCCGGCACCTCTCTTCCTCTCTTTCTTCCTCCTCGTCGTCGACGTGGTCGTGTCTCCTCCACCCGTTCAAGCTTGCTCCCCCCTCCTCCTCCACCTCCGCAAGCACGTTCACAACCTCCTCCTCTTCCCGTTCCAACTCCTCCACCACCACCACCTCGTTTTTCCTTCTCCTCCTTCTCGTCTCGTCCTCCCCTCCACCCCTGCGGCAGCAACACACCAGAACGCACTCTTCTGCGTCTCCTCC
Organism: Lasioglossum zephyrum; assembly: GCA_028455615.1. Classification (NCBI taxonomy): domain Eukaryota; kingdom Metazoa; phylum Arthropoda; class Insecta; order Hymenoptera; family Halictidae; genus Lasioglossum; species Lasioglossum zephyrum. Next base: position 6,064,280 of record CM052330.1, on the reverse strand, counting down.
GCGTTCCCTCTCGCGGCAAGGATGATTCCTTCCTCTCCTCGGATCCTGCTGCTGCTGCTGCTGCTGCTGTTGGCGGTGCTGCTGCAGCTGCACACGCACCCGCCGTACCCGCACCAGCACCCGCGGCGCTCGCACCTGTTCCTCTTCCACCGTATCCTCCTTCTCGGCCACCACCACCACCGCCGCCTCCGCCTCCTCCTCGTCTCCTTCCTCCTCTGGCTCGTCCAGCTCCTCCTCCGCCTTCTCGTTCTTGTCCACGTCCTCCTCAACGACCGTCGCTTCTCCTCTTCTTCCTCTTCTTCTTCCTCTTCCTCTTCAACTGCTGCTGGTACTTCTTCTTCGTCACCTCCACCAGCTCCGTCAACCGCCACCGTACCACGGTCGCATAACAAACGCACTCGCGTCCCTCAGCCTCTCCGAGGGCGATCGAGCGAGCGACCACCGCGCGCACCACTATACTATACCCCTTTTTTTATTTTTTACCTTTACCCTTCTTTACCTTCTCTCTTTTTTCTTATCCTTTATCACTCGATATTTTCACCGTACCACTAACTCTATTTCTTTCCCCCACCTACTCTCGTATCCTACACTGGACACGATTACGATCCCCGCTGCTCCAGCTCCTCTCGCTTTTCTTGCTGATGCCCGCGGTCGAAACCACTCTCAGCACCGTTCACCTCCGCGTCCGCGTCCACGTCCGCGTCCACGTCCACGTTCACCACGTCCGCGTTGCGCCCGTTCATGTTCGCGGCCACATCCGCGTGCCCGCGTCGAGTTTTCCGCCCCCGAGAACGATGTACCAAGCCCGCCTCTCCTCGAGGATACTTTCTGTGCCTCACTGAAAAATCGACTCGAACCGTTCCGTGCTCGGCTCTTCCAGTCGACTTTCCTATACTCTCTTTCTCACACTCTGTCTTCGACTCGCTCTTGTACACCCGTTTCTCGCGTTTCGATTTATTTCGTTCGTTTCGTTTCGTTACGTTTCGTTCGTCTCTTGTCCGTTTCACTCGGCCGGAAGTTCACGCACTACCTACGTTCCCCGAGCGTCGGAGCTCGTGGCCACAGCGGGACGGTCGCTCGACTAAGCTCTCTCGCTCTTCCACCACCACCTACACACAGGCCCTCCCTCTCCCAGAGAGGAGAGCGCCCTCTCTTCTATCCGCCTGATTTCCCAACCCCTCCCCGCACACGAAAAGCGCCATCTTTCTCGCGCGACCCTCTCTAACCGTCTCGCTTCTTCTTACGGAAGAACGATGCTCTCTTCGCTCTCGGTCCCGTTTCGATCCCCTCGCGTTTCACCCTCTCTTTTCCACACTCCCCTCTGAACCTCCCTCTGGAGCATCTCTTTCTTTCTCGCAGTGATTCCCCTGGTTCGCCGTCTCTTTCTCTCTTTCGCTTCCAAGCTTTTTCTACGTTTACTGCCCCCGTGCCCTGGGCTCGCCAGCTTCTCTCCTCGTCCGCCGAGGGATTCCGCGACTTTCCGCCTGCGGAAACTATATCTTTCTCTCTCTCTCTCACGCTTGAAAACATTCTCCCGCCCCCGCGATTATTCCCTCTCGCTCCAACCGACCCGCTTCGGCACTATGTACTTACCTCTCTCTCTCTCTCTCTTTCTCTCCAGCGCACGATCTTTCTCTGTTGTGTTCCGGAATAGAGTGGGGGGTCAGGAGCGTATCCGACAGGACGGACACCCTCGAATGAAGTCACCGCGACTCCCGCGAAATTTCAAACAACGACACGCTCCGATAATTGATTTGTTCCAAGTTTTTGATCATCTACCACGATGGTTCCGGTACAATGCTCTTCTCCGAACTACGGTCTCGACTGGCAACGGTTTTTCTGAAGGTGTTCTCTGATCACAGCCGCGTTCCAACGACCGGAATAGTTTGTAAACTACTTCTTGCTTATAGCTCGCGAGCAACGTGTACCGCAGCTATTAGCCGCCGGGGCCTGTTGTTGCCGCCGACCTGCTTCGACCGCTGCGATTCGAAACGGGAACCCGAAACGCTCGCTCGGAACGATCTCCCGTAATGTTTATCTAGAACATTTGCACTAGATAGTCGGGCGGAACGCCCGCGCGAAATGTCCACCTGTAACTTCATCTACGACGTGCAATGTACACGCAACATTTTCAACCGAAATTTCTGTTGAGAACGTTTCAGCGTAAACGTCCCTGAAATATTCATGTTTGACTTCTTCCTAAATTATTTACGTGCGGGGAACGTGCGCCTGAAATGTTATTCGCAACGTGTTCAACTGAAATGTTTACGAGGAAAATTCATCGAAAATGAAGTTTTAAACAAAACGTGTAGCGATTTTTTTTAGCTGCATTGTTATTTATATTATTGATAGAATATGATCATTACCAATCCTTGCCTTAAACTTGAGCGAAAAGACACTCGTCTCTCGCAGAAAAATAGATTTCTCAGAAACAATACTCAACGGTATCCGTATTATGCATTTACGATAAAAACAGATCGGTGTAATTCGAAACAGGAGAAAAATTAAGGATGTTTTGGAGGTACGATGGGAGACAAAAGTACAAGAAATTCGAAATCCATCAATATATTGGTAATGAATGCCATTCATGAGTATATTCTGCATTAAAAAATAGATTAATTTAAAAAGCTTTTGTTTAATTAGTGAATTTCACGTTATATTTATTTTTTAATCAAATTGTCTTCATATTATAAAAAATTGTAAGTGACTTTTGCGAATGATTTGAACTTCAAGATAATAAATTTGAAATAAATTTTAAATAAATTAAAAATACCTCAGAAAGCAATATTCATGGTTATTACTGAAAATAAATAAATAAGCTGATTTTTTGTTTTGTAACAGTTTATAATTTTTTGCTCTGTAACTGTTCAGTGAATCCTAATAAATTTTGAACACAATTAACTACATAGTTTTTACTATATATAAAAAAATGTAGTTCCTAGTTGCGTTTTTTCAAGATTTATATAGGGTTTGAAGTGGAATTTTAAAATGTGCAAACTTTAAGTTGCTATAAATATTAAACGGTGCAGTGAATCGAACCCAAACTTTGGTAATTGCCATTAATTTAGTAAAAATTATATCTTGTCAAATTTTCAAAAATTTCCTTGCCTTTTTATATACCTCCAGAACATCCTTAAGATGTACGATGGATAAAGAATTTTTAATTTGAAGAATAAAGATATTCTGAATGTGTGAAAATTATTCTGGAAAATATCGAATGTGTATCGGTTGGAATCTCTATCAATTGATACAGACAAGTTTTTTTTATTTTGTGATCAGCGTTGCAGTGATTCTGGAAGTTGCAGAAAGCTTTATCCATGATAAATCGAGATTAGCTTCGCAACAGTTCGTCCAGGAGTAATAACGTCGTCGAACATGGTGGCCGCGATTCGGAATTAGCTAGGTGTGCGCTCGCATTTTCGAAATTGGTTCGAGCGGATAGAGCGCGCTGACGGCTGTCGGCGTCGTCGCGAGGCGTCGCGACGCTGTTCGGCCGATCGGTGTGCGTAAGAATTCGTGAATGTAAGTGAGCTTCCATCGAGTTCATTGTGTTAGTTGGTCCGAAGCATGCGCGTCGCAACATTGGTCGCGAGAGAGAGAGGGTTGGTTAGCAGGTTTCGGAGGTGCACGAACGTTCCTTGGCACCCCGTCCCGATCGCCTCCGCTGTCTCATAATTTATAGAAAAGCCTCCTCTCCCTCTACCTCTTCGCCCTTCTCCTCCTCTTCCTCTTCGTGCTCCTCCTCTCATCCATCATCCACAGATCTCTCGTCCGCTCGAATTTCCCGTCGTTCGACCAACGATTCTCGCCCATTCAAGCTACCTGGATCGAACGCTGGATGCAACGGTGCATGGACGCGGTGCAACGATCCCGATTCGACGCAGCCGGCAAACACAGTTAATTACCCTATCGAAATTGATAGATGACATTCAAGCCAAGTCTCGGCACTTGCGAGCTGTCTTCTCCACAGAGAATCATTTGCGAATGACAAAGAGCGAGGAATCAGCTGATTCGAACAGTTTCAACATTCCTCAGAGAGAAGTTGAAATTTATTTATTTATTGATTATTTTAATGTGGTCACATTAACAGTTAATTTATAGTAGCTTATATAAATTAATGTGTTTGAAAAAAAGAGGAGGACATTACTAATGTTGTCTTCTCCTAAATTTCTCTTGAGGTCATCTTTGTTTATCTCTTCTGACAGAAAAATGGTGAAACAGTATATAGAGATGGAATTATTTTCCTTTTTATTAGGAAATCTCCTTTCAGATTTATTGCAGCATAATGAAGTACGTTGCAGACTGTAATGTGCATTACAGAATAAACTGTACATTAATATAAATTAGGGGAAGGCTGACGTAGACTTAACTGATGGAAATTGAATGGGAGACTTGAATTGAATTTTGTGAAACAACACGACGTAAAAACAATCGTAACCGAGGCAGAATATTTTTAATATAAAAGAAATGTCCCTTAGTCTATCGATGTTCCGTGGCACCTTTTTGTTTGCAAGAATTGCAAGCTTCAGTGAAGTTTCGTTTACTTTCAGAAGCAAACTTTGGAGTATCAGTCAAGAGGGTTCCGGTAAGGAAATGTAAAAATTTGCATTCAAGTTGTTAGAGTAGTCAGCGTTTCTCGTTTCAACGAGTCCTATAGTTAGGATGCATATTTCCTCGAGGTTCTTCGTTAAGCTGAGTTTACAACTTTTCACCTTGGACGATCGTCGTGGACGGTTTCATTCAAAATATAGTCTTTTCGTTCTGCATTTTTCACGTCCGTCGTATTGTAATTGTCCAATGTGACTTTTAAAATGTTTAAAATGTTTCCGGCATTTCTTGACGTATTGAAATTATTGCAGGAAAAAATATATTGGCTTTTCAGGAAGAAAGTTCACTTCTCACGACCTGATTAGACCTTATTTTTCATAAAAATTCGCAGGCTTTCGGGTGGTTTCGTGTTTTCGAGTACGTTTGAAATTTTTGGGAAGAGTCTGATTCGGTATTATAGGGCAAGGGGTTAATAGACTCGGTCTACTCGCCCCTAAACACGAAGCCCTCCGTCGGTCGAACAATGTTTCGGTCGGAAGGTCGCTCTGCACGCAAACACCGTGAAAAAGAAGAACGATGTAAGCCGTATCGTCACGCTGCGATGCGATGCTATGCGATACAATGCTATGCGCCTGGATGGCTGCGCCGTTCGGCGCGATTCCACGGCATAAACGATTCCGCTTTAAATCCGCGAGACGATAGGGTGGAAGAAATAGAAACCTCCAGACTCCGAAGATGATACTCTTAAATTCCATGAAATTCCTCCAAGCTATTTTTGTCATTAACGCATAACAATTTCAATTATTTTTTAAATCCTGCAATTTTTTAAATGTGTTCGAATTCCGCCAGGGGTTGAATAACGTCGACCATGCAGAAAGCAAACTGGCAAATCCGTTGTCGTCCCGGAAGGGTTGAAACACCTAAAAATCACGAGGCTACCCCGAAGATAGTCCAGTTCGCCAGAGTGCAGCTGCACCGGCTCAGAAACGGCCTAATCGTCGAGCCTGTTGACGCCGATGATGCACTCTCGCGTAGTAGCGTAGCGTAAGTTAACGCAATCGGCTACGTGTTGGAAGGAACCGGAACCAGCGGTGATCCAAATGGTAAGAGAGAGAGAGAGAAGGGGTTGACGAAGGGATGATGAGGAAGGGGTGGGGGCTAGGGTTGAAACAGAGCCGGGATACCGAGAACGAACTGGCAGAAAGGGAGTAAGAGAGAGACGGAGAGGTCAGAGACGGAAGTGGAGGGAAACGGAGTGGGAGAACAGAGTCGGCCTGGGGGGGTTGGTTATCGGGGGCGTAGGGAGGGAAAAGGGGGTTGTTCGGAGGGTCGTACGTATCGCGTCAGGGTGTATGCACCGAAGAGGGGTAGGCGGCGGGGGTCACGGAGTGCGCTGACCTACTGTTCCACATTCGTCGCGCACACCAGCCTTTCCGAAGTTCGTCGCGGGGCGAACCCAGAAACCCAGAACGCTGCACCCTCCGTCACCCCCTCGACCACTGCCCCCGTCGCCCATCGTATCGTTCCTTCTCGCGGGCCTTCTTCATCCACCCACCCCTGTACACTCCCGCCCAGAAATATATCCGGACACCCGGCCGATTCGTCGAAACTCTCTGCTGCAATAACGCGACACGCTCGCGATTATGCTCGACGGACATACGAGCTGTGATCGAAGACCGCGTGCCACGGGCTGGCTCGTTCAACCCTTTAGTCGCGGTGCCTTATTCGCGGTTTTTTTCTCTATCGAAATTGAACCTGTCATAGGACGGGTCCCATGGAAATCACCGACACAGATTTCCCCGAGAACATCTCACCGACTCCTGATTTGACCGACAACGAATTTGACCGACAACGATTTCAGATACGTTGACGGTCAAATTTGTTGTCGATTAAATTCGTTGTCGATCCAATTCGCTGTCGGTTAAAGGCGTTGTCAGTTAAATTCGTTGTCGGTCAAATTCGTGTCGGTGAAAACTGTCGGTTAAATTCGTTGTCGGTCAAAATCGTAGTCGGTTAAAGGCGTTGTCGGTTAAATTCGTTGTCGGTCAAATCTGGAGTCGGTGAAATGTTGTCGAGCACCTTAAAGATCAGCTCTGTACCTTAAAACGACAAATGAAGAAGTGTTCAAGCAATAATATTTCTTGGTTCTAACGTCTCTAATTCGTGGCATTTCACGTAACTCGCAAATCAAGCCAGGCGAAAATCCGCCCGAGGAATTGCTAAACGAAATTTCATAAATGAATAAGAAGCGCGAGATAAGAGACTCGAGCAATGTAATCGCGTGGATGAGCCCCAACATTTCAGTTCCGGTTCCGCTGAATAAATTATTATAATTTTGCGAGAGTCGGCCGACGTCTGATTGGACAGTCGGCGCGTTAAAAAATCATTCGGCAGGTCGGACTCGGAGGATGTCCTCGAAACGAGCTGATGCAATTAATTACGCATAGCAATGTCCGAAGTCCGTTCCGATTTTGGTCGGAAACGGCCGAGGGATGATCGATTCGCAAACAGCGAGATTATCTCTCGAGCATCTCGGATAATTCCGCTAATGCGCTGCGAATAAACGAGTTCGTAGTTTTACGATGGTCTCGAGACTATGGGAACGTCTCTTGGACGTCTTCTCGAGAAGATAAGCGACTTCGCTGCACTCGTTCCGTTAATCGGTCGGGTGCAGGCAAGATCGTTCTCGGGTCCGACTTCTGCCATTCTACTCGCGAATAAAGATTCACAGCTGCTCGACTCTCGATCCGAGTGGTACACGTGACCTGGCATCAATGCGCCGCCAACTTACTCCCACGATTTCTCATCGACACCGATATCCGCGGCAGCTAGCACATCGACAGCCATAAGCATCTGAAAACCGGCATCGAACTTTGCGAAACACACTCGGATCAGAGCTGTTCAATTAACACCGGGGAACTTTAGCATCCATTATTCCGAGGTTGCAAATTTTCTTGTTCCCTATTGTCGAGATTGTAAAGCCGCATTTGTGGGAAATTGGCATACTACGTACCCAAGTAATTGATCACTAGACTGCGGAGCTTTCTGCGCGAATAAAAATCGTCGATTATTAGGTCGTCGCGAGTGACCTATTTTAGAACGACAATTTCGTGTTTTAATCGAGATACACTAATTATTAGACTGCGGATCCTCGTGCAAAATAAAAATTCTCTGCATCGATTGCAGACTGTAGGAACTACATTGAACGATTTCTTCTCTTAACGACTTTAATCGAGGAGAAATCATATAACGATATCTGGAATTTCTTCAATTTTTTAATTATTTGTTGTAGAGGGACAGATGCCCTTTTTACATAAGTAATTACAAAGAAAAGAAAAAAAAACAGAAAGATACAAGACTACTTATCTAATAAGAAAGAAGGGACATGCGCACGAAAGCAAAGAAAAAAAAATAAAATGATACTGTTACAATCGATAGGTATTATTATATAATCCTGCGTAGTCGCATTTGAAAATTTTGCAGATATTCAATGAAAAAATCAATACTGTTATAAATAGTGCATGATTGTTGCAATAATGCAATTCATTAGATTAATTAATCCATAAGTAGATTTCGCTTTAAACGTTTGAAACCCCGCTCTTGTCCTCAATATGATTATTAATTAAATTAAAAATAAAGCTCTGGTCGGATATTATTCTTCGAGCAGATAATGGTTCCAGGTTCATTGTAGTTATTATTGCGGAGTAATTATGATCCGAAGTCTACTAATTTCGTGTTCTAACCAAGAAATACTTGATGGTTTCATTAAGAAATACTTAATCAAGATATAATTGATTAATCTCGTTCTAGACGAAGAAACAAGTATCTTTACTAGTATCTTTACACAGGACAACCCTTATCATCGACGAATGATACAGTTCGGAGTAACTCCGAAATCTTCGAAGAACCGTTTGTCGAGACGGTCTGAATTATTGCTTTGTTTTTCTTCGATCGAGAAAACCTTTCCGGCAGGCGACGTTGGAAAATAAATAATAGCTGGATCGCAGCAGCACCAGTAGTAAGAGCAAACACTTCCGGGAAGAGGTGGATGTCTGGCTATCGGCGACACTCTCTCCTGATTTTATTCGAGCCGTTGGCCAGAGAGAGCATCGTTTTGCTCCGCGGTACGCACGACTTGCTCGACGAACGGGACGATATGATCGGGGGTGCACGCGAACGCGATAAAATCAATATGTCTGCGCTCCTCTCTCTTTTGTTCCGGGCGCGGTGGTTCCATTATGTTTCTTTTCCGGCGCGGTGTTCCGGCTGGAATTCGCGCGGGCACGAGCGGAGAAGAAGAGAGGTTCGGACCTGAGTCTGGAGAAGAAGAGGGGAACAGAGCGTTTCAGTATTAAAACATAAAATGTAATATTAGGTAAAAATGCTTAAATTTTTTAAGCGTAGAGAAGCATAGAGGGAAGCGTAAAAGAGAATTTACGTTGAAAACAACAGGAGTCAAATGTTAGGTAAAAATGCTTAAATTTTTTTAAGCGTAGAGAAGCATAGAGGAACGAGTAAGAACAGGGGGAAGCGTAAAAGAGAATTTACGTTAAAGAAAACAGGAAGCAAATAAAAATTTATCTTATTAACCCATTATGTACCATGATCTCGATTCAGAGCGAAGAGGAATAGAGCGAAGTGCACAGGAATATGAGGGAGCAAAAAGGGGTGAAGAGGAGTGGAGAGGACGAGTTGGGCCATCGATTAAACTTTCGGGAAATCCCAAGGGCCGAGTGTGCCGCCCCCGGAGTAGATCGATGCGCGACAGGTACCAAAAACTACCTGAATCTTTTCTCGTTCGACGCGTGCCCCCGATCGTAAGCTTCTACGTTTCACTCTGGCCGATCGAAACGAACGAGCCGACAGAATTCGCGGAACTCGGCTTATTATCGGCGCGACGATAACTTATACCCAGCCGATCGAAGAGTGTCCCTATTACCAGTTGCTCTGCTCGGTTTTGTACTTTCAGCTTCTATTGTTGGCAAGGGAAAAGTCACTTCTGAGCCATGTATCCAATTCCAAGTCTCTAGCTCATCAGGAAGTTAGTTTAAAATCAATTGCAAAATTTATCACCGGACAGACAAACAAGAAAGCGAGCTAATAAAAACGTGGTAATAAAATAGACATCTGGCAATGTCTAGAATAAATGAAAATTTTTCTCGATCGAAATTGTAATAAAGATTAAAGTGATCTTTTGTGGATCTTTTTCAAGAGCTACATTTCTGCGTCTGAAAAAATTAATACTTAATAAAACTAGAAACAAAAAGAGGATTTGCAACACAGCTGTGGAAAAAACATATAAGAACCAAAAATAAAAAACACTTACTTGCTGTGGCAAAATAATTAGAAAAAGAATATACAATAATGTCTAGAATGGTCGCCGGATGACCCTAATTGACTTAATCTTCGAGGAAGATTTTTAGTCACGAACGCACCATAAATATTGTTCGAAGGAGACCACGTGTCCTGCGCGACGGAACACTTTATCTGTCTATCATCGACGTTCGCAAATTTGTTGACAGTGTGAAAATTGATCCTCCGAAGAAGCAAACATTCGAACAGCCACTGCAAACTTCGCTTTCTTCGGCGGAAAGGTCAAGCGTGTTTTTTTGAAAAGCAGGGAAACCACCGATGGTCGGATGTACGTACGTTTCAAGGGACAATGCTAGTCGCAAGGCGATCGCATTGGTGGATGGTCGATAAAGGGGTCGTTCGCCCCGGAGCGTTTCGCTTTACTTATTCACCGTGCGGAACGGATCCGCGATAGATCCGAGCAATCCAACCGAAAGAACCGCGAAGCGTTAGCATCACTGACTGCCAATATATGTGTACAGTCGTTTCACAGGCCGGACGCTGGTGTATCGGCGACGATCGAACGTAGACATCCGGCTCGTGTAATTTCCTCGTTTGTCCGTGAACGAGTTCTCTCCCGTGTAACGATCGCAATTAATCCCGCAGCTGTGACTACACGGCTCCGCCGCAAATCGGATCGAAAGCAGGTGAAAGACCCGCCGAAGAAGTCCAATCTGTCGCGCGACAAGTTCAGCCGACGATATACAAGGTGTCCGCGAAAAGCAACGACGCGACGTCACCGACGATTTAGAATTCATTCAAAAATCCAACTCTCGATTCTAAAGGCACTACCATTGGGAAGAGTTATTCTCAATTATGAAATAACGTTGATCTTTTGGAATTTTTGGTGACCAGACTCTGTATCTTCGTGCAAAATAAAAATCGTGTAACTTAATTATTATGGATCTTCGTGCAAAATAAAAATCGTGTAACTTAATTATTATTAGAGATCTTCGTGAAAAATAAAAATCGTGTAACTTAATTATTAGTAGACTTTATGAAAAATAACAAATGTTTGCATTGATTGCAGGACACAGGTGCCAAAATAAAATTGTATTCTCCTTTCAATTATCCTATTAAGTTGAAACTAATACATTGATGTCCTTACATACTTTTGTTGTAGATGCTTAAAATCCGCAGTATAATTATGAGACATAGAAATTCAATTCTGAATCCTTTGAAGACTACAATGGTTATAATAAAGGATAACGAAGGTATTTCACACTAGTCGAACATTTGTACAATGAAATAATGATCTTTCACTGTTCTTCTCGAATTTATTAAATTCATTTTGTACTGTGTCAATTACCGTGGACCTCTTCTAGCCACGCTATGTAAATTGGAAGATCGCTAGAGGTACGCGTCGTTGGGTTCGAGTAAATTGGTTGAGCGAAACCCCGAAAAACTGAGCGCAATTTCGGCGAGGCTGAAATTCATTTCAAAGGTTCAGACGATTGTTTCACCAGCTGTGCGTCCCGATATTTTAAAGTTTATCTCCTGATACACTTTCTGTTAAAAATAAAGTGGTATTAATTAATCGATGACCCAGCTCCGCAGTCGGACGGCTAAAGTGTAAATTCTTGGCTTGCGGGGTAGACGCACGTGTAAAAATAAAATATAAACGATGGAAATATAGATTAATTATAGGTGGAAATATACTCTCAAAGAGTATCGTCGAGCGAGCATACATTCTCTTATGCACCGATGCAGCTTGTTGTTCTCTATAAAAAGGTATTAATTTATATCTTGAAAAATGACGTTTTAAGATATTTTGCTTTCTGGTTCAGAAAAAACGTCGACTTGTTAACTTCAAAGGGTTGGGCTTGGGTTAGTCTCAAGATAAAAGTCTGCTCTATCGAGTGATATAGTTCGATTTTTCGCTGCACCCTTATTTTTTAAGATAAATTAAAAAATATCCTCACAAACTGGTGTAAAAAGGTTGTCTCTCCATCTTTAACGATTGTTTAAACATGTTTAAAGATTCATAATGTATTAATATAGCATATCACTGTATTCGGGGAAGTCTACAGAATTAATTGTCAATTAATGAAAAAAATAAATACATGACAATATTTGTTTAAAATTGGAAAATATATTTTCTTTTTCAAATTTAGGAATCGGAAACTTTCTTCCAGCAGTTCTATTAATCGGAAACTTTTATCCGTATAACATTTTATGTTATATTGTTGTGTTTCATTCTTCGATAAGTTTGAACTCCATAAAGTAATAATTTATACTTCTAAATTGTGAATATTTTCTCTAAAATCGGTATCAATGGCTCCAATCGGAAACATTGTGCCACGTGGTGTATAACTCTGGGATAACTAAAGCGAAAAGGAGATCCCACCTTTACCGAGAAAAATGTGCCGCAACGATGCCGAAACGTCGCCGCTGGCCTCGAAATAAATCTCTGGCATTGTTGTAACGCATCCCGGTGCCGGTGACGCATCGTAATTGTTCGCCGCGGCCGCCCACGCGTCCACCCCCGCAACATCGTCGTCCCGAGGCTGGATATCGGAGAACGACCCATTAAATTCTCCGAGAAACTCGCCTCTTCGCGGAATCGCGACCTTACGGAGGGTCCGGTAAAGTTCCGAGAGTCTCGGTGACGTCACGGAATTTCGAATGAATCGGACACTCATTTGGTAAATGCACTAAATACATTATTCTCCCATGATTATGCTGCCACAGAATTCCCAACAAACTTATTCTATGAATTTACTAAACGTGCTGGTACTCCCACGAATCTATTTGATTAACCCTTCAGTTACGACCTCTGTGCGCCATACTGATTCCGACGAACATTTCAAAAGTTATTACACCAGACTATTAGAACTGGATGTAACTCTGTATCCTAGGTACATTGCATCCTTTGTATATCCCTAGGCAACATTAATATCGAGTCTCTGGTGGATACAGGGTGTTCAGAAATTTCGCTGTAATTTTCGTTCTGACCACAGCGAGCTGCAGATCTTGATGCAAAATAAAAACGATTTTATTCATTTCAAAAAGTACAAGAATTTGATTAAACACGCGTACACATGTATTTAAGCACACGTTAAAAACCGCGATCTCCGATCTCCAGCAGTGCTCGAGAATCGAAGACAATCTTCAGTTCTTTGAGTGCAATACTGCATACATTTTAATATCATATGAAGCCGTATGTCGAGACGAATTCATTCATATACATGACCACGTCAAGGCCATATGTAACGACAACCTAATCCATTTACATTAATATGTAGTGAAATGAAAAAAATAATGTCATTTCTCATCATTGTGTATTTAAAAAATAACTATTACAAGGGTTTCAGAGTGAACCCAACAGATTCCAACATCCCGAAGAGGGTTAATCAACAAGGGCGAATACCTCGTGGAGCCGATCGAAATCGTGCGATATGTACAAAGGGCGTCTTTCTAGAGAACGGGTTTTCCCCGGAGTTTCCGGTACGGGAAAAGGAAACGAGAGGGAAGACGTCCGGGCTGGAGAAGAGGGGAGGACATCCGGATATCGCAAATAGAAAAGCCGCGTCTACGGAGACGCTGGAGAACGAACGGGCCGATGTTCGACCTGCAGGTGCAGAAAACTTGACCGAGTTTACGAGGCGCACGCGGTGCAGGGCGACCCAGATTTCACCCTCTCTCGGCTTCCCTCTCTCTCGCCCCTCTTTCCCTTGCTCACCCTCTCCCTTCCTCTTTCTCTCTCTCTCTCGGTCGGACGTTCGAGCGTGTTCCCCCCTGCTCGCAACCCCTGTGCGTCTGAAAACCCCATGTTCGCTTGGATTGCGAGCCCACGACCCTCTCGTAACCTACAAACCCCCATACACCCCTCGCGGCACGGGCTTCGCCGGTGAATTTATTGGCGCTTCTCCACTCGGCCTGCTACCCGACAGTGTCCCGATCGAATTCCCAGTTTTTCGGAGCGATGGATTCCTGGGAACATTTTTTAACCCGCCCTTCGTCTACGCCACATTTTCAGATTACTATGATTTTCGGAGTGACTGGAGGTTCGCGATCAACTGGGTGAAATTGTTAACGGGGATAGGCAATAATTCATTAAAGAATTCGATGACGATTTAAACAAAATTTAAACATTAGAGAATTAAATGCAATCTACTAAGAAACTCTTGTTCCTCATTCTCAATGAGTAGTTTAGTATATTAATAATCAGAGCGCTTAAGATGGCTGACTACCGGCTTTAAGTGGTCGATTCCTGGAACAGTTATCCTATAACAACGCTGTCACGATGTTGTGACAAGCTCTGAACTAAAAATAGATCGACTGGTCTGCTGTTAGCGAACGGTGAAGCATTTTCCAGAAGTCGTCGTTTCGCGCGGGACGATTCCACGACGTTCCCAAAGTAGAATTACCCAGCCGCGGTCAGACACGATCATTTTTTTCCAGCTTCTCGCGGTGCGTTCGTCACGGGGTGTGACGTCCGACTGTTTATGGTTATAAATAGAGCGTATTTGTGTCGTCTTTAGCGCGCGCGATGGAAAAACAGATCGATGAGCGACGGTCCCAACGGTTTCCCCGAGATATCACCGGGAGCGATAACATCGATCGCGTCCGTCCAGCTGACGTCACTCCCGTGTGTACGGTGAAAACGTGTAAATCAGCCGGGCAAATCGTATTTCATCCCCTCGGCGACCGTTTTCCTTCGATCCGGGCCCTTTGCCGTGTTCAACGGCCTCCGAACTCTGTTCCACAGCGGACAGGGTCCGAGCGTGAGATGTCCGCTCAATTAGATGGCCCCCGGATATCGATCGGACTGACGAAACATTCGCGGAAAACTTCTTTCTATCGAATTCGAGGGTATCCCACTTTCGAAAGGATTCCCCTTCTTTCTGCCAAATCTTTTCTAGGAAGATACACAATTCGCCGTAACTGCTTCTGCTTGGTAGTCTATTTCTAAATCTCTATTAAGCTACGAATCTGAGTCCTGCCTGTTAACCGAGCATTGCCGTACTTTTGTATCAAATCATTTTGTAGCATTCTCTGTACATTCGTGAATAAGCAGTTTTTTCAAAGTACAAACCACCCTCAATAATAGTCTCCATACGGTCATGAATCTTTACCCACCCCACCGATTTAAAAGAATACCAACTAAATTAGCATACGCATAAAATCGCAGAAAATACGATAAAATCATCATGCATACAAGATCCAGCGTACCTTCAGAACAATCGCCCCGATAGTAGTCCTCGAACGGTCCCGAACCCGCACAGCAATGACTCATAGACTCTCATGCTTGTAGGAATCTGAGTCCTGCCTGTTAACCGAGTATTACCGTACTTTTGTATCAAATCATTTTGTAGCATTCTCTGTACATTCGTAAATAAGCAGTTTTTCCAAAGTACAAACCACCCTCGATAATAGTCTCCATACGGTCATGAATCTTTACCCACCCCACCGATTTAAAAGAATACCAACTAAATTTGCATACGCATAAAATCGTAGAAAATACGATAAAATCATCATGCATACAAGATCCAGCGTACCTTCAGAACACTTGCCCCGATAGTAGTCCTCGAACGGTCCCGAACCCGCAGCAATCACTCGTAGACTCTCATGCTTGTAGGAAACCAGTGACCGTGCGTCGCTGTTATTTTCCAGCAATAAGTAGACAGAGACGAGCGACAAAAAGAGCAAGAGAGAGGGAAAGAGTAAGGGAGAGAAGGAGAGGGAGAGAGATCGCTAGCGTACCGGAAAATCGTGAACGGTCTATCGACCGTGCGCGAAAAGGAAAACTAATAACCGTGGGCGGGCGGCCTAGCAGTTTGCTTGAAAATCCATCTGAACGACTAGGATGCATCGTCGTTTTACGTGTCCTTTCGCGGACTCCAGTCTCTACTTCTCTCTTCTACCTCTCTCTCTTTCTCTCTTTCTCCCATATCGTTCTATTGCCTCCAACAATGACCCGTGATTATTATACTTGGCCATTCGTAGAAGTTTTTATCGCATCCTTCCGAATCGGTTCGTAGCGCCACTCGAATTGGTTTCAATCACCGGTCGCAATGGAAAACCTATAAATGGCCAGTTTATTGAGCGGCATTGTGGCTCGTGTGCGGGGGCGGACGTCGATCCGCAGAGCTCCTGCCGCGTTTTCTTCCGACGTAATTCCGAATTAACCGACCGTTTCGGAATCCACCAGATACACCGACGGGACGCGTTATCCTCGCTGCTTTTGATCATACGACCAACCTGAATATCGCGCGTGACCAATTATGCACGATGACTTGCCGACAGCGATTAATGAACCGAGGGACTTCATGCAAAATAAAATTTTTTACTTTTTTTCGTTCTACAATCATGTCCGTAATACATTGATGTTCTTAAGTGTTTCTATCCACTGTTTTAAATTGCAACTAGCCATTATTCCAACTGCTTTGGCGGAGCCAATCCTCGCAACTTCTCCTCGTCCCTAAAAGTGAAATCGGAGTTCAAAGGGCGACGCTTTGACACTGTGGAAGAAGTTCGCGTTGAAAATTATTTGGGACCGCAGAACTGTTGGAGCCGCTGTATTAACGTGGAAGTTGGTTGGTTGATGGAACCTCTTCGAATTTAGTTTGGGTTCTTTCCATTTTTGGGGGATGTTGTCGCGGAGCCATGCAATCTTCTACTAAATTGCAGCTCGCCTTATAATGTCCGCCTCATAGAGAGATTGGCAGAGTCCTTTTTGATCACGCCTATTATCTTAACTATTATTCTTGAAATAGTTTATTTGGATAATGTCCAAGTCAGATCTCTCGTCATCTACGCGTTGATACGGTGAATAGAGCCACGGAGATAGGGTAAGGGTAGATGAGGCGACCGGGGGTGGATGTTTGCAGGCGAAGGGTGGATAAAAGGGGTGTTTGGGGGTGTGGGAGCAAGGGGGTGACTGGGTAGGCAGTCCAGGAGAGTTCGACGTCCCACATTTTCTCTCAACCCCCGGCTGGCGGCAGGTCCACCACCTACGGCTCTCCTCTGCCATCTCTTCCGTCTTTTCCATTTCCTCTCTCTCTCTCCTCTCATCCCTTCTATCGGCCCCGAAACCCTCTCACCCCCTATTTGCCTCGTTGTACCCGGCCCGGAACAGTTCAGCCCTCGACAACGAGAGTTTCGCGATCCCATCAACGATGGTCTGACTACTGTTTGGCAATAGTTGTTTAAAATAACGAATATATTCCACTCGATTGCTGCCCGCGAGTAACTGCAATTAATTTGCTCGCCAATCACGAATTAATCTGATTCAGTCGGTTATTGACTGTTGACCGGAGTCGCCGATATTATTCGTAACGTTCGAGTTATTAGCGTCATCGAGAGAAAACGTACGTTTTGCCCGAGCACCTGTAATCAATGCAATCATCTCCTAATTTTTGTATCATCTATTTACTTTTTTAACAGCTTTTTAACAGCTTCAAAATATTATAGGTTACGTAATTTATTAATTTTTTTCGGATTATCGTGTGAAAGAAGATTTTTAAGATTGCTTTCGGTTCAGCATAACTATTGAAAATGATGTCAATTTGTTGGACATTCGTTTTGGAAGGGTTAGAAGAAATTAGAATTGTTTATGTACAGAAATAGTTTATAGACAAAAATGGCTAACGTGGCTGATGTTTGGCATATTTGGTTGACGGTCTAGGTTAGGTTTCCACCCTCCGGAAGAGTGGGACCATCCGAGGTCATTAAACCCGGTGAGAGTTGCGCCAGCGATCCTCAGCTTCGCGTGGCCTCTTCAGGGAATGATATTTCCTAATAAGACGCCAGCCGGTAACGAGTGTCCGGCTACAGGATTTTATTCCCGAGAAATAATACGTTGCTCCAGCTAACGCTTCTCCTAGACCTTCTCTCTATCTGTCCTCCTATTTCTCACACTCTCTATCCTTCTCTCCATCTCTAGCACCCATAAATCTGTATTAGAAATACGACATGGAAAGCCGCTTGCCTGGGACACCAGAGATGCAGCTCCCTCCGAACGAATCCGAGAAGCTCGACTCTTTTTTCAGCCTTTGCTAGATCCCCTACCTAAATCTTTCTTATAGCAGTGTGGTTGCGTTTCACCAGTTTAATAATTAGCAGGCTGTCGAATTTGAAGAATTTCAGAACATCTTTAGAATACTCTGATATCGTTGAATGAATGTCGAACAAAGTTAGAATGCATTATGTAGCATTCTCAGCGACGCATTGAATGTCTACAATTTGAATTTTGTAGTCCATTTTTTCTGGAACATCAAGGTGACCTTGGCCATTTCCAAAGTTTGGTTAGAAACGCCGTTAAGCTATCGAGAATATTCAATACAGTATTAGCAATAGTTTTTTGCAATTATCTCGAAAACAAACAAAGACAAACTTGTTCAGAACGTTGTCCTTGACAACATACTTCAAGGTCAAGGTCATCGGAGAAGCCTCCCCTAAACGTAAGGTTTACCTGAACAAAAACACATTTCTGTTATTTTCGATATTGGTCATCGATTGTGTAAAATGTGCTTATCGATACCAGATCGAAGTTCGCCCACTATCGTGCGATAGTATTGGTACCAGTGAGATCGGTGCACGCGGACAAGCATGAGGACGAGGAAGCTCGCGATTGATCGCGATTGGCCGATATCTCGAAGAAGGAGGCGAAGATCGACTCGGCAGAAGTTCGTCGGAACCAGTGTACGCATATCACGTGTACTGGTAAGCAGGTTAACGTGAGAAGGAGTGTGCGAAAGAGATAGAGAGAGAGATCGAAGGTGAGAGAGGGAGAGGAACAGATTAATTTGCGAATGACCGATCGAAAGCGAAAGAGACCGGGGACCACGCGGAAACCTTATGGTTCTCTATCCGTCGGCATAAGGAGACGTAAATCCGTTTGGCACCGGTCTGACCGTGCATAGCGCAGCCCTTACGTTAGAAGACCAATAGATGATGAAGCTGACGGGGTTCAGATGACTTGACTTACGAAGCCCCGGCCGTGCCTCGGTTGTGCGCACGCCCCTCCGTCTTTCTCTCTTCGTGCTGCTGGTCGGTGCAACGCACCGCACCGCACCGTTTTCCTTTCGTTACACCGACGCTCCGCGAGCGAACAATGAAGTCGTTACGAGAAAACAGGTCATAGAATCCGCTCCACTTTTCTTCGGCGTGCACGTTGCACGGTCTCGGTTACCGATCCGCGAATACGTCCTTGTTTTCGCTCTACGACCGCCGATTTGCCCTACGGGGCAACGCCGTGGCCCCGGGCACCATCCTGCTCGATGTTCCAAACATTTACAATCCTAGATAGCACCTATTTTTAGCGAATGGATCTATTGTAGATCAGCGAATCCTCGTTGGAGACTAGAATCTGATTATTATTATTATTGTATTCTTCAGAGTCAGGTTTCTCGAGAATTTAAAGATTAGATGCCTGAGCTGATGCGGATGGTCATTAATATTTGTCTGCACAACTAAAATCAATAGTTGAAGAATTTTAAGGATTACGGTTTTCAGACGAAGGAAGAGGAGCACAGATTGCCCCATAGGCCAATGGCCTGGCTCCGTTTGGACCCAATCAATCATGCATTAGAATCTAACTATTCCGTAATCAGGAAAACTCTGTGACATCATACCTTTCAGATTTTTAGACGAGATCTAGATGAAGCTGCACGAAGAGAGATTGCCCCCTGAGGCTGTGAGCTAGCTCCGTCGATGTCGAGAGCAATGAAACCACCTGGAGTACTCATACAGTAAGCAAAACGGAGAATCTGTTTCGCCGATCTTTCCCCCAGGGACAATCCGATTCACGATCTACAATTTTGCACCGGTGTTTTATCGGAATGGCAGGACGAAGGGATCGTCAACGATCTTGATACGTTATCAGTGAAAGTAGTGGGAAAAAGTAGATTTTCATTCCGCCAGCAAATCGGATCAGTCTTTTTCTCGCGCGATGCCCTCGAACGAGGCGAGATTCCGTGGCCGAAGAGGCGAGAAAGGCGAGGCACACGATCCGTTCACAGATCGATCGATATCGAGTCAACCAAGCGAGTACTCTCTCTCTCTCTTTCTCTCTCGCTAGCTCGCTCTTTCCCTTCGTGGACGATTTTAGACCAAGCTGCTCGATCGGCCGTGGTGCGCCGCGCGACCTGACGTCACCTGCAAGCTTTGACAGACCGATCGAATGATTCGATTAAAATTCTCTCGCTCGAATATCATCCTCCCTTGGACACACCGAACGCCCTGGAGAACGGCTCGAGTCCCTTTAAGGGCGAAGACGTTCCACGCGGTGTCTGCTGTTAACGGCAAGCTTTACACGTGTCCTTAAACGAAATCCTTAAGCGATACACCGATGCTCTTTTCTCACTCCATTGAGTACACCTTTCATTCACGTTTTAATGCTCGATCGATCCTACAGAAGCTTCCGACCGATTCCAGCGTCTTCGATGTCTCTTCTGCTTTATTTAATTGCGCAACCGATTCAGGATCCTACTCCTGTTTCGCTTAATTCCATCATGGATTTTAACGACATTCTGCTGCTAGTTCATTAACGGATTTGTTCGATCGTTAACGTTCGTTTCACGTATTTGTTCGACCGATCGAACGATACATTGTGTAGTGGGTTTTCACAAAGCTGGTTAGTATTTTATTTGAATTGAGCTACTGGAATGTCTTGGTTCAATCAGTTTCGTTGTGAATTTTGATACGACGGTACATTTTTACAATTGATTAGTACCAAGCTAATTTTCCGCGAGTAGCTTCATTTTGATGAGACGTCCAACTTTTTCTCTTGAAAATTCTCGATTGTGATAGCTAACGGGGGTAGCAGGGATAAAATGTGTCGATTTGACGATTCTCAAAAATTTATTACCAACTGGGATTTTTTTTGTTAAATCTCAAAATAATTATCTAAATTATTCGAAAAAATATTTGTCCTACAAAATTTATGGTTCGATCAAAGAGTCCCCTCCTTCCAACATAAATGTAAAAATGTACGCTGGATCCTGGACTATAATAGTTACTGGTGTTGAGATGCTTTTCGCGAAATTATCAATCTCACAAGTCTGATAGAAAAAGAGAAAATGAAATAACCGTTTGATTCGTGTTAGCAAACAGGTCCGTTTATTTTGACGGTGAGAACTAGACTGATTCGACAGACAATACCTAGAGTGAGAAAACTATACATTCGATAGACAGAGGCATACATTTAACTAGCTCATGTGACGAGTACACAAAACGAATACGAGATTATCGCGAAATGCAAATTGCTTTTAGACTTTCATTTTGGATGGGTGATTTCGGGCGTTTCTCCCTTGATAGATTACTAGTAGATGGACCACCGTGCTCGAGAGCCTTGGTCAGAGGTTTATTATAGCGAAACCGAAGGGAGCGTGCAGTTGCAGGACGACCTTCTGAAGGCTGTAACGCGTGTGCGAAGGATGGAACTGCGTCGGAACAGAAATAGGACGGTCGCGATTAATGGGTCGAAGTAAACCGTACGCGCTCGAACACGACGAGCAAGCGAGACGAACAGAAATGGAGTATGAGGGAGCTAAAGCGAGAGAGAGAGAGGGAGAGTAGAGCAGTCGATAAGCAGGGCACAGAGCGTGGTCTCCGAGCAAATTTAGGTGCGTCGAGCACACCGTGTCGCCGGCGTCGTTCGCGATATTTCCAAGACGTCACGCGGAGAGAACGCGTACACGCGCGGCACCCTCCGCAGTCTTCTTCGAAACAATTATTCTTTGAAATACGCTCATTGGAGTTGTTCGTGTCAGCGGTGGAAGTCGTTGAGAACTTACCCACCGGCCCGATGGAAAGTTCGTGCTTTCGTGAGCAGAATTTTTCATCCGCCCCTTCTGCCCCGCCGACTACGCGAACTTTCACGATTACTTTATCTTGCGCAGTACAAGAAAGGGGGGAGAGGGTCGTAGAAGCGTTGGGAACCCTCGCGGCGACCTTAAATGGGTGTCAGAGCTTAAGGGGTTAGCTGAAGGCCAAAATGTGAACCCCAATTCGTAAATATCGAATTGTAGATAAGAAATTTCAACCTGACATTTTGCTTTTTGGGGAAAATAAACTGTAACCCGTCACGAATTGTCGAAAATACAAAAATGGACGAAGAGACAAATAATATTTTGGTTTGGTTATACGACGGATAAAATTGTATGTGACACGAATTGTATCACGTCGAATTAGTTCAGCGAGCTAAAAATTTTAAAAACCCTTTAGAGCGGTATTAAAAACTGTAGGACCTTTAGCACCGTGTCCAAAATACAAGAATGGACGAAGAGACAAATAATATTTTGGTTTGGTTATACGACGGATAAAATTGTGTGTGACACGAATTGTATCACACCGAATTAGTTCAGCGAGCTAAACAATTTTAGAAACCCTTTAGAGCGGTATTAAAAGCTGTAGGACCTTTAGCACCGTGTCCGAACAACTTCAAGCAACCTTTTTGCCCCGTAAACTCCATAGGAACTTGTACTTTCTCCGACGCCCTCTGACCCCCGACCTTTCCGAGCGCAGATCAACGACGAAATTGGCCACGTTCTCGCGCATAAGGTTAGCAGCGGGGTCCGTTCGTTAGCGAGTGCAACAGGATGCACAATTATTAAAGCCGGTAACGAGGCAGAGCCTGCACGATGCCTGACGTGCACACTATCGGACGTATACACCAATTCTAGGCTCTTACTCGAAACTAATTGCTACGACTCGATACGCCCAGATATTTATTAAATTTTCGGACGATAACGAGAAACTGGAACATCGATATTTTAACACTTTTCAGGGGAACGATTAGCTACAGAATTTTATTATTTCGTGGATACAAAGATACATTGTAAAAAATAGGAAAATAGAATTTTTTATTCATCTCTTTATCGGCTAGAAAGTGACAAAGTCTTTTCCTTACAAAATTCGACAAGTTTCACACGGACAAAAATATAAATGAAAAGTGAAGTGTAAATTGGAAACCGTGAAATTCCTGGGAAATCCTCGGGAAATTTCGCCGACAGTGAGGAGCGGCTGCTAATGGAGGCCGAGGGGGTTTGAATTGATTCGAGTCGCGTAAAAACGGGCAGCTTCCAATTGAATTTCGGGGGCGAGAATCGAGTAGAACGAAAACAATTGAACTTTGAGAAGAGCATTTGATCCTTTAACTGGAACTGAAAGGTCTCCGTGTTCTTGCACGGTGTTCCCGTAACTGTTCCCGTAACGCGCCGCGATTTCGCACTCTGGACACTGTCCAAAGCGTTCCGCGAAACATATTCGACGCCGATCAAGAAGAAATCACCGCGGAACCTTGGCCCGGAACGTTTCGCGTCCATCTAATGCTTCTGTTCGCGGAAATCGAGCGTCGAATCGGCATGGGAACGATTCGCGTTGCTTCTTAGAATTCGGAACGAACGTTCGAGTTGGAATAATTGCTGTTTTAAATTTGATGTAGCCATTGTTCTTATAAATGCATAAAATCTGCGATGTAGTGATAACTAAATTGACACATCCACTGTTAACATTCATGAAGCACGATGAAGTATCTCTAATAACCACATTCTATTTTGTAATTATTATATTCTGTTTTGTATGTGGTGTATTTCGTTTTTTTTGTAATTATGTTGAAATAAATCTCATATGAGATTTTCTAATAAAAAAAACAGTAAGACAGTGTACTTTAATTTTTCTAGTTTAGTATCTGTTCCCATTAACCACGACATAAGGCTATCTATTCAACAACGATTCGACAAGAATAATTAATTTAGGAACGTTCGAGTTGGAATAATTGCTGTTTTAAATTTGATCTAGCCATTGTTCTCATAAATGTATAAAATCTGCGATGTAGTCATTACTAAATTGACATCCATTCTTAACATTCATGAAGCACGATAAACAGTGTACTTTATGTTTTCTAGCTTAGTGTGTGTTTCCATTAACCACGACATAAGACAAACTATTCAAGAACGATTCGACAGGGATAATTAATTTATGAAAAATTAGTGTATTGGCATTCAGGTGACAAATCGTGCAGTGGGTCGTGATCTAGCGCGACGTACGATCGATCAAACATTTCGAAGCGGATCGGCCGCGGGCCAGCAGAATCGCGCGCGCAAACATTTGCAGTCTGCACGGCCGGCGCGGCGGCGCAGCTCGCGAGGGATGCGAATTAAGCGGCAAATTAATTGGTTCGTCTTGGTGCGCGGCAGCGGCGGCCCGATGTTTACCCTAGTATCGATTACTAATGGCTGTTTGCCCAAGTTTCGAACCTGCTCCCGTTGCCCGGCTGGCTGCCGGCTCTGCCTAGAGCCACCATAACCCAATATTAGATACTCTCCGCCAACGACCGTTCGGTCTTCAACTATTTCGATCGAGATAACTCGTTGCTGCATCGTGCAACCATTCGCAACCCTCTGGCTGGGTCTGCTCCGACCCCGTGGTCTAATTTATTCGAACGGAGAAGCGGAACTTCCAAATGTCTTTTCTTTTCTTGTCGAATAATACATGGAAATAAATTCGTTCACTTTTCATGTGGCTAGCCAAGTGGAAATTAAAACGTGTGCTGATACACCCTCTATGCGTAATGATTTTTTATGTAAATGAAAGTTGTTTTCAATATTTTATTTAACTCTTCTATGATGAGTTGTGTGGATTGACATGAATTTTATTCAAAGGGACACCTATTTACCTCTGCTGCGTTTAAATTTCTAATTTAACTATTGCGTAGTCAACCAAAATGTATAGATTTTTTCAAACCTTTCTGTATTTAACAAGTTCGCACGAATTCTCATTATAAGACTATTAATTAATATATTAGCGAGTGAAGGACGGACTTTCAGAGAAATTCTGTAATATTTTTTGGAGGATTGTTCAACGAATTGTTGAAAGAAATTCAAGTTAGTACCTTATAATCATTACTTAGTACTTTATAATCAGTTGGTACCTTAGTAATATAGTTGAATTTTATATTAACAATGAATTTATTAAAATAAACGTTGGTGGAAGCCAAAGCGCATTGTATCAGAAATGTTGTTCGATGTCTTGACAATGAGAATAAAGATTCATATGAAAAAATAAATTTTTTGTGTTGTTTGGTGGGGCGTTTAAAGGATTAGCAGTCAGATCGAAGATTCTCCGACTGGTATCGTCGAGTCTGGTCGAACGACGTTGAAAGAAGCGGAGGTATCGCGTGACGTCGCTCTCGGCCGAAAATTATTAGGCCAATTATCTTAATTACTCCGGTCCCTGCGCTTTTTCGTGCACGAGAAGCTCCGGGAACGGGGCTGGCCTAGTCGGGAATAGGTTTTTTCCCTTCTGCCCCACCTGTCCTCTATGCCCTCGCCTCGTCCTGCCTCGCCCTGCCTCGCGGTGCCGCGCCGCGCCGGCCCGTGCACGGTGAATTCACGAGTATTTTTGCGAAAGTGGGATGAAAAGGGACAAAAGCACGGAGGCGCGGCGAAGAGAGGAGAGCGAGCGAGAAATCGATCCTAAGTACGCGTGCACTTTGACAACGTGACCACCACGAGGATGCATTCGATGCACCATTACGCGTTATCCGTCTACATCGCAATCCTTTCGATCGACAGACTCGATCCGGCAATGTTCTCCCGAAATATATTGGTTAATGGTTTTCCCAAATTACGATTAATACCTAATTCGACCGAGTTTAATTTATTTACTGCTGCAGAGAACTATAGAAATTCATTCGACTCAATGCTCGCATGCAGAGATTATTTTATAATTTTTCAATCACTTCCATTGTGAACCAACAAGCCATCCCCTGTAACATGATATAATAATTTCGCTTATTATTACGTAAAGCAGGATATTGAAGCTTCTAAAATTATTGGAAATACAATTAATATTAACATGATCATATATTAATATTAATAAGAAAATACTATTCCGGTAGATAATGTATGTAAAATGAATATTTAATAAATAAAATTCTATTTAACCCTTAAGTCACACAATATTCGAAATTTTCTGTGCTGTTGAACAACATTGAACAAAGATTCGTTTAACGTTACCGTTAAGAGGATTGGGCATTTCATATGCAACAATGTAAAGCGCAACGTCATCGACTATCTTAGGGAATGTTGGTCATTGACACGCAGGGGTTAAATCGCGAGGCTGTTTCTTTCATGGTGAACAAACGAATTGGGGTAGTGGAGTAGCGAAAGAGAATCGACTACAATTCGTCATTCGGAGCAACCACCGTTTTGGCGAGGGGTTGGTCGGGGGTGTGGAACCCCGTTTGGTTGGCAACCGGCCTCCCCTTTGGTTCCTCGTCGTTCTACCGGCTCCACGCGTCCCATGCTCGTCACTTTCTCTCCTCGGGGCTGTCTCCGGTTCTCGCCCCTTGGCTGCCTACCCCGTTGCCACCCCTTGCGGCGATAGCACGAGGAAAAGCCAACGCGATCCGCCAGGCGGAACGAAGAGGGGAAACGGTGTTTCGTAGCGATCTGGAGGTTTCCTCGAACTGGAGCCAGGTGGTTGGGAGCAGCCACGGAAGAGAGAAAGAAAGAGAGTTAGAAAGAGAGAGGGTAGAAGAAAGAAGAGGATCCCACAGAGGGAAAGAGTGAGATAGGTATATAGAAGGAACGCGAAAGTTGAAAAGAAGACGACGATGACGACGACGACAGAGGGTTGAAGAGCGAAGGGCTCGGCTCGGGTTCGAACGAGAGGGAGGAGGAGGAAAACACGTGGCGGAGGGTGGAAAAGTGGGTGCAAACAGAGGGAGAGACCGAGACGAGGAGGGGAAACGAGAGCGAATAGAGCCGAAGGGGTGGAACGGAGAGGTCCGAGAGACCGAGGGAGAGGACGCCAGAGAATACGGGAGAGAGAGAAGGAAGGGTGGCACGCGCAATGCGGGTATTGATTCACGGCGGCAGCCGGCAACCAGCCTGAAACACACGACCGAGGCGACTCGACTCCGCGACTCTGACTCCGGACTCGACTCGATTCGATTCCGTTCGACTCGATTCGACATCGAGATCTTCGACAAACAGGATCGGTACTACTCGTAAAACAGCATGTATGGAGATTAGGAAAGTTCGATGGTGCCGGTGCTGATAGACTGCGGAGTTTATGCGACTATCAGGAAAATGAGTATCTGCAATTTAGCACGGTGCGAAGATTAAGAGAATTGAATAACGTCGATATATATTCACTTTCGGCAACGTAAAATCATGAAAGGAAGGAGAACGTTGTTTTGAGGGGCTCCTGTATCCTATGACTAGATTTTTATGGTACAAATTGAGCGGACACAATTTGTAACAGCTAAACAATTACAATAATTGACAATATTTTCAACTTACTAAAATGATTGAAGAATTCCTACAATTCAGGCAACAAACAAATTTTTCAAACATTGGAATTGATAATAATATAGGTCTACTGATCAGCTGGATCTTGTGATTTCTCCTAAAATCTTACGTGCAATCAGTATAGGGACTCGCAGAGCTATGAGGATCAGAAAGTCGACAAACGATTCGACCATCGGCACACGAAACGAAATCGGTTCTCCTTTAATTCTCACGCGCTCTACGGTTGGTTAGAGGATACCGGTCCCTGGGTTTGCCAACGGGGATAGTCAGGAAGACAAGGGGCCAAAGGCGACCGGAAACAGGGTGCAAAACTCCACGCGCCCTCTCCGAGTCGAAATTCTCCGTCGAACAGCCGACGACCGAGCCGTGAGAATTCGATCGCGACCTACTTTCGTGGTCGCGTTCGACGACGTGTCTCTGCCACCGGGGTCTTCCCCGAGCTCTACTTTCGATCTTACGGGTTCTCGCGGGCTCTGCCGGGAAATGTCGCTGTCCCCCAGATCGGAACACGGTTGGTCCTGTCGTTTCTTTGACTGGCTCGATTTTCATAGAGCCGGTTCTACAGAAACCAGACCTGAAGTCTCGGAACGATTGAAGAAGATCTCGGATCTGTTTGATACATTGTTGTGTCAGCATTTGGCTGCTTAGGACTCTGCATGCTGATTCTTGAAAGGAAAAGTCTAATTTGCAATTTGAACTTCATTGAACCTCCCAGGAAAATGGACGTCCAGGCTCACTGTGTCCAATTTCCTTAACGAGTGACGGAGAGGAACATGAGAGATCTCCAAAAATGAAGCGATATTTTAGGGATCGGGTGTCTAAAGTCGTTGATACCAGTTGGGACTTATGGGGTGACCACTTCTAGCAAAAAGAAGAGTCTTAATCTGTCCATTTTGGTAATGAGTAATGGAAAAGAGTATCCAGGAAACTTTACAATATATACATATCACAACCTTTATGATTGTTCAGAGGCATTAATACCCAATTCTTCAATAGGAAGACTCCTAAACTGTTCAGTTCTGTGGTTTCAGGAAGGAGTTTACTAATGCTTTGACATAGGACATCGGTTAAATTGCATTAGTTTTTTGATCCTTTCGAATTTGTTTCTAGACTTTTTCTGGTAAATACGTAGATTCTACATTACAAAGTTCAATCAATGCATAAAGTCGAGTTTTCTTGACAACCATATACATAAGGAGTAATAGCAAAGTAATTTTAGGATAATTAGGTGGGCAGAGTCGGTGCTGCCTAGTGGAATATTTAGTGTGATTAATTCCAGCAAGAGTCTTGGAGCGTGCAGTTTCATGACGACTGACGGAAAAGGTAAAATAATTTGGTTTTGGGTGTCCAGAGTGTCCACGTCACTATGAAGCATCGGGACCTTTGGAAAAATCCGTATTCTTCAAAACGAAGAAGAGCTGAAGGTCGAGAACCCGGACGATTTAGCGGATGATAGCGCGGACTTGGTTTCGCGGTAACGTCGATGGGTTTTCGCGGATGCTATTTATAAGAGGCTAGAACGGTCAGCCGCGACAGGTGTCGTAGCCGATAAAATTGCACGGGACCGCTTCATCGAGTCGTTTCTATTCGCTGTAGAGAGAACGGCCGGGCTGTGTGGGGTCGCGAGGACTGATCGTTGGGTGGCGATCAGTGACCCGTCTATTTCCGGAAAATCTACGGGACGACGTCGATCCTATTGTAGCCCCGGCGAGAGTCGGTCGATGGAAACGTCCGCGGAATAGTCCGATGTACGGACGACGACGGAGCATCGGGCGCCGCGGTTAAAAATTATAAATGAATTAATAAGCGCGCGATCGGTACCCGCCACAGGGTCCAGGCTAAAAATAAAGGGGAACGGCCAAACAATCGAACGGTAATCGATACTCTAAAAGGGACCTGACTCCCGTCCACACCGAGAGTGCACACACCTCGATGCATTAGACTTTAATTCAGCCGCAGTAGTGCATACCCGGCCATGGTCAGCCGCAACCTTTGCCTGCCGCCATCTGGCACAAAACGGGTCCTATTAATCGCTTTACAACTCCAAATCGATTGGAATTGATTTATGTTTGTTTCGTCAATGCAATGGGGAGTTTAAGCGCAGTCAAGTCCTAAATCATAAATTGTAACGCTGGAGTTTAAAAATGCATGCTGTAGGTACTCCGCGAATGATTCGTGCCAACGTGTCTGTTCCTGAAAATCTAACGTTATCGACGGTCGGTTCAAGGTCGATAATACAGATGTCGCTGACAGTAAAATCCCGGAATTTACTACCACCAGGCGGTACAACAGAAATCTTGAAAACTCGTTGCCAACTAGTTCATAATGTACAGCTAGGTGTCGCCGGTCGTAAACTCCGAGATGTTACTGGTAGCGACATCTGCTGGGCGAACAGTTTGAGCGTTTCACCCCTACGTAGTTTGGCGCTGTACATTTGTGGCGCCACTATCGCGAGAATTGGGGTAGTTTTTAAATTTTCAATACTTCAATTACTTCTACCAGGGGTTATGATACGCTCAGGATTTTTCTGCCTCAATTTTTTATCACTATCTATCAGTTTCTTTTAGCATGTTAAGGGTCTTATATGTGTCGTATTCTAATTGTACCGACTTTGGTACTGATCGCAATGGACTCACATGATATCTCCAATCTTGACGCGAGTCTGCACAAGGGCGCAGCTCTTGTGATCGCTGGTGGTAACTGCCCTTCGTCTCCTCGCGGCATATTTCTGCGCATCCGGTGGTAAAACAACTGCATCGTTGTTGGCATTCCCAGAAGTCCCTGCTCCACTGTACCCTGCGGTGCCCACACCTCCACGCACCAGCGAGCTACTGCCTCGCCGGCGCGTAGACATGTGACGGCCTCCCACGCCGCCCAACATCCTGCAAAACAAATAAAATTCCCGTTAAATATGTCGCCATACTAGAACACAACTGTTAACTGTTGCTTTCAACGCGAAAGTTCATTCCACAGGTGTGGTAGTGAACGATTGCCCGACTATTCGTTGACTTTTCTACTTGCTTTCGCAACTACACATTATTCTCTTTAATCCGCTACGAACCAGATGAATACAAATCATTTTACTTTTACCGTTTTACTATTTCGATTCTGATTATTTTCGTTTCTTTTATAAAAGCACTTTAAAATCGTGTTTCCTCGATTTTATGATAGGATACAAATAAAACAAAGTGACATTTCACTGAATTCATAGCAGTTTTAATACCAATGTTACTCTTTAATTATTATCTCGAGGAAAAATATTCAACGCTCGAGGCACTCAACGATTGTCTAACTTTCGGTTGACTTTCTACTTTCTCCCCCGGTTGCATGAACTAATTGGTCTGTAGACCGTCATTCATTAATTATATTTTAAAATGTACTTCTAACTCTCAAGTAAAGAGAACTTATAACGACCAGAGTAAGTAGAAAACGTGCTCTGTGGCCGGACACTTTCAAAGGAGTGGTTCAATGGGAATGTATTTCCCTTGCGAATGGTCATCAGTTTTTTTAAATTAACTTACACCGTGATACATTGAAATAGTTACGATTTTGATCAGTGTCTGTGGTCTTCAGATATCAGAAACATAATCTCTACGAGCCAATGCAATTCGCGACATTAATAATTCATAGTGCGTAGGAGGTAAGCGCCAGTAACAAGGAATAAATTATTCACCAACCCTGCAGTATTTACAAACACTCAGAACAAACCCTCCAACGAATGTAAACCATCCGTCTATAATTATTTATAAATATTTTCATTCTCATTGTGTTTATAAATTATGTAAATAAAAATAAAATTTTAAAAAACACCATATTTTTAAAAATGGGCTAAAAAGTATAAAATAATGTTTCCTAGTTGCATACTAATTCTTAACCTCGTACAGACAGTGGTGAAAATTAGTGATTGTGGATTTTGAATTGCGATGAAAATACTTGTAAGATTTAAAACGAAAAACGTGGGGCGCATGAAATAGATAATTGATGCATCTTACGCCCCACGTTTTCCGTTTTAAATCTTTTTTTTTAATAATATCCATGTATCCAATTTCAAGTCTCCAGCTCATCAGGAAGTTAGTTTAAAATCAATTGCAAAATTTCTCACTGAACAGACAGACAAACAAACCTAATGCAAAAATAGAAAGGATCTAGGTCGAAATCAACCGAATACGCCGATGGTTGAATACACACATCGAGCGTGTTTGATTAGAAGGGATGAGTGGAAGTAGGGGATTAGAAAGAATTTCAGAGAAACAGTTTCTCGTTAATTGGGTTAGGTTGACTGGCCTAATCGGCCCAGGCATCGGAAGCGCGACGGGTCACGCGATCCAGCTCTCGTTCTCGTTTATTCCACTGTCTCCAACGTACACCGATGTGTTTTTATCTCTTTCCGCTTCTCTCTATCTAACAGGATACCGATCCTCATCGAGACGCTTTTTTACCTTCTCGCTAAGTCCAATTACCGTCGAGTGGTGTGGTCTCGCGTTTCTCTTATTTATCATTGCGTACATTTACAGGGGGCCGACTGGCTCCTAGTTTCGTTTATTCAATTCCCGCCGGGTTTTTTTTCCGCCGCCGTCTGGAAATCGCTCGTTACGCGGATCCTCTTTGTGCCCGAATACTCGAGACACAGCTTTCATCAAATTAATTCGCGCGTATGGAGTCTCCAGCGCTGCGGTCGCGAATCGGGATT
This sequence comes from Lasioglossum zephyrum, assembly GCA_028455615.1. NCBI lineage: Eukaryota > Metazoa > Arthropoda > Insecta > Hymenoptera > Halictidae > Lasioglossum > Lasioglossum zephyrum. The sequence continues at coordinate 6,032,426 of CM052330.1, read as the reverse complement.
TAGTAGAATCGATAACGGCGGCGGCTGTTCCGAAAATTTCAAAGAAGTGTCATCGAGGACGTTTAAACGTTCGATAATAATTCTGTATTCAATCAAAATGTCAATTTGTTCCTTTTCATTTCCCTTTATCTTGTGCAGACATTAGGAAATTAGTCAGGAAATATTGGAAGTGAATTCCTAAAATTGAAGCTTGTATTTTCGGAATTTTCTCGTCAGGATCTACAGGATTATGTAAGTTGAAAATTTCTGGTCTCGTTAGATGAAGTTTTAATAAATAATTTATGGGAAGAAGGAAGTTTCTACTTTGCTCCTGTTTCTTGTGATATTTATGCAACTTTTATTTTGCAGAAGTTCTACTATAACGAGTAATAATACCTCGGACGACAACAGACGATTTCATATTTTCTTTACGCGAATAAATATTGTGCGTTCTGGCGATACCGGTCAGCAAAATGACGCTAACGATGCAAACGGTTCTATTTTTAGTAAAACGAAGACGACGGGGTTCAATTATGGCAGCCAACGATCATCAGCGCAGAATCAATGCCAGAAAGAATAACCAGTCAAGCGAGACAAGGCTCGTGTAACGAGCAAATGATTTTTCCGAGAGCAGCATTGCGTGGGCTCGCGTGGTCGTCGAAAGAAATGAATAATTGCGTGAGCGAAAACTTTACTTATCTGCCGACCGTAACTCAGTCGGGGTCCGTGCCAGTCGCTATCGAAAGTGATTAGAGTTCGTGTACAGTCAGACAGCGGCCTACTAACAAGTGGTTCGTAGTTGCTCGTTGCTCCAGTTTAAGGAGAGTGCTAGCATACTGCGAAGCTTCGGAGAAGTAGGCTGTTTTTCCCGCGCGAATTATGGAAAAGTAAACGCGCGAAGGAAATAGTATTTTCTTTCATTATACAGGGTGAACCACGAATCGTGATCAATGAAGATTAATCAGCAGGTCGATCGAAAGTATTTTCACCAGATAACAATTTCGATAATTAGAAAAGGTCTGCGTACTCCGATTTTGATGAAATTTTAATATGTTATAGATTTCGACAGTTTGAACAACTTTTTCCTGTTCCAATATAGGGGAGTCGCTTTTAGTTTTCGAGATAATTACAAAAGAATATCGCTAAGACTGTATTGAATTTTTCGTATTCCTGCATGCTCCGCGGCAACGTTTTTGCAAATATCTCAAAAACTAAAAGCGACCCCCCTATATTGGAAAAGGAAAAAGTTGTTCAGAATGTGTTGCTGCATAACATATTAAAATTTCATTAAAATCGGAGTACGCAGACCTTTTCTATATAATTACCAAAATTGCTTTGTTTCGGTAAATATTTTTAAAAATTGCTTGTTTTCCAATTTTGATCGAACTGTTGATAACAGAGTGATCTCTACCGATCACGATTCGTGGTTCACCCTGTATAATATTAGCGAAATGACGTCTCGCGTCAATTTTAATTTATTAAAATGGGACGAGGAGAAAGGGTAGACAGAGAAGTAAGAAGGCGCAATGGCCGCCATAAATTCCATTCTCGGTCTTGTCCTACGTCGCCACGCTAGCCCTTGTTATCCTTATGTATTTCTCCAGACCGGAGGCTCCCCTAAAGTGTGTTCCATTTATTCCAGCAGCTCCGTGGTTTCTTTATACAGCCTCGTCCTGGCCATTTGTCCTTATTACGTTTCACGGGCTGAACCCGTGGCGGTTTAGCTCTCCTAAAGAGAACCGAAAACGAACCAACTACTGTCTCTCACTCTCTCTCTCTCTCTCTCTCACACACATACACTGGAACTCGTACGGTCACGCAGTAAACGCTAGAATCATTTTTCCAACTCACTAAACTCGCTTTGCTTTCCACAGGCGGCGTCTCCGTGCTTAATTCTCTCGCATCGTTGTCACAGAGATTTTTATACACCCCTCTCGCATTCTCATGAATGCCGTCCATAGCACTTTGCAGTTTAGGTAATTAGTTGCGAGAGTTACACTGTGTATATGTGCAACGCTGCCGTTTTTAATAATACAACGCTTGCTGTTCTTGTTGCTTGAAAATGTCTTTGACAAGGAATTTTTTACAGTTGTCGAATGGGAGAAAATTAAATTTTGCATAAAAATTAATTCAATGTAGTACTAGCAATAGTTTTTTCCAATTATCTCAAAAACTAAGACCGAGCACCGGTAGTTGTAATGGCAAAAGTTGTTCAGAATGTTGTCCTTGACAACTTATGTCAAGATCAAGTCATCGGAGCTGCCTCCCCTGAACGTAAGGTTTACCAAATTAATTACTTTTAAAAACACATTCATCAATTTCGAGTAGCTTCGTTGAAACTTCGATTTACCATTTTTAGAAGACGACGCTTGCCAATCAAACAGATGAAACACTGTGTTCGACTTATTTAAATGATTGAAGGAAGAAATACATTCACATCCGGCTTCCATTTCTGTGAAATTAATTTTTCTCATATAATATGATTACTTAAACCGAAGTTCATCAGGACTTGTACGAAGAGTTCCAGAAGCAGTCGTTATGACAAGCTTCGACTCCGCAGTTTTCATTAGGCTGATTAGATCGCGTTGTAGGATTTTTTGGGGAATGTTCGTGAACGCGTTAAATGTCGTTTAAAAATAAATTGCAGCTCGACAATTGTAAAGTAGGTTCGTTGAAATGTTCGATTTCCGGCGCGTCTTTTCTTATCGAGTGGACGCGTGGCGTTATAAAATCGCGGATCGACCGGTGCCAATTCAACGATTCCATCGTCAACTCGCGTCAGAACGACGTAAGTTCGTTACGTTGCGAGTAACGAAGCGGAATTAATTTCGCTCGGCCGACAGAGCCAGATATTAATTCTCTCGAGCAAATAACAGCGACGCGCGACGCGATCCGACGAGCCTGCGTAGAATCCATGGTTGAACGTTTGTCTCGCGACTTCTCCCACCGTCAATTTATATAACAAATTCGTAACAGGCCTCTCTCTTCTACTATCTCTTCAAGAATCATTGCACAGCAGTTTCTCCGTAAAAATATTTTCAAAGGAACAACTGCATTCGTTCTTATCGAATTTTCATAGAAAAAAATGAGCTTGCGACTTCTCCCATCGACAATTTATATAACAAATTCGTAACAGACCTCTCTCTTCTACTATCTCTTCAAGAATCATTGCACAGCAGTTTCACCGTAAAAATATTTTCAAAGGAACAACTGCATTCGTTCTTATCGAATTTTCATAGAAAAAAAAATGAGCGGGTGCAACGCTAAATAGAAGAAAGATGAATTTAATAATACTGACATTATTTACAACCAATTACAAGTGACAAACGAATAAAAATGCTACGAAGAACGCACCAGAGCTGAGCTCAAACAAATTCTTCATAATTAGACTGCGGAGTTGGCACTGGACTTATTAAAATCATAATACAAAGAAAGAAATTTTTATCTCTCTTCTGTTAGTTGCAATTCAGACAGAAGATTTATCCCAATTAGAAGTCAAGCCATTACAATTATAATACAAAGAAATTTTTGCACAAAGACACAAATAAGCCGCATTCTCTGATAAAATTGTTTCATTGGTTCAGCTGTTCACTATCCACTCGAGTAATCCAGTTAGGTGGTAACTAGTACAAATTCACAGGCCGAATTCATTTTAATCAGCCTTTTTACCGTAAAACCCAGTTAAGCAGCGCGTGCCGGTAGAACCGTCTCGAAACAGGAAGATTCGTTTTGTTCAGCGTTGCGTGCGTTTTGTTCGAGGAACGCCGACATTAAATTGCATCGGATAATATCGGGACGAGCTCGGAGGGAACGAATCCTTCAACAGAATTTATTTCACGAGCTTGGGATCGAGGGAACTCTCAGTCTCTCCCTCTCCCTCTCGTAACGAGATCCGAGAGCTGCCGGATGCAGCGGAACCGTTCTATCAACCCTCCTTGCATCCCGGTTGCATCCCTTGCCCGAGGTCTACATCATTTTCAAACGGAGAACGCACAAAGCTCCGGTTAATTAGAAAATCCGCGTACTCGAGTCGGCGTCGATTCGAATCTGATTCGTATCGAAAGCACAATACCGGTTCACAGTTTTTCAGTTCGGGTGTCTTGGCCTTTCTACGAATTTCTCCACTTTGTCCATCGCTTCTCCAACGATGCAATTGTTTCGAATTCGAAAATCCATCCTCGTTCAAATATTGGAATATTTCCAATTGATTGAATATTGGACTCGCGGTACACATTTCATCGTAAATTGCACAGTACTTCTGCCCGATGTTAATAATTTTATATTGCTCATTTTTCATTTCGAATACACTTATTGTCGAAACCTTTCAATTTTCCATGATTTTGAAATAAATGGTATTCAGTTGAAAAATTTAAGAAATATGATAAGAAGAAATTTACTGGTATAGAATTTTTAAAAAGACACATTGTTTTATGGAGATTCCGGACTCGTTTCATGGAAGACAAAAAGGGTTGACAAGACGATCCGAACTTCCCCGTTCGATCACACGTCGCCGACGTCCCATCGAGTCGGTAACGTAGCAAAGTTTTTCCATCCGCCGCTCTCGGAGATGGATTTTATCGTCGGTTAACTTCAGTTTTCATTTATTCAGCTCGCTAGTGGCTCGCGTTTGCCCCTCGTGTGTGCTCTTTCTCTTTCGCTTGGGGAAAACAAATTTACAAGGGAATATCGTAAAGAGTACTGGTGGTGGTAATAAAAACTGCGAGACAGACAGATGATTAATAATTTCTACGATTGCAGATTGAAAGTCGTCGCAATTATGAAGCTAGTGGTTGACCAGTGTTTGGGGAGGTTTTCAATTTAATTGTATAAAATCGTTATCCAAAATTCTGGCACACAAGTTCCATTGTATACCAATTTCATCAATAAAATCATTATACGCAAGAAAGTTTCATCATTGGAGTGCCTCGCCAAAATTAAAGAAATTTAAAGTCGCTTAAATGAAAAACCTAGTACTTGACTATATGTATAGTTTGAGGGGTAGTTTTCCTATATAAATTATTGTATATATAATTCCTGTTCCATTCACTTTGATTTAACGACAGATACCGATCTGCAAAGACCGGCATCGATAGCAAAACAACTATAATAGTTTAAGGGGTAGTTTTCCTATATAAATTATTGTATATATAATTCCTGTTCCATTCACTCGGATATAACGACAGATACCGATCTGAAAAAACCGGCATTGATAGCAAAACAAGAGTCACTTCAATGAAACATCTAGCGCCTGACTATACATATAATTTGAGGGGTAGTTTTCCTATATAAATTATTGTATATATAATTCTTGTTCCATTCACTCGAATGTAACGATAGATACCGATCTGCAAAGACCGGTATCGATAGCAAAACAACTATATAGTTTGAGGGGTAGTTTTCCTATATAAATTATTGTATATATAATTTCTGTTTCATTCACCCTGATGTAACGACAGATACCGATCTGCAAAGACCGGCATCGATAGCAAAATGAAAGAACGATTGCGCCCATAATTTCCGCACAGTATTCTACGTGCCACAGACATAGATAGAAGAAGAATGTTGGAATATCGAGGGAGAAGATTGCAGATTGGATTACGAACATATGAGAGGAACGGAAAACGAGGCACACGAGGGACAACTCTGAGATATTCCGCGTGCGTCGCCGCGCCGGGGAGCGAAGCTGTGACGCGGAACGAGGTGGACACGGGCTGAAGGGTGTATCAGGGGTTGCCGGGTAACAGGGTAGGTGGGATAAGAGTTCCCAGGGGTGCCTAGCAACAGGTTGCTATCCGAAAATTTCGACCACCGGGATCGCAGCTGCGGGGAAGGGATGGGAGCGTCGACTCTCTATCCATCGGGTGACTCTTTGAAACGATTACAATCTTTTCCTAGCCAAATCTCTAACGTGGTTAATCCGACACGAGTAATTTGGGAATATGTCTGTTCGAGCATACCTTGCTCGTTAGTTCGATTATTTCATACCCGCTTTGGGAAAAGTTCGCCAAATTATTCCACTCGGTTGAGACTCAACGACTCCTCGTAACGAGCTCCGGGATGCGTGCTCGTTTCGAATAACGATCGTTAACTGCCGACGAGTCGATCGCTCACGCAAACTCGAAGTTCAAGCTTTTTATTACACACACGCATCAAGGCCGAAATGAATCTCCTGATTGAACGGTAATGGCTTGAATTTGTGGAGAGATTAGTAATTTTCAGTATTTCGTCGAACCACTATTATAGCAATTTTTATTTTGCACTAGTTGACCCGACAGACGTTGTCCTGTACAAGTTTCAATAAATTTGTTTGCGATCGTTTTAATTACACATATCCATCGTTACGGTTCTTGAGTTGAGAATCTTATTCGGACTATCACGAACATTTAAAAAAAAAATCTCAAGTGATGAGCTTTCCAACTAACAGCATTTAATTTTTATTTACATAGATTAAGCTCCGCAGTCTAGTGATGGAAACTTCCGAATGCTTGCCAAGACTCTTTCGTCTGAAATGAATGAAAAGCAGACCATTTTTTGAATATCGATTTTGGCATTTGAAAAATCTTCTCTAAATTGCGTCATAGGGAGATATCCAATTTAATGGGTGCATGCAAGCTTTGAACATGGATGATGGCCGATAAAAAAAGATACGTGTGAAATATTTTTTCAAAAACTACCTTCTATATCGTCGAAATTGATGTGTCCAGATTTGACGTATTCGCCATAGGCAAATTCTGCATCGTGCATTCGAATGAAACAACAGTTTTATGTATACATATTTTTCTAAGCGGCAGATAACCTGATAATTATTCGAAAACCCCATTTCAGGGGGTTAGACCAGCAAAATTGACCTGTAGGAACCACCTCCATCAAAAACCTAGTAAAATGCGCTCTCAACTTGAAACTCATCCGAAAAAGGTAACAATTTGTATTCTCCGGAAGAAACTGGCAAGACGTCTGTCGAATAGAGAGGAGCAGGAATGTAAAATCCTCTGAAGGGGGATGAAAGAGCAGAGTTCCGGTGTTTTCCGAGGTACCGTTGTAATTCTCGGGTTACCATGGCTCCCCATAAGCAACTCCCCATCGCGTCGGCCCTCATCACTTTTCCTCCTCTATAACCGATGACTTTTTCCATCTCGAGTCTCCCTCGGTTAGATAGATCCAGCTTCTCCTTTTTTTTCCCTTTCACATCTCCGGGTCAAAGGGGGTTTCCCTTCGGCCACTTTCTCGCTTGCTAGACTCTCCCTCTCTGTCGGCTCGTATACACTAGCCGCGAGAAATCTAATAACGAGTCGGAGGGATCGACCGACTCTCCGTGAAATTAGTTCCAGCGTGCAACCCTAGCGCGTAAAACGGCGAGTCTCGGAGCAAAGCTACGGAACCTAGCTGGACCGACAAAGCTGAAATCCGCCCGGGGAATCCCTTCAAGGGTTGGTCTGATAGCCGGTGCGTGACCAGCCCCGGAAAGAAAACAAACGTCCCCTGGTCACGAGACTTGCCGCTCGCTTATTGAATACCCTCGAATGCTAGGGGATCCTACACGATCATCGAACTCGAATACCTTGTCACCGAAGAGGACGACACCCCCGATGAAACCCGACCGAGATCCCGAAAACCCTAGGGCTCCGCAATCCAATCGGAACGCATCGCATTTTAGCCCTTAACGGACCTCCCTCGTGTAAACACTGGAACATTGATCGATCTTCGTGTATTCCTTTCATCGCTACAGCACGGTGTACGGGGAAATTCTTTATTGAAATTGATTTCGCTACTCTCTCGCCGTACAGAACAAATTTGGGGAACGTTACAATCACTCAATATCAGCAAAGAACCTTCTTCGCTAGAGAAAGGACTTGTCGCAGTTCCTCGCAGAGACACTCGGCCGTTTCTTGACCGGAACTTTGCACTTAGGTGATTCGCCCCGGCAACGTTTACGATAGTCTGAACTTAACCATTATGAAAGTCGAGGTCCGTGCACAAGCATCGAGTCGTGAGCAATCGAAAAACGGAAGCCGGAATGGACGCGACTCGTCGCATTTCCATAATTGCGCGAGAATATTAACGTGGTAATGGCTCTCCGCTGGGTTGCATTCGGATTCGACCCAGAAAATGCATAAAATTTCCAGTTGTTGTGAACTGGACGGGTTTCAACAATGATTGGATGTGAATTCTCAGCAGTCTTGCTCCGGGATCGGGATTTTCGGAGAGAGATCTGATAACAAACACGCCGATGCGTTTATGGAACATTATCGAAATTTTTTTAGAGTTTTTCTAGAGTTTTTATACTCTTTGTTTTCCTGAGTTAGCCTATCGGAGATCGTTGCCTAGCCATACTGAACCGTTGGGCCGATTTCGGTAATTTTTTAAAGAAAATGTTCATAATTGTCTGAATAAGGTTTTTAAGGAAAGAAAAAATGGAAAAGTTGCCTGGAAAAATGGTAAGACCATAACTCACGATTCGAACGATAGATAAGAGTAATTCTTTTTTGTTTTGCTGGTTATGGTTCTGGAAAAGTTTTCAGGGAAAATAATTCGAAGCTATTACAAAGGAAAGTCGGCAAAATTCGGACAAACTGCAAAAATAATAATTTTAGAGAAGAATTTTAATTTTAATTTTGCTGCGCATTATTGGTTCCCAATAAGTTCGTCGTCGAGCACAACGTCGAATTTTTATTGGAGAACTAGCTGACCCGACCGACGTTGTCCTGTTGAAATTTCAATAGAAGAAAGCATTTTCATTTTTTCCCGAATTTTCCGCTTTTCCGGACAACTTTTCCAACTTTTCTTTCCCTCAAAACCTCATTCGGACTATTACAAACATCCCTTTAGAAAATTAGCCAAATCAAGATTATAATATTTATATACATTAAATTTTTTAAATTTGGACAGGACAATATCTGTCGGATCAGCTAGTCATAAATAATATTCTAGAAAAAGTTCTTCGAAAAACTGATAAATAACGCTGTAAACCACGAGGAGCATCACAGTTGCCATGAAAATGGTCCGTCATTCAGGGTTTCTGTCTAAGGATTCATTGTCTGTTTATGGTGCACAAAAGCACGGCGAGTTTGTTAACTTTCCAGCGGTTTTGTCGATCGCGTCGGAATCGAAAAGCTATTTGGGAAATTCGGCCGTTGTATCGGGGGCTCGTGCTAGCATTAATCAGGTTGAAAATCAAGAAGTAAAACAGCCGTGTAATTTAGCTCACCGCTTATGAAGCATCAAATTCGTTAGCCATCGTTGCCCGGGCAACGTAATTAATTTTGCCTCCGACGAGTTTTGCGAGCGGGACAATTAAACGCCCCCTCCCCCCTCGGTACAGCTTGCATTCCCGAATGGCCCCCTAGACCGGGCCGATCAGTTTTCTAATTTAGGCAATTTCGGCCAATCGAGGACGTCGTGTGATTCGTTTATCATTTGCATTAGGGTACGCACGTTCGAAACGCAACTTGACACTCGGTGCAACCCTCTTCCGTCGGGCCACTTCCATAATTTAGTCGCCGAAACTGAATTATTAATCCGCGGTGACACATTTAACAAATTTGTTTCTGGCCGCATATATAATATAATATAAATTGATAAAAAATTTCAACAGACACATTCTTGTTGGTTTCACGAAGTAACTTAAAATGATTTAAGAATCAAATAATTTAAAATTTTTACTCCAATTTATTATTGATATATTTCGGACGATTTGTGCCAATAGTTGATATTAAATTTAAAAAATTAATTCTTCAGCGGAAATAGAATACCTTTTGAAAACTATACGGATCTTCGTCTGATCCAACGAGAGCCATAATTGAATAATTAAGTAATTTCCGATCGGAACTCTCGTCCCGACCGATCGGCGTCGAGGAATATAATATTACCCGCTACTTCGAATCGAATTTCCTCGACTCGGTGTGCAATTAACAGCGAGAAGACTGAAAATATCGCAGAACATTATTAGACCGGTTTTGGTCGAGAAATGCTGATGAATTCCTTCGAGCCGGAGTTCATTGTTCGTTCCGAAGTACAGTGGATTTTACTATTCCACTGAATTTAAAATAGAATTAGTGATGGATTCGGTGTATCTTTAAATGAGATTTGCAAAATTGATCGATTTGGCAAATGGATAGTTACAATAAAAGACTGCAGACGTGGAGGCTTTAAAACGCTTTACTGCTACGGATATAGCAGTAATCGATAAGCACAGTCGAGGCGCAACAGTGTGCTCGTGGATCTTCAGAATTTCGGGAACGCCACCTGTGCGAACTTCTACTCGTACAAACCAGTTACTCGCCTACTTTCGCTTAACTCGCGGAGAGTCTTATCCCAGCTGTATACAAGTTGATGAGAGTAAACAGTTTGAAAACTATCGGGTAACAGTCTGTTTTCATCGGTCATTTCTCGAAGTTGATGGTCGAATGCGAAAAAGATAAAGAGCTCGAACGAACGGCCATATCTTCTTGAAAAATGAATCTTTTATATTCTTTCAAACACTATATCTTGTAAACAAAAGATGTATTCATGTTCTCGGCGCAAAGGTTCGATCAAGAATATACATTAAAGCAATTTTGCTAGTTTGATTAAAGTTTCAACGTTTCGATCCTAATATGGATCTTTCTGAAGATCCATGATTTAAATACAATGTCAAAATACAGTAATAAATTACTTGTTTTATTATTATTATTAATATTATATTTATATTATATTTATTATATTTATATTATATAATAATAATTATTATTATTAAAGAACTTGCTTCATGAAAATTTTAAAAACAAAATTGAGATATATAAACATTTACTATATCTTATATTTGAGTGCTGAAGTTTAGCCACGCATGGAGACATGATTATAATTGTCGAATTCTCGAGTCTCGGAATTTTCGTCTTCTAAATTTATTGTAGAAAGGTGACCGACGCGTGCGTGCACCGCTGAGCGTTTCCGGGCGTGTTGAGACGGTAATGGGGCGCTTTGTGTCGAAGCAATCTGTAGGTGGGTTTATTTTGCGGGTGTCGGATACACGAGGATGGTAAATGAACGGATCCTCCGGAAGCGCAGCCGGTCGGCAGATTTTCCTCTTGGCCATTAATAGTCAATGAGTCTAGCTGGCGATCGACAAAGAAGGGAAATGAAATCCATCGAGCGAAACGCTGAGCCATCATACGGGTGGGACCGGAGACGGAAAACCATAGCAAGAAGGAAGACATGTACCATTGGAAAAAAGGCGAACGTGAATCCTTCTTCCAATACACTTCCGGTGCCATCGTCTCCTTCTTCCACCGCCGTTTCGCTTATCCATTTCACGTGTTTGCTTATCGGATACAGTTTCTCGATCTTTCAATCGAGAACTCGTTCTCTCGGTGTGCAAGCGATTTCAACATTCGATAAGCTACCTCGATTGTCATACTAGCTTTAAATAGTGCCGGAAATTTCAAAGTTGCTAGCTTGAGTGTGTTTTAGAATGTTCAACTCGCATATTGTAATATCTGTGTTTCCTTACTCAATTGTAATACAGAAATAATAATCCTGTGCTCTATAATATTTTAATTTTTATAATTGTATATAATGTGATCTCAAATTTTTAAAATCCACAGGCTGAAAATTCTTCAATACATTTTTCACAGTCAGTATATAAATATCTCACAAAATATGAATATTATCGATCGTGTAATTTTCATCAAGCAACCGAAATCAATCACTTACAATATTCCTGTGTGACAATATTTCACAATAATTTTTTAATGAATTTTAGGCAAACAATACATGTTGCCTCGCCGGGTGAGGCAAACAACGCGTTATCGCATTGCTTGCCTCACCCGGCCAATTCAGACCATGAATTTGTTCATATTTATTTAACGGTTCATTTTACAGGATTTTTCTAAACACAGTTCTCTTTGTAAGACGTTAACCCTGTGCGAAAGTGAAACCCAAAAATTAAGACTTTAAAAAAGCACATTTATGGAATATCCTGCAAAACAATCTAATAAGACAGACGCGCGACCACGCCCACAAACTCGGAAACGGAGTAGAACGTGTGGCGCCATGTCAGGAAGCTAGAAAACGCATTGCAACGTCGTTATCGGCGAATAAAAGAATAAACGCCATAAACGCGGGAGGAAGAACGCTCAGCGAGAAGAATCACGAAGACGTTATCCTTCAAAGGGAGAGAACGTTGAGCACATCGGAAACCACTTGGACTGTCGGGAGCCAAAAAGCTGTCCGGGTTAGCTCATCAATCGAAGGTTAACATGGCGGCGTTTGCACTTGTCTATTTGGCGAGGTTCGGGAGGGATGATGATTGCGCGACGCTTCTCGTTCCTTGCCAGGCCCGTGGCGTTCCGAATCGCTTCAGCCCGTGCCAATAATGTCTCGGAAACGAACGTTCCGGGGCCGGCCGCGTAATGGAATTGTCAGCCCTTCTTGTTCCGCTCGAATATCGGCGCTTCGGGAAACGTTTTCGCGAAAAGCCCGGCGCAACGTAGCAAAAGCAATGAAAGTCCGACAAGCGGAGAAGAATCCGGTTCGGTTTGCACGGTTTCGCTTGCGGTTACGGTTTCACCGCGATGTGTTGTGTGCTGACGTCATTCGATATCCGTACACACTGTTGAACAATATGATAGCGCTGGGAAGTCATAGTTTCTGCAATCTATAATTTCTCGAAGCGATGCAGAAAGATGCAACCCGATATTAAGTAAAGTTCGGCTCGCTGGCTTCCCGAGCAAGCACGAGAACAACGGAAATCCTGAGAACGTCACGTGGAGACACACGTGTGCCACTACTTCAACATTACAGTGTGCGTTATCCTCAATATTTCTCAGAGCACGACATTCGTATATGGCACTTGTGTCTTGTAGTGAATGCACGCAATTTTTATTTTGCACAATGGTCTTGTAATAATTCTATAAATTTCCTTACACCTTGACAATATGATCGCACAACATGCAGTGTGCGTTTTCCTTAATTTCTCAGAGCATGGCACTCTTACATGGCTCTTGTGTCTTGTAGTGAATGCACGCAATTTTTATTTTGCACAAAGGTCTTGTAATAATTCTATGAATTTCCTTACACAATCTCATATTTAATTGTACAAAGTCTGATCGAATCTTGTCATTTTTATATTACCGGTCCCTCGACAATATGATCGCACAACATTGCAGTATGCGTTATCCTTAATTTCTCAGAGCATGGCACTCTTACATGGCTCTTGTGTCTTGTAGTGAATGCACGTAATATTTATTTTGCACAATGGTCTTGTAATAATTCTATAAATTTCCTTACACCTTGACAATATGATCGCACAACATTGCAGTGTGCGTTATCCTTAGTTCCTCAGAGCGCGATATTCTTAAATGGTTCTCGTGTCTTATAGTGAGTGCACGCAATTTTTATTTTGCACAAATTCTGCTGTCTTGTAATAATTGTAGAAACTCCGATTAAATCTCGTTACTTTCATAATACTGGTTCCCTGCAATGTTCGGTAGGTTCAGTCCGGTCCAGCTGATCTGACGTCAGCATGGCCTTCATTTTCAGCAGAACAGTTCGGCAATTCTCTAGTTTGCCTCTCCGTCACGATGATTCGTTCCGATTCGACGCGGAGACGCGAATCGAGCTGGAAAAACGTCGAAAAGAGAGCGTGTATCGCAGCGATACGGTCGCTGCGAGTATTGATAGAGTTTTCGGAGTGTGGCAGAGGACGAGATAGGGAGAACAAAGAACGATTTAGCGTGGCGATCCCATTTAGAGCTGCGGGGCTGCGCCAAAGACACGCACGGTACTTTATCGGTGGCGCCAAAGCCTGTCTGCCAGCCAGACATTCTGACGTTACGAAAATCACCGCGTTTCTTACTGATTCCACGTATTCTTCTTCCATTTCTCTTTGGTCGAACCAGCAGGCTTCGAGCTTCCTGGCGTGTTATTCAGTTTAATAGCAGAGTTGCGCGACCGGCGCGTTCCTGCCCGACTAGTTTGTTCGCTCGTTCGTTTGTCCGTTTCGGCTCCCGTCATGGAATCCGATCGGGAAATAGCTTTTCCGATTGAAGTCGGCATATACGACCCGACAATGACTCAATCTCTTGCCGGCTGCCAGCCCGGACTGTCTCTTTATTCGCGCGTGTATACGCGCAGATTGTTTCGCAAAAGTTTCGCCGAAACTAGCGATGGAAATTCCGGCCGTCGTATGGAGGACAAACAATCAACGTTGGCCACGCGTCCTGCATTCTGGGACCGTCGAAAAAAATTCCAGTGCGTCAGAACGTGCTCTCACACATAGAAAATACTGGTCTATACCTCAGTGTGTCTGGAGTCGTTGAAATTAGAAAATCAATTCGTCAACGATGCATACTACGTGCTCTGGATACGTCGAAGAAACTCCAGTGCCTCTTAACACTTCATCTACCGAAAGCCTATTCATAGGATTTTCAATAATTCTGCTGTACCCAAAGAAAGCATAGAAAGTCTCCTATACATTACAATCTGAAATGAAATTATTAAATGAAGTTATCGAGGCTGACTTGTTTAGCCATGTACCATGGACTTTTCAAAATTATAATTAAAGTTCGAATAACGCGTTAAGTTACACGTTTCAGAATTTCAATGCAACATAAGAGACGTTTTGGGAATTGACTATACTGTTTCAACTAATCATATGTCTGTATTGAAATATTTGTGTATCTCTAATAACCACATTCTATTTTGTAATTATTATATTCTGTTTTGTATGTGGTGTATTTCGTTTCTTTTTGTAATTATGTTGAAATAAATCTCATATGAGATTTTCTAATAAAAAAAATTTTGGGAACAATTAATAAAACAGGTAACGAATTGTGGATTCGTATGCAGTTTTATCAGATGCAGATAGTGCAACGAAGATAGTTAATATTTGTAGAGAGAATTGTCTAGATCATCTTGAAGAGTTGACATAGTCTAAGAACAGTTTGTAGGTCGACATCGTATCAGCTTCTTTATGGGTACGACTAAACGTCGAGTGTAAATCAAGGATCGACGCCAGCCGAGTCATTTACAAACTAGGTGATCGGTCTGCTCGATTTCTACCGGGAATAGTCTTCAGGGACGAGTGGTATATATGTGTATATATATTTCTAGAAGGACGAAGGTAGAGACAGGCCCGTCCGTCGATCCTATGAAAGGGAACTGGCCGATGAAGGGCCTCGCAACGATCGATACTGAACACCGCAGTTGGATCTGATTGGGAAATGGGTTTTCCGGCTGACGTAGTCGCCACGCGAACAATACTCTGTCAATCTTCTTCTGTCGCGGATCGATCAAGGGAAATACCATTGAAACGAACTGGAAGAAACATCGCCATTTCTTGCCGCTCCTTCGTAATTACGAACGACGACAGGGAGAATGTACACTGGGTGTGACCGAATGCATCTCATCGGTCGATTCCTTCTGAGAAGTCGACGAAAATTTCTACTACATTTTGAACCGACTCCTTCATCAGCTAACGGGATGAAAATGGGTGTTGAAGTTGCGGGTTGAACACAGGATATTATTTCTGTAAGAATTTTAAGACTGAAATGTCATTTATGAGCTTTATTTTCAATTTAATTAATAATCATATTTTTGTTATTTTTGTTTGTTACACATGTTTTTTTTCTTTGCCTTTGTGCGTATGTCCCTTCTTTCTTATTATATAAGTAGTCTTGTATCTGTCTCTATTTTTTTCTTTTCTTTAATAATGATAATAATAATTTATATATATTTATTAAGCTTCTCAATTAAATTATTTGGTTTACAATTTTTTTATATGAAAAATGAGAAACACTGTTGTTATTTCTTGATGAAACTTCATTGCCTACTTGTTTCATTGTGCGAACATCCTTTTGGTCACGTTTGGACTCATTTTAATCAGAAAAACGTAACGAACACACCGAAAAATTAATTAATATCGAATTTACCAAATTATACAATGGTAAAAGTTCAACGACCTGTTGGTACACGAAGCAACGAATTCCTCGCATGTATTGAGGTAATGGCATACTTCGCAAAATCATCGAGTCACCCTTGAAATTGACACGACATTCAGGGTTAACGAATGACTACGTCATCCGACAGAGAATTCCTAAGGGTCCATCGGACACCGTTTCCCCGCGATCTAATCGAGTTTACGTTGCATCAAAGCTTCGGCGAGATGCGGCGGTCGAATCTCCGTAGATTCTCCGGGACAACTATGTAACTGCATTTTGTCTCCAGGGAGAGGGGGAGAGAGAGTGAGAGGGAGAAAGCATCATGGATACATTTGCCACGGGGAGAGATCGATACGCCAGGCCGTTCGGCGCGGTTAGAAACACTTTGTAAACGGCGAGCATCGCGCACGATGAATTTTGATTTCCTCGAGGATGAAGGCTCGCACGCGTGTTATGGTCGTTGTCGCCTAACCACCCTCGCCTCCGCGAACCGTATCGATCGTATTTGGTATCGCGGGGGCCGATAGCCCCGAAGAATCGAGATAACACACCTGATCGATCCGTGCTTATCACTGGACACTTCCCGCGTTTATAGAGATTTCTGGAACGTGTAAGGAACACTGGAAATTCTATCAACAATGGTACTAATGTTGTTCCGTTCTTCCCACAGACAATGGTAATAGTACATTGTAGTTTCGAATAGTGTGGATACCTATCAATATTATAAATAATTGTAAAATATAAAATTTCACATGGATCTACTCCACCAATATCGTGTCAATTCTTTTAATTGACTACCTTTTAGTTGATCTACCTTAAATTTTCTATATAAATTTCAATATAAAATTTTTTTACATGGTAATTCAACATTGAAATGTGGACGTAGTTTTAGAAATGGAAGCTTTCCAATCAGCTTCACGCAATTGATACGACTACTTGAACGAAAATATTTTTCCGCTGTTTTCCAGTTTACACGCTCGCTAACACCGTCACATACAAGTACCTTCTAGCAATCTACTTAGTCAAATTAATTATATTAAGTGTGCGAATTAATTCGTTGCTCTCCTTACACCAATTACTTAATTAACAACATTAATTATTTCCAAGATCGAGAAACTGCATGTACAGTGATGAAAATTATCATTAAGAGGAGTTTGTGGAAATCAAGAATTTTCATATAGAAAGTACTGCGAATTAATTTGTACATCCAATATAAACTTTGTTTATATTTCAACATCGAAGGTAGAAAGAAATTGCGAATTTCTGCAGGTTACATGAGTAAAGTGATTTTTTTAATTGCTTCTCCGTGAAACTATTCCCAACACGTTTAATATGGTGTTCCTTGTAGAGGTAGAACTTCTTCGAGCGAAAGGATCGTTCAGTCAAGTCAAAGCTAAAACGGGTACTTTGTTTTTCAACTGCAGCATTGTGAACTCAGAGTTCAATCTCTCTGAAACAGGTCGTCGGGAAGCTTAAAGTCGGATACCAGGGTACCTTGGGAATAACTCGAGCTCGTCAGGATTTAAGCTGGACCGTAAGGCTCCTTAAGACAGCTGCGAATCTGACGGCGATAGAGGTTCGCATTCTTTCGCACGTTTACAGCGAACTTTATCGCGAACCGGTCCGAAACCGTCCTGGTCGAGTTCGAACGTCAACGCGTTAACCACCATTCTTGTATTCGGAATTGTTTATGCATGTTTAAAAATCTACAATATTTTTGTTACGAGACTGGACTGCGGAATTTTATGCAAAACCAAATTTTTCAGCGCCAATTACAAGGCACTGATACCAAAAAAAATTTTCTGCCTAAATTAAGAGGTACTGGAACTACATACAAATTGCTTGCGTCAATTAAAGAAGCTACTGAAGTCAAATAAAATTTTTCTGCGTCAATTACAAGACACTGGAATCAAGTAAAATTTTTCTGTGTCAATTATAAGGTACTGGAGCTATATACAAATTGTCTGTGTCAATTAGAAGCTATTGGAATCAAATACGAATTTTTTCTGCGCCAATTACTAAACACTTAAAGTAAATAAAATTTGTCTGCATTGATTACAAGGCACTGGAAACAAATAAAATTTTTCTGCATCAATCACAAGGTAATGGAGCTATATACAAATTGTCTGTGTCAATTAGAAGCTATTGGAACCAAATACGATTTTTTTCCGCGCCAATTACTAGACAGTTAAATCAAATAAAATTTTTCTACGTCAATCACAAGGCACTGGAGTCAAACGAAAATTGTTTTTTTTTTAAAGAGTTTTAATAAGTTGATGATACTCTATCGAGAATGTTTTTCACTTCACCCGATCTGCCAGCAATTTGTTAAACCTAAAACCATCGTAGGAATTGATTCGAGAACAATCCCGAGCGAATTTAGACAATTTCGCAGAATTTCGACAGAGTTAATTAGCAGGTGTAATTTCGATCGCGACGTCTGCTGCGGTCACGTGCAAAGCTGTCCATAGAGACGTCTCACCATTCTGTGCCACGTGATCGTTAACACTCTAGCTATCAGGACATCGCTAATAGCCTTGTTAATGACTGTGCTGCATCTCAAAGCAGTTCGATAATGTTCGGCTGAAAAATTGATTGAGAAATCCGTAGCCATTAGTGACGAATACTTCACGAACTACTAAGAAGTGAATAGCCTTGTTGACGACGGTGTTGAATAGGGACGATGTTCGGTAATGGCTTGTTGAAAAATTGATCGAAAAGTTCTTAGCTATTAATGATCAACATTTCACGATGACAGTTCAGAGGGATAATTATTTCAAGGGATTCCAAGGGCTGTCCTCAAGGAAAAACAAATGTCCAGGAACCAGTATGCATAAATGCATTTTTACCATTTCAACGAATTTTCGATTGAAAAATCGGGCACGTAATCCTGGCAAATTTACTGATAAACATCGACTGAATGAATATTCAAGGGGTTGTTTTAATTGAAAAATAAACTGATATGATAGTCCAAGAGAGAAAGAATAACAAAAGCGAACGGAGCTGAAGCCTAGGAAACTTCCTAACGCAATTTTCTTCTCTTTTGATTAGCCTGTTTTCAAAGGGGCGGTGTTTGTCCCTTGTGCGTCAAAGGGTTAAGGAATAGGGGGGGTTCGCGTGTTGTCTCGTCGAACCAGCTGCCAGCAACCGAGAGCAAGCCAAAGAGAGTCTTGGCAGGCGACGCGCTCGAGTGGAGCAGTCAACAACGAAGAAAGGATTTCCAGGGAAGAAAAGCGAGTGAATGAGTGAACGAATGAATGAGGAACATGGAAGGAACACGGCGGCCTGCAGACCGTGCCGGTTCTCCGATCGATCGATGCAATGATGGTCTTATCGGGCGCGAACCGGGTTTCGAGTAGCCCTTTCCATCATGATTTTCCAGCCTCCTAGAAGTTGGTCACCCACTTGTTGAATTAAATAATTTCATCAGTTGTGCTGAATTATGCTATGAATTATATTATGTTTGTGCTATATTGTGCTCGAATATTACAACTATAATATGAAAAATTCTGAAAAACGATTTTTTGAGTAGCCACCACTTTTCATTTTTTTTCGATTTTCTCAATTGTGCTAAGTTGTGCTCGATTGTGCTAAATTATTATATAAAAAATAATAAATAAAGAAGTTATAGTGAATAATCGTTTTGAACATCTAATTAACGTTTAAGTAAGTAACAATTAGATGTACAAAACAATTATATATTCACTATAACTTCTTTATTGAAAAATTGAAAAAAAAAATGAAAAGTGGGGGGCTACACAAAAAATCGTTTTTCTCAATTTTTCATCTCATTTTTTATATCATAGTTGTAATATTCGAGCACAATATAACACAAACATAACAATTCAGCACAACTGATGAAATATTTAATTCAACAAGTGAGGGGCTAACTTCTAGGAGACGATTTATATAATTACCGCACCTCGCCCGTCTCCCAGAAAATGTTCGATTTGGCACGTGAAGGATGCCTAGAATGCCCGAGGACACGAAACAAATCTACTCCCGCGAGAAACAACCGCGAATGTAACCGCAATGATACGGAATAGGGGATCGAAGAAAAACCGCCCTCGGCTGCCAGCGACAGTGTGCTCAGAAGTATTCCTGGCTCTTGCGGAAGGCGTTCCAACGGAATCGCTATGAATCGGGGATTAAGATAAGGAACACCGACACGGGGAGTATTTCCATCGTGCCTCAGGAATACCGTCCATTAAGGGAGTGATTCGGCGTCGGACGAATGTTTGCTCGTCTCGTACGAGCACACGCGAACGACGTTTAAGGTCGAGATCGTCCTACCGGGAATGAAACGACCAAAGAATCGATCGAGGATACTCAGAATCGATAGTGCCAGGCTGTAAAACCGTTTCCTCGCTCCCAGGATTTCTGCCACTTAACTGTTGCGCTATAGCAACCGGTCTAACTTGTAAGGCGAACGGATACATCAAATTTTAAATAGTACATAGTATATAGAGTGTCTCGTTTTAAACAGTAAAACGCGACGCATGTATCAGCAAGAGTTTCGTAAGGATTTCATCAGGATAGTGTCACGAATATGTCAATAATAAATACCCTGCGGATCTTTGCGCATTTGTTATAAAAATTTTCAATAATGGCTGAATTATTAAATTGAACAGAATTTAGTACGATGTTTATTTAATTTGGATCTAGGAACGCTATTACCAATGAAACTAGAATTTCATTTCGTACAACTTTCTGTAAAGTTTGGGGAAAATTACATAAACATCCGCAGTCTAACAATAAACACTGTTAATAAACGAAAGTTACGTTTTGTCCAGAGATTTGCACGCGCATTAGAAGCAGAATGCCGGACGTTGGAACGAAAGTTAAATCGTTGCAAAGAGGATGTCGAACGAGTCGTGTGTCCGCAGCTGTGCAAAGCCGGCGCAGAAAATACAGATTTTGCAGAGGCAAAATTGTCGAGCGGGTCGACGCGCACAAATTTTCAAACAGTCAAAGAACGGGACAGATGTATTGGCACCCTGTTGCTCCTCCAGCATCGACAGGTGTACACATTACACGTCGATGCCACGCCGAGAGGAAATCGCGCGCGACCGTAGCCTGGCTAGCAAACTGCTCTCTCTCTCTCTCCCTCTCTCTCAATCGACCTGTCGATTATCGCGCGATCGATACTGTCGGGCTCAAAACCACCAGCTACGCTGCCTTCCGCACCCTTTCATCCACCAAACACCAAAGCAGACTAAGGGAGCCTGTGCACGCACTACCATAGCTTCCACCCTTTGGCATCACTGTTTTACCCCAGCGAAATTGCGTGCCAACATTCGCACTTGTAGTCCGGTCTTTTATAGTCGCTTACTGATTAATTGTGATTAATCGTGCAGTGAATTTTTAACAAGATTACACTGCACAATTGCGTTCGTAATCATGGAAACAAATGCTCAACTTCCACCTGATTTTATACCTGTTGATTGCATTCGTAAAAAATGCAAGAGTTAAAATATGTGGATACATATATAGTCTTGAATCGACGCACAGTGTGGCATTTTAAATGGACATTCGAGACAAAAATTATAACTTCTGAAGTAATCAATTTTTTACCTATGTACCTTAATCATTTTTTTAAAGGGAATGCAAAGATGCATCGATTAATGCACCAAAAATATAAGGTTCCATTAGGAAAAAAGTTTATTCTAATTTTTTTTTTATGAAGAGTTTTTTATGATTAGTTTATAGATTAGTATAATTAACTTTTGTTCGAAATATTTTTTAATTATATCTACTATAATGCATAATTATTTGCCAATACACAACACCGTATTTTTTATTAGTACTAAGTGATGGTTAATACAGACTGCTAGATAAATCCAGAAATAAACTAAACGGCATATTACTCAGGAACCATAATACTTTTAATATAAATATAATATGTACATGTAAATAAAAAGTTTAATTACATAAAAAAACTATTAAAAAATTAAATAACGTCGAGTCTCTTATATGTATAAACTCTTTTACATAAAAACCATGATTATTTTGATTTTTGTCCATTGCATGCCGCACTGTGCGACGTGTTAAAAAAAAGCCCGTATCACAGAATTGAATTCTGAACTTCTGTTCGTTTCTGTACCTGTTGATTGGATTCTGATTGCACAGGTGCGAAAGAGTGTTTAAAAAAGATTGGAGCACAGCGACGCGTTTATAACAATAAAAATGAATATTCAGCTTGCTTCTGTATCCGTCGATTGCATTCGTGCAGGTGTAGAAATCAGTGGCGATTCAAAGAAGTCGCTTTAACGATATTGAAAATGAACGTAACCCATTGGTTGAAACCGGTGTAAAATCAAAGGCTATCCGATTTGATTGCACCGCCAAATGGCGACCGTCATGGCAGACACGAGTCGCAGGCAATAAAATCGCGCCGCGAGTTCTCTTTCGCTAGAAACGACTGGTCGATCAACCGGGACTAACGTTCCGCGAGTTCAGCCAGTCGGTTGGTTCCATTATAGTAATTGGCTCCTTTATCTACCCGCAAAGTTCCGCCGCTGTTTCCCGACTGCGCTCGCCGCATCTTTCAACGAACTACAAACCGATACTCGAGGTAACGTTTCAATCGTATCGGTGAGAAACTCGATCGGATTGAAAATGTAATATTGCAACGAGCGACAGACGCAGCAACAAGTTCCCCAGTCAACGGAGAATCCCTAAAACTCACTTCCGAATAATTATTGCCGTTACTCCATCCACATTATCCTACTGCTTTTTCAATTATTTGTTGCTCGGTCCAATTATCCGACGTTGCACCGTCCTTTATCGCGCGACAATTATATTCTCGTTTCATTCAAATTCTTCTCTCGCAATCATCCAACACTCGTATCCTTCGTTGTCTTCCTCAATCATTATCATTGAATTCCTCGTTCGAATTGCCTCGCATAATTTCTTTTTTACATCGCACCGTCCTCTGTTAAATATTTCGCGCAAACTCTTGCGTTCAAAGAGGTGTTTCATCGTTTTTTCTTTGTGTCATTATTAATTTGCAATACGCAGAACGAGCCACCGTTTCCGCCAATTAAGACTCGTCCAGTTTCCGGAGCAGAACCGCAATGTCGTTGACGATAACGGTGAACGACATTCGTCGTTGACCGAGTTCGAAAGCGATCGCAGGGGGTGGCAATAAAAAGATATAGCAACGATGTAAACAAGCTGAATGGCAACTGTTCGTCCACCACCGCGCAAAACACATTAAACGTAGAAACGATATTACTCTGAAGCTGGGGAGAATCGAATTAAAGTTGATTATCGTTCGACCACCTCGTTTAATATTTTATAGAGGCACCATCGTGGAACGAACGTCAGCGGCCGACTATTTGCCTCGAGCGAAAGATGCTTCTGATATACAACACACACGTGGAAATTGTTTTGCATTTTATAGAAGATGCCAGTGGCACACTTTTCCCCTATAACCTGTGACCATTTCAAGTATCAAATATCCATTTATCAATCGTCGTATTGATTTATGTTTTGCACGAGTTTACAAAATTTTCCCGCGAAAATTCATTTCACCTATATTCTGTCCCGTTACTTTATAAAACAACTCACTGACGTCAGTTCGCATTTTAAAATTGTTCGCGTCGATTTGCGAATCATTTTGCATCCACATTTTATAAGAGACAACCGACGTTTCGTCGTGGAAGCAATGGCCATTTGATGTTCTCCACGTCCATTTGTCGATGTACATATTGATTTATACATTATCCGAGTTTATAAAATTTTTGCAACAATTCTTTCGACACGGTTATCGTTGTTTTATTCGACGGAAGAAGCGATTCGCTTTGTTCTGCGCTACAGTCACGGATATTAAACGATCGACAGAAAATACTCGCCAGTGGAAAATCCTCGATTTTTTTATCTCGTCGAGCAGACATTAATTCGCGAATTTATCAACCAGTATTAGTATCGTGAGTTATACAGTACGTGCGTCGCATTAATTATAGGACCGTAATTAATATGCGAAGAGACTTCTAAAAAAGACGAAGAGATTACATATGATTATGTATTTACAACGAAATTCACTAGGTAGAATGTAAAATAAATAAGGGAGTTGAACGGATTAAAAAATATTGTCTCCTTGCTGTATCATTTCCATCTTGTTCAAATTATTCAACGACAATTTTCTTTGGTTTCTGTTTCTGAGAAAGAATTTTGTTGTAAATAGTGGAGTGATACTATTTCGACGTCTACGATTATTTCGGATTGTTAATAAGGAGTGTAAAGAAGAATAAGGACGTTATAAACGGAGCGTAAAGGCACGTGTCTTTCTCAGGCAAATTAAGACTATCTAGATCGATAAAGAAGAGTTATAATTACACGTGATCGGGTCTCTGGAAGGGCGCATTTTCTGTAGCGTTATTTTAAACTTATTGAAATGATTAAAGGAAGAACTTTTTACTTGTTGCTCACACAGGATGTACACTAATATATATTATATATACTTTTTTATTATTATACATGTATTAATTATACCTGGTATTAATTATATATAATAATATAGGTATTAATTATACATGGCCGTTTGATTTGTTCGATCGAATAATTTTTGCAGTGATCACGCGCAAAGATTGCACTCCTCGGTGCAATTTCGCTGTGTCTGTGTCGAGAAACTGCAATCGCAGTTTCCGAGTCCGTTAGCCGGCTTATTGAAAGTTTATCGAATGCCCGAGTGGCGTCGGCGTAGTGCCGTTAGGGTCAAGTTTCTTTGCCATTCTCGCCGACAGTGTTCGAGGATGACGCGAGCCGCGGTGAAACTTCCGCCGTGAAGTTTCGCGTTAGTTTACGCGGATGGGAACTTCGCCGGAGATATTCTTCCATAGTCCTCTTGTCTTCCTCGTCGAAGTTACGGGACATTAAAGCGGGCAAAATTCTCCGCAGTAACGAGATTCCGGGCATCTCGTTGGCGGGACGCGAATTACGATCTACGATCGGCCACTCTAACAGAAAAATTCAGACGCTAAAGAGCCTCGAAATCAATTTTTATTTTACTCCCGTTTCCAATAACGAATGTAGTACATTTTTATTTTACTCCCGCTCCCAATAATCAATGTAGAACATTTTTATTTTGTCCGACAATGAAACTCGTGTAACAAACGTAACAGATAATCCTAGAAGAAGGACAAAGAGAGAATGAAGATATAGATCGAGATAGACGACGAATTAAACCTGATAATGAATGTAGAACATTTTTATTTTGTCCGACAATAAAACTCGTGTAACAAACGTAACAGATAATCCTAGAAGAAGGACAAAGAGAGAATGAAGAATCCTAGTGATAAACGAAAATCGCACAACAAAGTGCACCCCAAGATCAGCGACCGGAAACAAGATCGAGATAGGCGACGAATTAAATCTGATAATGAATGTAGAACATTTTTATTTTGTCCGACGATAAAACTCGTGTAACAAACGTAACAGATAATCCTAGAAGAAGGACAAGGAGAGAATGAAGATGTAGATCGAGATAGGCGACGAATTAAATCTGATAATGAATGTAGAACATTTTTATTTTGTCCGACAATAAAACTCGTGTAATAAACGTAACAGATAATCCTAGAAGAAGGACAAAGAGAGAATGAAGAATCCTAGTGATAAATGAAAATCGCGCAACAAAGTGCACCCCAAGATCAGCGACCGGAAAGGAGATCGAGATAGGCGACGAATTAAATCTGGATCGACAGTGATTTTGATTTATTCTGAGCCGTTAGCGATTTCCTCCGGCGAATCCTCGCTCCGCCGAAGCGTTTCATTATGGACCGCGTTCAAGATACGTGACCGGAATCCAGGTGCGACAAACGGACGCGTGTCGTCGTCGTATGAGCGAAAAAACTGCGAACCGTCGAGTACTGTGAAAATATTGCCTCGCCGTGCTCGCCACGTTCCGTCCGTTGTAAAACGCAACGTTTTCTGTCGGCACGATGCTGGGAGCCTGGATAAGCCTCGAAAATCTATTTGGAATCCATTTCTTCCTACCCTTTCCAACCCTTTCGCCGCATATGTTGAATAGGAAAATTGTTGACCGACCTTTACACTGTGGATGTTGCAAAATGGAAATGTTTTTTTAACGCAATCGTTACCTGATCTTCTTTAGGATTTATTATTATTATTATTTATTATAGATGGGCAGAAGCCCTTTTTATATAAGTATTTACAAAGAAAAGAAAAAAATTATAGTTGAAGCTTGACTGGATATTTCTACCACAGTTGTAACTAACAATAATTAATTTCTTCGTGTAGTGTGGTGTGTGTGTGTGTGTATTATGATTTTTAATAACTCGAAAGTAATCTATAAATATTAAGTTTTCTTTAGATTGGAAAATCGTGTTACATTGTAGAGCAGGTATTTAATACAATTTCGCAATATTTAAACACACGTTTGTTATGCACCTTCGTGAGCAAATATATTTGTCTTAACTTGTGAATTTTTGTCCAGCGAATAGTGATATTCCTTTCACAATTTTTTTTTTTGGGAACATGATAGATCTATTAGGATTTACTGAAGACCAGAGAACTCGAGAATATGTGAATTTCCAGAGCATGGCTTTAGGATTTTTTGTGTCTCGTGTCGATTTCCCATTTCAGTGGAACGAGTCGGCGTGCGGAACAGCTGCCGGCCAGTAGTAAATGCCGGATATAAGTCAGCCACAGTCACGAGGTGTATTTAACGGGTGCCGCGTATCGATTTTTCTTATCTGAACGATTCCTTATCGCCCAGGGAGAACGGATAAGGTCTGTTGATAGTAGGGGAACGTGAAGGGGACGAGTTTCCGTTGCTCTCGTTGAAATTACGTCGGTCACATCGCCGTCGCGAACGGTATTCTACCGTCTTCCACATTGTTCAAGAAAATCCGTCGAATACATATTAGAAAATATTACTTCTTCGATCTGACTAATTCTAACAATCTAATATAAATTTTAGACGATTTTTATTTTAATATATATTCGACTATAAATAAATCCATCGAATCAATTCTTATATTGGCATATTTATAATTTATAAAACACAGTATCATTTTGTTTGTTTTTTTCTTTGCCTTTGTGCGCATGTCCCTTCTTTCTTATTGGATAAGTAGTCTTGTACCTTTCTCCTTTTTTTCTTTTCTTTATAAATACTTATGTAAAAAGGGCTTTTACCCGTCTATAATAAATCTGAAGGTTATAAAAACACTATACAAAAATGTTGCTTTACCAGTAACCGCATACGAACCGCGAGCGATGTCACAGTAAAAAAATTTGACCCGACCACAGATAAAACTATCGATTACAAGTTCCAATGGATGCAACAACCGCTACGATAAAATACAATAAATATTTTCACTTGTTCGACAGTTCCGACACGTTAAAAACTGAAAAACTACTAAATAAGCAACAAATGAATAATTGAAAATTTTATTTGTGGCACTATCTACACCCCGGGATATGCCTTCGCTAGAGCCGCTTCTCGGTGGAAACCAACCTTAATGCGATATTGTTTCTTGTCGTAGACGTACACGTCTATACGCAATTGTGACGGAGTACAACGAATGGAGTATAAAAGGCGGTGAAATAACAAAACGCTTGTGTCCGGACGCGCAAAGGAGGACACACCTTTAACGAGAATATTCCCGCGGTAATGCCGCGAAGGTAATTGAGAATTTTCCGAGTCTTCCGGGGAAATTACTCGAGGAACATCCCGACAGGCCGGATTAGAAAAATGGAGCGGAAGATTACGCGAGATTAAACGGATATCGGGGTCCCGTTGATTCGTGGATCATCGGCCGTCTCTATTCGATCCCCCCCCTTGCTCGATACCGTTCTCGAAATTCTAGTATTAATTTTCGTTTCGAACCGGCAATTTGTCTCAACTGACTCTAATTCCTTCATGTCGCTTTAATGTCGGATCGTTTCTGCGAATCATTTTCCTATTAGATCTGCAATTTTTGGAACAACTCCCAGAAAACGATTATGAAACATACATTTATTCGATGTGCTGTGCTTTTTAGGGGACAACAAAAATAATGTTGTTATCGATCGTATGATTGTTAAAACAAGAAAAATATTAATGATTTTCCTGTTTCAAGAAAAATAATGTTCTTATCGTTATCGATCGTATGATTGTTAAAGCAGGAAAAATATTAATGATTTTCCTGTTTCAACAAAAATAATGCTCGAAATTCACGAGTCTGTCTGTTTAATGAAATTGTTTCTCAATGTTATACCTGGTGAATGAATTAATTCCACAAGTTCGTAAACCAGATTTCGTTTGAACGCAGAAGATAGACGTTAAAATTAGTTGGACAATCGAGTATAATGTCAGCCAGAAAATCGTAACGAGAAGAAGCGAGTCTTGTATTGACCTAACAATGTCTTAGAACAATCCTCGGCGAATTCCAATCGTTCGATGGATTTCTCGAGGCAGAACGGGGCCAGTCGATCGAGCGACGGACGCGAAAAGGATCCGGAGACGGATAATTTAATTAAAGGTCAATTAACACGCTCGACGGTGATCCGATCCAGCGGGGATCCTCTTCGATCTAGAAACAGGGGAGGAGAGTGGAAAAAAGGAAACGCTTGGAAACAGAGCCGTCCAATTTACTCGTAGTCGTCCCATTGAACCGTCTCTCCGGTTCTGCTTCGGTCAGGATTTCTACCGGAGAAGTTATTCTAACCAAGAGGAATCGTATTTCCCGTTATTGCTTTAAGTAGGTAGTCCAAGGGAAAAACCATTTCTTCTCGTTTCCCTGGTATTATCTCTGGCGCTAGCTTCCTTTTCAACGAATCCATCACTCGATAAAACCGAGTTAACCCCTTGCCGTGCCATTTAGCTCGACGAAACTCGGGCCCGAGTGTTACGCGTGGTAAACAGATCAGACTGATCACGAGCCTGGCTCGTCATATTCATGATTGGGCCAAAATTTTCATTACGAGTCAGACTCGTTAAAGCACTGCAAGGGGTTAAAGAGTGTCCCGCGTAACAGAGACGTCCGGGAGGCTACCAACGTCTGACCAAATATCCACACGAATCACTTGGGAATAAATAAGCAACAACGTCTTGACGAAATTCAAAAGACGTACTACGAAATGTCCGATTTTAGTATACAAATTTAACGATGCTGTTTTCTAGCACCTCAGATTTATTGTGGCTAACAAGAAACAACAATTCTAAAAAAATATATACATATACGTATACACATACTTCTCTTAATCATTTTAATAAGTCCAAGATAATGAAACGATATTTTTCGATTCTATACACGCGTTGAAACCAGTGATGGTAAAATCAACGCACTACTCATCGATGCCAGAAATTTCTCCGAAACGGTAAGACTTTTAAAAAAAATTTTTTTTGAATAATGCATTGTCATCCAGTTCTGAGCCATGTGTGCAATTTCAAGTCTCTAGCTCATCAGGAAGTTAGTTTAAAATCAATTGCAAAATTTGCCACCGAACAAACAAACAAACAAACAAACAAACAAACACAAACAAGAAAGCGAGCTAATAAAAACGTGGTAAAATAACCAGAACACACTCAAGAAACTTGTAACTCGATGACAGAATATTTTTATTCCATCCGACTTGATTCTTTTCCAAGTGTAACGTTGATTAAATAATTTTTCAACAACCAGATACGTTTCGTTGTAGTCTGCCTTGCAAGATGTATTCGACAAAGGGTAGCACACAAGTGAACGCACTACTCATCGATGCAAGAGAAATATCCACCAGAACACAGTCAAGAAACTTGTAACTCGATGGCAAAATATTTTTATTCCATCCAACTTGATTTTTTCCAAGTGTAACGTTGATTAAATAATTTTTCTACAACCAGATACGCTTCAGTGTAGTCTGCCTAGTAAGATCGCCATGTAACATGGATTCACATCAAGCCAGTGGTAAGAGAAGGGCTAACAAAGAGGCTGTATCATTCGACAAAGGGTAGAACACTTCGGGAAGATATCCGATTTAGTGATAATGGAGACACTGTTCCACGAGGCAACAGGCAACAGGCTAGTAGGGCAGAGAGGGAGAGAGAGAGAGGGTTGCTGGTTGTGTTTTGCGAGAATATTTACGCGCGAGAGCGAGTGGATAATTACTATCGATTACTCGCGGGCTGGCTCTTGCCCGCTGGTCCACGACGAGCTCGAATACCAGGCTCCACCTGTTGCTAGGCTCAGTTGCTAGCTGAGTTGCTGGTTCGGTTTCTTGTGCCTCGGGTCGCGTCGTTTTCCGCGAGAATATTTAAAGGAGTTATCGGTTGGATCTGCTTATCGAGCCTCGTTATCGTGTCTGTATCTCTCCTTTCTGCTAGGGATTTTTCAAACAATTAGGAGACAAGAGAGCCAGACAGACCCGGTTGTTCCGCATGAAAATTTCATCCATCCGAGCGCGTGTCCGCCTTTGCGTTCTCCGCTTTGACGGTCGCGTTCGCGTGCACGCGAGTCTCTCGAACAACGATAACGAAGTTACATAGCGAAATTGTCGATTATCTATTCAACAGGCTCTGTATGCAAATTCGGCACGTGCAACGCACGCCCCGAACGATCGTTGAACCGGTTCTTCGCTCTAATTACGTGAAATTGTGCGGCAGTCACGCTCCCCTCCCCTTCCCCTCGAGATTCAATTAAAAACTGTTCCCGCTGTCTCGCGAATCCCATCGCGGTTCGGAACGGCGCCGGATCTTTTTCTTTCCGCAAGTTTCTGTTCCCCTGTTGCGTTAGTTCTCGTTTTTTATCTTTTAACAACTTAATAACGGTAACTTTGAAAATTGTTGCATTTAACTTTTCAATCATTAACGCCGGATCTACTGAGAAGTAAACTTTTGTACATCGATTACGCAAGTTTTTATTCTCATAATGTATTTTATTGAACGAAACAGCTTTTTCCTTTACGAAAAACATGGACCAATGATAGAGCTGATCGAGCTGATTGGTTCGCGTTTTTTTTATTAATAAAATGACCTCACAGAGATCACTCTTTTCGTAATAAAAATTGTAGTAAAAATATTTATTGAATTGTTGTAAAATATATTTTCAATGAAACTTGCTTCCCTCTGGACGACCTATACGCTTACGTTTCCAATCTCGAATAATTTACCCTAAATGCAGTTCTAAACAACGATCTCGATAATCGTACGTTAATCCCGTGATAGCACTGTAAACATCCGATCGATGGACCGTTCGGAATCAGCCAAACAATTTCGGTAAATTCCACAAATCTCCCGGTAAGCGAAAGGAAAACCGACTAGTTCCGATCGGATCAGTGTCCAGGGTTAAAACCCCGGCAAAGATGAAACTGAGAACCTTCTAAGAGGAAAAATTGATCGTTCCACGGAGGGGTCAGTCTGGCCAGTGAATCCTGAAAGGTTCACAGGGAAGGTTGTCTATCGCTCGATCCTCTTTCGAAAGCCCGGGCGCGCTGCAGGATCCCCGATCCTGAAAAGAGCCGTTCGTTTGGAAATAGACGTGCGAATACAGGGAAATATA
The DNA here is from genome assembly GCA_028455615.1 of Lasioglossum zephyrum. NCBI lineage: Eukaryota > Metazoa > Arthropoda > Insecta > Hymenoptera > Halictidae > Lasioglossum > Lasioglossum zephyrum. Next base: position 6,001,051 of record CM052330.1, on the reverse strand, counting down.
TTCCACGGAAACTGGTTGATCGAATATTTTTCACTTCCCGAAATTCCAAGCGCGCCGGAGACGAAAGGATCGTCGTCGGAGACGTCGACGTCGACGGAAGCTCGCGTGCACCGGACTGCATATAAAGCGTTTGCATTCTACGCGAAAAATCGAAGCTGCGGAATTCCTGCCGGCGTCCCTGCCATTAAATACTATCGGCCAATATTTATAATTTCCTTCAACTATTGGCCTGCAACGTGAATTCCTTTAGCTACAACTATCTTCTATTTTTAATTACTAGTCCACACATTTGCATTCGTTATTTTTTTTTTACACATCTACAAAATATACTAAGTAATGGAAAGTTAATGATCACGTTGTTTGTATATACTTATGTGACGGGTCAATATTGAATGTACGCATTGCGAAAGAAACTTTTCGGACAACCTAATATACAGGGTGTCTGAAAATTCCTTCAACATCCGGAGATTGGAAGTTCTAGAACTTATTTGAAGCAACATTTTCTTTTGCAAAAATAGCGTCCGCGGCTTTGTTAAGGAGATATTAACAAAACAACACAGACCAATCAGAGCGCGACCTAGACGCGTGTTGGTACAGTCGGCCAATTGACAGATGGCGCTCCGGTCCTCTATTCCAATACGCGTCTAGGTCGCGCTCTGATTGGTCTGTGTTTTTCGTTAATAACTCCTTAACAAAGCCGCGGACGCTATTTTTGTACAGGAAAATATTGCTTCACATGATCTCAAGAACCTCCAGTTTCCGGATGTTTAAGGAATTTTGAGGCACCCTGTATTTTTGCTATGTAAAGGAATTGTGCCACGAGTTTGATTGCGAAACGCGAAAGATGTTTAGCAGACCAGGTGTATACCGGATGGTTCGATACACAAATTGGCCCGCGAAAATGGGGAAAAGAACCTGACCACCGGATAGAATTGGAGAGTCGGTTGACGGTTGGCTGGTCCGCTCTCGTCGAATGGTGCACAGACCACATTTCAACGGCACGTGTGCACGCCAAAACCGAGCGTCGTCAAAAGGATCAAGAGCGTCCTGGTGAACGAGCACACCCACGCGCCCACGCTGCAAGATGGAATCCGCTTTTCGCCAATAGACACGACGTTTAATTAATATCGTGTTCCCCGCAAGACCTAATAAAAGAGATCAAGAGAGACGATATTCTTTTTCCGAGCGCGCGGCCTATAGCCGCTCGACAATGTGGACGGAGCCAACAAAAATTTTGAAAAGTAAGCTCTTATACGGCACAGAGAATTATTTTCTAGTTCTCAAATGCACTGGAGGTATTAAAAAGCGCAGAATGAAGGATTCGATTAAATAATAATTAGTAGTAATGAATCGTATTGAGTCATACTGAATTGTATTTGAGTTCTATTTCAATTTTATTTGGATTGAGTCTGGATCCAATCGTTCCTCCATGATCTGTCTTTACAATTTTTATCTTATTTATTGTATAAATAATTTTTATTTATTATCTTATTTATTTTAATCTTATTTATTGTTTAATCAAGTTACATCCCAGGATAAATAATGAAAGCAATTTTTGATAACATTACAAGTATTACAAGAAAATGTAGAAAAGGATCCAATGTAGACGAAAAAGTTGAAATATAAGTCTACAAAAGTGATTGTCAAAGTTCATAGGATAAAGTGGAGACAAAAGGCAGTCTGAAGTTAGAGAGCGTGGATAAAAGAGAAAATTGGGATGCGTGCAGGGAGAGAGAGAGAGGAGAGACCGTGGCCACTCGGTGGCTGGAAACTGCAAGCCTTCTCTTGGACACAGAGAGGAAACTCGGAGACGGCTTTGTGGGGCCGCGTTAAATTCGCCGAGCCTAATGGAGTCGAACGAAAACGGTGTTTGCACGGGGAAGCGGCGCGTAGTAATGAAACCTTTGACGCGAGCTTCTCCCACGAAACAGGCCCAGGTGGGATGCGTATTCGACGCGAAATTGCTCGCTCATTCGATTACAATGCTCTCTATCTCCCTCTCTCAATCTGTCTATCGGAGTGTCTCTCCATGTCTATCCGACTCTGTTTCCCTTCATCTCGCACTATCTTATTTTAGATGATCGGGTAAATAAAATGTCTTTAGTGTCTAACGCGTACTTCAACAGACAACGAAAATATATATTTATTAAAACAATAACGAATCCAAAACAAATATAACTAAAAACAATAATGGGAATATTTCTTCCACGCACTATGTCCGCTACGTTATTTTATCAACAATTCAAGACTAACAATAAATAAATAAACGCGATCCAGTTGCTGATAGATGATCCGAAAAATGTCTCGGAATTGACAATAACGAAGTCTCCAAAGAATGAATAATACATATGCAATATTATGAATGATAATAATTGTAGAAATTTATACAAATATTGCCATTGATTGGATCAAGATAACGATCAACGCGTGCATTAAAAATAACGACGGATGACAGAAGCACCGTCATCAAAACGATTGTTCCCGATTAAATATCCCCGACGAAGATTCAATCCTCTCACGTCGGAGAATGAATGAGAAACACCGGGATTCGGCGATAATCCCGAATTAATTAAACAAACAATCAAAAACTTAATAAACAAAAATTCGCTCCTCGAAAATTAAAGCTACCGCTGCTCCGTGGGTCCCGGGCGAAACGAGCCCGGCAGGTTGGTTATTGATTTTTCTTAATTATACATAGTAACCGAATGCCAATCTTGAGCTACTCCGCCCCTGGGAATCAGGGGAGTTTCGATCGTTCGCGGACACTCTGGCAACCCTAATCTCTCCAACTTTGCGTTAAATACGCGAAGGCGATACTTTGCTAACATAAAAACCATGACTTTTTTTCTCGATGACTCTTAACAAAAATCTTAACTAAAATACATATATAGCAGAATGTTGGAGAAAGTGCCATTTTAGTTTGTTATACCATTCGTCGAGCCTAGAATATTTTTATTGATCAACAATTTTTCTGGACCGATCCAGGAAGATTCAAGTCTTTCAATTTCGTTCGGACTCTAGTCCGAAAAATGGCAGCTTCGTCTAACAGCGTGAATGGAGGAACCACGTTTGAGAAGCATTTCAGATTGTTACGTTCTGTGAGAAGCCTCGGATTTCCAGCTCATCGTCAATTTTTCTAGGACGATCCGAGCAAGAACCCGTGTCCCCGAGCAAACACTTTGTTTCCACGTGCGCTAACTCGATAAAAGTTTCCCGCGGAACGCCAATAAACACGGGATATTGCAGCGCACGTACGTCAAAGGATTCTCAATCTTCTGACAGCGTTCAACGAGAGACTAATTTATGGAATCCCAAAGAACTTTCAGCCGTGGAACAACGAAAACAAGCGGAAATACGCGCGGGCCGAACTCTTTGTCCCGGACCAGCGATCTTCGAGCACTTCAACGGTGATTTTCATAAAGATAGAGAGAGAGTTAGAGGGAAAGGAAGAACCAGGAAAGCTCTTTGCAACGTGTTGTAGCAGAGCAAGAGGTCTTCGAAACCTGGGCCTTGTAAAACTGAAGAATGACGCGCCGAGAAGGCTGCTCCTTTGGGAAAACTGCTTCCGGCGAAGCAAAACGAGCTTCCTGAAGGAAAGACCGACCTCGTTCATTGTGGAATTATTGCCTGTGGTGAGGCTTTACTATGAGAGCAACATCAACCCTTCGAGATTATTAACCTATCCACCACGAAGACAGTTTTCCTACCAGAAAAAATAGTCTACGGGCGCTCGAAAGAACAACTCACCCGAAAGAGGTGATCTACATGACCGAGTATTTTATTGGACATCGTTTTAAACAAAAAAAACAAATCCTTCATAAATTAGATTCTATTCGTAAGAAAAACACTTCAATTTTTTACGAAATCGAACAATTGGAAATTCTGCGACTACGTGTAAAATCGAAGTTCGCTGACGCGTGTCTGACCATAACAAGCCAATTCTACTTTTTGCGAATACTGGAGCTCGCGAACCCAATTTACAAAATTCACTCTTCCCCTAAAACGAAGCGTTAATTTAACAAATATTATTCGTTCTTTTTTACGTGTTCTTTTTGTATGTACCACTGAAAACAATAATACCTATCGATTGTACCAGTATTATATTATTATATTTTTTTTCTTTTTGTGCATGTCCCTTCTTTCTTATTAGATGAGTAGTCTTGTATCTTTCTCGTTTTTTTTTTAAACACTTATGTTAATAATAATAAGAACTCACTCTGACATTATTTAAAAGCCTCCACACACGCAAAGTTTACAAAAACTGTCGATAACTATTTGTTCATGAAACTAAAAATTGTTCTCTTCTCTATGAGTAGAATTTTCTTTATTATAAACAATTTTGCAAGTTTCTTTTACAGAAATCTGTCGATTCAGCCGTTTAGACTCACAGCTGTGCAACTTGTAATAATTCGCTATATCATGTCCGAATAAAGTTATATTAATATGTATAACTGTTTTACATAGTTATTTTCGGAACTGTTCGAAAGGCTGGTCGCAAGGTAAACACTATGCCGAACGAATCAATGCCGAAATCAATATATCCGGGGCATAGGCAGCGGCATGAGCGAGTGAGCAAACAGAGCGTACAATCCGGCTACGGTTTTCCGGGGGATGCAACAAGTCGCAGACTCTCCCCCGCGATCGCTTCGAGCGCAGCCGTGTCGTTGCACTTGCCTCGATTGCTCCGGTAGACCCGGCCACGGAGTGCATCGCCGCGATGCATCGGTGCATCGATGCGACCGTGGTGCGGTGCGGTGGTGCAACGGGACAAGAGCGATCCCTCGTCCCTCAACCCGTGAACAACAAGGAAATCCCGACCCGCCACCGACGACACGTGGAATGGTTGCCAGTCTAGACTCGATTCAGACGATTTCGGTCCCAGACTCCAGACTACCATAACTTTCCTCGACCCGTTTTCCACGATTGCGTTCTACGTGGCGACCGAATGGCTGACGCCAACTGAAACCAATGTGTGTGTGTGTGGGTTTGCAGAATGCGAATCTAGTGCATTAGTTGCACTTTTTCGATGATTAGTTGCACTTTCTGTATGATGAATTGCTTATGCAGTGGACTGGTTTCAAATGTCGAGTAACATTTTCTTTTTATTAAAGCAATCATTCATATTTCCGTCTTTCATGTTGTATAAAACGAAACGCCTTCGATGGGAACTTCGTGGATAGTTCGAGAAAATCTTTCGAATTAAATGTAACAACTTCGACCGACTGGCTGTCGCCATTGTCTGACGCCAAGTCTACGCATGGCAGACTGCAAGTCGTCTGCATTCGTTGAAATTCTAGCGGCTAAATCTAGTTGCTTATGCGGTGGAACGGTTACAAACATTTCCCGAGATATTTCGACCGCTTTTATACATTTTCATGTTTCACGCTGCCATGGAGAAGCAAGATGCCTGATGAATTTCGTTTAACGCGTTTGAAATTCTACTCGTTGCAGATGCACATATAAACTCGATGCAGTTCCACGTACAGTTTTACCAATTACCCGGTGACAATATCCAGCAATCTCGTAAAATCCTTTTTACAAGGATCGTCTACCATGAATACAAAAAAAAAAATTGCAGAAGAAAAAGTAAAATAGACGTTCGCTGGTTGCAAATGAATTTCAGGTTCATTGCATTCAAAATGCGCACAGAGCGACCGGTGAAATCGCCGAGAAATCGATCGTAATCGAAGGTTGTTTTTGCGTCGATTAGAATCAGTGACAGCGATAGAAGATAAGGTACTAGAGAATAGAGAGGAGAAGGATAACAGCACCGGAAGGACGCATGGATCGTAAGCTCGAATTCAGACGGAGGCTGTGCTGGGGAACAGTGTCGAATCTGGACTCCCAGGCTCCGTCGATCGATGCCCGGGGCACGTTTCTATATATAACCACCCCTGCCATCCTCCCTCTCTTTCTCCTGCCTCCCAGTCAGCCCTGTGTCTCTCCCTCCTCCTCTCTCTCTCCCACCCATTTTCCTGTCCTCTTTCTCTCTCTCCAGCTCGCCTACGTTTTCGACCTGTGGGTCCTGTGCCGTAATACCACCTGGCTCCCCTGAAGCCAGCCAGAGCCAGCCAGCCAGCTCGAACCCCGCAGCCTCGTTCTTCGATTTTTCATTTCCCTCCACCCGGGAAAAATCAAAGAAAAATTCTTTCCCTCGAATCTCCTGAAAAATCACATTTACTGTCGATCTGCATTCTACGGCACGCTGCCACCGTAAAGTTTCACCGGGACATGTGCATCATTGTCTTTGATCCTCTCTTTCGCACTGTTCCTCGATTTTCCATTCCCCAGGGAAAATCCAAGAATATTCGAATCCCGAAAAATCTCATTCCCCCCGAACAATGGGTGATTTATGGAATATCTTTACTGTTCACCTTCAAACCCACCTTCGATTTTTCGTTTCCCTTTCACCAGGAGAAAGGAGGAAAAAATAATTTATTCCAACGCAACCATAACGTGTCACAGGGAAAATAGCATTTCCTTCTAATCGTATGGGCTGAGTTATACGGAAACGCTGCAACCATAACGCTCCATTAGACCATATGGAGCATTGTCTTCGCAGTTTCCTTGCGCCACGTTCATTTGCTAATTAATTTGTCCTTCTATTTCTCGCTTCGCGACGCCGCGGTTTGCTTTGTCCTTGGCGCATTGTTCTTTAAGCCCATTTGCTTACTCACGCAATACTCTTAGTACTCCTGAAATTTTCCTGAGGGTTGCGCGTTTTTAAGTTGCTTCATCGCCACGTTGGATAATAAAATTCTCAGTTGTAACACGGTGATGATCTTCGGAATCGGTTTGAAAGGATCGATAGAGAACCCTCGGTTGTTTGTCGTTGGTTCTTGATCCCCTTCCACGTTTGCCGGATTTAATTTACCCCACGCTGGTGGATTTGCATAATCGTGTGGAGACACCCATTCAATGCGACAATATCGACGCGTGGAAAGATCGCTCTCCGTATCACTGAGAAAAAATCGCTCGAATTATTCTATCGAAAATTAGGTGACAGGTAAAATGACAAGCGACAGGTTTGAAATTGCAACAGCCAATTAAATTCCAGCACCTTTGAAATATGCGCGGTATCGTCGGTATGCAAATCATTTTATTCCTTCGTAATTTATTTAAATGTATTTGATGTGCAATCATTCATAGATCGCGGGTTTTATGCAACTGCGAAGGAAAATATAAAACAGCACTGCGTTGAGGAATCTGTTGCATTTTGTTCGGGTTATTAAAATTGATAGACGGAAACTAATTTTTTCTAACACACCTGTTTTCGACAATACTGATCTTGAAAATGGAATGGAAGAACAATTTCTGTGGAAAACTGAAAACTCGAGATTGATTCGCGAACGATCGCGGTCCTTGACTCGTCCCGAGACGATTTTATTCCGCGAATACGCTCGATGCATTCCGGAAACACGTGATATCACAGGGGTTGATGACAATGCGAGCTGCAGCCTTACATGTGCCGAATGTGGTTGTACAGATTCGTGGCTACGGCGAGGATACGTTCTCTGTGCAACGGGTGGCTCAGCGATTCCTGCGCGAATTGTTGCACAGCTGTGCAATCAATAAGTTGCAGAAAATTTGATTCGTTTGTATATTTTAAAATAAGCTCTTCCGTAGTTTTATTAAATTATGAATACCTTGATAATATCAAATTATTTTTTGATCTTTCTACTATTTCAAATAGCACATTTTTGAAATAGATGCAGAAAATTTGATCCGTTTGACAACACGTCACAGAACTTTTCTTGAAATAATCGCTTTTGTATATTTTGAAATAAGCTCTTTCGTAGTTTTGTTAAATTACGAATACCTTGCTAAAAATATCAAATTCTTTTGATTTTTCTACTACTTAAAATAGCATATTTTTTAAATAAATGCATAAAATCGACAGAATAAAAATAAGAACTGTAGCATGGTAATTTTAATTTTTACGTTATTATTATTATTATTTGTTTAGAATTATTACAAACTGATAAAATTTTATGAACCTTAATAATATTGGGAATTACAACTTACATTCTTTTATCAAGAAAAAATTAGTTTGGCTGATGCGTGCGCGCTTATCAGTGAATCAAGTAGCCATTTAAAAATATTGTATATCCTCGCCATCGATATGGAAATGTATGAGAGAGGGCCTGCTACAACGTTGAAAGAGCAGCGACATAATTTATTCGATCCCGACACCCTGTACTCTTCGTGTCGGCGCGTGCACCGTTCGTGTTAACCTGAACTCTGATCCAATCAAATGCCAACACAATAGTGAGGATCGCGCTTTTCTATATAATATGCTAGAGAAGGAGCCGTGGACGTTGCGAAACATCGGCGCTGACTATGAGAAAGAGGGCGAAACAAAGAGATTAGGTTTGCGATCGACGCGACACGATCGCGAGGCGATTAACGTCGTCGAAGGGGATACGGAAACACAACAGGAGCGAAACAAATCCTCAAGGGACCACAGAAATTAATTAAGAAATTAATTAAATAAATGAGAAGAATTCATGTCCATGTGTTATGTCCGATCTATTTAGGATCATTAAAGAAGTATGGATCTCAAAGTGTAAGGTACATTTTTTTGGAGAAGTGATGTTACAAATTTTCATCATTGATTCCTTCAGCTAAATTATTATTATTATTTGTTTAAAATTATTACGAACTGATAAAATTTTATGAACCTTAATTATATTAAGAATTTTAACTTACATTCTTTTATCAAGAAAACATTAAATAATTTTTTTTTTATTATTTCACTCTACTGGAACATTTGCAGGCAGCATAATATCAAAAAATAATTAGTTACACGGACCCAAACGGGAATTCAGGATATTCTTGACACGTTAAACACGCTTTCCATTTGGTGTGCATTGAAATTTAAATGTCAAAATTCGCACAAGCAAAGGACTTGCCCGCCCTCATTTCCGTTTAATCTGTTTCAGTCGAGTCTATTAACATATTTTTCATATTACTATATTATTTTGTAAATTCGGTACAGTCGGGGTAGTGACTTATCGTTTCACGTGCTAAAGAATACTGAACGTGGCCCGAAGAAGTTCTTTGGAGGACACGAGGGGCTCGATTTCGATTTCGTTCGCGACCCAGACCTCCCTCCGGCCGTTATCGGCCATCTAAATAGCCTCGGAAGGAGAAAGGAGAAAGAAGCGGTGAAAAATTGGGACGGGCATTCGCGTAGTGCGATCTTTATTTAGAACTGGATTCGCACACGCTTCATCGGGGTCGTTTCAACTATCAGCTAGAGATCTACGTGTTAGCGGACGAACACCTCGTACCGCCGGATGTCCAGGTGGAATTACGTGTGCATGCTTAAGGGTTGTACAGTTCTCGACGAGAGACCCACAAGGCAGATTCTAATCGAGAGCGAAAACCATCGAGTTACCGCGAGAGCACGCGTTCTACTCGAACACGGTTGGTGCTCGAATTATTAGGCTGACAGCCGGCCGCGTCGCCGTCATGCGAAAAATGTATTCTCAAAGTTTCAAAGATTAAATCGAGTATAATGGTTCGGTGTACACACCAGTGAGTTTCATGAACTTACTATAACAACGATTAACAACGATAATCAATACGCCAAAATGACAGGCGTTCTTTTTGTTGCGACGTCATTGCAATTGATTGCGAAACTAGAACACAACGTATATCGTTGTGTACAGGCTTGATTCTTAACTTTTAAGAATGATTAACAACGATTAACAACGATAATCGATACGCCAAAATGACAGGCGTTCTTCTTATTGCGACGTCATTGCAATTGATTGAGAAACTAGAACACAACGTACATCGTTGTATACAGGCTTGATTCTTAACTTTTAAGAATGATTAACAACGATGAGAAAGATCGATATACGAAATATGACGGGCGTTTTGTCGTTGCACCGTCATTCCAACAATTGTTCGAATGTGGAACACGCACAATACAATGTGCCTCATTATATACGGTTAGAATCTTAACATTTCAATTTCTATTTCATTCAATCATTACTTTGATATATGATTACCTTCATTACGTACCTCAACGAGAAGAGTTCCTTGGGTCGTTTCGCTGGGAAGGTAGTTCTTCCGTACTCGCGGCACGTTAGCAATTTTTCAATTCTTTAATTCTTTACCGTCGACAAGTCTAGTGAAGAACATTTCGGATAAATTCGTAATTAATGTTCAAAGTATCCCTCACAGAAAGAAACACTGCATTATAATTAATTTTAACATGCTGTGCATTTAATTAATTGCGGAGCCATTTTCAATGTTCACAGTCGACCGGCTTCATTGAATTCTCTTTTCCGAAATACTAATTGCAAAAATAAAATTGCATAAATATCATTTGTCAGCTTGAACCGGGAATGTTGAAGAATTTTTGTGAAGAACAGAAAAATTCCATTATTCCACAAGTTGCTCCTTGTAATCGATAAACTCGTGATTAAAACGACTCAAAGGAAACACTGGAAGACAGTTCATTTAGCATTCCGTATAATCAATTATAAAATCATTTGCAATTTTCACAGACGACTGGCTTCGTCCGATTCTCTCTGAAATTCCTATTACCAAAGAGAAATCGAAAAAGCCAGTCGACATTTTTTTTGTCATCATCAATATTGAACAATTTTTGCGAAGAATAAGTGAATTTAATATTAAAAATTTTATTATTCCGCAGCGTGCTTCTTTTAATGGACAAACTCGTGAATGAAACACTGGAAAGCATGACAGCTCACTTAGCATTCCATACAATCGATTATAAAACCATTTTCACGGTCGATCGGCTTCGTTCAATTTCCTCTGAAACTCTTATTACGAAAAAGGAAGTTGAAAAAAGTGATAACGTGTTCACAATTTTTCGTCGACCGCTAGTGAACCGGGATTGTTTGATAAATCCCACGGAGTATAGTAAATCTCGCGCAAGAAAAATCGTGTTATTCCGCAGCTTGGTTCACGGCGGACAGAGTCGTGATAAAAATGAAAGAAAGAAAGAATTAACAGGCTGAATCGGCCCCGGATACGTTTTGAAGAACACGCGACGCAAAAAGGCGGGGACGGAACACTGTTTCTTCCCGTGTCGGTTCATTTTTCTCTGTCATTTTTTTTTTCTTTTCCACCGTCCACGGTCGCCGATTAAACGCTGCGCAAGAGATCTCTGTTCGGTATTATAAGTAAATCCACGATAAAGCCGGTGAGGCACGATAAAACGTCGAGCACTGCTAAGCGTGGGCGGGTAGACGAACGATGGTGGAAGAAAGTGACGAAGTCGTCACGAAGTCGTTAGTCACTTTATGAGCGGCTTAATTCGGCTTTTCTACCGTACCAGCCACCGTACGAGCTGCCAACTCGCTGCCAGAAATCCCTGGAAATCTTTGTCCAACATAGTTCTACGTGCGTTGCCGAGCATTTACAGCGACGATACATTAATAGTAACTGCCGTTAACTTTCAAATGAATGCCTCAGGCATCGCCTAAAATGGTTGTGAAACAAGTCGCTGGCACGAGTTCGAGTAATTCATTGACAGAACTTCTTGATTCTTTTATGACAATTTTACAGACACGCGCGTTACATTTTCCTGTATAAAATGAGTACCGGACATGATATTATTCCGAGGATATTTATTACACCTGTTTCATTCGCGATATTTACGTGTTTCGTGTTGTCTCGTGCTTTAATGAGAAAAATACCACGAAACTGCTGGTAAAACTTTTATAAATATATATATATGAATGGAATGGAACTTAACATTAAGAAGTGCCATTTTATGCGGTCGTCTCGTAGCTCTGTACCTTTCATACATCCTTACCATCTCAATGACAGTATTCACTCCTCAATAAATGAGGTAAAGGATTTAGGAATTCATTTCTCCTCTACCTTAAATTTCTTAGGTTTTGTTTATACAAACTACATAATCTAATGTCATTCTTTAATCATGATTATTCCGTAATAACTGCAATGAACATAGAAACATTATCTGCTCGAAGATTAATATCTGACCAGAGCTTTATTTTTAAT
>CM052330.1:5956728-5988945 GCA_028455615.1 Lasioglossum zephyrum | reverse complement strand
ATATATATATGAATGGAATGGAACTTAACATTAAGAAGTGCCATTTTATGCGGTCGTCTCGTAGCTCTGTACCTTTCATACATCCTTACCATCTCAATGACAGTATTCACTCCTCAATAAATGAGGTAAAGGATTTAGGAATTCATTTCTCCTCTACCTTAAATTTCTTAGGTTTTGTTTATACAAACTACATAATCTAATGTCATTCTTTAATCATGATTATTCCGTAATAACTAGAATGAACATAGAACCATTATCTGCTCGAAGATTAATATCTGACCAGAGCTTTATTTTTAATTTAATTAATAATCATATTGATTGTTCTTCTCTACTTGCGCAGATCAATTTTTATGTACCATGCGTAAATCAATTTTATGAATCTGTTTTTTTTCTTTGTCCTTGTGCGCATGTCCCTTTTTTCTTATTCGATAAGTAGTCTTGTATCTTTCTCTTTTTTTTTCTTTGTAAATACTTATGTAAAAAGGGCTTCCGCCCGTCTATAATAAATAATAAATAAATACTAATAATAAAAACAGCATCTAAAAACCCCTGTGAATTATTTTCAATTTTTTTAAAATTATTGGTGGAATAATTCCATTCTTTATTATCGAGATGGATTATTTCGTTCATTTTCTATATTTTTAATTCCTACAAAATAGAGAACGAATCACGACATTAAGAATGAAAAAGAATTAATAATCAAAAATGGTGCAGACCACTCGCTCGAAGTTCCGGCGATTTCCCAAGAATATTTTAACGACTCGAATGCTACTTCCACTAAAATAATTACAAAAGCCTCGCGGAATTAATTCGTAGAAACGCAACGCCTTCGGAAACGAGAACTTTGAACCGGTCACGGACACTACGATTAACGTTCTAAAAGAATAACAGACCGACACGTTTACCGTAGAACGTTTAACGATCGTAAAGTCCGACTCGATTTCGCGAAACGAGCTTTCGGCTCGGAAAACAACCCTCTCGCGTGCCTCGCAACCGGTTGTTGCTCGCTTCCCCATATACTCCGACCACTTCCTACTCCATTTTGCAATGGTCACTCTCTTTTTATCTCCTCTTCTCGGTTTTTCACCTTTCCGTTTCCCCGATAAATTTGCGAGTTGCGTGGCCACGAGACGGACAGACGAGACATTCCATGACCGACAGAGCATCGCTTTTGACTAATTCTTTTGCATCAAAAATTTTTGCAGACCATTTCTTTCCATCAATTTTCTGTATTCATCTAAATTGCAGAATTAACACCTTCGATTTTTGCAAACAAATCTCCCGTTGTACTTTGTACAGGGAAACAAAAGTGACCAAGAAAATGAGAATAATCGAAAGGAAAGAAATTAGCGAACGAAGAAATGAAATGGTGCGAAAAAAAGCGGAATTAAAAGCGAGTGCAACGGTGCAACGAAAATTCGTAAATTGCGAACGAACGCTGTTGAAAAAAAATATTTAACAAACCCGACCTGGTTTTCGGGTAGCAGCTTATTTTTACACGGTTGCGCGGCAGCGCGCGTACAATCTACTCGAATGCAAATAATCGGAGAATTATGGTATTTTTTACCCAAAACCAGGTCCTTTTACTGGGTACAATAAAAAAAAAGCGAAACAAATAATGATGAAAATAGTGTTTTTTCGAATGACGGATACGTCGATATCGAACGAGAAGGATCGAGAGCGATGTGAAACTGACGGGGAGAATTTTTATATTGAAAAAAGATCCGCAATTATCGCTACTCAACAAACGAATACATGTACGCCGATGGAGGAATCCATTCGGTAATTAACCCAGATTTAAATCTCGTCGAACGATTGCGTGAATCGCGTGCGCGACTGACAACGTGTTAATTGACTGGCAACAGGGAGAGGTGCGCACACCTGTGAAGGTGCGTCTGCGGATTAGTAGGAAGCGGGTTCTGGTGTAGGGAAAAGTCGCGAGGCGAGCGCGTCGTTCTTGGAAATCAATTCGGGCCTGATTACAGAGGTCGACGGCCAGGTAACCTCGGGGTTAAAAAAATATTCAGCCTGCACCTCAATATTTGTGACCCCGCAGTCACGTGTTCGAGAAACCCGGTTGTATATCGAGAGTAGTTTCATTAGCGAGTGTCGCTTTGAACCTGCCATATTTGAAAAGTGGAAAAATACTTGGCTCGAAAAAAAAAATGTTTCCCGAACCATCCGTATGATCTATATAAATAAAGTGGAAAAACTTAATCAAGCGTGAAAAGACAAAGAAGTTCCAAATTACTGCGACAATATGGAAAAAGGGTTATGTAGCCATTTTATAATCTGACAACGTGTAACATTCGATAACAGCCTGACATGCTATTGCCAAAAAAAAATGTTTCCCGAACCATCCGTACGATCTGTATAAATAAAGTGGAAAAACTTAATCAAGCGTGAAAAGACAAAGAAGTTCCAAATTACTGCGACAATGTGGAAAAAGGGTTAAGTAGCCATTTTATAATCTGACAACGTGTAACATTCGATAACAGCCTGGACATGCTATTACCATCTGGTTACCCATTAATTATGTAAATAATATACGCATAATACCGTAATCATTAGTGACGGGAAATAATGTTGATTTTCAATCAATTAACAATTATTATCGGTGCATGTAAACTTATCAATGGTCTCGCTAACCTGGAATTACTTTCCCTCGTTGTTTTAATACGGAGCTATCTTAATTGCAATTACCAGTAATGAATTCTACGAGATTCTATGCGTTACATTTTTCGCTATATTATTATGTTAGTAATATGTTTATTAACAATCGAAGGCCGTGCGTTTTACATCTTCTCAACTATATCCACCTCCCTATACGCGGCCAAAGGTAGCATTGCAGTCAACAATTTAATTACTTCAGTACCTTGAATGCTTCGAACGCATTAAATAATTAAAAGTTACGAAATAATCTACAGTCTGTTATCTGCTCCTCTTGTATGCGTTTACTAGTGGTTTTACATTTTCCAATTTAATTATTTCTATATTCTACATGCTTCGAATGCTTTACAATGATTAAAAGTTACAATATAGTGTACGGTCTTCTATCTGCTCTTTTATCTACCTGCATGTATCTACTATTATTAATATCCCATTTAATAATTGCACACAAGTTCTTTTATGTTTATATATGTATATGTAATATACGAAATTTTACAAAATACGAATGTATCACCAACGTAGTATGTAGTTTGAGAAACGGCTTACACAAATCGAATAAATTTGATAAAAATGCGACATGCAACTCGTAATTTCGTTCTCGTCTCGTTCATATAAAACGTACAATTTTTTTCTGTGTAACTTACGCTATGTATCTCGACTAATATTAGCATTTTTGCAAAACAATTATATGGTTCTCAGTGAATCGTGTTTGACGAATAAATGCTTGCGAATATTCATGCTTCAAAATCTACTCTGTAACTCGAGTACTACTAATAACAATAAATGTTATTGTTATCGATCGTATGATTGTTAAAACAGAAAAGAGTATTAATGATTTCAACGAAATCAATAATAATTTTACTGTAATAACAATAAAGTTGATAAAAATAGAATATGTAACTCGTAATTTCGTTTCCATGTCGTTAATATAAAACATATAGTTTCTATCTGTGCGACTTGCGCGAAGAATAGTTATGTTCTCTCCACCAAGCGGAAGCGATCGCAAAAATAACGAATAACTGTTGTATGATTGTTAAAACAGAAAAAGTATTAATGATTTCGGCTTTAATTGCTTTATAGTGTTTATTTGATCGAACCGTTGCGCCGAAATCATTAATACTATTTCTGTAACAACAATAAATTTGATAAAAATGGTTTATGTAACTCGTAATTTCGTTTTTATTTCGTTAACATAAAACATATAGTTTTCCCGTCGCGAAATAATTCTCAAATAAAAATTCAAAAAGCGACGTTAAATAATAAAAAGAATAATAAAATATATATAGTTTTTGTCTGTGCGACCTGTGCGAAGAATAGTTCTCTCTACCAAGCGGAAGCGATCGCGAAAATCACGAGTAACTGTTTAAAATGACGAGCGATCGAAAAGTAGCGTTGCAAACAAATGAAATGATAGTTCGAAGAAGGAACTTTGGAAGAACTCACCTTCCAGCACCTGTGGCAACACGGTTGACGCCGTAGGGACGTGGAAGCGGAATCTATCCGTCAGCTGGCCATCATAGTAACCGGTGCTCGACGACGTACCACCACTGCTAATAATTCACTGTCACAGAACGTGTCACCATAACACCGCGATATGTCATCGCGTCGCGCTGCCTGAAGAGCCCGCGATGGGACAACACGATCGCGATCGCGTCCGCGACTGGCAAACACGGAAAAAGGAAATGTGGCCCCGGTACCGGAACCAGAACCGCCGGACACGAAAACGAAAAACGAAACGACACTATCAACTCTACGCAGCTACGTTCAGCCCTCGACGGTCGCTACACTAACTGCCGCTCCTTCGCTTGAATTTCGACTACCCCAGCCGCCGCGTACGCCCCGACCAATCAACGTCCGGCATCGTCATCCCCCTCCACCCATTTCCCACCATCGTGAATCGCGCGTGAACCACGGTCCCGCCACTTTTCTCCATCCCCCATTACTTCCTGTCCAAGTATCTATTATTTATTATAGCGAGATCATTTATTATAGTTTATTACAGCCATCAAAGTATCATTTTTTATAGCGACGTGCGACTAAAGTGTCCTACTTGTACGATTAAAGCGCTCTATGTTTGATTCGAGTCTTCCACTTGTTGAGCCGAAGATTGTTGCACAAGCCAACCGGTACAGATGACGTCACCGCGCGAGAGGTGTATGATAGACAATAGAAGGAAAACAGAATAACTTGTGAACAACAAATATTCGAACGTATATATCGAACACAATTCGCTGAATAGTTTATACATTCCTTTTGCTCTCCCTCGTGTCATCTTGTTTTTTATTGGTAAAAATAGGTAATACAACTGGAGATACAAAATAACTTTCAACACACGAATATCGCCAAGTATAATTGTATCGAGCAAATGTAATTAATGAATTTATTTTATATTATATTAATAATATTAGCCATTTTTAGAAAACAATTACATGGTTAGATGGTCAAGGAAGTGCTTGTTGACATTATTGGCAAAAGAAATTTTTATAGATATTGACCAACTAAAAATAATATGTCTATTATTGAATAGTGTTTCATAAATTAATGCTTGCGAAAATTCTCTGTAACTAAGGTACTACCAGCCAGTTTTACTAAAAAATTAAGTGGCCAGGTATTTGATTAGAATTATTATAAACATTAAACAGTGAGGAATAAGAAGTTTATCAGTAATTACTATCACGACGATCGAAATCCACCGAAATTAGATGGGGTGGGGGCGGTTACACATCAGTGCGCACGAGCCGCCTGAGCTCGGCGAGAGCGCTCAGTCAGTGAGTCAGTCGGGCCAGGGGAGTCTGCAGGAGCGGTCGGGCTCCGGAACCAGGAGGGCCAGAGGTGAACCAGGGGTGAACCAGGGGCGGACCAGGGGCTTACTTGCGGTTTTAGCAAAGAAGAAGAGTGGACCGAGTCCGGGAAAAGAGGAAGTCAGGAGAAATGCATAAAGCGGGACCCTGACTGTCCTCAAGGACATAAGGTCCTAGACTTGTGGTTTTTTTTAGTGTGTATTGGAGAAACCTAAGACCTGTAAGTTTTGTTTCTAATATTCTTCAATGCTTCCTTTACTTACCCTTGGCATACCTTTTTTTTATTTAAGGGCGATGGGGAAATACATTTACGTACACCCCCAAAAGATGAAAATTGAGGGTAGTGTGGGACTCGGCACGGGGTTAACAACCCCTACCCATACCCACTAAAACCCCATCGCCAGAGGGACTTTCAACCCTTCGCAGTGTTCCAGTGATAACCGGTGTAGGGACTTACTTTTTCGATACTGGGAACCTTGAGACCCTTGGCATATCTTGAACTAATAATTCCACGAACATCGTAGATTATTGTTTCTGATATACTAATTGGAATTTCCATCGGAACTTTGTCTTCTAAAAATTTATATTTCTGATTGAAAATTGGTATTCCTCCGATCGGAGATCCCTCAGGTGCTCACTCAAGGATGGGGCTGTGGGTGAGTACGGGAAGTCACGTACCTGAGGCACCTGCAGCGCCTATAGTTTATTCCTGTCTCGTTACTTGGTTGTATTCGCACTCGTGATCACAGTTAGGTATTCACTTGTGTGCTGGTCGATACATTGAGAAGGGTGATTCATTGAGACCTATTCACTCGTGTAGCCATGCTACAGTGTCCTCTCTACTTGTCAGCATACCAGAGTTCACCGCAACGTTTCGCATTGCCTGGTGGCAGATAGTTGGTGGGGAAATTGGATATCGTTTGAACACTTCTCGTGGCCATTTCTCTTGATGAGGACACATCGGGTATCGGTTCTGGATGGAGTAGGGCTGCTGCTCTGGTTCGCATTGTTGAGACTTCTTCAATTTACATCTTCTATTCCGCAATAATTACTCTACATACCTGCGTAATTTATAAGTTTAATATATAAGTTATTTATAAGTTTATCGTTATAAGAAAGGGAGCTAGAAAGAATATTGCATTCGTTCTGACTCCTTTTCCGGGTCTCTTGTGCGGCAACCTCCTCGCTGCGAAACTTGGTCAATCGGCATTATACTCTATTTGTAAGAACTTCTAGTATCCTACGAATAGAGGGTAATCTCGAGCTAATAGCTGCACATTTACAATTCAGAAACATGTGTTGAGAATGCAAGACATGTCAGATGTAAGAACAAATGTATATTGCAGGATTTTCAATAAAGATTTTACGATTTTAAAGGTTCCCTTCTATAATATATCATTCAAGCTGTTTCAACCCTTATATTTAGGTACAAAGCGTGGAACCATTGACTAGTATCTCGTCGGTAATGGATCTTTTAACAATATTGGTATTTCAGATCACTGTTGGTTTCACGTTATTAGTTCCATTACCGACGAGAATATTTCACCTCCAAGACCCGTTTACCGACCGGTGTTGGGCACGTTCAGCCACCGACGAGATACAGTTAAAGACTGCCAACCTTATGGGAAATCGTGTCGAGATTACTAATAATATAATAAACTATGAATAATATAAATAATAAACGACCTGTGGACGCTTGCAGGCTTTAATTAAAGCTGGAGAACGGTATTTCATAATAGAGGGATCACGAAATTATTTCAGGGAATCCTACAGAACTACCAACCACTTTCGTGTGTTCCAAAAACTCCGGATCTGGAACTGGACACGTAGATCTGGGCCAATCACGAAGCGACACAAAAATCCATGGTTTCTTAACATGAGAACCAGGCTTAAATCGGTCGTCAGCTTGTGTGACACAACACTAGAAGATAAGTGGAAGCACCTTGCAAATTCTATAGTACGTCTAATCATAGTATGCCATTGATGTTGTGACGTGTAATATTTTTTTAAACTAAATATACGGCGATTTGATCGCGAAGATTGGCCGAACACGTGAAAATACCTTAGGTAAATCGAATTTGTTTCTATCGTAATCACGGATTTCTGTAAATAGTGATCGTGGCCGAAAGTTTTCGAGGTTATGTACACAACCCTCAGTTTATTCCGAGATTTTAGTAACTTGTCGGAAAGCTGTAGATTTCCCATGGGAATCGTTTACGATTTCTCCGATGAAACGTGAATAAATCGACTAACGCGACATTCCGGATTTGTTGGTCTTTTCAGTTATTGTTTATTCGAAAAATTCGATCCAAGTAATGCCCACGAAATCTTATAGCCGAGCAACCTTGGGATCTTTGCAATGATTGGCGTTTAGAATTTAATGTGTCATTAAATACAGTATTAGAGGCTCGAAGAAAAGTTTCTACGTGGTTCTGATTAGTCGACAAGTAATCTTTTATCATTAGTGTGTACTTCCTACACGTGAACGCGACTCGTTACGCGGCAACTCGTTCGTTTACTTCCTTCTTTATGATTCGTTATCAACTGTTTCATTAAATATAATCTTTTTACATAATCTAGAAAGGTAAGATGATGCAAGATGAGCATCTCGGTGGTCCAGCGAGCCGAAATGTTTTCAGTCAAGCACTAGGAAGAATATCACAGGTATATTTGGTAATTAATATTTATTTCTGAGTAGACTGCGGATCTTCATGCAGTTGTGACTTTTGAACATTTTCAAGAAATGCTACCAAGTTTCTTCGATTTCCTCCAAAAAATTTGGAAATTGCATAAACATCCGCAGTCTATTTATGACAGTTAAGTTACAATTAGATAAACAATAATCTTACGAACCTACTTACATTGCAGATATATCAAAGATATTTGGACCTTTGGACCCCTCATGTAGTGTCTAGATGGATATTCGCTTTATTGCTAATATTTGTTTTTATTCTGCGTATATTTCTTGCACAAGTGAGTCGTAACTCTTTGAGATATTTCGATTATACAGTTTCAAGGTGATCGTCGAATGTATACATACGTTTTCTACTTTCAGGGATGGTATATTATTACGTACGCATTAGGAATTTATCACTTGAATTTATTTATAGCATTCCTTACTCCCAAAATCGATCCAGCTATGGATTTCGATGGTATGTTTCTAATGCTTTCATGCTGAGATTAATCAATTGCCAATTGGAGCTGTATTCTGTGCGATGGCTTTGTAATTTTGTTTCTTTGATAGATGGCGATGGACCAGAATTACCTACAAGATCTAACGAAGAATTTAGGCCATTTATTAGGAGATTACCCGAATTTAAATTCTGGTATTCTGTGATGAAGTCCACAGTCATAGCTATGTTTTGCACGTTGTTCGACGTCTTCGATGTACCAGTATTTTGGCCGATATTAGTTATGTATTTCATAACTCTAATTTGCATAACAATGAAGCGCCAAATAAAGGTAAGAGTTAATTATGTTTTCGCTCGTAACGTTTATCGTAGAACGATGTTAATTTTTAACGTATCTTTTCCAGCATATGATCAAATACAGATACCTGCCCTTCACTCACGGAAAACCAAAGTACCAAAACCACGAGGATACTTCGAGGTTAATACCTTCAAAGTGAATAGGTGTGAAGTATGTTTGTTGATGGAGGTGCATAAATGTGTAGATTTCTATTTTCCCGATACGATGTGGAAAAAAAAGAATCTTTGAATAACGAAAGCAGTCAGATTCATTTTTTCGAATGACATTTAAAACATACGGAAAATAAGATCATTGCCTTGTACAAGAGAAAAAAAAATAAGAAAAGAAAAAAAGGTTTAATCTGCGAAAGGTGTAATGCTAAACAAACAAAAAAAAAAAAAAAAGTATAATGTTGTATGGTATTTAAACTGAATTATCGTAATATATTTGTATCATAAAACTTGTACAAAGTATTGTTAGGTCTTACATAAACGTGGACACAGTAACAATATGAACAGTACGGAGTTGTTAATGTAATATTAACTTATTATGTAAAGAACAAAAAAAAAAAGAAGTAATTCATATACATAAGATTCATAATACAATCGCTAATTCATTTCTTAATCTCAGTAGTACCGTTTTCTGCTTTTTTATTCCAATGCTATTGTTTGGTTCTTTCGTTTACAAACATTCCACTCGCTAACAGTTGTACTGTTAATTTTGCGTTTCGCATTTCTCGCAAACGTTTTCCACTGAAATTTATCATTTCTTAACGACAATCGACAAACCCTGGCTGCGAACTTAGTATTCATTTTTTTCTTTTCAATAACGATTGATACAACAAAGTGGAGCAACGTTCTTCACAAATCTACATTTATTTCGTTGAAAAAGAGAACAGCGATTTCTTTCTGAGCATTGTACTGTAACAGACAGCGTTTGATCGTGTCCATTGAACAGTTTTATTACCATGAAACAATTTAGTTCAATCTAGTTCGATATAAGGTTCAGACTCGGCGTCTGAAATGAAACTGTGTTCTTATGTCAGCACCTCATGGGTATACAATTCGCTAACGAAGTGTCGTGAGTGTGTGTGTTTTATCAAAGATATACATATATTTATATATATGTATATACAATAAATATATATATACATATACATAAATAGGCTTATTAAAATGGTAGGTTTAAACGTCGATACATCGAAACGATACATACCATTTAGGGCTCACCATTAATCCGCCTCTATACAAATTTGTACATAACTTGTTTGAATAAACTGTTTTAAATAACTTTTCACGGGGTCGCTGACGCAAAAAAAGAATTAAAATAGATAAAATAGCTTATGAATGCTAACTAACGGGTGACTATTACAGTCCAAAGATCATCTGCTTAGTATACACGTTTAGAATTAACAGATTATATACATTTTACACAATACATAATAATCTTTGCTTGTCTTCTGCGGTGACTTGTACCACGAACATTTTGAAAGTAAACTGAATATTATCATTGAATTGTACAAAAATTACACGTTGTACATAGAACGGCACCTTTTGTATATTCTTTGGTTCACGCGAGCTTCTCGGCATTTTGACTGATGCATTTATGCTACAACACGTACACTTTGAATCTGTACAAAATATAAGTTCCTCCCAGTTATACATGAACGCAAAAATAAAGTTTTATGTCATCAGGTACTGTTTGCTCTTCGGTCTTTCACCTTGCTGTTTCGTTTATCAACTAAACAATTGTTTTTTTTTGTATGGATCTTTGGACAAAATCGTTTGACCCCGAACGAGCTCGATATTATATTATTAGATATTTATTTCTGATGCGCGAACACCATTTTAAAGCTTTTGTAGATATATATGCACACGTACCGAGTTCCTGTAACACAGTTTTATAAATTTAATATACATACAGTACTTAACTATAAATATACAGTATGAACATAAGCTATATATGTACAGACGACTCGAGGAAATGGTGTGTCGAATTGTCGAACGGAAGCAACAATTGTTAATACGTATTTACAATATATTATTTTCGACAGAGCTCTCGCGATAAGTAAATAGGAACAGAGTTTCAACGTAAGCTGATCCAACAGTTTGTTACAATAAACACTCTTTCTTGTATCTTCAGTGCGGACGATCGTTATCATGCTCATTAATTTCATTCATTTCAATTACGCAGCAAGTATCGTAGGTGTACAAGAGAGATTTTTATGTGTAAACATATTGAATCGCCGCGCAAACACCCGATTTCGTTCTAGTCAATTTACACGAACAAATCCCCAGGAATTAGCTTCTTCTTTTTGTACAGAGGTAGCACTGTACAACGTGGTGCTTATCTTAAAGGAACATGAATTTTAATTACTTTCTTACGACCATAAACATACTCCACTGTGTTTATTTGTAAGCGCAGACAGAACTGGGTAAAATAACGAGCCGTTATCCTCTAAGAACAATTTAAAACAGCATACTATATCCTAATATACTCTCGCATTATAATTTTAGTTTTATCATTTTTACCCAGTTCGTACGCCAATACATCTCTGATATAAATAGAAATAACTATTCTTCTTACGTTCTCTAATACTCTAATCAGACTGTTCCGAACAGTCCGCTAAATTAGATTCGTGTTCCCTTTGTTGTCAGCCGAAAGCGTCTTACGTCTTTTTCTTTTTTTTTTTACAGGAGTCCACTCGTGGAAATTTGATGGGTGTCATAGCATTAAAGACAAAAAAACGAACCGAAATCAATATTCCTTGGTACAAAGACGCATTTGTTCAAAAGAGAATGTATAGAAAGAAAAGAAAGGGAAAGAACTAAGAGAAAAAAGGGGACGTAAAAGTGGGCATGAATGGGCTGTGTGAATGGCGGAATGAGAGACCAGATCGAGTTCGATCTATTACACGCAAACGGAGATTCCAAATAAAACATGTTGAGAAGCATTGTCTCGTACGTTTCAGATCTTGTAATTTCTCTAAACCATCCCCCTTCGAAAAAAAATCGATTCGTTGGACCGTTTCTCGTCCAAGGTAGATCGCAATCAATCTTCGGGCATGTCTTCTTATTTTTCTCTCTCTCTTTCTTCGTGCCTGTCAGTTTCTACTCGTTCAGATCCTCAGAGATGGCTTTCTTTGATTTATCCAGGAACGTGGTCGTTGAATTCACGCCGACCACCGTCGTGGTGGTCGTTTCGCTAACCGAGGAGTCCCTTTTCCGATACGGATTCGACGGAGGGCAGTACAATCTGAAAAATCAAACGATCCGGAGCTCGAAAAAAAAATATCGGTGCAGGCAAATATTGTAGGTCCCACGGACAAATTCTAGAGCTTGTAAAACGGTAGGGATTTTGGAAAATGGTGGGGTAAACGAAATTGTAGAGCTCGTTGAACAATTATAAGATCCATGTAAATTGTATGGGGCTCACAGAAAAATTACACAGCATTCAGAAGGGAATTTAGGGATTCCAGTGGAATTGTGAGATTACATTTCGAAACGGAAGGCTTTCAATGAAATAGTAATTAGGTATCTCTCCTTGAAAGATTGGACTGTCTAGCTTGAAAATTTCTCTCAGTTCGACGGTGCCAGGTTTCTTTGAACGCAGTGATATAATAGGGGATTAAATACCTTATACTCTCTGTTCTCGAACGGGGTGACCAATTGTTATAATACCTTCTTTCGGTATCCAGATCACGGGCGGTCGTCCACCGTACAATGTGGTGTCTCACTGCGTTTTGCACCTCCGTGTTCAGGAAACAGTAAAACAGCGCTACGAACAGGCCCTGTTAAAGAATATTAACGAAAGTTAATCAAAGTTATTATAGAATGGTGGAAACGAGAATGGGCTGTATGCGTGAAGTCAAGTGAAATGATTTGAAAAGTGTGATTTCTGGAGCTAATACTCGGTTCTATGTGCATAAGGCATTTAAGTATTTACACAATTTTACTATCAAATCGAAAACTATGCATGAGAAACCTAGTATTTGCTTTTGCTTATATACAGAATAGCTGCAAGCACATGTACTATAATAGTTAAATATTTTTATACAGTAATAAATACTTAAATATACCACAAAAAGAAAGTATAATTTTTACTATACAATAATTTACTATTCACTTTCTATTTGAAAGAATTTCAATTATTTAATAATTACTTAATTATTCCGTCTCGTGTTACAGAACTAATTTCGATGCAGATTTAACTAATAGTTTTTTTAGAATTGTCGTCTTTACTATAAGCCACACGTTATATCAATAAAACGATTCAATTTAAGAAACGTCGCACGGTGGGGTATTTTCCATCATTCATAAAATTTAAATAATATACAGGGTGAGTCAATTATAGTGTACTCGACGTATATCTCGGAAATAAAGCATTTTAGAGAAAAAAAATTCACACAAAAGTTGTATGGTTTCAAGGGGAACATAAAATGGTGTCATTGATTTCACCTTGGATAGACTTTTGAAAATCACGTGAAGGTCATCTTCAATTTCTTAGATATGTAGAACTCCCTATTGTAAAATGTATACTTTTCACCATGGCTATATATATATTTAAAACACAGCATTCTTTATAACGTAATATAATTCCTTATAATTTAGTTGTGGCCGCTGAATTCGGGCAAATACCCCATTGTGCGTCGTCCGACAGCATCGCGTGGTCCCAGACGATTTTCTTGGACAGAGAATCGTGTTCGCTGGTCCGTCAAATTTAGTTTGAAACTGACGTTTAAAGAAGTTCCAAGTACGGCACGTTCTTCGCCGGTGAAAGCTAACTTGAGAACGAAGTAGATCGGAAAGTCGCGTTCCCGATTCGACAGACTCCGGTTCGAAAACAATTTTAACGATCGCTAGTCAACGTGGTAACAAAGGGTGTGTAGTCGTGCATTCATTGCGAAAGCTGCGAAACAATCGTACTCGACGAGTTGTTTCGAAGTTCCCGGCGGGAGTTCGCTTTTGTAACGGGATGCTTGTATGTTGCATTACCTGAGAGGAAAGTAATACGGCGCGGGTGTAGGAGAACGCATTAGCAACCTGACCCTCCGTGGGTCCCGTCAGGACGAGCACGTATGTCACGCCTAGGAGAGGAATCAACACGAGTAACGCCTTGCTCGCTTTCCGATACTGTTGCGTCTCGGCGTTCGTCGCCGACCAGAGTTTCGTTATCAGCACCTGCGGCAGTGAATCGTGGTCGTCCATTTACAGAAAGCATCGTCGATTCCCGATAAGGATAGTTTAGCACCTTTGGCTCGTTTCGTCCTGTTGGACGTGTGATAGAGATCTAGCCTGGGGCGTCACTGGATTGCTCAGAAATTCTACTTATGGCCTATAAAGACGTTTCAGGACCCTTTCGAATTTATGGAACGTATAAGTAAACTTGTAAGACCCAGAAGAAACATTATGGAGCCTATAAAAAAATGTAGAGCATACTAACAAATTTTAGGACTCGCCAAAAAATTGTAGAACGTGCAGAAAATTTTGAGATCCATAGGATGAATGCAAGGCTCGTAGAAAGATTCTAGAGCTAGCGAAAAGGGCTGTAGGGTTACTGGAAAATCATAGGGTCCATAGGAAGGACGTGGGACTCCGAGAAAAATTGTAGGGCTTGCAGAAGAGGCTGTAGGGATCCTAAAATATTGGAGGGCCCATGAGACAGACGTGAGGCTCACAGGAAAATTGTAGAGCTTGGTAAAGAGACTCTAGAGTTTCCAGAAAAATTATAGGGCTTGCAGAAGAGATTCTAGAGTTTCCAGAAAAATTGTAGGGCTTGCAGAAGAGATTCTAGAGTTTCCAGAAAAATTGTAGGGCTTGCAGAAGAAACTCTAGAGTTTCCAGAAAAATTGTAGGGCTTGCAGAAGAGACTCTAGAGTTTCCAGAAAAATTGTAGGGCTTGCAGAAGAGACTCTAGAGTTTCTAGAAAAATTGTAGGGCTTGCAGAAGAGACTCTAGAGTTTTCAGAAAAATTGTAGGGCTTGCAGAAGAGACTAGAGTTTCCAGAAAAATTGTAGGGGCCCCGAAACGAATTTTCGAGCTCGTGTAAAAGTTCGTAGCAAAAGTGTACGCATTAGGATTGCAAGATTTATCAAAAGGAATTGAAAAGATTGTGTCAATCAAAAAATTGCACGCTTTTGACACAGAAAATCTATTGGAGCACTCTCGACTATTGAATGAACGTTTAGATCTCGATGGGTTCGTCCGGTAGCCGGCAATAACGAAATCAATGTGCGTCCACTCACCCACATAATCATGAAGAGGAACACCACGTTCACGCAGAGCACCAGAATGGCCGGGGCCTGATAGAACCAGTCGTAAGGATGCGATACCATCCAGGGACAATGCTTCCCCAGCACGATTTCCTGCGAACCGACGACGGCCACATTTATTACATCGGCGTGCCGTCGTAAAACTAGGCCAGACTTTACGACCGGCACACAAACATTGACTTTTCTTTCGGTGCACGCGTGTCGCTCGTTTAAATAATGTCCTATCTTTATCGGCGACTCATCGAGCTGTGTTTTATCTCTACGCTGTCTACGGTGCAATCTAATTTTCCCTGCTTTCTGCGATAAACGATTTATCAGGTCCGATCGCTGCCCGGGAATTTTCATCGATTCGAATTGAAAGGGTAGAAGAGATTCTTGTAGTATATTTATACTTTACGTTGAAGAACTTCAAGAACAATTGGGACATTTATAACTTAAAGAATTTTTTTTCTGCTGAAATTCCAAACGCTACAGGGATGAAGGATTTTTATTATTTTCGGTCGTAAATATTAAGATAATAAATGAGAATGATTTTATCGGCGCAAGGTTCGATTATATTCTACACAACAATAGCTAATTTGTAAGATTACCCACACGTTTAGATTCAGATTTGAATCATTTGGTTCGAGACCACGTTTGCTATTAAAGTGTTTAATAGTAGAGGAAAAGAAAGTGGTGTTTCGTACTAAATAATCTTACAAATTAGCTATTTTTGTGTAGAATATGATCGAAACTTGCGCCGATAAAATCATTCTCATTTATTATCTTTACGTTGAAGACTTCTCTTTACGTTTCTGTGCAATTTATCGAACATACAGATCAATTCGTAGCCCTTAATCGAATCATTCGAGTTTTACACTTTCCTTCGAAGTCTGAAGGTTTTTTCTACATTTTGCCTCTACGTAGCTGCGTGCAATCAAAACAATTAAATCATTCTATCCCCGTTTCGATTGAAGCTTGATCAACCGAGATTCAGATCTAACTTGATTTCGAAATCTGTCGCCGTGCAATCTATTAGATGTACAGATTTAATTCGCGGCCATTGAATGAATCGTTTGAACCGCGTTTCCAATTGAAATTTGTTACCGGCTTCGTCGGTCTCCCAGTGAATGTACAAATGTATAATGGAGATTATTTTGTAGACGAGGATTTATTTTCAATAGAGTTTGCTCGTTGGCAAATGAACGGGAACCATCAAAGCCAAAAACTAATTTCTGCCGTCGTCTTGTTATAATAAATTGTCAGACGCAATCACGGCCGGAGAATTTCCATCAAAATCGAATCGAAACGCGTTGATGGTCGTTGAAAATTTGAAAAGAGAGAACCGTGAAGCAATTCGCGCCGAGCATTTCCACGATGTCTCTCTGTACAGCGTTCGGCAAACAACAAAGTTACGGCTGTTTTCGAGAGCATACGTCCACGCGATGTCCGATTTGGAAGTCTCGATATTTAACCCGTCGCTCAAAACGTCGATGGCTGCCGCTCTCTCGCGATACCCCAATCCTTTATGTAGATATACCGTTCGACTCGGCACATGGAAAAAGTGTATGTGCCCGGATCAGTTTCGGCGATATCTCATTTCACGAAATTCCGAAGTGAAGTTAAAACTTGGAGGCAGGAACGTTATGAGCGAATAGAACGATTCGCCTGCAACTGACGCGCTCTCGGAATTCTGCGTATTTACCCGAAGACCAAAGTGTTCGGGCGTTCGAAAGCGCTTGAACAGTTTACCGATCATGTTTCGTTCATTACGCTGTTGATTAACGATGCGTTTTCCACGGCAAATTTTTTTCGTACCAGTTTCCTAGATTTCTACGCAAATCACCGTGGACGTAAAACACACTTTGAGAATTTATTTTTGCAATTACCCACGTATCACGCCATCAAAAAACTGTTCAAACGAATTGTACATATGTATCTTCAATATGTTGTTTATATACACAGTTTTGTTGAATTAATTTTTTCTCTCTGCTGCACAAGATTTCTTGGCAATTTCTAGATTTTATAGAACGATATGATTAGACTGTGGATGCTTATGTTCGCCACACGAAATATTTTGTTTATTTATTTATTTATTTAATGCTTTAAACCAGATGTGGTTTATATTGATTGTATATGTAATTATATTGTTTTCAACTCAATTGTTAAGAGAATAAACAAACGTCTACGTAGCTCCTGTATCTCGTGTTTCGTACGATTTTTATTTCGCAAGAAAAAATCCGCAGTCTAGTGATAACACTGTGTGATATTAAATTTCAGGTGTTTAGGAGGCTTAGCGATATTGCACAAAACTTGACAGCGTTTTCGTTTAGGTATTACGGTTTTCATTGTATCTCCGATGCAGAGACAGCAAGTTGGCTTTTATCGAGATAATGCACCGCTGTCTGCATTGTATCTGCTCTGTAGATGCGATAAATTGGCTTTCATTGAGATATTGTACAGCTGTTTTCATTGTATCTACTGTGCAGAGACAATAAGGTGGCTAGGCAGAGGACTGCAACTCTGTGATTGGTCTTTGACAGTCCCTGCTACTCTATACAATCTTGCTGGCTATTATAGCTTGGCTATCTCTAAGTAGTATACTGCTCGTTAGTTGAATATTGCTCGTGCTACGAGCAATTCTTACCTGTCCCATTTTAAACAATTTTATACATGAAAAAAAATAGAGTGAAATAGGATTCGTTTGGGCAATCTCGTTTGACAGAAAAATTCAACTCGAGTTATAAAGTAAATTTTTTATAAAACCCCGAGCGAAAATGTTTGTACTAAATTTTCGTTTCGTCCGGAAAATCTAATGGAATTTTAAATTGAATCATTTTTTCCAGGACCTGACCGTTCTTCACGCTTTTCAAATTTAATCCCCCTCCCCCCGTCGAATCAATATTAAAAGATAAATAATCAAGATTGTGAATCCTTTCTCTGAAATATTTGTATAATACAAAAATGATTCTAATAGTTAAAGCAAAATCTATAATCAATTATTCGGAGCAACAAGGTCTACCAATCTCAGCAACAACTCTACTAATAAAATCGACTGTTCTGCTATCGGTATGAATTTTTTCGATAATCTCTATCCTATTATCTCCCCGAAACACGCTACCCTAAGAAGAAGGGGTGGCAATCATCGGTTCTAACAGGACGACAGCCTCGATTAATGTTCTTGAACGGTCAATGCGTCTCTGTCATCGGGACCATCGACTGATCCTCGACTATCTTCCGACCCACCCCATCATACCTTCGCATCACGTTCCTCGAGGGTTGCGTTAACACTGATCTCAATTCAAAAATCGTACTATGCTTCCTTCCATTACTTCCACATTTTTTCACCAGCTCAAACATTCGCATCATAATGCGATACAAAAGTCCAGTGGTAAAACAACTACTGGTAATGAAAAATATTTTATTTGTGGTCAGAGTTGCTCGAAAAAAAATTATTTGTCTTAATGCTCTTTGATATAATTAATCAAACACCTATTTCAGCATTTTAAAAAATTCATCCCCTAAGGGACCGTTTGTATGAGGGATATATTGTTCATGGTCTGATTTACATCATACTTGGTCTTAATGCACATTGATACAATATGAATAATAACATTACAATATTCGTTCAAAGTCGAAAAATACGTCTTTTTTTCAAATTCAAATTTGAAGAAAAATTAAGACCAGATTCGTAATCAGCGCGATAAACTCTGCCAGGTCCACCTAACAGTTATATAGAAACATTTTTGTTGTTGGACAGTGTTATCCGAAATATCGGGATAAATTTATCACCGATATCATCTCGTGCATTGTATTCTGAGAGCTTCTAAACCGGTTCTGAGACTCGTGGACGAAAATCGTCGGACCCCCCGTTATATCTCGTCAATTTGATCCCGTCGATTCCAGTACTGCTGTTTTCCGTCGGGAATAATGTCGAGTGGGAACGTGCGAACGGCTCGCTCGATGGATCACACAGCCTCGAAGAGGATCCTCCCTTTGTTTTCCTTGCGGCGTTGCTCGTATCCGAGGTTTGCGCTGGCCATCGACAGCCAAACGCGTTTCTGTGTACCCGTCCTTAGCGCCGCTGACATTTCCCTTACCTGGTTCGCCTGCGCCATGATATTCTGATCGAGCGATTTCGCGATCCCCCAACCAGCGATGAACAGCACCGGCATTCCTGAAATTTAAGTCGGTATGGGATTACACATTGCCGCTCTAACCTTCTCTGCTTCTAGCAACCCCTTTTACAGAGCTCGTCTGGTAAACGATCCCCTTTTCGTTAACTATCAGATGATCGAAGAGGCTTCTGTTGTTTTCGAGTAGCACTACGAAATACCGGGGATTTTCTAAAATTCTGTAAAAACTTTTCGAGATAGTTTCAAGCATCTACCCAAAAACTTCAATCTTCAAATGGTCCTAAGAAGTTCAAGAAATTTAATCTACTGTGATCCCAAGGTGGTTCGGAACCCACCTTTATTCTAAACTGTAGGTTCTGTAGCGAAATAATTTTCACATAAGAATTCAAAAAGCGACGTTAAATAATAAAAAAAAAATTTAATCTACCCCGGACCATTAGTGGCTCCTACTGGTTTAACCTTTAAGTGGCTATTAATTCAAAAGGAAGTAGATTAAAAACCATTTACGCGAACAGTGATGAAATTGAATGAATTTTACTTCTTGAAAAGACTAGGTTCGAGAATTCTCTCGAAGAATGAAATTACAAAGAGCAGCAGTAAAAATTCAAGGTCCATAAAGATTCGATAGCAATCCAGGATTAATCGTGTAATCAAATCTTAGAAGTCCATTTCGAAAGCCCACTTAAGGGTTAATACTGCGCTATTTCTTTATGACGCTCTATCCAAACGCTTATGGCAGTGTCGTCATCCCTTTCACGTTACGAGCCATTCATTCCCTTTTAATCGCTTCTTTCGTTAAACTGCGGATCCGGTGCCCCTCAAACAGTGTATTAAGCAATTCAATCTGCATATTATGCAGTTACTCAACTTCCAGAAGTCAGAGTCTTGCTTTTACGTCTTTGACGATATCGCTAACGAGATTGTTACACTACTTTCAGCTTATTCAAATGGTTAAGAGAACAAATACATTTTATTTCACTACTGTTTCTCGCAGTTAATCAAGAACATTTTTATATTGCACGTGAACCCTCCGACTAATTACGAAATAATTGAAGTTTACAGTGTGTGTGTCTTGTTATACTATTTTCAGCATATTCAAATGATTAAAAGAACAAATACATTTAAATTATAATAATAAATTTATATAATAATAAATATATAATATTTTATTATTAATTTATATATAATAATAAATTAAGAAATTTTATTTCACAAATGTTTCTCGCAGCTAATCAAGACCATTTTTATATTGCACGTGAACCCTCGGTCTAATTACGAAATAATTTAAGATTTCAATGTGTGTGTCTTGTTATATTATATTTTCAGCTTATTCAAATCATTAAAAGAACAAACACATTTTTATTTTACTAGTGTTTTTCGCAGCTAATCAAGACCATTTTTATATTTCAGGTGAACCCTCAGTCTAATTACGAAATAATTGAAGATTACAATGTGTGTGTGTCTTGTTATACTATATTCAGCTTACTCAAATAATTAAAAGAACAAACACATTTTTATTTCACTACTGTTTTTTGCAGCTAATCAAGACCATTTTTATATTGCACGTGAACTCTCAGTCTAATTACGAAATAATTTAAGATTTTAATGTATGTGTGTCTTCGACAGTGTTTTCTCGGATAGAGTCTGTCTCGAGGAGGTTCTCAGAAGTTTTCTCGGATACGTCGAGCGACGTTATTATTTTCTACGGCGCCTCTCGTCGTTGTTTTCTTAGTTTCAAGTGGCAACAACAGTAAGAGAAATGTGAATCGTTACCCCAGCCAATGATGAGGCACAATCTCAGCTTGATGTTGTCCGCGGTGAAAGTTTTCACGACCAGTAGGAACAGGTACAACCCTGGAATCAGAAAGGGTGAGAGAGAGGGTGTACACGTTCACTCGGTTCGATGCATAATTCATCGGGAGAGAGAAAACTAAGTTATTCGTGCCGGTTGGCTCCATTAGCCAGTTACCACTGTTGACGGTCGTTATTCGCCAGCCACCGGGAGCAACGAGGGAAAAAGTTTCTCCTCGACTTTTGATCCGCGCGGATTAACACTCGAATGACGGCTAATTACCTTCCACGAACATCCAGAAGTAGTTGGTCAGCTGGAAGTAGTTCAGCAGCGACAGGAAGACGATGCAGGTCGGTACATCCGGCTGCATTGACACCTGAGCATCATCATCATCGTCATTATTATCGGTACACGAAACGATATTTTAAATAAAATAAAATTTTAAATAAAATTTTTTAAACTATTCCAAGTGCGATATTCATACAGCGGATCTTCATGCAAAATAACAACTTCCTGCTTGATATGCAACAGACTGCAGCAAAATGTAAATTTATTTTCATTCTTAATATTAACCCTCATCCGTCCCTCGTGTCAATTTCACACAGTTTTCCCGAAATAAGTTCTACCGTTCTGTTAATTGTGAGTAAAATTTGTCCGAAACTTGGTGACTTTAATTTTTTTTTACAGCGAAACTCATTAACTCTTTAATAGCTAATCAATTTGAATAAAAAAACATTGATAAGTAACTGTTTGACCTGTTATTTTATCGATCTTTTTTTATTACTGTATCAATTTGACACCGAGGGACAGATTCAGTTCATGAGCAAAGAAGAAGGGGGAGGAAAAAGTTTCTTTAAAAGGCCCTGGGCGGGGAGGATTTAGTTGGTATGCCGATTAGTGTAGCCATATTAGGGGAGTCACGGTGAAATGACGTATCCCCTCTCTGATGACGGGGAATGAATGGGGCGAATGGGAGCCAAAAGTTGCGCGTGCGCACGGTGCTGAAATGGAATAGTGGAAGGGATATGTAGGGGAGTACATGAGGTTCGTTTCGTCCTCATTCTGGCTTCACTGATGGCGATAGACTGTGTTTCTAGCGAATGATAATCCCCCTAATTACATGCGAGGGGGGAGCCGAGTCCAAAACTACCCTCCCCAATCGCCATCGAAGGGGAGGGTGTCCATAAGAAAATTCCCCCACCGCCTTTAAACAAAAAAAAAGGGACGAACGAATATTTTTACTATTTTAATTACACCTACTCATCTTTCCCATAAATGCATCAAATCCGCTGTCTAGCTATAATCGTCTGATCGGTCTGAAATCGCGGTCACGTCCCTGTATAGTCATTCGATTAGTCCTAAATCGCGGTCACAGCCCTTTATAATCGAAAATGGCGGTGGGAAACTTCTATACTGATTTAATCAGTTCTCTAACGCGGTCACAACCCCCTTGTAGTTGCGCCACGTTAATCGGGTCCACAGTTTACTATAGTCGCATCAATGATGTCAAGCCGCGACCATAGGAAGTGAACAGGGGTTGACTGGCATATTCATAGCATAGCAACAGGCCCGTGACACTATGGCATAAGGGCTAATTGTTGCCAATTAGCCGGGAAACGATTCTTCCGGAGCGGAGATCGGTGGAGGAATATTCGGGCGTGTGCGTGCACGTTTTCCATTAGTCGCAAAATTTCGTTGGAGAGCCGGCCAACGAGTCGGCGGATAGGCAAATTAATTACAGCCGTTGAGTGGCCGTCGGCTGCTCCGGTTTTTCAATAATTAAAAGCAGAGACGTGAAGGACAGGAATCGTTCCGCGCAGCGCCAATGAAATCACCCCCTTCCTCATTCTCCACCCCTGAAAATAGATTCTAATACGTCTCGACTGTCTCTGACGAAAACAGAGATCCCGCCGCCATTTTGGTCATTCTTTCAATCGATTCGACGTCGCTTCTCGAAACATTTATTGGTAAATGTTTCTACGGAGAACGTGACAGAACGTCCGCGTGTGTTTAAAGTATCGAAACAGAAAAAATAGTAAATTGATGCGACCATTTGTTGACACGTAACTATTAGATTGCAGTCATTTATGCAATTCTTAAGTTTCTTAGACAATTTTGAAGAAAGTGGGACTAAATAAAATCCTATCTTCATTGATAATATCTTCTGTAAATCGATAAGGAATAAAAATCATTACTCCAGCATTTTTTGAACATTTCTATAAGGATAAATGCATCCGCAGTCTAGTTATTATCACTCAGCCGTGATCTAGGGCCGACATACGATCACGAAAAATCATAAACGCAATTTAAAATATCACAAGGATATTATGCGAGATTTACGTCCATTATAACTCGAATCAGAGACAGTTTCGAAAAACTTCGTGATCAACCTGTAGAATCGCGGACAGTATATTTTCATCGTTGGACAGTTTCCCGTTTGTTATATCGCACCTAATTTGCAAGTCCGCCTTGAAACACGGTTCGCAACAATTCGCATAATGTTGATAATTCCAATCTCGCTTAAGTTTCAGAGCGGCCGACAGGTGTGTATTAATATTTCGTCGGAGTTCTGAATATTTAACGACTTCGAGAGTTCGGCGAATCTCGATTGGCCGCGCACGACTATCGAGTGATTTAAAAGCCGAAAGGTATGGTAAATAATTGGGCTAATTGAAGCGAGTTAAACCGCTCGTTAATGTGCGTAACATTTTCCATCGGACGAATTCCTTTTTCTTTTTTCGACAAAATCAATTTCATGAAGTGGTGGCGACTCCGTTTTCCTCCAAAGGAGATATTGTAATTTCCCGTTGCAGCAACAAGTGGCGGGGGTGTTTTAGTTTCGAGGCAGTTTTTATCCAGGTCAAAAGCTCTCGAAACTCTGTTTCTTCTCGCTGTGCGCGCGCGACCGACGCCGCCTCTTGTTTTTCATGGCCGCACACACCCCGGAAATTAGAAGTCCTCTTCGGGTGCAAGGGTGGAGTCGACTTTTGCAATGGAACAACAACGCGGAACAAAAACGAAACGCACCTGCATCACGCTGTTCATGATCCACATCATGTCCGCCAGTATGTAGGTGAGCATCAGGTTCGTGTGGATGTTGTTCTTGATGCACCTCAGCTCTCTGCAATAAACGATTCATGCATTTCAATCTTTCACACGGATATCAGCGATTGTTTTCACATTTCTCAAAATCATTTCTCCAATAGTTTCATTGTAAATCAAATTGACTATTATTTACATAAATCAACTAGCTTTTACCCGCGGCTTAGCTCGCACAGGAAACTGTTTAATGCCCTCGAACATTGATATTGTTTCTCCATGAAACCTTTCAAGCCCCCATTCACCCCTATGATTGTATCAATGAGCATTAAGACCAAGTGTGATGTAAATCAGACCACGAACAATGTATTCCTCGTGCAAACGTTACAACCCCTTTTCACCCACTTAGGGGTTGAATTTTTTAAAATGTCTAAATAGTTGTTTGATTAATTATATCGACCATAAATAAAATATTCCTTATACAAACGTTGCAACCCCTTTTCACCCACTTAGGGGTTGAATTATTTAGAAATCGATTTTACGTCAACAATTTTTGTAACATTGTAGGCAAGTTATAACTAGCTATTTTGCCAATTTAATTCTGAAGATTTTAGAGAATATATTTCAAAAATCTTCTAATATTATTAGTCTCATATTACTAACTTCGTAGACGACGAAATTTTTTTTTCGTCGACACCCGTAAAATCGTTGTACATAAAACGCGACAAACGAAGCGAAAGAATTACAGCATTTCAGTTACGACCAAGTTTGTTCACTTTTGGATGGAAAAACGGTAAAACTTTCCTGAGGGCAGTGGAATTCCGGGTCGGAATCCGATAATTTCGACGCTTCCGTATAATTCGCCGGGAATTCGTTACGGTGGAACAATTTTTACGCGAGAGTTTCGTCAAAATGCGATCACGGCGAACAAGTTCGCGTAACACTGTAAGAATCGCTAATTCTCTTGACTTCGTTTCTCGAGATTGCGTCAGCCTGTAGAAAGAGTTGCCCGGCACTCCGTTGTCCCAGCGAATTGGCCGGTGATTTATCGTTCTCTATTATTCCCGGCCGTTCGCGCGAATTGTTTTGCTGGACTAAGGGAGATAGCAACGGATCCTAGCGGGTTCTTCGTGCGCGTATATCAAATTCCGAGTTTTAAATAGTTTGATCCCAGTTTTGTCGTTCGCGTGGACCATGATAAACGACGGGCCAGACTGTTACCACCGAAGTAATCTCGCAGCAGTGGAAAGCCAAATTATTTTGAATGAGAGAGAGGCAAAGATAGAGACGCTTCAGGAATTATTTAGGAGCTGTCAAGATGGCCGCTCGTTTTCCATAATATCCAAAGGACTGCGGATTTTTATGCAAAATAAGAACTGCCTGTATCGAAGGAGCTGCATAAAAATTTACTTCTCCTCAACTTCATCGAATTTTGATTAAATGTTTTTACTGTTTCAAGATTGATCATTATCTTCTCAAAATTGTAACAAGAAAAATGATGTATTTAATCAAACCGAGTTTCATGTAACTGATGCATAAAAGTTAGTTTTATCAATCTCATCGCATCTCCTTTTTTGAAAATTCGTTCGACCATCGGTTGACGAGTGACTGACAATGTATTATTTAAATTTAAATTTCGGTATTTTTCGGTGAAATAAAATCGAATTTCTTTATTCAAGCCATGAACTATAATCAGTAGAATATTTTCTTACTTATTCTTATTGGCAAAAGATAATCTAACGAAAGGGAAAATATTATATTCAAAAAGATTGGACTCTATTAAAAGGGTCCCGGGGTGGTTTTCACAAATATTTCGCACTGTCTGTCGAACCAGCAAGCTGAAAATTTCATAAAATTAAAACAATTCATGTTTAAATACGGACAAACAATTCCGTCACGTATTAAATATTTATGAAAAATATTTCAGAATAACATCGAGGAATTTGTACAACGTCGGTCCAGAGGTGAACAGTAAGCATTTGTGGTTTGAAAGGTTTCCCAGTCGTGTGGCTGACAAGGGTAACGAAAAGCGAGAATTCTTTCCCGTCGTGTCCGATCATTCTTCGAATGAGAATCTACGTGGCCGGGTAACGCGTTTAATTTATTATTCCGAGGAAATTGCGGAAGCGACAGGAGCCCGGTCGTGTAGCGAGGAAACAGAGCGGAAACTCGGAGCGTTGCTGGTCGGTTGTATATTTATTTCAACTGCTGGACCCGGCCGCAAACAAAAGAGGTCAGCAACAAGCCCTCGAAAAGTTCCCACGAAACGGGAGTAATTCGTCCGGGAACAACGAAGACGGGAGGACAACGATAGTTAAGCTCCTTTAACCGTGTCGCGAGTGAATAAGAGGCTAGCAGAAACCACGAAACCGGTTCGTGGATCCCATAAATGGCGAAATAGATGTTTGATTAATTATATCAAAGAACATTCAGACTAAGTTTCAAGCAAAACCGACCATAACTAAAATATTCTATATACAAACGTTGCAACCCCTTTTCACCCACTTAGGGGTTGAATTATTTAGAAATCGATTTTATGTCAACAATTTTTGTAACATTGCAGGCATGTTATAACTAGCTATTTTGCCAATTTAATTCTGAAGATATTCTAGAATATATTTCAAAATTCTTCTAATATTATTAGTCTCATATTACGAATTTCGTCGACAACGAAATTCTTTTTTCGTCGAGACTCGTAAAATCGTTGTACATAAAACACGAACAAATGAAGCGTAAATAAAATATTAAAATAATTTAATTAATTTTTTAAATCAGAAATAAAATATTTTAACCGTGTCACGAGCGAATAAGAGGCTAGCAGAACCCACGAAACTGGTTCGTGAATCCCATAGATGGCTGCATTTCGAATTGCATTTTGTTTAGAACTTTTGTTTTGAACTTTGAAATAATGATGGTAGTCCATGATGGTAGTTAAAATAATCACCGGTAAACAACGTGTCAAGTTTTTCGAAGAGAATTAGAATAAGTTTTGAAAAAAAGATCGTCTCACCGAATCGATTTTCCTCGTTACCGTAACAAGATTATCGAGTTCGAGCAAAATGGCTCGCTTGGTAGCAACCAGGTGGAACTTATCGGATAAACATTGACTCTGGCAATTAATGCTAGCCTCTCGGAGTCGAGTTTCGCGAATTGTCTCCACAATCTGCTTCAAATTCGACGAATTCTCTGCTTCCGTTACATTCGATTTCGCTCGAACCTCCCCTGTTTGTGTTGGAACGTCTATTCATCCTCCCGGCAGTATCGCAACACAAGTGTATTCATTCGAGAGAGTCGTTGCGCATAATGTTGCCGGGAAAAAGAGAGTTTAACTTACAGTTTGCTCTCCCTTTTTTCCCGCAGGTCTCCATAAAAATATCCAT
This sequence comes from Lasioglossum zephyrum, assembly GCA_028455615.1. Taxonomy (NCBI): domain Eukaryota; kingdom Metazoa; phylum Arthropoda; class Insecta; order Hymenoptera; family Halictidae; genus Lasioglossum; species Lasioglossum zephyrum. Next base: position 5,961,409 of record CM052330.1, on the reverse strand, counting down.
GGAAACATTCCGCGGCACGAATCATTAAACATACGAACCGTGTTTCGTATTCCGAGGCGGTTCGAATCGTCTATGAATTTCAATGAAATCAAAATATCATGCGAATCGATAAAGTGTCGCGGTTCAAAGTGGACGTGCCTCGCTGCACGCGAAAATGCTAATTACGCGAGAATTCACGGTTTCCTGACCAGCTGCTACGAAACGTTTTAATTATAGAACACTCGATTTTGCGTGCGATATTGTTTGAGAGGCGATTCGACCAATAAGGATAATACGAGCACGACCTCGAATTTTGGAGATCAGTTAATTGTTAATTGTTAATTGAAAGACGATACAGCTTGACCTACAAAGGATTATATTTTTGATACAATTTTAATTCTAAAGCGTTGATCATCTAATACACTACAAAAAAATTGATGGTAATTATATAGAAGAGGTACTCCGATTTTGATGAAATTTTAATATGTTATAGATTTCGATATTTTTAACAACTTTTTCCTTTTCCGATATAGGGGGGTCGCTTTAGTTTTCGAGATATTTGCAAAAAACTATCATTGCCACGGAACATGCAGGAATACGAAAAATTCAATACAGTATTAGCGATAGTATTTTGCAAATATCTCGAAAATTAAAGCGACCCCCCCTATATTGGAAAAGGAAAAAGTTGTTCAGAATGTGTTACTGCATAACATTTAAAAATTTCATCAAAATCGGAGTACGCAGACCTTTCCTATATAATTACCAAATTGATTATAATCTAAAACACTGATCATCGAATGCACTGACTAAAAAAAAATTGACAAAATTTTTATGAAATAAAATAATAAATAAAATAATAAATGAAATTGTTATTATACCTTAAAAATGTGTGGTAAGGACTAACAAAGGGATTCGTAGCGGATCGAGCGTCCGCAACAGGTAAAGCGGACCGGATATGTTAATTATCGAACCGGAATGAAGCTCATAGGTCGAAGATTAAGGTACATCGGGGACGACAATCCTGGAAATGCGAGGCAACACGCGAATCCTGTCGGATACACGAAAGCCGTGATATTTTATTGAGCAGGGCCGGGATTTGAAACGTACACATCCGTGGCGAATCTCGTGGTTCCCAGAAGGTGTACATTATTGACGTCACAATGCACCTGTGCAGTCTAGTACTACCTGAATGAACTATGAACCGCTCCGAGAAACGAGATATCGCGACAAACCTGCCCTCGACTTCCTTTGCCTCTACTGTAAGGAATATAACCCCCTTGTGAATATTTCAAGTAGGTAATATCGTTTGCATCAGGTGTACGGTAATCACTCGATTCGATGGGGGTGAACTTCGGGACTTAACTATTACTTATATCGTGCAGACACTAGTCGATGTTGAACGGCAACGTAGTTTCTGTATCTCGAAGCAAATGATTTCTATTCTGTATAACCATCCGCATTACGTGTTTATAGTTTTTAATATGTTTAAGTTAAAAAATACTGTTGTACCATTTTTCAAGTAACTAAAATTAAGAAAAAAAAGAAATTAATGTCTATGCAGCTGCTGCATCTGGTAATTAACGCAAACAATTTTTAATTTCCATAAAAATCCGCATTACGTGTTTATAGTTTTTAATACGTTTAAGTTAAAAAATACTGTTGTACCATTTTTCGAGTAACTAAAATTCCAAAAAAAGAAATTAATGTTTATGAAGCTCCTGCATCTGGAAATTAATGCAAACAATTTTTAATTTCTATAAAAATCCGCAGTTTACCGAAACAACCAACTGAAAAAAAGAATGTTTAACCGATAGGGTTGCAGATGAAAGAATCGCGAGTGAAATCAAACGGACCTGGAAACCTCCATCTGGGAACGATCGATAAAGCATCCGGTTCCAAAAGGAACGTTGTTCACCATTGTTGTCGAATTCTGTATTCCGTCGGGCGGATTCGAACGGTCGGTGCAACTCGATCAGAAATCATTGCTCGGAATTCTGCAATTTGTGCATACACCCCCCGAGCGGCGCGCATTGTCAGTAGAAGTCGAAACCCCTGGCACGGTGATGCAAGGTGCAGCCTGCCGTTTAACCCGTCGGAAGAAAACGACATTTCACGTAGGTTCGCGCTCCTAATCATTTATTAAACCGGCAGTTTCCCGGAACACGGTGTTTCCACACGGGAAATCGACCTCTCCCTACGTCCAATAACCCGATCGCACGGTGAACTTTTTATTCTTCGCTGTATTTTTCCTCTGGAACTCTGCCGTCGGTGCAAACTCTCTTAACAATAGAAGCGCGAGAGACTCGTCAATCATTCAATTGGCGAAGTTGAAAGCGTGGACGGAGAAGTTCACCGTCGACTATTTTCTTGAACAAATTTGGCAGTCAGAATGAAATGTCATTTCGTATTTTACCACGTTTTTATTAGCTCGCTTTATTGTTTGTTTGTTTGTCTTCTTGTTCGGTGACAAATTTAGAATTTGATTTTAAACTAACTTCCTGATGAGACTTGAAATTGGATACATGGCTCAGAACTGGATTGTCATGCATTATTAAAAAAAAAATTTAAAGTCTATTTGTTTAGGAGAAATAACAATTAAATATTTACCATTTCATCTTCCCACGGAACGCTACGTTGTTTCAATACGATTCGCTACGACAATATTTTCGATATGTCGCGGTTACAATACTGTCTGAAATTTAGTACATGTCTCTGTTATAATTTCATAACCTGGTAAAAGTATTAAAAATCGATTGAAAAATATCTTGATTTTGAAAAATAAATTTTTAAAAAACACCACGTTTTTAAAAACGGATTAAAAAGTATAAAATAATTTTTCCTAGTCGCATCCTGATTTTTAACCTCGTACAGACAATGATTGTGAATTTTGAATTGCTATGAAAATACTTGTAAGATTTAAAACGAAAAACGTTATCTATTATATGCGCCCCATATTTTTCGTTTTAAATCATTTTAAATCGTTTTTAAATCAAGTATTTTCATAGCAATTCAAAATTCACAATCACAAATTTTCACCACTGTCTGTACGAGGTTAGACATCAGTATGCGACCAGGAAAAATTATTTATACTTTTTAGTCCGTTTTTAAAAACGTGGTGTTTTTTAAAAATTCATTTTTATTTACATATTTCTATTCCTCGTTCCGGAAAACAAATTTCCAAGAACGCAGCTGCGTCTCTGCACGAGTGAAATTATCGGAGATCCACTATTTTCTTAAATTCGTTAATTCGTTAATATTTTTAAAATTTTCTGCAAATTAATTAATTCAAAATAAAATATATCCTATGTCATTTCAAAGCTGCCTGTACACCAAAGCCTAAAATACACTGATCAATGTTATTCTACAATTTGCATAACGGCTGATGAAATGAAACGAACGAAATGAAGGTAAATAACGCGTGTTTAGACATCGAAATGAAATAAATAACAGAGCGAAACGAAACGATAAAGTGGCCTTCATCCATGGAATCGTTTATCACGTTTCCGAAAGCGTTTAGGAAACGATTAGGAAGTCTCGCGTTGCGATTTCATTTTTATTTCACCGTTTTAAACGATATTACCGCGAACACGTATATCTCTTCCGCTTTCATTTCGTCGTTAAGCACGCGGGGAATGGAATTAAAACAATACTACCACCGGCGTGAACGGAGCAAGATGCTGGAAACGTTCACAATTTCAGCTTCGCAACGTTCCTTGCTACGTGCCTCGCGAGAATTTTCTACTTGTCTTCAGCGAGACAGACGTTTCTCCGTACGCGACGACATGGATATTATACAGTTAATTTCCGCTAAGCCGAGCCCGGTTCTTATCAATGCTGGCCAGCAGTTTTATTCTTATATTTATAGTCGACGCACCCGGTGGAACACACCTCTGAGAACGTTACCCTCTCCGGTGATAATAAAGACGGAACGATTATGCTTAACCGTGATACTGTTCGTTACGCTCGGGAATTTTCGTTGTCACCGAGAAATTCTCTTAAACACAATTACGCTGAAGGTGATTAATTATTATCTGTTTATCACCTCGCCAGGGTAAACGTTCTTTACTCTGTAATTAATTCGAGGTTAAATTCGTGATTTCGTGATTCATACTGGCTAACTGTACTAACACGGGTCTGAAAGCTCAATTACACAAGCAAATTTCAGACAGTTTCAGACATCTTCAGTGCGCTTTAAACGCATTCGAAAGCTCGAACACATCTTGGGAATGCTAAAGAAAATTTCTGATAGCTCAAATTTTCAGAAAATTAAATTTTTTATGAAATTTCAAACAGCCCAAGTCCATTCGATATAATGTAAACTGCTTCAAATTGAAAAAGCAATATTCAATTTATTTTATATTTCATTCGAAACACAGCTTCAAACACAGCTGTCATCTGCTCAAAAATGATTCAGATAATTTGAGACAGCTTCAGACACAGCTGTCATCTGCTCAAACATGTTTCAGACAATTTGAAACAGCTTCAAACACAGCTGTCATCTGCTCAAAAATGTTTCAGACAATTTGAGACAGCTTCAAACACAGCTGTTATCTGTTCAAAAATGTTTCAGACAATTTGAGACAGCTTCAGACGGTACCAGGCACATTCTAAAGCTCCATCGCAGCTTGTAACTGGCTAAGAAATATAAGGATATTCTCAAAATTCATCCTTCGAAACAAAAAAAATCCTTCGAAACGAAAAA
>CM052330.1:5824193-5948169 GCA_028455615.1 Lasioglossum zephyrum | reverse complement strand
GGAGTAGCATTTTATGATATTTTTGATATTTCTTTATAAAAGTAACCGATATTTACTTATATACTGATCAGTTACATACTGTTGCAAAGTAAGGGCCTGTTCAGACACGGCGGAAAACGCGCGTTTCCAACCGCGCGGTTTGAACCGCGTCAAAATTGACAGTCGTTCAAGAAGAGGCGGTAACCGCGCTGAAATGCTGGAGAGGGGCGAAGTTTTAGAAATCATAGTAAACAAAATCACGCGGAAACCGCGCGGATTTGATTTCCTGCGGTTCAAAGGCGGCGACCGCGCGGATCTTTGAACCGTGCGGTCACGTGTGAACGAATGCATTGACGCTAATGTAATAAGATCCGCGCGGTTCAAATCGCGCGGTCTAAAACGCGCGGTTTCCGCCGTGTCTGAACAGGCTCTTACGCGGTAATACGCGCATATTTCATTGATAGAGCAATGCACCGTTTATAATCCGTAATTCTCCGTAATGCAGAATAATTCCGATCTAAGCTGCTTCGGGCTGGCTCGATCGATAATTACGCTTGTTTCACGACTTCCGAGAGAACCGGTGTACGCTGCATCGCAACGAGAGACTGCTCTGGATGTTCTCTGGAAATTCCAATATGTAAACATCAAACGCGAACGGAATTGAAAAGGCTGGAAAAAAATAAATCGCGGCTGTGTGTGTTTTTCACGTATTTGCCCGGGTAATGCTGTTCCGTACACTGCGATCGAGACCACGATACCGAAGAAAATCTAATTAAACCGTGCCGAAAGTCACCGGTTAATTTCGAACAATAATTTTCTGCTCCATTCGATTGTTCGCTGAATTTTCACTGGTTGTTAACGTCACCGTACGATACGGGAGCTGTTTGTTTAATGGACGTTTTATATCGAATGTTGCCCGCGTAAATGTATCCTTTTGGCTCATTACCTTTGCATTATACTTACTCGACGTTGCAGTTTCCACCGTTGCAGTCGAGATTGCAGTTAACGCGAAATTAACGGAGACAATTTCGCTCGAGCAGGTACGCTATTCGTTAGAACGAGCATCTTCGTGGTTTTACGGTTTAGGGAAGCCACGGGATATAACGTCGCGAAATTGATGGAATTCGGAAATTATTTTTTAAAAGCGAGAATCGCGGTGAACTGATTTATGAAATTTCACAGAGCAGCGTTAAACGATTACTTACGGACGTCATTAATGTTTCAATTATGCGCGTCGCAGATTGTAATGAATTCTGAATATTGAATTTAATTCGATTGCTTCAAAGACCTCCGCGTTCCCTTTTTTGCTAAATAATTTCGTTCGTTCAAAGTGCATCATTTATGAAATTCTGAGAAGAAACTAACATAATATTCGATATTCATTTTCTTTCATTCTGACCGACCGATCAATTCGAACGATTAAACTGTGAAATTTCATTTCCTCCGAATCAGTTTGAAAACATTTCTAATTGCACCCTGTCGTCCTGCATATTAACAACCATTTTAATTAGTAAGATTTTATGATATACTCTGTCTCAATTCGAGAGTGCTCAAAGAATTCAATAAGCCTTTCGAGAACTTTTTAACGATCGGATCCTATCAATGTCTTTTATTTGGAGAGTTTCGTAGATGTCAGACCAGTTTCTGTTTCATAATTACTCGATCGCGAGGTAGACGGGTTGCTTCGTTAGGGAAGACGGTCCAATTAAATTCTGATTAATAAACATTCCCAATCCGTCCTTTGAAGTTCGTTGAAAATTCTGTTCGATCGAAGGGCCGTCTCGTCGAAGGTTCTCGCAAGGGAATAGCCCTAGGTTCATCAGCTGACAACACGTTAAAGCCGCAAGAAACGCGAAGTCAGGCTTGGTTACAAGATCGTACATTAATTATCAGGCCGCGCCCTCCAGATGTAAGCGTGATTAAAGTGGAACGTAATGAGTTGTTTATCCTTCCGTTTGCTGTTCCACGGATGAGCTTACGGCTACACGCTCGCCGCAGTAAATTGTACCGGTGGATTTCTGAATGATTGTTATGCTGCGTGTACACTTGGGAGCCGTTACCGAGAGTGCCACTTTCATGTGCTCGTTCCGCGAAATTATACTTTCGCAAGCTTCATTAACGAAACCCCAAATGCGTTGCATTGAATATCTGCTTCTCCACTGAATTTTCGTTTGCTAGGTTGCGTTATGGGTGTCAATAAATGCACACTGGAATTTGTAAAATAGAACTTGTCTTTATTTCACGACGCGAGAGGAAGCTCTTTATTATTATTATTATTATTATTTATTATAGACGGGCTATTATATTATATACATATATTATGTATATATATTATATTATATATTATTATTTTTACATAAATATTTACAAAGAAAAGAAAAACAAAACAAAATAATACTGGTACAATCGGTAGGTATTATCATATAATCCTGCATAGTTGCATTTTAAAATTTTGCAAAGATTCAATGAAAAAATTCATTGAAAGATTCATTGGATTAATTAATCCATAAGTAGATGTCGCTTTAAGTAGAGTTCGCTTAATTTCTCAGTTCACGTTCCGGTACATAAAAATTGATTTGCGCAAGCAGAGAAGAACAATCAATGTGATTATTAATTAAATTAAAAATAAAGATGTGGTGGGATATTATTCTTCGAGCAGATAATGGTTCTAGGTTCATTGTAGTTATTATTGCGGAGTAATCATGATTAAAGAATGACTTTGGATTATGTATGGATTATATAAAACCTGAGAAATTTATGTTGCATTCTCTGGAGCATGATTTTGTACTTTGAGCTTTTCGGAGATCATATGATTGATGCATATTCTAATAGCGGACGGACGAGGGCAACAAATTGCAATCTAAGTTTGCGGATTGAATGAAAATCAGTGGAAAAACGAAGTATGAAACCAAGTGTTCTGGAGGCGGAGTTAACAATATGATAAATATGGTTGGAAAAGTTTAAGGTAGAGGAGAAATGGAAAATAGTACTGACATTCGTGTCCACTTCGAAACTCGAATTTCTCAAAATTTCAATTTCGTAGATCGGGTCAAGATAAACGTTGTTATGGATGTAAATTTCCATCATTATGCTGTGTATCCACTTAGGAGTGATTGTCAACGAGAGAAACAAATTTTATCGTAGATTTAATATCCCGATTGAATCGGCAGACTTGCAAACCCTGGTTCCCTTTTCATATTCTGGGACAGTGATGCCTGCAAACATTCTGCCACCAAAATAGATTTCTCCAAGCTAGGAATACCAAAGCAATATTAACCGAGACATTTGCTTAAATGTGAATTGCCTGCGCAGCTATCCGCTCGAAAGAAATCCACTATACGCAAAAACCGTCAAGCAGACAATCAACAACGTAATCGTGCGTAATCCAATTACAAATAATGTAGCACTGTCAAAAGTTCATACTTAACAGGATTCATTCGACACTCCACAATTGAATTCCGCGATGTGAATCACATTTATCACCGACGTGTGTCAGAAGCCTCGAATATATATACAATTTACACGGGGAGTGGCTGGTAGTCGGGACACAATGGCGCGTCAATCAATACATTAAGCAGATTGTCTGGTAAATTCGCGACCGCCGGGAATAAAAAGCATTATTTGGCAATAGTCGACGTCTATCCAACATCGAATTCGATTCGACTCGTTATCGATCTCGAGCGGAGAGGCTTACAATCCCCTCGCAAATGCAATCTTCCAGTCTGCTGATGATTCTCTGAGCCCTCTTAATTCTCACGCTGACACGCCGCCATTTTAACTCGACAGTCCGCGCGAACTCTTATAATTAGACCTTCTGCAACGTGTATTCCGTTCCTGCGAAAATTCGTACCGCTGAAAATATTCCGAAAGTTGAGGTAGTCTTCCGCTAATTTGTTATTAAACTTTTACTGTCAAAGCAGAAACAGTCTTCGGCTGACACTTCAACTCAGTGGACTATATTTCGTGTACAACTTTATCGATAATTTCGCATATGCAATGAGCATGGACTTATTGAAGATTCGTATTCGGAGTCTGGTTATAGTTCTTGAATTTTGCATGCCGGATACAAAGTATACGGAACATATAGAAACATATGGAAACGCGTAAAACGAAACTGCCGAATCTTCCTGCAAATTTCCGTTTCAAAGGATTATTTTATGAAAGCTAAAATACAGGAAGAGACACATTTTTCAACCTGAAAATTTCTTTCGGCAAATAACAAAATAAAGAATTTAATTGTCTAAAAGCGAAACATATGGAGCGCGTGAAACGAAATTGTGCAATCTTCCTGCAAATTTCCATTTCGAAGGATTATTTTATGAAATACAGAATACAAGAAAAGACGCATTTCTCAACCTGAAAATTTCTTTCGGCGAATAACTAAATAAAGTGTTTAAATGTCTAAAATCATTAAACAAATGGAAACATATGGAAAAGCATAAAACGAAACTGTGGAATCTTCCTGCAAATATCCATTTCGAAGGATTGTTTTATGAAACCGAATTTCTTTCGGCGAACAACAAAATAAAGACTTTAAATGTCTAAAAGCGTTAATTGTTTCCGCGCAACCTACTAACACTTCGACGCGATTGCTATTCCAGAGACATGCTAAAAACCAAGTCGAAAAGCTCGAAGTGAATTTTTCCATTCAGAGCATTGTCTCCGGGATAACCGACTTCGAAAGTTCCACCCCGACGCATTAGTATTCTCGCGAAGTGCGAGCGACAAGACACGCGTTATCCGAGTTCTAATCTACAGCACGATGGTCCCATAAATTTCAAAGTTTCGATCATATTGAGCAAGCTTTGCTTCGTATCTACGTTTCGTACAAATTGTCGCATCGATTCATAAAAGTTTTTCCTGTCTGATAAGACGTTCCCGGGAGAATGAATATTCTTCTTTGTAGGATAATAACATTTTCTACCTGGCCACCGGTGCTGAACACAGCGCGTATATTGAAATTTTTCTGCCGGCATGATCGATGGAAACTTCACCGGGGAACGTTAACATCGTAATAAGTAGTATACGTCTGCGCGCGGTGACACAATGCCGAGTAGATAAATCAGCCTGCGGTGAGCCGCGCGGCTAGTAGAATGCGACTGACTATAGTCAGACACAGTGGACCACAATACGATTCACAAAATTCGTTCCTCTGCGAGATGTACTTCTCTAACTCTTGTTCAAGTGAATTTGGGAATCAGCATGTTATTCATAGTCGTAATGTTTCTCGAAATAATAAATAATAATAATAGTAATTTATATAAATTACTATGAGATTAATCATCAGATGGGATTGCATAAGTTCGTGGCTGATTTGAAAATAAAATTGAATGGTTAAATCAACTATATAGTCACCATTCATTTCTACAATAAATTCATTTGTACAGTAGAAAGAATAAATCTTTTCTACAATACAATTAGAGGTCAAAATGAAATGCCAACTTAATTTAATTCTTAACAGTAAATTTACAGACCGCTGAAAAAATCTGTTCTGTCATTCTTGAACTAATACTAACAATTTCAATAATTGTATAATAAAAAGAACACTGTTCTTTCATGGACGGTGTGTTTACAGTTAAGAAAATGGCGTTTGAGGCATTTGATGATCGAATTCAGACTCGGAATCGGTTTGCGCGAAAGAGAGGTGCTCGATCAAGCAATTACGAGGAATTATCCGAGGGTCGGGTCGTACGAAAGAGAACGCACGGCGAAATAAAAATAATTGTTCGACGTCGCCGTAATGAGAAACGTTTTCCGTCGGGGGATCGACGCGGCCGACGCGAAATTGAATTTCACAGGACTCGATTAACGGTCGCGGCACAAGCAATTACAACGGTGAACGGTAATTTGATTTATCGTTTGTCTTCCATGGTAATATTCGAGCCGGTGCCAATTACATTCAGCTGTCTTTTCTTTATATATTTTTTTATATCTTCGAAGATGCTTCCACTCCATCGTCGGGTTACATTGCTGTACCTCGAAGAACACGGTTAATTTGCTCTACTTGTTGATTTTCATTCCGTATTGCTTGAAAACACGTGTGAAAAATTTTATAATTGAGCTACGATTTTTGGAAATAATGTTTTCGGAAGTATTAATCATTCTATTCGTGATGTTTCCCTGATTAATATGATTCCCAACACGATACAGTTCGAATTATATTTACTCGTTTAATCTACGACTTTGAATAATGATGGAACTGATAATTTGAACAGTGAATCGTGGTATGTATAGACCGTTTTAGAATTATTTGTAGATAATAGAGCCTTTTTTAAGTAATAATGGCATTTACCTCATTGCATGCAAATTCACGAGTGCCACGAATTTGCAGTTAATCACTAACTATTTGTTAATACTGTGATAGTAGTAGGTACGTCCGCCATGGTTTGCTATACAATTTAGCGATATTTCGAAGGGTTTAAAGGATTAAAGGGCCCCTTTCAACCCTATGGATTAAACCCCGCGAAGATCCAATTAGTTCCGATCGATGAAGATTACCGTCGATTGCTATATTTCGAACAACGATCCTCGATCGCGATGCGTTCGCAACACCGCGACGCGCTTTAATCCCGAAACCGTTCAAAATGCTCGAGTTTTATGAAGGCCGAAGTGCATTCGTACGCCAACTCACACGAAAATCGTCAATTTTTTATTTTCCAAAAAACTGCAGCGATAGTCTTCCCTGGACGGTTAACTTGGAAATGTAAAATGTGTGTTGCGAGATGTATGAAGGGCGATTCAAAGTTGAACAATCAATTCAACTTGAACTTTTATAAAAATTCTTCAACGAATATAAATTTCTTTCTGCACGTTTAATTTTGAATCGTCATGTACATTTAGAAAACTATGGAGATTCTATGAAATTCTAAAGTTTTCTACCTACCCGATGCTAATTCCGCGACACCCGGTATATCAAGCTGGTATGACAAAATGTTGGCGTTCGCGTATATTCGCGAGATCTGTTCTTAATTTCCGGGGGCCGCTTATTTCCGGTCTGAAATTAAGACCGGCTTAAGCCGGCAGCTTAGGCGCGTCAATTTTAAGATGATAGCTGGCAGGAGATTTCACAGAAGGGGGATTTATTTCGAAAAGTTATTAGAAATCTTCGCGCCGATAATCCCGGCGAGATCTTCAAGAATTGTTCCCCGATACTTTTCACATTATTATCTTCTGCCGCTTGCGATTTCGATCGACATTCTCATCGAGAGACTCGCGGCGTAGTCTACCCTTCAAAATGTACAGGGCTTTCCAAAATCACTTTTCGTTTTTCGAATGAAAAAAATTGAATATACAATATAAATATGTACATATAGTAGACATCTTCTATTTTATTAGTGCGATGAATGTCATACTTTTTTAAATGTTGTCCTCCTACTTAGGAACACGCTGTACACTACGAACGCTGGTTTTATCGTTTTATGCTTACTAAATATAATAACCGTCAACCTTTTTACATCATCGTTGCGTATATAGACGACTTTCGTTTTCTCTTGAACAAAGAATCTTCAGTACCGTTGTAAACAATTTATACAGGCGGTTTCAACTTTGGAGGTCCAAGTAGTCCGACCGAAGGAAAAGCTCCAAGAAAAACTGATGATTGACTCGTCCTACGGAGTTCCCCTCGCAGTTTTTCGGTCGAACAGCGAATTCAATTAGAATTCCGCCGCAAAGTTCGCCGCATCTTTTCTCGTGTAACTCACGGTAAATGGAAAGTTTTATAACTGGCGGCAGCTAGTTCTGCGACGATAATGGGCGCCGGTAGTAAAGATTCACCTCGTAAAAAGGCAGAACGTTGTTTTGCGTGGTCTCCTCCGATGAAAAATGGAGGACGTCGTTTTATGCAAAGAGGAAACCCGCAACTGTGTTATCGAGATACATGCTCGCGGAGGATTCCGACGGATTTATGCGCCCGACGCATCGACTTCGGGCGAGAGTCCACCATTGCTCGTGGAACCGGAGAGGTACGGGATTAAGCGCTGAAACAGGCTAACTGTCGAATCAGGTCTCCTCGTTACGATCGTTATCATTACCTCGCGTTCAAATGCGTGGCAGATTCATTTACAACGTTTTCGTGGCTGAATTTTGTATGTAGAAAAGGTCTGCGTACTCCGATTTTGATGAAATATTAATATGTTATAGATTTCTATATTCTGAACAACTTTTTCCTTTTCCAATAAAGGGGGGTCGCTTTTAGTTTTCGAGATATTTGCAAAAGACCATCGCTAATACTATATTGAATTTTTTGTACTCCTGCATGCTCCGCGGCAACCATAATTTTTTGCAAATATCTCAAAAACTAAAAGCGACCCCCTATATTGGAAAAGGAAAAAGTTGTTCAGAATGTGTTACTGCATAACATATTAAAATTTCATCAAAATCGGAGTACGCAGACCTTTTCTATATAGTTACCCAATATGTGCAGATATTCGAGCCTGAAGAACGTACCACATACACTGAACAATAAATAAAAATGCCGTCGTGAAATAATTCTCACATAAGAATTCAAAAAGCGACGTCAAATAATAAAAAAATAAATAAAAATGGAAATTAAAGAGATAAACGACCTTCAACCGACTTTGAACACCGCAAACGTTTCTGTAATCTTCAAATTCAATGTTCCTTGAGCGAACGTTTCAGAAGCCCTAGAAAAATTCGTTCGCCCACCATGCTTCCTACTCCGTTTCTTTCAGTATTTTATTTTATACGATTAAATACTACTTGCTTATAGGCTTCTTCGGAATTGCAAGGGAGGCGTCGCAACGTGCTGCGTTTTTTAAGCGGAACAAATATTTCTCCTTAAATCCTGAATCTTTCAGGGATGAGAAATTGTCGTGACGAAGAATATCCCTTTTCGTACATCCCTTCCAAATGGGTCAAGCCCGGCAATAAAGCATTTTTCAAAGCCTCGCTCGAAGTTTTCGCGGAAAACGGCCGGTTTTTTGCCGTTTACCATTAACTGAATATTTATGACTAGACCGCGGACTTGCAAAATAAAAATGATCGATCGCAAGAAATCGGTATCGTACAGGACTTACATTAATAATCTTAAATAGTCCGAAATGCCAGAACGAAATGCCAGATTGCAATAGTCAGCAATCTGCAAAATATGGGTTAAATAAAACTTTGTCAGTCGATTATTGATATTCAAAAAATTCAAAATAATTCGTCGATGTTCTTAAAGTAAAATGATTTAAAATACATTTCTTAAAGTAGAATAAAAAACAAATAATACAGTTCTTAAAGTAAAATGATTTAAAATACATTTTCTATTTTAAATTGCTCTCCTCCACTTTTGCCACAGAAATTCATAAAAGCCGCAGGTCTACTAATGTCCCGTCATTTATTATTATCCCATATTAATGTTACTAATGCGGAACATTTTTGTTTTGCATAAAAATTGGCAATCTAACGAGTTATGCTTGTAGAAGCGTGGAAACAGCTTGTTGATCACGTTACGAGGGAGGCTGTCAGTATGCACCCGAAATTGAAAGATGCACGATTATGGACGGTTCACAGTTCGGAACTTAAATTAGCCCCGATCGAGGAAATATTCGCCATAATTACGGTTTCGACGGGCCATTCCGTGGGTAACTCGGTTCGAGAACAAAGCAACGGCCCGCAGAGTCACCCAGCGACCAAATTAGCGACAGTTTGGTTTCGACAAACTTTCACCACCGCACTGCAAACCGGAACGGCGTGACAGGTGCGATAATTACCGCGAGCTCATCGAAGCGAGCCTGGCCCATATTCGAAATAAAAATTTCAGCAACCGACACGCAGTAACGCAGTTCGCGGTCACGTTCCTCTGTCAGAAACAGAATGCGGATTTATGTGCACCTGTGGCAAAAATGGGTTAGTGCAACATCAATTTTTCATTTAATTAATAATCGTATTGATTGTTCTTCTCTGCTTGAAGCACTTAAAGCGACATCTACTTATGGATTAATTAATCCAATGTTTATAACAGTAGTGATTTTTTCATCTCTGCAAAATTATATGATAATACCTATCTATTGTACCAGTATCATTTTGTTTGCTTTTTTCTTCTTTTTCCTTTGTCTTTGTGCGTATGTCCCTTCTTTCTTATTGGATAAGTAGTCTTGTATCTTTCTCTTCTTTTTTTCTTTTCTTTGTAAATGCTTGTATAAAAGGGGCTTCTGCCCGTCTATAATAAATAATAAATAATAATAACAGCATCTGAAAGCCTCTGTGAATTATTTTCAATTTTTTTAAAATTATTGGTGGAATAATTCCATCCTTTATCATCGAGATGGATTATTTCGTTCATTTTCTATATTTTTAATTCCTACAAAATAGCTATATATAGTATGTAGAGTTTGATCGAACCTGTGCGCCGATAAAATCATTTCCAGTTATTTTCTATATTATTCATTTTGCGGAGATCGATTTAAGAGGATCGGATTACCTTCGCGTAAGGGTTAAATGATCAGAACAGTTGTTAAGGTCGTTGAATTCGTCGATTTATGCTCTCGAAAAATAACGACGAAATGAACCCGTGGTTATTAACTCGGGCAAGTAGTTTTGTTAATTCAAAACCAGTTTCCGTGTTACCCAAAGAACCGACGCAAATAAAGACTGCGGCTTTATTACAGAAAACAGTTACCGAGAAACTCGTGCTCCGCTCTCTTGTTTCGTTTGCAAGGTTAACGCAACAGCAGTTTTCCGGGTTTTTTTCTTCACCGGTGTAATTTCGCTCGAGCCAGAGAATAGCCCAGGAGATAAGGAAATTTAGACGGCCGACGCGCTTAAACGCTTCCCGTGGGACTCGCTGGCGAAATAGTCAGGCTTGACTGCGTTGGAGAGTCAGTGTAAATAAGCGGCGAATGAAATGAAAACGTCCGTTCGATTCAACTCCATTGTTTTTACGCTTAACCGACCAATTGTCCAATCCATCCATTTAAACGTCTTTTCACATTGGACGTTCATTGGAATTGCTGGCTTTCAGTCGGATCACACCGAAATGAAATTCAAAATGATCACATCAAGATCAGCGACACTTGCGATTGAATATTCAGTTTTCTATTGATTTCAGACATTAATTTTTACGATAAAAGTAAAATTCTTCTGGATCGAAAATGAAATATATAATAAATTTTGTTATAGAAAACAGCAAGTATGCAATTATTTAACATCCTTATATGGATCATTCTCCAGAGAGACTTATTATGTTAATTTTTACCTTCAATATATCATTTCATAACAGACAAGTTTTTAATTTTATTAAAATATATAAAACACTCCAGTGTTTTTTAATTTTATTCTCACGGAATTGTAAGGTTTTCGTGGTGAACTTCCATCAGGTATTACAGGACTTTTTATGAAATTTTATTGTTTAGTTTCCGAGCAGTTTCTTTTACCTAATCTAATCAACGTTCGAAATTTTGTTGTTCCTGGTTGTACAGCCTACGTGACAAAAGTTTGCTGAGTTTATTACGTTTAGACCACGTTATCCTAAACTTTCCTGCGTAGAACGAGTCGAGGATGGTTTGATAAATTATGCCGACGTAGCTGTAAACTTGGGCTGTTATCTTAATTAAAAACACACTCATCGTTTTCTCCTAACATCTCCGCTAATTCAAAACCTCAAAGCCGAGTACTAAAAATAACTAATATACAGTGGATCCTAAAGGTATATGAACACTCGAGAAATTGTGAATATGTGAGCTGTTATAACTTTGTTAGAAAAAATCGTACAACAATCAATTTGGACTCGTTTTAAAGCCTCAAGCCCCCACTTTCGCAGACCATTCTTGATTTTTATCTAAGATATTTTTGCATTATATAGCGACTGAGAACTGATGACACGTTTTTGGTCGAAAGTACTACAAATTGAAACATCTGTAAAAACATTGAAAAATTTATCTCGGGTCTGAAACCACCGCCGATTTAAAGATCAAAGCTTCGTCTTTACAAAAAGTGCTTAAAACTTGATCTACGATTTTTTCTAGCCGATTTATTGAGCTTTCAATGGATGCTGTAGCTTTGACTAAACTTGTTCCTCATTTTTGTTCTATAAAATCAAGGATAAATTATAAATTATTAAATTATAAAAAATCAAGGATACGTGGTAAAAGTAGAGGGTTCAAGCTTCAAAATGAATCTTGATAAATCGTGGTATTATTGTTTTCAACGAAATGATGTCAGTTCAAATATGCTCTACATCATTTTGGTCAGAATACGTACTTGAATGAATAAATTCGTTTGACCATTTCCGGCAGAAGTATCATCGCCAATTCAATAAATGCAAAAGTTTAGTATTTATTTTAACTAGAGTGAAAAGAGGAAATGTTATTTCATGGAAATCGCTAAGCGCGTGTTCCCTGGGTCACATAATCTACGACGATATTCCATTTTCATTCGCCCCGGGATAATTTCGAGTTCCGAAGTAATAAAATGTAGTTTCCCCTTTCACCGGAGAAACATTTATACGATACGAGCGCGGCGAACAATACAACTTTTTCATCCGAAGTTCTTCGAATTCGCTTTAAAGTTTATTAATCATCCGCCTGGCCTCTATTTTCCGCGTCCCGTTATTTATACCACGATATTCGCGATTCATTCACGTTTCGGGAGTTAATCAAAGCCAGCCAAACCCATCTGAATATCATCGGCTCGCCGGAATTTCGATGCTGTTGTTGTACGTATCCGTTCTGCGAAACTATTATCGAGCATGTCGCTCCAAACTAACTTCGTTTGTTACATGCGTGATAGGCTTGTTCTACGATAAAGCACGGTAACGATTCGACAACTGAAAAATTTCGTTAATCTCTTCCTTCGAATTTTTATTCTCCTAGCAAAAATAGGTTGACCATTTCGTTTAAATAAATATTTATATATTTTTTATATATTTTAAATTTAAATATATATATATATATTTTATTTATTTTAAATATTTGTATATTTTAATTATTATACTAGCTTCGTTTACTAACTAAAAAACTTCGTTAAAAAAACTACGTTAACTAACTCGTTTAAGACTTATACATATATATAATTAGAGACTTGAATACGTGTCTCAGATATTTTTACCGGCTGAAATAATACAGATTTAGGGATAAAAAAGATAATTACTTTTTTATGAAATGTTTCGATGGTCGATGGTTGAAAATACCACATTTTTCGAGAGTATTTTGTGTACGTATTATCTGAATAAATATCCAGAATATTAGCATTGTCATTCGCCACACGTTTTTAAACAATATTAAACTTCCCATTGGTGGAGATTACGTAAAAGTACGTGCGAATAAATAACTGCAATTCTTCTAAATGAAATGCGTTGAAAAATTGAAAGTTGTTGGAAGCGCAGGACAGCCAAGAGAGCTCCTCGGTCGTAAAGTAACATTGTTATGGTGGCCGATCGCGCGCTATTACCGGCAACCATAAATATTCCTGAATCACGTGCAACCGCTAATTATCTTACACAGCGGCGCAGCGTGCTGCTCCGAGGCCGTGCATCGTCATCATCATCAAAAATATGCAAACACCGGCCCTCGGACACGTATCTCACAATCCTTGCAATTTCTCTGTGCGTGCAGTCGGCGAACGACGTTGTTTACGGACATTAAGGCTGTTATGGCTAATAGAGACTTTAAACATGGTTACTGAATACTCAGAAGAAGGTGTGGGTTTCCTGAAAAAGTTGTGCAACGATGCGAACGTATAAAGCCACGAAAAACATTTCAGAAGTTCCCGAAGAAATTTCAAAGCTTACGTAAATATTGCCGAGTCTATGTTGAAAAACATGGGTCATTTAAAATCATTTCGAAAAATGATTAAAGCTTGTATAAGGACATTGCCGAACATTTAAAAGCCTCTAAAAGGTTGCTGATCTTTAATAAATCCTTCCTGAAAAATTTGCAAGGCTCGAGAAAAAATTTTCTAATTAATTAATTGGTTATCGATCGCGTAATCTATCTTCAGGATATTACAAATTTTTATTCGCGAATTATTTTTGTGAATACTAAACGCTGGATTCGGATTTGAATCTTCAGGTTCAGGAACCACGTTAGCTATTAAAATGTTTTAATACGAGGAAAAAAATTTATATATAAACAAATTGTCAGGCCCATGAATAAATTAAAGGGCCCACAAAGAAATTGCAAAGTTCGTAGAAGAATGACAGAGGCTCTGAACAAAAATTGTAGGGAATGAAAAAAAAATTATAGAGCTAACAGAAGAAACTGTGAGACTACGAAATTGACGTGACTAATAAAATGTAGATCAAGGCAGAATCAGCGAGAAAAGATTTTTCAAAGGAAATATCTCGTTACAGATCAGAATGCATAAAATCCAACTGCATTTTGTTTCCGTACGAAATCAATGTTCCCCGACATTTTGACTTTCGATATTCATTCCTCCAACGAATGTCGCAACTTGATGTCTGTCCCGACTGAATGTTTCCTCTCTACCAAGCCAAAAGCCAATAAAACTCAGTCGAAGGTGAAACTTGCAAAAAATCAATGGCATTCTAAAGCCGGCTGCTGAATTCCATTTGCAGCCAATAAAATTGTAATTTCTCGACCAACGAGGCGGATTAAAGACTGGGTAAGTAAATTGCCACTCGAAGGGGAAGTTTCCAGATCAATCTTCTAGGGGAAGGGATTGTTTCACCGGCAAAGGGCTAATAAGAGCCCTGGAATCGCATTATGCAAAGTCAAGGATTGTATTCGCGCGCACGACCAAACCGAGGACCGTTCTTCTCGGCTATGTATATTCGTTTCCGGCGGAGTTATAGTCTGCAGTGCACTGTGTATAGAGCAGCCAGTTAGGTAGGTAGCACGTTGCCGAATGAAATAGTATTTACTTGAGGTCACGAGTGTAACCATTCGGGGGCACGTACGGTTCGTGATTCCACTTCGGATTCGCGTTACCGTCGCCTTTGATACCGTTGTATCCGCAACAAATCGACGACGAATAATCGTGCAATAATCTCTTACACAAGGTGTCCCCAATATTGTGGTAGAACCAGTGGGATGGTGGGTAATTCTACACGTAAAAATAAGTCGAAGAGAAAAATAAAGTTTTTCATTTAATGCTTAGTATTTGAAAAACAGTGAGTTCGAATGTCCCTTAGGTAGCTCTGTATTACCTGTAAGTTTCGAAGTATGAAATTTCTTTTTCTATCCGAGTTTATGATATTAAATGTAGACATAGTGTCGATGTTTTGATCACTAATGCTTCGACATAGGACATCGGTTAAATTGCATTATTATTTTCAGCCTTCCGAATTTATTTCCATGACTTTCCATCTGGTAAAGACGTAAATTCTATATTCAATGCTTCATCAATACATAAACTCAAATGTTTTAAAATTGCTACATGTGGCGTTTTTCTGGGATTATTTTAGAATTTAGAATAATTTTTTAATGAATTTTAGTGGAAATTTCATCCCGATATCTTTCACGTGGTTTCATATTAATTTAAATTCTTATCAGCGTTCAAAATGTCCCGAATCAGCCGAAATATTTATACAAGACTTTAACCCTTGAAAAAGCGTGACCCGAAAATTTTTAATACTTTAAAAAAGCACAGATATTGAATATCCTGCAAAATAATCAACAATTAAAAAAAATAAGTTCAGCATCGCCGTGGCACGCCGGAATTTCCGCGGCGTTCTATCGCGAAAGAAATTGGTTATGCATATTCCGTCTTTGACGACCGAGTTAAAACCGTGCCTGTGTGCATATGCATATTCTTGTGTGTATGCGTGTAATCCCATGCGACGCGATCGCATGGCCAAAGAAACCCGGGCTGTGTAAGGTATGGCCAGGTTTCTTTGGAGGCTTGAGTCGGACGTTCCATTTTCAATGAAATTATTCTTCTCCATTACATTAAAGTTTCTTCTCTGACGGGGATTCGTCCCGCCGCTTGGGAAATGCATGCTCACGAGCTATGTTATCTTGCGAGACTGGCTATCTGTCTGCAAAGAGGATGCATTAACGTCTGCAAATATGCGAAAACTTCGCAACCCAAATCTTTTATATCGGCACCGACTGTTTCTCTTGAGTCCTTGCTAACTGATCTCGAACGTAGAAAAACGAGATTGGACAATATTAACCCTCATCCGTCCCTCGTGTTAATTTTACACAGTTTTTTACCAAAATAAGTTAGTAATAGGTTAAATTTGTTAATTTGACACAGTTTTCCCCAAAATAAGTTAGTAATAAGTGTTAATTTTCCCCAAATTCTGTTATTCGTAGGTAAATTTTCCCGAAACTTTGTGTGACTTTTACCTTCTTTACTGCGGAACACAACCGAAAAACGTACAATGTAAATGTTAACTCATCAATTTGACTAAAAAACCATTGAAATCTTTCCTATTTTCTGTCACTGTGTCAATTTGACACCGAGGGACAGACTTAGTGCGTAAAATGAGGGACGGAAGAGGGTTAATTCAGTGCTAAAATTTGTTTTTTTTTCCTAGCTGATTATTTGTGAAAAATTTGCTGGCACATTCGTGACATTTTTCTGTTTAAAATGATAACAGAGGATCATCGAGATTATTCTGAATCGTGGATTAAGTTTGGACTCGTTTTAATCGAGGAAAGATCAGGAATATCCTGGTGAAAGTATCATAAAATAAATAATTATAAACCAACTTAAATAAACTTGAAATTGTGGATTAAACGTACACGCCGAAGTACGTGATGTTTGGGCTCATTTTAATCGAAGAAATGTCAGGAATTTAGTGGTAAAAGTTTCATAAAAGTATAATGACAAACCAACTTGAATAAATTGATGTGAATGTTAGTGGGAACTGAAACCGGAAGTAACGTGCAGTTAGGAGACACTAGATAGAAAAAGAGTGATAAAAAGCTAGCTGGGTCCGCTAACGCCCTTTTTAAGAGGGCAACGCGTTACACATCTTGTCGTCGTCACGACGTAACCCGTCGAAAATGGATGTAGGAATCGAATGACACCTCCGGGAGTTCGTGCCCATCGCAGAAGCCGATCTACCCTCATGATGCTTCGGAATCGAGGTCGACCAGGTGGATCACTCGACGAAGGATAAACTCGAGAGAGAGAAGGCACGTGGAAAACTCGGAGCTCCGATGCAGTCTCCGTGACACCCGAAGAAATATCATGTTTTCGGGAAAATCTATTTGCAGGAGGAGTGAGACGTATATCGACTGAAAAGTGATCGTTTGGATCCGGGAGTATTTTGATTAATCGTGTTCGACGCGCGGTTCTTCCTTTCCTCTGTTATTTCCTTGAAGACGCCTCGTTATATTCTGCTTAGCGCAGGATTTTTTGTTGATCTTGTTTTGCACATCGAAGATACACTTTCTGTGAATGATAAATATTTTTGAAAGATTCCTTAAAAATACAGTCTTGTATGTCTGGAGAAAAACATTCGCAAGAATCACTTTTCTACGAACGATCTTTAGCATGATGCTCTAACCTTATAGAAGTTCATGTCTAATTATAAGTTGATGTTTCTTCATAATTTATTTCTCATAAATAAATAATGTCTTGGATACCTCGACTATTACGACTACATTGGTTCACGTGTATGTAAAAGTGGTCGATTAATTTGAAAAAAAATATTCTTCAGCTAAGCACACAATTGTAATAAAATACAGAACCTTGACAATGTAGTACAATCTGATTTTATTATAACATCTTTCTCTGTTACAATTTCAGACGGAGTTTTCTTCTTTCTTGAAAATGATCCACAAAAGGGATTGAAACGTTGAAAGTTTAAATTAATTTGTAAAATTGAAATCATTAATACTTTATGTTTTAACAATCATACCGTTTTAATCAACCCCGAAGAAAATTCGCTGAATAACAATTAGTACCTCCATGATCCTCTTCCAACGAGAGCAAAATGTTACACTGCGACAAAGGGATTCTCGCCAGAAAAAAGTTGTTATTCAATGCTGATTGCATTCGCAGTATACAGCTCTGTTTGTAAACCCGGAAACCGGCGGCGGGTGGTTTTTCTCACGATGGAAAACAGGTCGAGACACGGTGTGGACACCTGATAAAATATATCCCTCTCTCGCGGAAAGGTCGCGCCGAGCGTAGGTTATAAATCATACTCGGTGGATTAACGTCTCGCGATCATCGCGGTGGCTCGTGTGAGAGCGGAATTATTTTACCCCTTTTTCCCCCGTTTTCTTCGAGGGAAACCGTGTTACGCAGCAGTGTTCTCGACTCGCGATCTTTTCATGAGTAATTAAGATCGAGGGGCCCTCCGAGAGTGAAGATGTTTTTCTCAGATGAAAAGAGAGGTGGGAAAACGTAAATATTAAAAGCGAACCTGCTCTCGGATGCGCGAACTGTGTTCAAACATATTTTAACAGCATCATTGCTGACGTTACGATTGGGATTTGTGGTTAACGATTAATTAACTTCGATTAAGTATTTCTTAAGAATTTGATTAAAATGATATTATCTAATTTATGATTATTTTGAATACAATTTTTATGCGAAGGAGATTTTTATTTTCACCGCCCACATCAAGTCCCAAGAAATTCTGTAAGCAAATAAAAATGTTTCTAGCACCTGCAAAGAATATTTTCATTATTATTATATTGAGAATAATTCGCCATTTTTCACGAACAACTTCAATCAGCTCGTTCAATTGGAATTTCACGCGGAAAGGGAGAGAAATTTTGTTTTCGCAATTAATTGTTTCTTAAGAACTGAATTAGAATGATATTATCTAATTTATGATTATTTTGAATACAATTTTTATGCGAAGGAGATTTTTATTTTCACCGCCCACATCAAGGCCCAACAAATTCTGCAAGCAAATAAAAATGTTTCTAGCACCTGCAAAGAATATTTTCATTATTATTATATTGAGAATAATTCGCCATTTTTCACGAACGACTTCAATCAGCTCGTTCAATTGGAATTTCACACGGAAACGGAGGGAAATTTTGTTTTCGTGTACCAAATCCGCAAAACAGTCACAAACAAGTTCGGTTTGAATGGTGTTCCGTAAAATTAATTGCAATTACGGATCTATTGGCCAAATCAGTCCATAACGATTCTTCGTTGAAAATAAGGGCTCGTTAAAACAGCGTCCACCATTGTCAAAGTAAACGCGTGCGCATAAACGGGCCTCATTATCCGGGAAATTCGTACTTTCCAGATCTCCGGGCATTCATTACCGCGTCAAAGAACCATGTTTTCTGTTATGACGTTTCGACGAGCCCCACCCCCGACGGAAATCCCTCGGCGAATTCATTTCGGCAACGGATCCAGTTTCCAGCGGCGGCTGTTCGTTCTACTTGTTGCTTCGCGGCCATTTTTCCTGCGATTATTTTATTGGCTGGCTCTGACGGATCGATATTAAAACCGACAGTGTACTATGAACGGTTCGTTAAATCTGCATGTATCCGATCAACTAATTCCCTAGCAATTTCGGTTCCAACTGCGCTGCAATATTTTATTCGAAAATTGTCGATAAAAGAAGATTTCAAAGAATTGATCACTATTTTTCGATACCAATGTATCTTTCTTAAACAACTTTTGTTTAATTGGCATATTGAATAATTTTCTTCCTCATGCCTTCGTAGACAACAAAATCTGTTCATTCAATGTGCACACAACTAATTTTCTAATTTTCCTGAAACCACAGAAGTTACAAGAAAATAGTATTTTAACTAGAAAAACTGCACAGCTGTGCGAAGCCCTTAAAACTGCTCCCATAAACGTAGGAGGAACCGTCCACACTACGAAGCAAAATTAATTAAAGTCAAGCCGGCGTTGCCATTCAGTCGTAAAGGTAATTAAATGCAAAGAGTTCCGGGAAAATATTTTCAAATCTCCCACTGTGTTGTTTCAACGAAATAAGTAACAAAATAGTCGCCTATTATGCATCCACCATTGTTAAACATAAATACTGGACGTGTGAAATAAGATAGAAACGAGAGGAGTCTGAACGTAAATGTTTAAATAGCACATGAAAGAGACAGGGAGAAGGTGCAGGGGAACAGGAAACGAGATACAGAGTAAAAGGATGAGTTGCGAAAGCAAAAGGAAGATAAGGGAATAATAAAATGCAGGACAGAGGTTATTTAGCCAATACATATAACGAACGTTGCTTTTACAGCACAAAGGGACAACGGAGAAATGGTCGACGGCAGCTCCGAGAGAGAATTTACGTCACCGGAAATCCTATTTATGGGGTCAGTATCTGGACCTACGCCACTGTTCACTTTTCGACAGGCCGTTAGACACGGAAATCCTGCTATCATTTTAGCATCCTTGAGACGTCCTTGAATTTTAATCCTCACAGGCTGCTCGGAAGCAATTGTTTCTAAGATCCTGATGCAATACTTCACATTTCACAAATCAACAAATTATGTTCGATTTATAACGTAATATTTTAATGAAAAGGATTAATCATTTTACTCTATGTAAAAATACAGTTTCTATGAGAAACCCGAGTATCAAACACGCCAAAAATATTTGTAAAAATTGTGAAAATATTGCCATATTATTTTTAACCTCTCGGATCAATTGAGAAAGGCGATCTATTTTTATTTTTATTCCAGTTCGTGAGAATTGATGCACGCCATTTTTATTTTACTTCAGTTTGTGCGAATTGATACTCTTGAAATAAATGTTTATTTTCGTCCAGTTTGCGACGATCGAGGTCGACAATTATTATTATTCGTAAAGGTCCGCAGTCTACTTTTCAATCTTGGAGCGTCTTCTTTCCAGGACAAAACGAATCAGAGACGCACAAATTTAAGCCAACCGTTTCCAGATGAAAATCCCCGGATTTGATATGCCATCTTCGTGGAAGATCGCCGATTCCAGTTCGTTATCTTACCTCCCTTCGTTCCCCGGTCTACCGAATCTATTTCCATTATCCTAATTTTATTTCGCAGTCCTCTGTGTCCACGCTTCCCCACCGAAAGTGCTCTTCCCTCTGATCTCTTTCACCGAGTCCCGACCAATTTCTCGGCTGAGCGTGTTTTAGCTTTCTATTCTGCTCTCGATTAAAATCTCGAAATTTCAAAACTTCCCGAAACCTCGGCTACGAATCGAAGAAAGTCCGATAGCGTATGGCGAAACAGAAGAAACCTTTATTCTCCGTACTCGAAAATTGAAATGAATAATGGAGTCCATTTTCTCTGATTGTATAGTAACTCCATCAATTTCTGACCGTGTTAATGATTTAATATCGTAAATGTTTCTTCAACTGTTGGTGAAATATTTTAATTGGAAATGGGAAATAATTTGCGGCCTTTCTGTATGAATTTTCTGTTATTATATTCTTAATTTTCATTTTTATCGTGTGGTAATTCGATGTATTTACTTGAAATACGAAATTATGGATGAAACCCGTTTCATCGAATTAAAGTGACGAGCGAAAATTGATTGTCCACTTTCTATTTTTAAATACATTAAAGCGCCTCATGTTATCCGTGAACCGTTTAATGAGCACCTTTGGAAAAATGCAAATTCAGACTCTTCCCAACTGCCAAGCGACACATTACCATCGTATTAACATTTATATAGGCAGTTTCAGCTTCGATGGAACGGCCACATCAAATAAAACCTCGTGACGGGAAACTGTCCACGAGGCGTTCGCAATCTCTGGCGAAGACATTCCGTAACAGTTGCGAACAATCTCGCGAAACTGCGGTCGTCGCAGCTTCGTGTTTTGCATTCCCACGATACCATGACCGATGCAGTATCTTATCTAATCTGGCTGCGAAAACGAATTCTCCGATGTGGGACCGTTGTTCGCACGGTAATAAGTGCGAAAAGAAAAGCCAGGTCGTTCTGGGAAATAGCGAACGCGCAGTATGTCGTTTGTCAGGAGTCAAAATTGGAAACGACCGCCGAATGCTTCGGAACAAGCAATCTGGAGATTGTGTACGAAATTGGAATGTAATTTGTGATCCTCCTCTTAAAATTGGTTCGCATTAGGCAGCAGATATCTTTTCAATCGTACGTATAGTTCAGTGACAAAACTTTTCTGTTTCTCATTATTTTTTAATAATTAGAAGAAAAGTAATTATATAGAAAAGGTCTGCGTACTCCGATTTTGATGAAATTTTAATATGTTATAGATTTCGACATTTTGAACAACTTTTTCCTTTTCTAATATAGGGGGGTCGCTTTTAGTTTTCGAGATATTTGCAAAAGACTATCGCTAATACTGTATTAAATTTTTCATATTCCTGCATGTTCCGTGGCAACGATAGTTTTTTGCAAATATCTCAAAAACCAAAAGCAAGCACCCTATATTGGAAAATAAAAAAGTTGTTCAAAATGTCGAAATGTATAACATATTAAAATTTCATCAAAATCGGAGTACGCAGACCTTTTCTATATAATTAACCCAGATTTTTCTCATCAAAAAATGTTCATTAAAAAAGTTACCAGAAACAAGAGATTCGAAAATCACGTTTCCACACGACGTGCAAATGTACTTTTCAATCAGAAAAATGTGACGAATATGCTGGTAAGACGTTTCATTAAAAAATTACAAGGAATAAGGGATTTAAGAACGACGTCGTACACAATGAAGACATTACAGTCAGTTTTGCGAATAGTAATCAAAACGATGGAGTCGAAGTCGAAGCAGATAACAAACGAGGTCAGTGCACGCCTTCCTCGACGAACATTGCGATTTAATTTCACGGGGGCACGAACAGGAGTCACAAAGCACGGGCCCACCCCCGCATTTTTCATTCCCCTCGCATTTCTCGCCGGGCTTTCTTTTCCTCGCGAGTCTCGGACTCTCTTTTCCTCGTTAATTCAACGTTTCTTTATTCGCCTGCCCAACCACGCCTTTCTCAATACCTTTTTTCACTCGTTAAGTCAAATCCCTTCGAACGTTTCCAACTGTACGAAGCTGCCCCACTGACCCTGTTAATTAATCTCGGGAAATATGTCCGATCGATTCTTCGCGATACAGTGGCTCGAGTATCCTGATTTTCAAATATTGCCAATAAGCTGTTTTAATTAAACTGCGAATCCTTATGCGAAATAAAAATTGCATATTGATTGGCAGACACGAGTGCTACACAGATTTTCATTTCTTTCGTCAGTGTCTCTTAAGTTTTCAAAAAAATACTAGAATATAAAATATGACCAAATTTAAACAGGCTACTATCACGGACAACAAAATTTTCTTTAATTCGAGTTTCTTCAAATTCGTTTAGAAAAATTTCAGAAATATTCGCAGTTTAATGATAATAAAATATTATGCTGAATTTGTTAAAATGAATGGAAGAGTCTCGTACAATTGGCTTGGAGAATTTTTGTTAAGAAAGTTAATTTATAAAAATCCGTAGTCTTTTATCAGTTGCATCAGTGCTTGCTTGTTATCATCTGCTAGCATGTTGCACGTGCAAACCGGTGCATACAGCTGGAAACTTGACACGCACGACTGGTTTTCTTCGCGGCGAGGAGTTCGACGGGAACATCAACGATCAAATAACAATCGGCGTGCATGTTACGCGTGCATGTGGACCGTTTCTCGCGGAATAGTTATCGGCTGTAATGAATCATCGTCCCTTTGTGATTGGTGTATCGTTACATCGTGACATCGGCTGGAACGTGTTCGACCGATACCTTGCGTTTCATTTGACGTTCGGTAAATTGCGACCTATTCCCATTTTATGCCGCGAGTGACAACGATAAACGATAAGAGCGACGATTGCATTAAATCATCTCGGGGAATTGGGTCGTCATTTCCGCCCGCGGATGTTTTCGCCGCGAGATCATCGCGCTAATGATCGGGGAAACGATGGAAGCTGGATTCGAACGATTCGGGAACTCACTATAATTCGGTCACTTCAATATCCTTCGATTAAGGACCAGCTTTGTCTCTTCTTGATTGCGATTCCATGTTGTTACGAATTAACGATCGCGAAACAATTCGCTGATTGTTATTTAAAATATCATTTTCCATTTATTAAACGTATAGAAGCACACGATTTACAAAATATTATTTATGAATTCATTTACTCAGATTCCATAAAAAAAATTCATGGAAAGGTGGAGATCGACGACTCAGCAATTTTTACGATCATTTTTAGTGCTCGGAATCTTTTTAATGTTATTTTACGATCGTTGCTGCACCGTATCTCTCTCACTGAATAAATAAAGACCACCGTTGGCCTGGAAAGTGGCTGCATGTTTAATTGTTTGGCGTTCGATACCGCGCGAACCCTCAATTATTTGTCTTCGTTATATAGGTTGGCCACTGTTCGAAGATCCGCTGATTAATTTCCTGTACACATGTAACAATAATTTTAGCTACGTAATCAGCTTACGCGGCTGGCGCGGTTGCGGCATTCCGATCGATCGCGTGACACGGTCTCAGTGAGAAACGGTAATGATTACCGATCCAGACGCCGCGATTGCTCTACCTCGCCATACCGTCGTCGCACTGGGACACAGGTGTGCTCTTCATTCAGTAGTATCTCCCGGAAACAAGTCAGACACGCGAGCACTTGGCATCTCGACCTACCAGGACACTTATTCTTCCGAACATTCCTTGCAATTTCTGCTTGCAATCTCACACATCGATTTTCTCAATCTAACTTTCACAATTTTATTAACGTTTCCTTCTATTTTCTTTCTTCAGTGATGTAACATCTTGTAACTTTTATTTGCTAGAAGATTCACTTACGCTTCTGTACTCTCATTTAATTCGTTCGCTGATTTACTTATGCTTCTGTAACGATTTTTCAAAGAGTCTTGTAACTTTCTTTTAATTTGCTCATTGTTTCACTAGTAAGGGAGAGGGAGCTTCTGTGATGATTTCACAATTTTTATGTTCCGCAATTCACAATTTTATTAATGTTTCCTTCGATTTTCTTTCTTCAGTGATGTAACTTCTTGTAACTTTTAATTTGCTAGATGATTCACTTACGCTTCTATATTTTCATTTAATTCGTTCGCTGATTTACTTATGCTTCTGAAACGATTTTTCAAAGAGTCTTGTAACTTCCTTTTTATTTGCACATTGAGCTTCTGTAATGTTTTCACAATTTTTATGTTCCGCAATTCACAAATTCATTAACGTTTCCTTCTATTTTGTTTCTTCGGTGTTGTAACTTCTTGTAACTTTTAATTTGCTAGAAGATTCACTTACGCTTCTGTACTTTCATTTAATTCGTTCGCTGATTTACTTATGCTTCTGAAACGATTTTTCAAAGAGTCTTATAACTTCCTTTTAATTTTCACATTGAGCTTCTGCAATGATTTCATAATTTTTGTGTTCCGCAGGTTCCTCGGTTGATTAAGGATTTTATTTACACTTGAGAGTTTTCTAGTATTTTACAATTTCTTGTTTGATCCGCTCGCGGCTTTTTTATGTTTCTCTGACGACTGTCCAACGTTTGTGGTTTACGACTTCCACTTGAACTCTCCCATCCGTTTTATCTACACACCTGCAGTAATTTTTCTAGCTATTGTATTTTTATCACTTCTTTTTTCATTTCCCAGCTGTTTTGCTTACGTTTCTGTAGCGATCCTCCAACTTTTCTCTGTTTTATAACCACGTTTTTAACTCTCCCATCTGTTTTATCTGTACCGCTGTAGTGATTTCGTAACTTTTGTATTTTACTACTTCCACTTTAACTTTCTCTCTCTCTCTCTCAGCCATTTTATCTACGCCTCGGCAGTAATTTTCTAACGTTCGTACTTTATATATATATATTCTCTCTCTCATTATCGTCGTCATCCATTTTATTTCTATTCCCGCGATCATTTGATTTCCTTATTCCAACATTCATCCTAACTTCCACAGTGATTCTCCAACTTCAATATATATTCCCCATTTTCACATTTCCTATTTCCAGTTCGTTAGAAAATGCGAAGATCAAACTTCCTTTACACAAAATCGAATTAAAGCAATTTTTTAAAGAAGCCACACCAAACTGGAATACCTGTGGATTTCCTCTTCGAATAATTTTAGTTCTTATTAAGGAGTTTGACAATGTCATATGAGATATGTCTACCATTTTTCGAGAGTATCAGCTGCGCCAATTTCTAAACAAACTAATAAATAATCGCCGCTAGTTTCGCAGCTCGAGGCGCGAAATAAAGTGGAAAAATAAATTGTAAGGCAAGGGGTTAAGTGTGTATATACACCGGATAGCTTTATAGGAGCGAAGGACCTCGGTGCTCGAGACTCTCCGTTAGCGAAAAATAGATCTCGTCAATTCGCTCTTGACGTTATCCCCTAAAGACGTGTGATCAAATATTTTACCGGCGAACCAGTCGATGGGGTTCTTCCCTCTTAATTCACCTCGTAGACAATCGAACGGGGGTGCTATACACACTCTACATCGACGACAAGACAACAGGCGGTCTCACCTTTCTCTTATCCCAATCAGAATCCACTTTTATTATTCGAAAATATTTATATTCGATCATTTATTCACGAAACCTTTGCCAACACGTTCCTGATATTGCTGTGATTAAAATGAGCCCAGACATTCGTTCTACTGAATAGTGGATTACAGGAATAAAATATTGTAGGAGTGAGATTCTTTAAATCTTTTCTATGTGTTCAATTGTAGTTGTATATGTGTATTTACAGTACTAATATATATATTATTCACGGTTATGTGCATTCTTCAATAAAAACTAATAGTTTAAACATCTTTACTTTTACAATATGCTCCAAAGTGAGGTCGTGTTTGGACTCATTTTAACCAGGAAAATGTTACAAATACGTTTACGACAAGTTCCATAATAAATTCAATTCAATAATTATCTTTAACATTAAGCACAGAACTTTAGCCGGCAGTTTTTCGCGAAATAATTTTTACAGAGCGTACACAGAGCGTAGAATGAGCAACAAACACACCGAGCAACACCGACTACGCGGTTGTTTGATCTAGGAAAATCCAGGCGAACGCGCAATGGTCTTGTTGCAACAAACTCGCCGGGCTGTAATTTTGTGTTTGTGTTCTTGGGGAGCGAGGCTATCCGTTCCGCGAGTATTCCGCGAACGGCTGTTGACTGCAACGCTTCCCTATGTGTCCGCGCTTTGTCGGTTTCCGGTTAATTACTCCGTAGAACACTTTCAGTTGGTTTTAGGACTTCGCAGCCCGTATTCGTCGCGTTCTCTCTCCCATTTCACAGTGCGTTATGCCTGGTAAAATTACAGTGTGTTATCCGTAAATGTCCCAAAAGTCTGACCTGTAAATGTCCCAGATCTAATTTCCAACTTCTCTATTTTCCATTATTATTTGATGGGACTTCGATGACCATATTTATGGCATTTTTCTAATAAAAATCATACCTAATATGATATAATTTCGATGATATTTACTTATGTAATAGACAATTGAAGTTTCGGGCACGAGAAGGAGGCTCGCCGGCGACTTTCCTTCCTTGCGCTCGAAACTTTAATTGTCTATTATCCAAGTAAATATCATCGGAATTATATCTTATTTAATATGATTTTAATCAGAAAAATGTCACAAATATGGCCATCGAAATCCCATCAAAAAATAATGAAAAATAAAGAAGTTGGAAATTTGTCAAAGAATACTGTCCCTCCCGTATAAATGTCCCTCGGCAGACCCGTGCTGTGGACTTATATGGATAAACTACTGTACTATGGGTTTATGCTTACCTGTTGCCGTGGCAAAAGTTGCGAAATTGATTGCAAACACACATTTCTGGTTTAGTTGTCCGCAACGACAAGAACGGGATAAAAAAGCATTTTTTACAGCAATAAATATGTAGTTGAAGTTTAAATTTCCTAGTGAATTTTGAATTCTCGCGTCCAAAAGATTTGCAAGCGGAGAATTTCAATCGCAAATCCAATCTAGTCGCAACGCAGTCGAGCCGCGTTTCCTGCCCGCGAATTTTTGAACAACGTCACGTGTGTCAACGCAGCCGCGTAATTAAACTGCGCCGCCTAATTATTGTCAGATCACGTTCCCAGCTAGGGATCCCGGTTAATTTATACCGACACCGAGATAAACTAGGCGGGAATGTGACCGCGATCAGTAAACGCGGTTAATTTCCCGGAAACGATAGGTTTTCCTTCTGGGAAATTGATTACGGTCAGGTTAGCTGTGCTCCATAGCCTCAAATTCTATTAGCCTGATTTCGACCGTACAAATACTTAAGGAATTAAGGTAGAAATACTTTCAAGGCTAATTTATAGAAAATGTCTAGGTTCATATTTTCTACGATTCAGATAAAACATTAATTTTTATTTAATTTTGTGGTTTCAGCGCACAGTTCGATCAATTATAGAAAACAGCAAATTTGCAATTATTTAAACATTCATCTCAACGTTTCGATCCCTATATGAATCATTCTCAAGAAAGACATTTTTGCGTTTGCTGTGACAACAGAGAAAACAATTTAAAAAATATTGTACTTTTGTTTTTTCCATAACTTCTTAATATTCTTAAGAATATATTTCATTTTCGATCGAGAAGAATTTTACTTTTATTAATTTTTAATCAACGATTCAATCAATTTCCTCTGGAAAATGAACATTTTTTGGAGACTCATTTATACAAGAATGATCTCCACAGAAGTCATTTTTATTTTTTATACTGGAGAAATTCGCATCTAATCGTAAGAAAAACCATCCGTGCATCAAAAAGCGTATGCATAGCTCAGCAGAACATTGCATTTTTCCGGCACCGTGAAATAAAATCGCAAGAATCAGGAATCTCGCATTGTTTCCAATATCCGAAAGAATTCGCGATTACAGGTCACCGAGCAGCAATTATTCTGCGCATCGAGCCACAGTCACGTCACATAATTTCGGTGCGCATTCGAAACGAGATTTCACGGTGCATAAACCATCGGTGCCCGATATTGCGTCGGATACCGGGCGTTCTGTTCTCAGCATCGTTGGAAATTGTTAATAGACTTCCCATTCATCATTTATAGTTAACGACATTCATTAAATCACGCACCGCCTGTTTATATTCCGCGTGTGCGCCCGGGAACAATGGTGTATTTACGCGAGAACAATATTCTCCGTGAACGTGGGACGATGTTGCGAAAATTCCGAGACGCTGCAGACGATTTCATTAGCTCGGCGAAAGCATGCCGACGCAATTAATTGAACCGGAAGCGGTGGGACACCTCGTTCGAAGCTCGAGAGCGTTTACTGTGTCCTTTGCCTGGTGACCAGAGACCACTTTCAATCTACACTGTGCTCGAAATCAACATGATGATTTTGTAAAAAAAGATTTACAATAAAATCGAACTTCTATTAACATTTTATTAATTGGAAATCTGATAATCGATATTCTAATTGTGGTAAACTGGAAGGAACTTCCAAAAACGTCTTATTTTTATTCGTGTATTTGTTAAAATATTGTGCGAAAAATTTCAAAAAATACAGGCTGTGTAAAAAGTAACGATTATCTGTTCTAAGGGTGAATCCACACGTCTGGAATGGACAAGTTTGCGTTTCTATAATGCGATTTGGTATGTCTTTCCTTGTATTTCACTTTTTTCTTTTAATTTATATATCTATACGCATCAACAATAAGGTCATTAGCGTCATTATAAAATTATAGTATTATGTCTTTATACTTAGAGAATATTTATAGATATACTGAGGGGAAATAGATTTGCAGTTGTTATTATACAAAATTACAGAGTATGTATTATATACAGAGTATTAATTGTTTTTAATTAAAGTATATGTATACGTAACTATATTCCGAATCATGCCATATTTAGGCTCGTTTAAATCAGAAAAATGTCCCAGACATTCTGCTAAAAGTTCCATAGATATCGAGTCAACCGTGACAATTATAAAATAAAAATATATATGAAGAAAAAACGGTGAACAATTCCACCGATCAACAATCCCTTGCTCCACTTGGTCGCTTGAATTCGCAAGTTATTACCAATATAGAAATCGTCAATTATTGTTCCCGTATGGACGAACACTTTATAAATTATTATAGCGACTGTTGTAAACAGTAACATATTGGAAGAATATTTCTCACTAATAACAAACACGCGGAGAACACGATTACTGATTTTTCATCGAAAAATTCTCTCGCCCCAGCGGAAGGTACATAAACGTTTCGCGGAAAGTATTATTCTGTCACAGATATTTAATTGAATCGAAAAATATGGGTCTGCAATAAAAGAATAGAAAGCACAAACACGAAGTTCAACAGAATGCAAAGGGTGCGGGCTGTATCTAGAAATGGAACAGGTGGATCCAATTATTTGTCGGCGATGTTTCAAACTCTCCGGATCTTTTTGCCTCGATTTTCTGCGCGATCCTTTCGGGTAACATTCCTAATCCCTTCGCGGCGTATCGACAGTTTCCATGAAAGGCAACAGCACACGTTTTTGTAATGCCAGCTGAATGAATTCTGTCGATATATCACGATGCGCGAGTGGTGGTGTCGGAACGTGATAAAAACTTCGCGGTAACTTCGAAATACAGTAAAGTCTTGATCTAACGTAAATCTATTCTTTACTGTAATATGTAACCTTTGAACAAACTTTTCATTAAGCCTGTTTCGCTGGATGTTCGTCCCGCTTCGCCGAAAATGTCTCCGAGTGATAAAAGTTTCTGGCAGTTTCCGACAGGGGAACAAAAGGATACGAAAATACAACGTTCCCGTCGTTGCTTAATAAATCTTGATTTTCCCACGTTTTTCACATAACCACCAGCCGTAAAATGTTTCGGCGACGCTTTACGACTTCTGCAGTTTTCCAAGCGACGTCGCGCGAACTTGTCGACGTACGACCGACCCGGTTAAGTGTAATCTTACTGCATGAATTTCGCACGCTGTGTCGGCCATTTTGGATCCAGTTACAGGGCGAAAATTACCCCTAACAAAAGGCAAGAACAGGGAGGAGAACAATCCCTTCAGAAAACAAGTTCGAAAAAACTTGTCTCTTATCACTTCAAATGTAATTTCTTCTTTTCCCACTTCTCCAAACATGAATTACAATTAAAATTTTATTTGAATAATTATTTAATTTTCGGATATTATGTATTTTATTCTCGGCGCCACGGTTCAATCATTTTTCTACATAACAAATAGTTGTTATAAAAAATGAATTCCTAAATTCTATTCCTAAATTAAATTCCTAATTCCATTTCTAAAAAATGATCGAACCGTGGGGCCGAGAATAAAATTTATAATATACGAAAGATAAATTACGAGCGATAAACTAATTAATTAAGTATTATTTAATTTAATTTGAATTAAAATTTTATAAATTGCAAAATTGCTTTGTTGTTTCTTTGATCGAACCTGTACGCCGACATCATAAAATAATTTTTTATTAATTCGTACGATCGACAAATATTTATGAATTACATCTTTCATTGTAATTGCACTTTTAATTACAACTTAAGCGGAACACAATTACCAAACGATTGTTTCCTCTGAAAGCGAACTCTCGACGAGGCGAACGGTTTTAATAACCAGCGAAGCGACCGCAAGATTATTATTCCTTGGCTAATATTTTTAATTCTCCCGACGTCGACAAACGATGCGGCGCTTTTATAATGTCGACAGGGTTCGTACAAAGATTCTCCGAAGATTTTTCTTTCAGCTGGTACGTCGCCGCTTTGTTATTAATTTTATAGAGCGACTTCCGTCGCCCGCCTCTCGCGGTGTTTCTTCAGAATACATTTCAGCGATCGTTTTATTTTCATACCTGAATCTTATCTGAAATTCTGAGCGACGACGCCCGGCAGACAAATTGCCCCGCTTTACGATTTTTCTCGTACACCATTTTTATGCTGCCGCTTTAAAGTGGGATCTCCTTTGCGCGTCTGGACGCAGCGTTTTGCTATCCATGCTCCATTCGTTTGTGGCTCTCTGCTGTACCTCTGGACGCACAAGTTTGCGTTCCTATGGTATGCGAGTTCGTATGTATTTCCTTGTATTTCACTTGCGAAGAAATGCGAAAGAGCATCGGCCAAACACGTGGGTCGATCGATTTACGATATGTGTTTCACGCCCACGTTTGAATTTTCGCTTCGATACCTCCGAATGTTGACCAGACTCAAACGCCAAGCGTTTTTTCACCCGCTGCTTCCGAGGCAGTCCAGACGCAGAGCCACGCGTTTATCAACCCGCTGCTTCGGAATACTTTTCGGACTTTGTTTAAATTTCGATATGTTGTAATCTGTATATAAACTTATCTCAACGAATTAATTAAAAACTTAAAAATTGTTGGTTTCACAGACGTGTAAAATTAAAGCGTCAACATTTTTTCCATTAGATTATAATAGCCGAACTAGCAAACCGAGGAAAATGAGTTTTTGGAGCCTAAGAGTATCTACTCAAAAAATTTATTCATTTTTACTGAACATTTATTCCTTATATAATATTATGCATAAATGAATAATTTTTAAATTTTATTTTAAGACAATTAGGTTTAAAGAATTAATTATAAGATTATTACAAAAATATATATTTATTACGATAATAATCAGTAGGTAGGAATAAGTTTTTAATGAATTTTTGTGGAAATTTCATACCGATATCTGTTGTGGTTCAAAAGTTATATGGATTTGCTCGTATTTATTTAACGGTTCATTTTACAAGATTTTTTAAACGCAGTTCTTTTTATAAGACCTTAACCCTTGAGAAAATGGAACCCGAAAATTTTTAAGACTTTAAAAAAGCACGTGTATTGAATATCCTACGAAATAATCTGTAATTAAACATTCGTGCTCCCTCCACTCATCCAGCGACTCTGCGTTCGACAAATAAAATTGTATCCTTCAAGTGGAAAATTATATCGTTACGGAGTTCTGTTTCGAAACAGGGAGTAAAACGACATTCGGCGCAACAGGTTACAAACAGTGATACCGAAAATCGCTTTACACAGTTACTGGGGCGAAATATTATTACAAAATGGGCCACAAAGTTTGCTGACAAGTGCACCATTCTCATAAAACGAACCAAAGCCCAACAAATTGAATTTTCCTTTGAGATTTCTCCGTATATAATTGTTGGACTCACTGGACGCTTTAATACTCGATTCGCGGACTGGTAATATTCCGCGTTTTATTGTATGTCCAAAGAAACAACCTTATTGAATAATCCCTTGTAATTTTCGTTTTCAAAGGCACAGATAGAAATTCGAAATATGGCTTCTCCCGTACTTGCGGCGTCGAACGGAAGACTGAAAAATGATTTTACCGGTGTCAGAGTCTGCAATACGATGTTCTCGAAATTTTCTTTGGCAATGCAGCCACTTTTCCGAAGTTTTATCGTCGAAGGTGCGCCGGAAACGCTCTCGCTCAGCTCGTAGAAATATGCTTTTCGTGGCGCATTACCGTTCCTTACGAACATCCGGCCGGAACCGGATTAGGACCTACCCTCTCGAACGTCCGAGTGCTCGAAACTCGAAAGAAGACTGTCTGTTCGAGAAATGGTTTCGCGATTCGATCCTGGGTAAGAGAAGAAAAGAAAGAGAGCGCAACGCTCTCGCTTCCGTTCGGAAAGTTCGATGGCGGCTCAAGGTCACGTTGCCGCGATTTCCCAAGACATAATCCAATAAAGAAAAGCTTTCAGGTTGCAACAATTTGTTGGTCGGGGCCGGGCCGACTCTAATAAAAAGAGCAAACTCAGGTGTGGGAGAAAATAAGATTTTTACGACAACGTTCGTTTTTCTCGTTTCGAGGGTGCGACACCGGGCGAGAGGAAACAACGCCCGTGTCGACCGTGTTCTCCGAGTAATTCACTCGAAATCATCGTCATTGAGAACTGAGCCACTACTTTTATTAAATGTAATCCTGCTTCCAAGTGCAAGCCCATTTCGAAGTTGCATTTTATTTACACGGTCCCACGAGATGCAGTCATACATTAAAAAATTGTATATTACGTTAGAATCTACTAGAATATACTAGAATACAGTATCAGGTACCATAATTTACTTTAGTATACTAGAATATATGATAAAATTTTATCAAAATGTTTAAATTCTTGCAATTGTAACTACAACTTTACTATTCGAAAATAATCGACATTATTTCATGTTGTTTTAAATATTTTCCCTATCAGAATGTTTAAATTCTTTCAATCTCAACCACAACTTTACTATTCGAAAATAACCAACATTATTTCATGTTGTTTTAAATATTTTCCCTATCAGAATGTTTAAATTCTTTCAATCTCAACCACAACTTTACTATTCGAAAATAACCAACATTATTTCATGTTGTTTTAAACATTTTCTAAATTTATCTGCTAAACGATTTAATTCTTTCGACCTAAGAAACGATTTTATTAATTGTCTAGAATAATTATTATTTTATACTGTCTCGTAGAAGATTTCATCACTTATTTTGAGGAGCAGTTCCGTAGCGAAATAAACTTTTCTCTCCAGCCGATTAATTAACAGGAAATAATGAAATTCTTCGGACACGAAACCGCAGAGCTCTCCTTCGTTCACCAAGGACCTCTTTCATTAGCGTTGATTAACTTTCAGGGGTTCCGCCGCCATTATTCGCCCGGAGAACATATTAGAGACGAGTTTGCCGGGCGAATTTAAATCCGCTGGCCGGCGAGTGCAGTCAACATTGGTGTTGGTGCAGCAGCCGGTGTAAAAATCGACTGCCACATGCAGATGGAGACACGTTTATTATTATAACGACAAGAGGCAGAGGAAACGACCGGAAATGGAGTTGCAACGTGTCCTTGAAAGCTGCCGACATGTTGGTCTCACGAGTCGATGATCGTAATTGGATTTATGTCTTATCGGGGACATTAAATCGGGGAAAATCGATCCGATGCGACAGCGACGGTCTCGAAGAATGTGTTAACACTTTGACTGTCATATCGGGGACGTGACGTCATCCATATTTCACGGTGTTCTGTTTCCGGTCGCAAAAATGAATTTCTGCAACTGGTTCGGATCACAGATGCGTTTCGAAATACATTTTCCTCGGCATTATTTTCATTCGGATAAATTCGGAACAGTATTTTATGATAAACATCAGAATTAACATGTTAAAAAAACAAAGTCAAGTGCTTTTCAATATATAACTGCGTCAACAGCTTCTACGGAAAAGACTCGAAAATGTAAATTCATGACAGCAAAATTATTTTTTTAAATCGCTGCAACAAGTCGAAAAGCAATGTACGATTCGACAAATTGGTGATGTCGTTTTTCGGAAAGTGGTACGAAACGAACTGTATAAATTCATAACGGCAGAGGCGTGGAAAATGTTGCCGCAGGTTCAGTTTCGAGGACTCCGGAACATTTGGATCGCGTTAGAGTTAATAACTCCATGCGTCGGTGAGGGTAATTAGATTCGCGGGTTATCATGAATAGCTTCCGGAAAGTTTAACCGCACGTGATCACGCTGGGACGAGGCAGGTGGTTGATCGTGGTGGTCGTCGTGTCGGTGTTCTGTCTCTCTCCCTCTGTGTGTGTGCGCGCTCGTTCGTCCGCCAATCTCAAATTTGCATAAGACAAAAAGAGGTTACTCCATCGGCGACGATCCGACGGGAAGTTTGGTTTTGTGGAACTTCAAGAGATAATGCGGATCGACTGGACTACTCCTTGGATCATTTCATTTCAACGAGTACAGCGATTTTACTTCTTTTACGTCACGAATAGACTGCGGATCTTTGAGAAAAATTAAAATTTATTTTGTTTCGAATTGATTTCGCGGTCCTTGCAACGAGTCAGAGTAAAGAATTCGAAATCAACAACATGACAAAATTGTTAGAATACACTACATTACAATATGGTACGATACAATACATTACATTACAATTTACTTTGTTTTGAATTGATTTCGCGATCCTTGCAACGAGTCGGAGTAAAGAATTCAAAA
The DNA here is from genome assembly GCA_028455615.1 of Lasioglossum zephyrum. NCBI lineage: Eukaryota > Metazoa > Arthropoda > Insecta > Hymenoptera > Halictidae > Lasioglossum > Lasioglossum zephyrum. The sequence continues at coordinate 5,912,411 of CM052330.1, read as the reverse complement.
TCAACAAGACAAAAATTGTTAAAAAGTGTTGAAAACAGTTTGCGAATGCTGAATTTAATTCCTCGCGAGGTGAAATTTAAGAAATTCAATTAAAATGTCCGACGGACGTTTTTGTTCAATTTTCCTCCGCCGTTTTTCTCAAGGGGAAAGCAATTAAAAACGACTTCGCTTACGTCTCCAATTTCCTCGACTCATTTCGAGATCCTGTCGTGTCCCTCCTGTGTAAAGGATCGGGAGGAATATTACACGGAAGTATGACAGAACCGGAGGAGAGAAAGACGATTCGTATTTCAACGTTTGTTTTGACAAAAACGCGCTCGCGGGCGTATCTTTTCAGGATCGCGCACTTCGGGGCCGCTTCAGGAATTTCAAAGTGGTTCTCGAGGGAAATGAGAGACTCGCCATACCGTGCCAGTGGAATTCCACTTTTCCCCTGCGGGGGAAAGTCTGGTATCGAAACAAGTGAAAGCCGCATAGTCTCTCGCATTTCCTCGTTAGAAACGCGGTACAACAATCACATATGAAACTTAGAGGATCATATTCAAATGTCAAAACATTCTAGTGTCCAATATTTTTTTTTAACTTTCATCAAACCATTCGTGGCATTTTTCTGATTAAAGTTGGTGAGGTCTTTCAGATGATAAACAAATATTTTTAAAACTATGTGAAAAACGTGATAAATATTCATGTTAGAGATCCATTAAAAAATCTTTAGAAACAAGAAATTAAAAAACGACGTCGATAAAAATTTTTTACCTTTCAGAATTAGTTCGAACAAAACGCGGAGCAATGTAAATGCAGAAAAGCTGCGCAGAAAAGGTCAGATTGTTGCCTATCACCGTGGCGTAAAATTCGTTCGAAAACGCTGAGTGGAGTCGATATTAGAAGGAAACGAGTACCGTGGAGCCCGAGGGATGGTGAATAATCATCCGGGGCGTGTAGCGGGTTGCATACTCGCGGCGCCGCTCTGTAATATTTGCGATTCGGTATTCATGCGGTCGTTCCAGCGGGAAAAGCACGCAATAAGAAAGGCAATCGTCGAGAGTCGGACGCGGAATCGCCCGATAGCAGTGTGTAGCCTCGTTGCTGCTCTTCGGGTGCTATCGATTGACATTCATGGAGGTGTCGGGGTTGACAGAGAATCGCCGGGCACTCTTCCGCTACGAAGATTTCGCTTTTGGCGGCCTGTCATCGAATAGGTAATGGCCGTCGTAAAGCACGGCCAATCTGCCAGCCATTATATTACATTTCTCGGGTCCGGGACCGTAATCCTACCTCCCGCATTCTCTCGATGACTCTCTATCTCCCTCTTCTATTCCATAAGTGTCGCACTCTCTTGTTCTTCTACTTCCTCACTCTCCAGCTCTTAAATTCAGTCATTCTCTCCAACTCTCTCACTCCCGCTGTAGATTCGGTGCATAATCCGGTGCACGTGGGCGCGCCGTCGCGTGCATGCATCCCTTACAGCCTTGAATATCGTGTGATGTCGTTATAAATCACGAGTTGAACGCGACCCAACCTCTCCCCACCACCACCAGAAACAATCCAATACGATTACAGAATGATCCAGCTGCGCGCCTACGTGAATCATTCCGCATCGATCGATGTTTCGAATCACCTCCGGGATTGCCTCTACTGATTGGATATAAAACGTCTAAATCAAATCTGAAGATAGAATCTCTGGTCTGCAACAGTAAATTTATGAATGTGTAGGGAAGACAGTACTGAGTCAGTATGCAACATGAATTTACAATAGCTATTTTATCGTCATACGTTATTCATTTACACAAGCTGGATGTAGCCAGTGGCTATCCATATTTTACAAGTATATTACTATCCATATATTACCTGTCTGCGGATTTTATATACATATTCATGACGAAACTGAGTAGGTATTTTATTTTATACGGTAAACGTTTAGGGCAGACAGCTCCGATGACCTTGACCTTTACATACGTTGTCAAGGACAACATTCTGAACAACTTTTGTCATTACAACTATTCGGGGCTCGGTCTTAGTTTTTTAGATAATTGTAAAAAACTGTATTGAATACTGTATTGAATTTTAAAATTAATAGTAAATTTAATTATTGAATTTCGAATGAGCTACACCTTAGATAAATAAATATAGCAAGAAACCATATATACGAATGTGATCCATGTGCGATCCAGTGCGGATCAGTAGCGATCAGTGTATACATCAGTGCGTTAGTTGAAAGTCTCGTGAGTACTAGCAATAGTTTTTTGCAATTATCTCGAAAACTAAAACTGTAGTTAAGTAGTTGTAATGACAAAAGTTGTTCAGAATGTTGTCCTTGATAACATATGTGAAGATCAAGGTCATCGGAGCTGCTTCCCCTAAACGTAAGGTTTACCGAAAGATTAAATATGCAGCCTGAGTATGGTTAATAAAAATGGAAACAAAAAAGTGTTTCTGCGTAGCGAATATTGGTCCATGCGTCGCCGAGATATTTCAAATGCGGCATTGTATGTTTTTCTATAATACGGCGCAGTTGGAAAGGTGCCACCCAGTGCATCTGAACGGTAACGCGATCATTATTGCGCCGCTCAATGCACGGTATTGAATTTGCTGTTAATATCGAGTTACACAGAAGCTGATGTATTGGTACCTCGATCGAACGACGTTTCCTTTTTCTAATGAACGCCGGAGAGAGGCGAGGAAAACGTGTTCCGCAGAACCCGAAAACTTCTGTATATAGCCGTAGCTCAATTTCGAACGACGCCTTGTTAATTTTTTCTTTTGCGTCGTCGACTCCCTTAAACGCATTGCGTACTCACGAACGAGTTCGCCAGCATGTCAAGGTAAATATCATCGGATCATGCGACCAACTACTCTGCTAATTTCGGCAAAGGTCAGACCGAGCGATTATTCTAATTCTTGGGAATTCTAGTTTCCATACAATTTCTCTTCAACCAAGACGATCAAATACTTACGAAACACGTGCTGACATGTTCGTGACGTTTCTCTGAGTAAAACGAGTACCCACATGACAGTTCGAAACACAATTTGTAGAACCTCGATTATCCGAACCGATAATATTTGCTTGATGTTGTTTGTTTGTTATTCTCGATCGTAAATTTTTGTTAACCAATATTTTCTAATGATCTCGGCGCCCAGGTTCGATCTGTTATATTTGTTATCTTTGCACATTATATTTGCACAATAAATTCTCTGTCATTCTCCACTACGTTGTGGATTAAACAAGTAAATATAATTGAAATAGTATCGAATGAAAGAAACGTCACGAATATACCAGTAAACGATTCACAATAGAAATGCATTAAAAACAATAGTCTATTGTCATTAATACCAACTCGCCCCTACGTTCAACGCCGATAAAACGTTATTGTGTAAATACAAACAGCACCGCAATCGGAAAAGTTTTGTTTCGCTTTCAAACAGCTTAGCAGAGGGGATAAAAGCTGCACGCAGAATTTCCCATTGGCAAATTAATTAAAGAAGTACCCACTCGCAATTGGTCCTCGTTGTTTAACATCGAATTAGGCTGCAACGGTTCCGACATCTTTAGAATGAATATTCACGAAGGGATTTCGAAACCATTAGCACCGGCGACACGCGTCGCTCGTTCGCTAATTAATTCCGCGATCCCGCGCCGCAATAACAAACCCCCGTCACCGAACAATTGCGGTTTTATGTGCTACCACTATCATTCTCTCTCTCTCCCTCTTCCGTTCACCCACCCCTTGTTTTCCAAATGAATATGTCCAATTAACACTCACGCATCCGATCGCGGGGAACCTGTAACAATGTTCGACACGACTGGGTCCCCGCTGTATTACGTTTCGTGTTCGCTAAGGGGAAAAATTGCTGGAACGCTGACCCGGCTGCGGCTAACTTTTTCATTCACTTGATCGAAACCATTGTTACTATTTTACCCTGTATTTTTTCCTCGGCGGCCCGCAACAATACATGATTTAAAAGTTTCTTGTTTTTTCTTTTGTGTTCGTATACACGAAGCTGAATCCGAAAGAGAATTCGTGTATTATTGTGCTTCGCACTCTTCTGTTTTTCACGAGACTTCTCTGAAATTTATATAATTTTTTTTTTTAATTTTTTAGGAGTTTGGTGAATGTATGAAAATTCGAAGTAATCGTTTGAAAAAATGGTAAATTTGAATACCGTGTAATCTCTTTTGTAAATATTTCAACATTTCAGGATTTTTGTGAAAATTTGTATTTGAAATGATCTACTCGTTTCGAATATTTTCAATCCAGTGGATAAACGAAGAAATTGAAAAGTGTGACGACAGCAGTAAAATATTTAAATATGTACGGTTAAAAAAGCATTTAGAAATTCAGGTTAATCTTTGCCATTCATGCCGTCAAACCCGATTACCGAAGAGATGTCCGCTCCACGACCGATATAACTGACAATCTACGTACGGATGTCAGCGAATATTATAATGCTATCTCATCGAAACTTCAAACCTAACTTTCTATTCAGTCGAATCTCCCCACCTAATCGGAAATCGGCTGACTCGGCAATCCCGCATGGCAAATAAAGGTAGAAGGGAATCGATAATCGACTAATTAACCGTTGCAACTCGATTGTTTGCAATGCGTACTCACGGGTTAAGGGAGACGAGTCGATAATAGAAGATTGTCAGCTGATTTGAGATGAAGATCACTGTTAAAAAAAAAGAGTAGACGATATAACATCACTGGGGACCATTGCACTAAATAATTTTATTGAATAATTCCCCATGAACGCATCTTTAAATCTCATAATCTTTCAGACGTGCAATACGGAGCGTCTGAGCATGATTGGCTGATTCCACTGCTTGCATGTACAGTAATTTTCTATTAAGGTTTACATTGGTCCAAAACATTGCACATGAAAACAGTGTATGGTTGCGAAAGTGAAACAGCTAATCAATAGAACTGAAAAATTAAATTGTTGTAGAAACGTAGAAGAACAATATAGGTTTCCAATTCCAATTAAATGAATTTATAAAATAGATGAAAACTAAATGCTTCTAAATTAAAACAGTCTAACAAGGAGTATAAAATATGAGATAATAGAAGACCAATATAGCTTTCCAATTCCAATTAAATGAATTTATAAAATAGATGAAACTTAAATGCTTATTAAATTAAAATAGTCTAACAAGAAACACAAAATATGTCAGAAAAATAGAAGACCAATATAGCTTTCCAATTCCAATTAAATGAATTTATAAAATAGATGAAACTTAAATGCTTATTAAATTAAAATAGTCTAACAAGAAGCACAAAATATGTCAGAAAAATAGAAAAACAATATAGCTTTACAACCCCAATCAAATAAATTTATAAAATAGATAAAAACTTAAATGCTTATAAATTAAAATAGTCTAACAAGGAGCATAAAATATGTCAGAAAAATAAAAGAACAATATAGCTTTACAATCCCAATTAAATAAATTTATAAAATAGATGAAAACTAAATTAAAATAGTCTAACAAGGAGCACAAAATATGTCAGAAAAATAGAAGAGCAATATAGCTTCCCAACTCCAATCAAATAAATTTATAAAATAGATAAAAACTTAAATACATATAAATTAAAATAGTCTAACAAGCAGCACAAAATACGTCACCAGCAAAGGTGTGTTCAACATGCGGTTCGCACAGAAAAATTGTTCGTTTCCGTAACAAAATAGGTGATCAATAGAACCGAGGAACTACACGGTTGATTATTTTGAATACGACTGAAATGAACTGATTGACCGAGCCCGGTGGATGCAAGGCGTTGCACGACGAGCACGTACGTGTGCATAGATGCACGGAGTCGAGTCCGATGCAGGCGGGAACACCTGATTCCGAGCCTGTGGAAATCGCGATCCGATATTCCTGCGATGGCCGGAAACGTGTGCGAGCCCGTTTTATAGATTCCTCGGCGCGGGAGGATCATTAAAGCGGAAGCTACTCGCGCGTCAGAGAGACGTGCCGGCGTTTACGAGCCCACGAGGAAATTCCAGATATCGATTCTCCCAGCCGCTCAGCGAAGACGGACTGCGCCGAGAAAGTGGAGAACGAGCGGACAGAAAAAAATGTAAAAGCTCTCCCGGAGCTGTTATCCCGCTTCTTTTACGTCTTTCGTTTCCACCACGCCGGAACCGAACCCTAGAATTACAGACCCCCCTCTCGCAGGTTCCTCGACGCGTTCAGTCCACGTAAAGCACAGCGAAATTGATCGATTGAAATTTTTCATTAATCGTCCCACTTCATTGTTAATATTCTGATAATGTTACTTCGTGCAGTTCAGATTAATGTTCTGAGATTTCGTAATGTTGTATGGATGATTAGATTTTCACGAAACTTTTAGCAACGTATTCGTGACATTTTCAGTTAGTAGATCTATTAGCTGGAACAACAAATACGTTCTTTTAATTATAAAAAACGAAAGAATATACAAATAAAATAATTAAAATTTCATCCAAAGTGGTCCAGCAGTCTCTCAGGTATAAATCGGAACACACATGCGCCGCTGATCAGTTCGGTTAATAGATTTATCAGCTGGAACAACAAGTACGTTCTTTTCTTTATAAAAAAAAAGAATGTACAAATAAAATAATTAAAAATTCATCAAAACTGGTCCAGCAGTCTCTCAGGTATAAATCGGAACACACAATCGCTCTTGACCAGTTCGGTTACTAGAGGTTCGAAAAAATCGTGGATTAAACGAATAAATACGAACCGAACTGTATCCTGTTTGATATCGTTTTAATCGGAAAAGTGTCGCACTGATAAAGGCATCATAAAAAGCATTGATAACAAAATGACAAAGGTATATCCGTTTTAACGTTTAGTAGCGAGGAGAAATGATGTCTGTGCCCGTTGTAAATGACACTTCGGTGTCAAATTTTTCCCGTAAATCGACGCGTTACTATTGTACACGGCGCCATTTGTCGCGGTCAGGGCCAAGTGGAAGCGGTGAATAATGAACAGACAGTGTTCGTGCACGCAATACCGGGAGCGTCTCCGAACTTCCCGTGTCGATTTCCCGGACAATGAAGCCCGAACGAAAGGAATTTCGACTCGAATATATTCGAGACGTCTTACACGAAGTGGTTGCCGAATAGTTTGACGGAGAACGAACTTGGAACAAGGCACTTGTAAAATCTTCTGTCGATCGATCTTGCGAAAAGCTGCAGCGCGAACTCGTTCCTCTGTCCGGAAACAAGAAGTATCCCCTGTAGAATGACTGAAATGGAACGATCTCGCGTATCTACATTCAGATTTCTGTGGTCGCCAGGACAAATAAATTTTAGTTTACGCATTGATTAAGCTTTTAGTATGGGATTTACGTTTTTACTAGAAAAAAATGAAAATAAAGAAAGTTTAAAAAAAATAATGCAATTTAGCGGATGTTCTAAAACGTTAACTAACTAATAAAAATATGGGATTTACATCATTACCAGAGAAAGGGTCATGAAAATAAATTTGGAAGGTTAAAAAAAATAATGCAATTTAACTTATGTCCTAAAACTTTAACTAGAAATATCTGGAGAATGAAAATATGACATACGTCGACTAGAATCGAATCGAAGGGAAAAAGTTACCACCCCTCTGCCACTACCGGATTAAGCTTTTTGTGTGGGATTTACGTTATTACCAGAGAAAGGTAATGAAAATAAATTCGGAAGGTTCAAAAAGAATAATGCGATTTAGCTGATGTCCTATTTCAGAGCATTAGCGATCAAAACTTTAACTAGGAATATCTCGACATGAAAGTATGTGACATACGTCGACTAGAATCGAATGGAAAAAGTTACCATCACTCTGACACTACCGGATTAAACTTTTTGTATGGGATTTACGTCATTACCAGAGAAAGGGTCATGAAAATAAATTCAGAAGGTTCAAAAAAAAATAATTCAATTTAGCTTGTGTCCTAAAACTTTAACTAGAAATATCTCGAGATGAAAATATGTGACATACGTCGACTATAATCGAATCGAAGGGAAAAAGTTACCCTCTCTTTCTGCCACTACCTCAGTCACGTGGCGTGGGGGAACAGCGTCGTAGAAGGGAGGGATGCGTGACATCTAATAGAGCATCGCAAAAGTTATGAACCTCGCGCGAAAAAGCAACCAGCCGAAAAACGGGACAGCTTTTCCCTCCGACATGGAAATGATTTATTCATGCGTTTTCTCCCGCGGGATCTGCGCTTTTATAATTTGTAGCTGTTTTTTCCTGGTCGGCGCGGCGTTGCGCAAGACTTTATTACAACCATTTGGTAATTCAATGGAAAAACTTTCAGCCCTGGCACAGAGTGCAGCAGATTTTATCCTTTGACGTTGCACTGTTTTACGATTTGTAGATTTCATTCGGCCGGGTGCAAGATGCATTGTTCTAGTTTCGACATATTTACTGCACGCGCGACGTTTAATAATTATCGCGCTGTCGATTATCGGATTACTTTCGAGATAAATATGATTGTTTTCCCATACAAGCGTATTGACACGCGTGACTGTGTAAGTGCTGCGTATTTATGAGTGTACGAATTAATGAGAGTGAAAAATTTCAGTGAAATGTGAGAGCATAAAACAGGGGAACGGAAGAATGGGCGCAAATATCTGCGAATATAAAACGAATGCGCATATTAGTATAATAATTCACGGCGGAGGTTGGTTTAAATATTTAAGATGCAATAAATTCATCCTTCAGACTTGCTTTTAAATAGTATCATTCAAAAATGTAATAATAAATTGAAAAAACCGATAAGATAATTTAAGAGGGCGGTCTGGTCTACATAATTCACGTAATAATCATTCCGAACTAACTGGTGCTTTGAAAATTCTATATTTGCCGGATTATTGTTGGAAACAAATCTCATTTTGAATCCACGTACGTTCAATCTAACAAATTAATTTCTACTTAACAGTGTATCTCTCGAAATTAATTTACTTAGATTATCTCTATAAAATCGATTTCATCATTTCCCCCGAGGTATTTACGTGAAATATGTTAAATGAATTTCTGTTTAAATATCAGTATCTGTGGAAATTAATTTACATAGATTAAAGTTCAGAAATTCGTTTCGCACGTTCAACATGTATAAAACTAATTTACACGGATTATTCTAAAAAGAATTACAAGTAATTGGAACCTATTATTTCAAGTGCTCGTTCGAACATCTCTCTACTTCATATCTTTCTTATATTACCAGCATCTCTACTCCGTTTATGTAATAGCGTTCACTCTTCGATCTACATAACGGTAATAATAATAATAATATATAGGTAAAATGGGAACGAAGCAGAAAGACCCTACAATTATGCTAACAAGTAACAAGCAACGCAGGAGTTCCCGGCGCATCGTTTCCAAGATTTCCATTACAATTTCAACGATCTCCATTTTACCATTTATTTACGGCAACAACATTTGCTCGCGAGGCGTTGATAAACGTCGATACAGGTCTCGATAGAAATCTCTCGACCAGGATGTTTTTCAATTTCATGGAATACCGGGCACAGATGAAATCGCACGGTACCAGGATAAACTAAAACGATACCAAGATTTTTCAGACAGATAGAGCCATCTGCCACGCTCGTCGTTCGAAGGGAACAAATGACAACGATCGTTTAATTAAATTCGCTCGTTTAGAATCTCCGCTTTAACGTCTCGTCGGATCTCGTTCCCCGCACAATAAGATCCACAACCGGGATTCCGAAACTTCCATTTCTCATTACAGATCAAATGGCACGGGAGCCTCAAGTTTGATCTCACAGGGAGCCATTTCTCTTTTCGAGCCTGCTAATTCTTTCGGCCGCCATTTTTAGATTGTATGGCGATCTCTTTACAATTTCTCTACAGAATTTGTCCTTGTAATATTAGCTATTAACAATCGTGAATTGTATTCAATGTATCAATCGTCATTGAGGAATAATTCTTTCGGCCGCCATTTTTAGATTGTATGGCGATCTCTTTACAATTTCTTTACAGAATTTGTCTTTGTAATATTAGCTATTAACAATCGTGAATTATATTCAACCGTCATTGAGGAATAATTCTTCCGGCCGCCATTTTTAGATTGTGTGGCGGTCTCTTTACAATTTCTCTACAGAATTTGTCCCTGTAATATTAGCTATTAACAATCGTAAATTGTATTCGATGTATCAACCGTCATTGAGGAATAATTCTTACGGCCACCATTTTTAGATTGTATGGCGATCTCTTTACAATTTCTCTACAGAATTTGTCCTTGTAATATTAGCTATTAACAATCGTGAATTGTATTCGATGTATCAACCGTCATTGAGGGATAATTCTTCCGGCCACCATTTTGTACATGGTCCTACATTCACATTTACGTCGTCTCTCTGGTTTGTTGTAATTAACAATCAATTAGCAGAACGTTGCCAATTAAAGTGTAACCCGAGGTCCGCGGGATCAAATAATCAATAATCGTTTTTAATAACAATTACCTCAGCTAAGAACGAAATTGCCTCATCGTTCAACACGTTCGTCGAAATAATTTCGCGATCACTCGATGCACTTTTTCCTACGGCTGAGTAATTCCCATTGTCCCGAGATCGTAGAAAGTAATGAAACGGAAGGCGAAATGCCGATCGCGGACAATGGGAACCATTGTTGAAATGAGAAATAGAAAATGAACACCGAAATATAGAAAATTAAAATTATTAAGATCTCGAACGATCTTCTAATATTATGTTAATATTCTAATTTTTCATTATCGAAGTCACAGGGAAACGTTGAATTAATGGTGTTCGTGCGAGGCTGTGTTTTCCGTGACAAGACGACATTGTTTCGTATTAATAATTGAAGATTTTTAATGGATTCCCGATATTTATGAAATCGTAGAATCTCATTACTCGATGCTCTCTGCTCATTAAAACCAGCCAGGGTCGTTAACTCTATTATTCTCTCCTGCGTTGCACGAAATAAAAAGCAACCGGTTAAATTCCACAGAACTTTTTTCACGGCGGAACATTCGGAAGTTTGTGAACGCATAAGGTCCGTAGCCTTTCACTGTTACACAATGAGATTAGGGTTGTTGGCTTCAGTATTGTAACATTATACACGATATTCCCGAAGTATAAGCAAATATTTGCCTAAGGTGAATAATGCGAGCTCGATGACGAACAGCTTGCTGGGAAACAGCCCTCGGGGGCTGTAACTGGTTAATTGCACCTCCTGCAAGCCATTTAAAATTCAACATTCTATGGGGACCATAACCGGAGAAACTCGAAATACATTACGAAATTCTCGTGCTCTCTTCGAATCTCTTGCAAAATTCATCTTTACAATTTATAGTCCGGATATAATATTTGCACCATCCAAAAAGGAGCTTATTTCTAAAATTTAATTGGATCTTCTATGAATGTTTCGCCGCACTGTGTTCTACTACGATTACGTTTACACTCGCCGAGATTATAAAAAAAAATGTTCACACGATAACGAATACCAGAGAATTTCAATGGAAATCCGCCAACGCCCATATCATGGACTAATTACGCGTGCAGTTAATGAATAGCCAGCTTCGCTGAAAGTTGCACGGTTCCTGTACTTAAAGGGAACACTCTGACAGTAAATGTCGGTCGGATAGCGTGTCGAGCAGCTGCACGTGAAATGTGTCCGTGTTGTGTGCGTTCTACGGTGCTGCGATTGGTGCAAATGGGTCTGGTGAATAAATAATTAAACACCGGAAAGCTTTGTCGCGGAATTAGTATCACATTTCTCGAGAAGCAAGAAGCTTCGGGGCATTTCGAACTTCGTCGACATCCCTTGAACAAATATCGAGGTATACTGCACAATAGCTCAGCGTCCTAGTGACGCAGTGTACACCATTGATAGAGGAACAAAGACGAACGAATTTCGAGGGTGCAACGCACAATAATTGGAGCAAATATCGTGCGCATCTCTTGCACGAATATCGTGGCAGTACCGTACTCTGTCGCGGCGTCTAGGGACGCAGTGTACACGAATGGAGACAGAAGAAAAAAGGGGCAAATAAATTTCAAGGCCGACGCATAATAATTGGAGTAAATATCGTGCGCATCTCTTGCACGAATATCGAGGCAGTACCGTACTCTGTCGCGGCGCCTAGGAACGCAACGTACTCAAATGGAGGCAGAGGAAAAAGATGAATAAATTTCAAGGACGACGCATAATAATTAGAGCAAGTATCGTGCGCATGTCTTGCACGAATATCGAGGCTGTACCGTACTCTGTCGCGGCGTCTAGGAGCACAGTGTAATAGAGAGAAGAAAAAAGGACGAATAAATTTCAAGGACGACGCATAATAATTGGAGCAAATATTGTGCGCATCTCTTGGACGAATATCGAGGCAGTACCGTACTCTGTCGCAACATCCAAGGACGTAGTGTACACAAATAGAGGCAGAGGAAAAAAGGGGCAAAAAATTTCAAGGCCGATGCATAATAATTGTATCAAACATCGTGTGCATCTCTTGAACAAATATCGAGGCAGTACCGTACTCTGTCGCAGCGTCTAGGGACGCAGTATACACGAATGGAGGCAGAGGAAAACAGACGAATTAATTTCAAGGCCGACGCATAATAATTAGAGCAAATATCGTGCTCATCTCTTGGACGAATATCGAGGCAGTACCGTACTCTGTCGCGGCGTCTAGGGACGCAGTGTACACGAGTGGAGGCAGAGGAAAATGGGGCAAATAAATTCGTCGATGCGCAAGCTAGCGCCGCATGCATGCATAATGTCGTTACTCACGTGTGCTGTCGTACCGGATGCCGTTCAGCTCTTCGAGGCACGGTAGCGTCGCCATCGTTCCCGGCGGTGTTCTCGGCCAGCAGAGCAGCGAGTCCCAACTAATTTCGCAACCCTGTTGCTCCTTCCCCGCGTCCGTCCCGAGGGGCAATTCCAGCTCTTCACGTTGCTGCAGCTCGTAACACTTGAGAGCCTTCGCGGTGCGCGAATCGTTCAGCTTGTTAATGTAGTTCAACGCCTTCACCACGTAATTGTCACTGTCCGTGAACGTCTCGTTGTCCTGCAGCCAGGCCATCATTTCGCCGTTCATGATCCACACTGTCCGAGGAGCAGCCAGCTCTCACTTTTCCCACGGGAGAAACAACAACCAGACGAGCTAAACTTCCAGCGCAACTCGTTGCTGCAAGAATTATTATTCAACTCGGATACCCAGGGGCCCCTGGACGGCTTTTAAACCGTCGTAAAAGCTCGCGCGGGCCTCCGAGGGTGTTTACTGGAAATGTTGGCCAATAGTTCTTGAAACTCTTTCGGTGGTTGTTGCGCCTGTAGTTATTAATCTTTTGTAAGGTTGTTTATCAGTTTCACATATCCGCCGGTGTTCACTTCTTACGTTGTAAGTTTGAAATATGTCTTTACTAGCTACGGTGTTAATTAGGATAACGATGCTGATTGGTGTGCGGGAATTAGGGTATAGAAATTGTAGCAATGCCTTTTCGCATGACCTTGTGTCATTTCTGAGAGCAAGGTATCCACTGCTCTTTACAGTGATTGACAATTGATAAACGATCCTGAGGATCTCACAATATTAATTAAACCAGCTCGTGCTCTCTATAGCCACGTTGTTAATTTAACCAGCCGCAAGAACGCGACCATTTTTATTTTTCTTGAACCCTGCAGTGTTAATTTTAGCTAATTGTATCTGGGTGTCCTCTACAGCTTCTACGCTCAGAGTGTCTCCTACTGTTTACGAAGAGCCCACAGTAACCAGCATGTCAACATAGATTGGTTTACTTAGTGTTTACTGAGGATAACGTACTCCTATTAATCAGAGTAACTAGGTTCACTGAAAAATTTCATTATTCTTAAGAGATACAGTGTTAATCCTTGCTACTTAGTCCAGGATGATGTCTCCTATCGTTTATCAGGATTCAATTCTACAGGAGTAGGTCGAGTCTTAAGTCACGATGTTAATTGGAATAGCTAGGCTCCTCAAGAACGTGGTTTCTCTCGAATCCTTGTGACGTACGGTTGATTTGTCAGGACATCAACGTTGAACTAAACGTCTATGTCACTTGATAAGTCACAATATTACTTCAAGCATGTATGTGAAACTAGAGAATCTTCTGTAGTTCATCAGGATTCCAACATCAATATTTTGTGATGTATTGTTCCCATAAATATTTTTTCTTCAGTCCTTAACAATATCCAAGTTCAGGGTGTCTCCTGATTGTAAGACATCATCCCCTACACCAAAATCTCTCCAGGAACAAAAACACTCAAGCAGATCACGCGATAAATCACGATCTCAATTAGACCACCTCTATCCTCAAACAACAGCATCCACTAATGCCAGAATCTTTAACCGTTAATCCCCGCTGATTAAATCAAGTCTCCTCCGCAACGTTCATGTCCAACCTGTCCCCTATTGTTCACAAGGGCTCCGACACGCCACGACATCAGCAGTCCAGTGTCCGTTCCACAAGGTCCTCGTTAATTAGAGCAACAGGATTCCCAGCACGGATCAGCGCGAACCTGCGGCGACTCTCAAAGGATCTATTTATCTTCCACGATTATTCCGTGACGCGTATTCCTACCCAGTCGGAGATCCTTAAGATCCCTTCGCCCTCAAAGAGAGGGTCGCGGTTAATCCTCGAAGAATCCTTCTGTACCGTGGTCCCAGCCAGAGTTCGTGTACACGGGAGATATTAAAGCGGACCTTCGATCCTTGCGTGTCCTTAACGACCTTCTTGATTGCCTCTGTCTTCAAATGTGGCCCGCTAAAAACCCCAGTCAATCTTCTTCACTCCTTATTGCACCGCCGAACGACTCCCGGGGAGGGTCATTGAATTTAGAGGCGACAACGTAACCGGATTCATTGTCACTCGGATAGAGGGTCGGTGAATTTAGAGACCTCAGGATAACCAGATTCAGTGTCCTTCAACATTCACTAGACTCTCAGTCGAAGTATCAACGTCCCCAAGACACCATCCTGAAGAAAATCTTCTCTCAAGTCGTTCCATTCGCTTCTCTGATCTTCAACAATGTTCATTACAATTCCTTGATGAGGTGAGAGGATGTGAAGATCAAGGTCATGCAGTCAGACTTCGAGTTCCGCGATGTAGTTAGAGATTCAGATTGGTTCACTTCAAAGGACCAAGGTCAAACACTCAGACCTCGAACGACACCAAGTGTCCAAGTGGCCAGAGTCGAAGCAGAAGACGCTCCTGTAACGATTTGACGACGGAACTATCAGAGATAATTTTGCCAGCCTCGGAACTTTGAAAACTTCCCGACCTGAGCAGAGTCTCGAGAGCCCAAAGATCCTCGTTCGTTCGTTCTACAGAATAAAAGCCTCCTGCAAGCAGCCCTCCTATAATTACCGCTTAATAGCTTCCGGAAACGAGTTTCGAAACTTCACTCGCCTCGCAATCCGTCTGAGCACGCTGACTGGGCGATTCAGGTGATCTACAGATCCGCTCGTGCTCGGAGTCGATCAGTCGATCAGACGGATTCGATACGGATCGGGTTTTGGTTACACCGAGGCACGGTCGACTGGAGAGTTCATCTCGTGAGGTGTTTTCTGTGACCCTTTTTCGAGACGGTGACACGATGTTTGGTAATTTTAGACGGTCCAATTGGTGCTGGCAATTGGAAGGGGTTAGTGGTGATTGGAGGCGATTTAGGGTGGAGGAAATTGGAGGATTGCGAATTTTTTAGTGCTTCGATTGGTTGGAATCTTGTCGGATACAGTTCGCGTTTTTTAAGATAGTGAATTGATTTTTCAGTGTTTTAACTGTTTCGACGATGATTAAACTCGTCGATTTTTAATTGGTCCACCAATGGGCAGTAGAAATTTTTAGTTTGCAACGATTTGGAACTGGATGAATTTTGAGATATTTTAGGTTGTTTGATTTTCGAGGGAACTGCTTGCACACCCGTTTAGCTTTCCATTAGCTTCAATTTCGTGTATCTGTCGATTCTTTGCACTTTGAAGTAGCCTCCCTCAATTTCCTCGAATTTTTTTGCTGACGTTGGAAAGTACCAACAAATAGAAGCGAATTAGAGACAGTTTAAAGCTTCTATTTTTTATCTTGATTCACTTCCTTTCAGTTTTCAAATCACCTTTAATTTCTCCTAATTTCTCATCGATCAAGACAGTTGAGGTAGACAGTTACGAAGCTAGTAGTAATTAGCAGTTTAAAGCAAATGAAGAAACAGTTAATTTCCCGAGCTACAAACGCAGCAAATCCTCGGAGAAACTAAGCTGTCCACCCATGTAACCCACCAACTTGAATCCTTTATACCCAACCGTTTTTCGTTCAGGTTGCAAAGCACTCCCTCAGAGAATACACTGCTTAAACTGGTTGCTCTAAACGTTTCCAGCACTCGGGTTGTTAATATTAAACTGGTTATAAACAAGTAGTAGCAATTAACGTCGGATCCGTAGCATTCAAAGGTCATTCGAAGCGCATTAAATAGCAAAGCGATCTAATTAGAGTTTTTTAGGCTATTGCTCGGAGTAATCACTTGATAATCTGTACAACTCACAGCTGGCTTTAATTTCGTTGTTCTTTCGCATCGAAAGTACACTTTCTTGAATGGTTCACTGTCTAGACTGTGTGTTACGGCCAACTCCCAGCTGTCAATACAGTCTCCATTAATACCAGGGTAGAAACAGGTGGTAGCGACCGTAGACCATTCAAAATTAATGAAATCGGGAAGTTGACCTATCTGGAATTTCGAAGTAACTATGTGACCACCTGTTCGACGTGCCGCAAGTTTCACTTGTTCTCATTGGATCACTTCCAACAAACTTTTTCCAGATATCCAGCCACAAAATCTCTATGTGTAAATAATGTTCGAAGGGGCATCAATTTGCCTAGTATCCAAGTTTTTTCTTGTCTGAAATAATTCTCTATATTTTTCAAAATCATGAACATTTATCTTTAGATGATGTTCGAGTCGAACATCGATTTTCTCAGAATCCTGAACGTATCAATTTTCACAGGTGAACTTCGAGCTTGCTTCGATCTCTAAGAAAATTAAATAGCGATTAGAATCTATCGAAATTTTTACGTTATTCACCTGTTCGACATTTTCAAGTGTCAATCTTGCACCAAGTAGATACTTCAGTTTCCACTAACGTCTCTTAAGCCAATATTCTCCTAAGTAACTTTTCTAATGGTGTATTTCACTCACTCTACACTTTCCTCCCGTGAAATTCACTAGCCTCCTCGTTGTTCCAAGCACTCGCGTCACTAATTCTAAACGAACCTTCAGCGATTTACCGATCGAGAATCGTAATTGATAGACGAACCGTGGTCGGTTTTCGGATGACAGTCGGCGGATGGTGTCTGGCAGGCTGTTTGCCGGCGAGCAGTGACACGCGACTGGCAGCGGCACGTGCTCCCAACCGTGGCAGAGAGAGAGTTGACAGGGAGAGAGGGAGATTTAGCGCGCGTGTCCCGAGGAAGCTGCGTCGCGACGCCGACGGCCGGCGTCTAGCTGACGGAGTCCGTCAACGGCCGTGGTAGACGGTGCACGATGTGGATACTATGCTGCACCTGGTGCGCAATACCTCGAATGCAAGACCACGAGGACGAGCATGCGCCACCATCCCGTCTCTCTTCCCCTTCGTCTGTCCTCTTCGACTTTGCGCGTTCTGCTACCTTGAGATCTGCTGCTTCGTCACCTCTGATCTCTGCGAGTCTGAAAAACAAGGTTCGCGTTACCGAAGGGCTCAGAGGGTTGCTTGCCGAGTCACTCACGATCAGCGTTTTATTAAAAGATTAAATAGATTCAAATTTAAAGCCACCTTTTAGCCATCGTTTTTTCGGAATTTATAACTTAAAGAATTTTTTTCTGCTGAAATTCTAAACACTACAGGGATGCAGGAGTTTTATTGTTTTCGATCGTAAATATTAAAATGATAAATGAGAATGATTTTATCGGCGCAAGGTTCGATCATATTCTACACACAATAGCTAATTTGTAAAATTAGGGATGAACTTTGGGTTGGACGATTCCATACACTTTTCCGAGTACAGTGATATTTCTTTTATAACATTATGTCGGTGTGAGTATGATTAATTAATGTTCGAAGAGTTCTTTAACCTCGAAAGCTATACAAGTGTTTCTGATCATTCCAACATTTAGAACCTTCAAAATTTACAGGTATTTTTACCGAAGTAAAAAAATTGGATTTATTGCCTTCAAGTAGAATTATTATTACTATTATTATTTATTACAGACAAAATAGAAGATACATATAGTAATAAAAAAAGACATAGACATAGAAATAGAAAATAGAATAGACATAGAAAAAAGAGAAAGATATAAGACTACTTATCTAATAACAAAAAAAGGGACATGCACACAAAGACAAAGAAAAAATAATAATACTGGTACAATCGATAGGTACTATCATATAATCCTGCGTAGTAGCATTTTATAATTTTGACCATCAGCATTAACGTCGTATTCTTTTTTTTAACGCGGAGGGTTAATTGTTTATTTCCGCCGATTGATGGAGCATTGTTGTAGGATCAATTTCATTTCTCGTATTAACTATTCTTCGATTTATAACTTCGACCAGGTTATTGCGTTCGTCAGGGACGAGCACTAGCTGTTCTCGTTAATGAAATGTTCGATAGACAATGAAGATCAACATCTCTCTGTCGCACGATCTTCCCCAGTGACCTCTGCCCCTACGACGGCAATATCTTTCGAATTGCTGAGAAATAAAAGGCAGATATGCCGTCGGGTTTATATTTCAGCCTGTTGACTCGCGAGCAATATACTTTCACGACGATTCCTCGAACAGTGGTAGCTGTTGGCACGACGATTGATTTCGCTCTGCGACTCTGCAACTTCGAGCCGATCCAACTATTGTCTAGTTATGCCAGCTATCTTCTGAACTATAAACACTCCTAACAATCCTCTCGACGACGGAACTCGAGCCTACTTTCACACCTCAAAATCGTCACTGTTCAATCTCCGAGAAATTGGATTTGTGAAATCGTTGTTAAATTATTTGAATTGATTTTCGGATTAAAATTATAGCAAACACGATATTAGATCGCCACTAAGACGTACAATGAATCGTATTTTTGAATATGAATTTCTTTCAATGGAAATGGAGAACAGAGCTGGGCAAAAAGTAATTGCAATTACAATTACAATTATTTACCAATTACATGTAATTGTCATTGGCAATTGCAATTACTTTTAGAATCGCTGTAATTGTAAATGTGGTCCGCAATTACAATTACCGGTTGAGCCAATGTAATTGCTATTACAATACATGTAATTGTACTTTTATTTCTGCAATTACAAGTAATTGCACTTTTATTTCTGCAATTACAAGTAATTGTAATTGGTAGTTGCAATTACTTAACGACAAAATGGCACTAAAAATATTATATACCATCTAATATTATTTATATTATATTTATACTATAAGATTATAATATATTATATAATATTTATATTATAAGATTATTAGGTCTTACTAAATTGTGAATTAAATACATTTCAACCAGAAACTTGTCACCAATGTGCTAGTAAAACATGATAGAAAACGAAAAAATTTCGTAGTGCTTGAGAATATAGAAAAAGATGAAGATGCAGTTTAAAAATCCTCTCTTCCAAAATGTTTAAATTACGCCAGCGTTTTCAAACAACGATGGAACGATTTTCGTATACATCGTGGCATAAAGTGACGAATTTGCATAAACATCCGGATTTCAAAGTAACGCCGGAAGAAAAACAGAATAAGACAGAGGTGTTTTGTATCGAGGGTATCGGCGAGAACCTCTGTGCTGTAAATGAACGTTACGAGGATGGTTTGCGGGGAGAAAAACTCGGTTGAGTGGCGAGTTTTTCATAGCGAAACTTCCACCGAATGCCCGTTTACAATTTACGCGTGGCCCATCGCGAAATATCCGTTTCAACCGGTTCTCTTTGTTACTGTTTCGCGCGAGCCGGCGCAAACAAAACCCTGATGCTCGTGTATGATTGAAAAATTTATAGCGTAATCCTCGGATCGATTTTACGGAATGCATGGACCTCGTTGAGTGCTTTTCCTAGCTTGCCGGACTGGTGCTATCGACGATAAATTATGGTGTCCGGCTAGAATCGCGAATTTTCAACTCCAGCTGAACAGGTGAATATTTCTCATTCCTTTTTCGGACGATAGAAATTAGCGAAGTACATGGAATTTTTCTAACGACTTACTTGTACTTTTAATAAAATAAAACATGAGCGAGGAATCCAAAGAATTAAAGATACTTTCTTTTCTGCAGCAAAATTCAATTATTTCTCATTGAAACAAAATTGTAAGCACTCTCCGAAAACAAGTAAATTTGTAGGGATAAGTTCAATGAAAAATTTCGCAGGACTAGAAAGAGTAACCCTAAATTGTACTTTTAGCAATATTCGCACATTGTTGTTATTGAGAAAAAATAGCTGAGCGAGTACAATAGTTTAAAAAAACCATTGAATTGGAGCTCGATAGAAATTTTCCAGAGGCAATCTATCACAACAGACAGAATGGAGGACACTGTGGGCTTCATAATTTTTAATTCGCGTTGAAATTCACGAGCACGTAAAAGTTCAAACGCACACGGACCGGTCTATTTTTCTCGGAAAGATCGTGTTGCAGAAAACAAGTGATCAAATATTTTCGAGCGCGCCGATGTGTAAGGAATATAGAATGTCGCTCGGCAACCTTTAGGGGTTGTTTTCACCCTTACAGGTCGGAAGGAGCCTGCAAGTAAAAATCGTGTACAGTCGATTCCAGCCGGAAGTTTATAAGGTTTCGAGAAGCTCTGAACGTTTCTCCATTCGCATTCGTTTTCCCACAATGCTCCGGCGATGTTTCTCGATCGACAGAATTTTTCTCGACGGGAAAATAAAAACCGTCGAGCGTTAACCGAGGCTTTTACCGAAAAGGGCGTTCCGTGCTGACCAGTAAAAGTTCGCGATCACGAGGACGACGATAGCTTCTGCTTACACGGCCGTTTTGTTTCGTTTCGATTTTAGGGGATCGATCGGAAACGAGGCGAGTTCATAGCGCGACCCCATACTGAAATATTCAGAAGCTGGATCTCATTGAATATGCAAAGGAATCGAAATAAAAGGATCGAAGAGAGATGAGACCGCGCATCTGCTGAAAAATAGAAAAAAAAGATCGCCGTGTGTGCACTCTATATGCACGGGAAAATGAAAATACATTGTTACCGAAGAAAAAAATCGGCTTCCCGTTCCGGCAACGTAAAAATGTTCCGTGTTTTCGTTGTCGACCATGAAACGTCCACTTTCCTCTATTTTTTCGATGATGTTTCTTCACATTTTTGTAGGTTTTATTCGGCAAAGCGACATCGGAAAGATTGATTTTTATTTATTTAACCACGGTGTACTGTATAAAAACATCGGAGAAGCATGAAGAACAATGGTTTCAACACCGTCTCTTCACTGAATTTTTATGAAACTGCTATCTCCAAAATTTAAATACAAACGATGAGTTTTTTTTATTTTTATATATTCCTAATTTTTTCAAAGCTGTTATAATTCCGTAAATTTTAAAAAAATTTCCATAGGTTTTTGTCGAGTAGAACAAACGAAATAGTTGGTCGCTCAACTTCGTCAGTCGAACATCATCCACTAAAAGTACAGATGTACGCAATATCATTTTTCGCGTGTAAATTGAATTTCCGTTCCGAAAAGAAGGATCGTTGAAATTAAAACATTCTCGGAAGGGTTAAATAACATTTATCGGTGGTATTGCAACAGTTGCGTGAATCGAGCGTCACACGTTTGCACAGCGGTTGCGCATCCGCTCGCAGATGCAGTTAAAAGTACAATATCATTTTTCATCGCAATTTTTCGAGCCTCGCGCCGATAATTATGCGACGTGCAAACACGAGCATATGGGTCTCAACGAATCTCGGGATTTATTTATCTTCGCGTTCCATCCGACGCCAATGCAAATATGCGATTCAGGAAATTGAAAAGTATTTAATCACTCCAGGAGGGATGACGGCGTTTAATGATTTTCCATGTTCCCACGTAGAAACGAATTTATTTTGTGATCCGATTGTGGACGGAACGATCCGAATTCAAGGATTTCAGAGAGCCGAACTTTTCGCGGTAACCGGACTAATTAATGTCCAATTAGCGTAGCCGTGCGAATTAACGCTTTCTGACTTGTGCGAAGTGTTTTAAATCGCTCGCGATGAATTTAACACCTGCCAGTTTAGCTCTCTGTGAAAATCTCTCAAGTGAGAAGCCCATCAATTGAGCAAAGACTGTAACTTTCTGTTTTTAGAAATTTTTTTTAGTCCATTGAAAATACAAGTAGACTCTGTGGATCTTAATTCTTCCTTTAATAATTTTCCGAAATTTTTCTTATTCGTCTACTGCTTAGAATAACCTACTCATTTTTTTCGTAAATCAAATTCCACATTTACAGGAATCGATTGAAACAATTTTGAAAATACTGTCTTGCATAGTTAAATATATGTATAAACATTTGATCCACTAAAAATCAACGAAACATGTACGTAAGAATTGTTTCTAACGGCGTCGTGTTAATCTTTCAATTAAAATAATTTACAGCTGGGCTACCAGCCAACAACTTGAAAAATTCAAAGGGAATTACACGAGAGGCGTGGGACGGTTAAGGGTTAATTCGTCGCGTTTTACTGCGGGATTAAAATTAGAGAAGACAATTAATAATTTCTCTCCAATTCCTTTTGAACTAGATACGTCGCTTTATGACTACGTTTCCACCCTCATTGGCCACCTGTGGCATCCCCACGACCATTCGAGTCTACGTCTGCCTGGTGCAACATTGTTCGGTAGAAACGTTGAAACAGCCATAAATTTTTGAACAGTTCAACAGCTGACCGTAACTTTCCTCGTGCGCGTTCACGGATGTTTCACTACCCCGTAGACATTTGGGGAACTTGTCCTTCTCCTAACATAATCGTTATGTATCGTGCTTCTTTTAAATCATTAATATTTCTATGTGTGGAGGGATTTATTCATTCTACTTTAAATAATCAGGATTTACGTAAATTTAGAGGTATAATATGTTTAACTCGTGTAAAAAGATTTGTTTTTTTTTATTTTCTTTATTAAAAAGAGGAATTCCTTTTACTTCTGGATTTTATTCAAAAGATTTAATTTTAGAGTTTATAAATATTAGAACTATAAATAAAATAATAATTTATATTGTAATTATTTCAACTATACTTCATATGAAATAATATATATTTATATATATTATTCCTTCATCTTCGAGCGTTAAACTTTTATTTCGAATTCTGTCTACCTCAATTGTTGCTGTAAGAAATCTTTTAGTCGATGAAATATATTATTTCATATCATAAAATACTTTAACACGATCATCTGCATTTATATTAACGATTATTTAAAAAACATTTCGAGCGAATTACTTCTGCGCGGAATTTCTTGGCTGACGGAATCCTTTCATCTTGGATTTGTAAGTTTCACTGGTTTATCACAATCGATCGTCTGGAGACTGCGAACCTTTGTGCATTCGAAGCACTCTGAACATTTGTAGATTAAAAAAAAAATATATTATCAAAGATGGAGAAGAACTTTTTGCTGTAAGGAAATTCTTGATAAGAAATTTACATTCGTCTGAGATTCATTTTTACTCACTGTGCATTCGTGGGAAAAAATTGTAACTTGAGAAAGTTTAAATTTTTTAAAAATCATTTACTACATAAATTGTTCCTTGCACTGAATTCGCGAAAATCAGTGTCTTCTTTTCGATCGACCGAGAACCGTGATTCCATGTGCATTCATAAATGTTCGACAGAGCCCCAACAGCTGCCATAACTCCCCCATAGTCTTTCGTGGGTATTTGGCCGGCCCCCCATTGACATTTCGGGGCCGCACCCGACAGATAAGCCGGGCTTGACCCTCCGATGGCATAACAGTGTTTCATGATAATAATTTTCTTGATAACTTCATGGGCAGAACGCCCAGCCCCATTCCGATCAGAGATTCCGACCATTGTCTAACCCGAATCGTGACCCGGGTTCCCCGAGGAGGATGTCACCCTTGGTAACCCATAGTCACCCCTGGTTGCCATAATCTGACGCCCTCGAGGAGAAATAGAGGCACGGTTAACCCGGTTACAGCGGGTTACAACCGCTGCATACGTAACTATAACCATCGGAACTGAAAGGGACAGCTGGTAATTGGACTCGAGATTTATATGCACTTATAACAGTGAACATGATTAATTATAAGTTGGCTGGGATGGCCGTTGACAGGCACGACAGTTAGCGTTAAATGAGACTTTCATGGACTTCGTGGATTTCTGATGGGGTTCGACTAAGTCTTATGCTATTGTCTGTTCGGAGCCACAAGAGCTGGGTATAACTATTTATATACAGGGTGTTCAGGCTATTACTAGCCAGCCTTTTTTTGTAAATAGTAAATATTATTAAAAAATGATACAGGAAAAAGTAATACTTCACATATTCATTTTTGTTGTATTTACATTATTTTGATAGAAACCTCGATCACCTTGATTTTTTAAAATGGAATGTCCTATTTTTTATACCATAGATCGATATCTTATTCTGAGTATAAAAGCGTTGACCTTCATATGTTCTAAACCTAATAGTTAACAAGATATTATCCAAGAAAGAAATAAAATTATTTAGAGAATATAAAAGTTGCCAGGAAAAATAGAAAATTCGGGAAAAACTGAAAGTGCTTTTTCTACTGGATTTTTGTACGAACTCAAGAGCATTACTCACGAATCGAACGATGGATATACGTAATTCTTTTTTTATGTTTTATTTTGTTACAATCCTGAAAAAGTTTTCAGGAAAAAAAATTCGAGTCAATTACAAAGGAAAGTCGGAAACCTCGGACAAACTGCAAAAAGCAAAATGATCACTCAGAAATATGTTTTTTTTAGACAGGACAACTAGTAAATAATAAATGAACTCTTGCTAGACTGTTAATCTGACAAGGATGTTAGTGAATTTGTTTTAGTACAGTAGTGAAGGCAATTTACATTTGCAATATTTATTCAATGTTCAATTGCTGTGAGAAACCTTTTGGTTCATCAAATAAATTACACAGAGAAATTAAACGTTTCCAGCTTCCATACAATCATCCATTAGAACTGTAATTATTGCAAAAGTGCAATTAGATCGATCGGATCCACTGCGAATGCAGGACACTCGCAACAAAGGTGAAAGGTGCGTCATCGAACATGCAGAAACAAGAGACAGGAAGGTCAAACGTTAATTCAGGAATGAATGACGATCGGTGTAGCTATTCGATTCTAAACCAGTATAAAGTTAACAATAATGCTACAACGATCGTACAATTCGAATGAAAGCTCGAAATCGAGAACAGCGAATCGAGTCCCCCAGCTTTAAGTATTTAATCTGTACACGGCTTTAAATGGATTACTGGCGAGGCAAGACTGGGATGAGCTATCCGGTCTCGTTTGCAGGGCTTAATCAAATAATTCGTTCCGGTTCTTGGTCCCAGGAAGACAACTGTATAAATACGTTATTTCCAGCGGCACGAAAATAGAAACCGAAAGTGCAGTCGTGTTTCTAATTCGATCGTGCTTTTTTTGGCTTCTAACACTCTTCCGAACATCAAACGAAAACATCTTAGAATGCTGTGCAAAGGAATTTAGAAAGCATTCAGATTTATTAGTAGCGAATTATTTTTGTACATACATCGTTTTTAAGTTGAGGTCGTGTATATTCTAGGACGTATTAAAACTACAAGCAAATCTCGAAACTAACTGTAATTCATTATTTTTAATTAAGTTTGAATTTCACGTGGTAAAAGAATTTAACAAAGATCATCTCCTTCTGGAACATTGTCCGCCATTTTGAAGACCGTGAACGACTTGGAATTGACAATGCACGGCCACTTTATTAATAAAAATAATGTACCATGTTCATCGCCACCCTAGTACCTAACCTTGTCACTAAACCAACAACGTAAAACGTATTTCGGCTAGACCAGCCGTTCGTCGATGAAATGAATTAATAAAAAAATTCTGTCTATCTCAATTGTTGCTATAAGAAATCTTTTAGTCAATGAAATATATTATTTATTATCTCAGACTCATAAAATGCTTTAACTCGATCGTGTGCAGATTACGAGAGAACATTTATATTAACGATTATAAAAAAACATTTCCAGCGTATTACTTCTGCGCGGAATTTCTTGGCTGACGGAACCCTTTCATCTTGGATTCGCAAGTTTCACTGGTTTATTACAATCGATCGTCTGAAGACTGCGAACCTTTGTGCATTCGCAGCACTCTGATAATTTGTAGATTACAAGAAAATTATTAATAAAGATGGAAAAGAACCTTGCTGTAAGGAAATTCTTGGTAAGAAATTATTTCTAAATTGCCAGTTCGTCGATGAACGCAAACCTGAACACATTCGCATAATGATCCACGGACTGTCGTCGCAGCGGCGCGGTGTCAAAGTTCACCCCGAGGATCTATCGGTTTTTTCCTCGAGTGTGTTGTTACCGCGTAAAATGATTTACAACAGTAGCATGGCTCCGGGTTACGACGAGCCACAGTTACGCGATGATTAATCGAGTTATCAATTTTTCCATAAAGCCGACGGACGTGTCTTTGTCTCGATGGTACCTATCAGGCCGGAAAATATTTCCTACTCTCGGATATCTTCTTGGTCTTCAAATAAAATAAATATAGAGAACGTCCTCAATCAAAGATTATTATTAGATACATGATAATCCACGCGATGTATTATTATTATACCGGCATGTAGTCAGCACGTGGTTAGAATAACAACTCTTAAATAAATTTTCACTTAGCAAATAAATTTGCACCATAAAACCGTTGGTTTTTCGTTTTTCTTTCCTTTTCTTTTTAACACGGAAGTAAACTTGATCTATATAATTTACATTGATTAATTTTTACACAATTATATATTTCTTGAAAATGGTCTTAAATTAGACCGAAACGTTGAAAAATGTTATAACAATTTGCAAAGCTACTTAGTTAGTAACATAGGATCGAATCTCTACGCCGAAAATATCAATTTAGTTATTCAACATTGAATACCCTTTGATTTTACGTTGGTTTCCCTTCGTTAATGGAAAACAATAATATTAATAATATTATTGCAAGTCCATTGACGGATAATATGTACAACTACATTGTTTGAAACAGTATTTATCGCCCGGGAAAATTAGCATGGGAATTCGAGGAGTCGAGGGATTCGATGTCTGACCATTGAACACCGTTTCCACTCGTGGAATACATTGTTGGTAATGATGATGATGCTATCGTTTGCGTTCCATCGATTTTCCTATCGGCCATCAGTTTACCTGAGATTGTTATATAAAACAAACCATAGTGTAGCGTGGCCAGCGTTTATGGATGTTAACGCAAGTAGAAATAGCCGGCTATGGACAGACACGCGAACTACACAACAATCTAGCGCACCCGTGCGCGATCAGTCTTTGACGTCGATTTAATCGTGATCGATGCACGGTGTGAAACATTTAATTCCACTTTGTTCTCTCGTCTTTCGTCAACATTGCTCCTTCGACCGGAATTTTCAACTGTACATTTCGGTTGGTTTTTTTGTCCACGGACAAAACGTTTTTGAACGCGTTTGCTACAGTTTAATTTCTCATTCCAGCCACGATAAACGTTTATCGTTTCTCCTACTTTTTCCTCGATCATCTGCGAAGCTCTTTCCGTACAGAATTAATCGATACAGTTCTCCGGCCTCTTTTTTATTGAATTAAAATTAATTGTTTAGGTAACACACCGGTGGGAAACCATCGATTATCGAAACTGAATATTTTTTATTATAATTGTTCGATGCATCTGTCGAGAATCGTTTCAGCAGTAATTACTACAGCGACACTTCTTCCACTGATTAATTTCTCTTGGAAGAATGAACATTTTAAATCCGACGGCAGCTCTACTAGCCAAATTAACGAGTTTAACGTCCTTTGGTGTTCGGTTCGAGTATCGATAACACAATTCCCTCGGAAGGAACATCAGCCACCGTATTGTATCCATAAAGAGGATAACGAGATGATATCGAGCCCTTTCATTAAAAATCCAGTGACGGCGGAGAACTACGAAAAAAGAGAAGAACTCCGTGCTCTCATTAACCATACCGCGGCAAGCAACCTTAAAGGGATAATGCCATGTTGCCGCAAGGAAAAATGCGATGTACTTGGAACTTTTTCACAAGAGAACCATCCGAGACATTCACTTCGGATTTTGTGCCTGTTCGCGTCCGTACTTTCGCAAGCTGTGCAAATTCTTTCGCGGAAAAATGCGCAATAATAGCTCAGACTTTTCTTCGAGAAATACTTCAACGTTAATCACGCGTCAATCTATTTTCATTAATTCCCTTTAGACTTTGATTTATTCAATTTCAGCGAAACATTTCAAAGCGTGATTTTCTTAATTTTTTTCCTAGTAACAAAATTGTCATGAATTTACTCAGACAATTTAGATTTTACAAATTCCTGTTCACGACACTAAAAAATGTCGCTGGAACAATTTTAAAGATCTTGCTACCTAAAAATTACTACAAGTTGTGAAATATATGTGCTTTTGACTAAGTTGCTTCTTTATAAAGTACATTAATCTCTTTTTAAAATTTCCAAAATTCATGGTACTTCCAAATAAAATGTTGGTTTGACCAGAATATTATAGAATATCATAGAATATTATAGAATATTATAGAATATTATTAGAATATTCTTAAATTATTAGAATATTATAAGAATATTCCGATAGATCCGATAGAGTAGCGTCCTCTTAAAACGTTTCATCTTCCGCGTCTCTTCCGTCGGGCTGATCTCGATGAATTAGTAATTTCCGAAGGCTTTCTGTTCGGCCGATCGGCAGAAATATAATTGCATCAATCAGTGAGAAATCGTCTTTTTCTTTTCTCCGTGGTGAATCCGCCTTTCAACGAGACCAGAGGCGACTGAGGTCTGTGTCGAAGCCGAATTAACTCTTTACAATCGATTTCCCTTCTTGTTTGGAATGCAAATTCAAAGTAATGAGAGCGAGATCATCATCGCCTTGGCAAAGTAAACTCGGAAATTCCAACGAAAACTTGGCATATTCTTCGAGAACTCCGTAGGTTGTCATTATTCCGCGACTAGGTCGGGTTATCTAAACATGAAATTGACCCGGAACCGGCGAACAGCATCGATTGATTATGCTACGTGGTTCTGTGGACATTTTCCTACCCAGCGACGATCCAAGATTTTCTTGCTTTTTAATGAAAACGAGATTGCTTTTTTATTCCGATCCTTTTCAATTTTATTCGTGATCATAAGTATCCTTGGTCAATTCTTTTTCAATCGTTTTATTTTGGTCCTTTTATTCGTGATCGTTTATTCGACGGACTGGTTTCGTATTCTTTGGAATTTTTCATTTTTCTTACTCTATTCTTCCTTGATTAGTTTATTCGATTTTCTTCGGTGAACAGCATCGATTGATTATGCTACGTTGTTCTATGGACATTTTTCTACCCTGCGACGTTCCAAGATTTTCTTGCTTCTTAATGAAAACGAGATTCCTTTTTTATTCCGATCCTTTTCAATTTTATTCGTGATCATAGGTATCCTTGCTCAATTCTTTTTCAATCGTTTTATTTTGGTCCTTTTTATTCGTGATTGTTCGTTCGACGGGCTTGTTTCCTATCCTTTGGAATTTTTCACTTTTCTTACTCTATTCTTTCTTAATTGTATTCCAGTAATTCCTTAATTAGTTTATTTGATTTTCTTCGGTGAACATTTTTATTTTATCCTAGAAATTCCATAATTCGTTTACTATCCGTCTTTCCTGCGTTCGAATGTTTGACTGTTTCTGTTACTTTCATTTATTATCGTCGGCGATGTCCATTAAGATAATTAATAATTACTAACGATTCCTAATGCGCAATTTACAAATTGATAAAGCCACCCTCACGCATTGTCAAATAAATACATCCACATTTCCATATCACCCTTTGAGAAACTCCTCCCATGTCTTCCCACGGGACCCTTGTCTCATAATCATCGAATTACAGTCCCTAATTAATTTCTGACTCGAGCGTAATTGAATTCATTAATCTTCTTTTGTTTCCAATCCTTTCTTCCCACGATGCAGTCTTCGAGTATCGTGACTTTTGTTACTGTTCGAGGATGAAACTGAATCCACGGACGATATAGTCATACGATAAGCAAATTTCATTTTTCGAAAAAGCAATGTAGAAACCAATAAAAAATTTCTTAATCAATGGAATTCAATTTTGAACGCTATCGATACCGCCGTATCAACTTGCGGATCTCATATCTGAATGAGGGTCGTACGTGGAAAACAAAATAAAAATTTCTTAATCAACGGAATTCAATGTTTTCTCACACCAGTGTTGGAACTTCTCGAACGTGCCGTGTACATGGGAAATTTCCCTCGCCATTCAAGTGCAAAGTCTTCCAAGATTCCACACCATTACCCCGCAGCAAAAAAAAAGAAGCAAGAGATAGAAACTTCGCGGCACAAATCGAAATACGGGAACTCGGAAAATTACTTTCTACCCCCGCAAACTGCGAACGATTGCTAATTTAATTCCAGAGAACCGTTCAGTGGCCAAAGAATTCGAGCGGAGACCGATTTCTCTCGGAGCAAGCGAACTTCGGGAATTTCTTTATCGACGAATAAAAGGGACGGCGGGAATCAAATGATCGGAGACTCGGCGAGATGAAAAACGTCGGCCATTTTGGTTGTGCTTGCTCGTCGATGAAGGTACAGCTGGTGGACTTCTCTCGCGTGATACCTCCTCTTCATATTGTGCAACGGCTGGTGTTTATGATATACCGGGTGGCAGTTGCCCTTAATTCTAAAATAACACTCGACGAGACTCTCGACGCAGGAAGACGGTCGATCTGTTTTTTTATCGCCGACCTCACCATCCCGTTTAAACCTTATTCTCTCTCTCTTGGCCGCCATTGACGTAGACAGTAAAGTAGTTTCCAGGTCGGCCAAGATCGGTCGACTCCTCGCGATAATAATCCTATGGTACCCTCCCTTACTTTCAAAGCTTTCAACTTCTTCCATTAACTGCAATAAGCGGACTTTACGCGTTTATGGGCAGAGCGTCGCTTTCTTCCGCGCTGCTCCGTATTAACAAATCATTGTTCCGTTTTCAGTAGAACTTACTGGGACTTTGTGGAAACTGAGTCATCAGTCAAAATAACGATTTGATCAGTCGATTTTATCAGATAAAATCACGATTTGAACCAAAGATCAGACGATATCAGCTTCAATTAAATCCAGACTTCAGAGACGACATTTTAACTATTGCAGATAGAAAAATAATGTTATTAAATTTTGTTGGTTCGATCATTAATAATGTTATTCTAATAAATCATAAAATAATCTTATTGAAATTCTCATTTCCTGTATCCTGTTCCCGAAGAGTCACTCGACAGATATAGTAAGAAAATGGCATCGCTTTGATGCTAGTAAAAGGTTGAGTGTCGTCTTACCTGGAAAACGTGGATCCGAGTCGAACTTCCGGCGAGTTCTCCTGAAAGACGATTTCGCTCGGCGTTTCTCCGAAACGATGTAACTTCCGACATCAAAGGGTTTTACTGGCGGACACGTTTGATCCGTTGCACGGCAATAAATCGTTGAAACGATCGAACGTGTTTCGGCGCCGCGAAACCTGTTTCCGCACTGAGCCGGCCAGCCACCACCGGGAAAATTTGAAAATTGCCGATCTTGATTGATCCAGCTATTCACGTCGGCTATAAAGTGCAATCTCTGCCAATCTGTTTCTCCCGCGCTTCTACGGCCGCGCACTAGCGAATTATCCGCGAGTAATGCTCGAGTCCGCTCTCCGCGTTTCCAGGAACCACCATGGCCTCTAAACAACACTTGAAACCGTTTCGAACTGTTATACAACGTGAAACGTGATCAGCGTAGATTATTCTGATAGCGGACTGACTCGAAATTTTTGTTGATGATCATTGGTAAAAGTTTCATAAAGGAACGATTAAAAACAGGAAAGTTTTTTAAAAAAAATTCGATTCACTCGTCTCGTTTTTTGGTTCACCCTGTACAACAATATTAACGCTTTTAAGGGGGTTGGCTACCGTGAAATGTATCATGAAAATGTGTTTTAGAAAACACGTTTGCTTATCACGAGCAAATTACCATTTACAAGAAGATTGTTGAGCTTCTTCCAGTAAAATGTTCAAAACAATGCCACAATAAAAGTTGTGAATTTTTCCAGCATCGTGCTGTGAGTCACAACGTTGAACAACACACACACGAACACACACAACGTTGACTGGACGTTGTTTAACACTGAACTGAAGCTTTTCAGAAGAACAAAAGTGACGCGCGTTTATTTATCCGCGCAGATTTCCAAATAAACGACAGTTGCTCGGAAAAGCGCGTGCAGGAAACGATGTTTTATCTACGACGATCCACCTTGCTCTATTTACGCGTGTTTTGCATTGTCCACGAGTTACCGAGGCGCGAGTTATCTTCGTCAAATATTAACACTGCCAACGCAATCTCGGCGTAGAACAATTTGATATTCAAGCAACCGATTCTGCGGGAGCGTCGCAATTACCTTGTTCGCGCTGGAAGCACCGTCTTGCAGCAGAAATTTTATCAACCCCTTGCCTTGTAAAATTGTTATACGTTTGTTGTACATTTACATAATTAGAATGTAAGTAAAATTTGAAACAACGTGGAACTCGGAGAACTTAATCAATTTTCTGTGGCGATATCTCATATTTTGTAAGTGAAGTGTTGATAAAAGATTTTGAACATCAGGATCGCAGCTTTGAATCGCTTGAATTATTCGGAACGACGAAACTGTGAGTACCAAAGCGTTTAATAAAGATGCAGTATCTTTACAGGGCATATTCGAGAAGTGTTTATTTCGCATACCACACAAGAATAACGTATTTTCGTTGGAGAAACTCTACTATAAAAATATAGTATGTAAAAGTACTATTATACAGCTTATTAAATAACTTTAAACCTAGTTAAACATGTTATTATTCATACATATATTCTCTCTTAGGGGAGTGAGGGCCCAAAGCTCGTGTAATTATTTTTTAAAAAGAAATATTTCGATCTTTCTGTTTTGGGTGAACGTACCTATTGGGAATTCGAAGCCGCTCTTATCGTAAGTAAAATTCCGGCTATTCTAGGGCCCTCGAACACGCCTAATTTTATGTACAATTTGAACACTTCAGCTACCGGAAGCCAATTAATAGGCTTCTCGACGATGGTGCTAATTATGAAATAAATTTACGAGAATATGCAACCAAAAGCAAAATCTTTCTTAATTTTCTATATGTATATACAAAATATAATATTGATATTATGCACTTTTCCGTCTCGCGACTTTGAATGATAGAAAAAAAAATGTGTAAATAAAGTTAAAAGATTACTTGACGTTATATGTATTTCACAGTAGATAATGTAAAAAAAATTCCGCCGCATTTAGACTGCAGATTCATGCATTCCCGGCAAAACACAAAACAAAAACATCGGAAGAATTTCAGAACACTGTTATCTTAAAGTCAACTTATTACAACTATTGAAAGAAGATGTAAACCTTTACTTAATCTCCGTTTCCTGGAACCGATACAGAGAATGTTTATTTTGCACAAACATCTGCAGTCTAGTCATAACATGTCTTCAGCCTGCTTCATTTTGCTAACATTCGTTCTTATACTATTACGAATTCCGAGATTTCATTTCTCTGAAGTATGTACAATAGCAGAGACATAATTGTAGTGTTTTCATTTTGAAAGAAAAATTGAGCAACCAGTAGACAAAGTGTTAAGCGATCTACCTCCTCTCTCGAGGATGTTATAAATTAATGACATTCTTAAAATTCCTTTTTTCCCCACCATGCCTATTTTATGTCTAGAACTCTTTAATCCTGGTTCCGCGCGGCTTTGTTTATTACCAACGTATCTATTCTCGTATTAAAGAATATTCTTCATAGAAATAGTTGCAGTCTGTTGTATTGCCTATTTTATTAGTCATGGCGAAATACCTTAAGTATTTCCCATTCACGGCTTATGCTGGTCCTCCTGTATCTCAACCTCTGCTTCTTCGTTGCATATATATGTTGAATCTGAAGAAGTCTCACCTGGAACAGAAGTTGGTCACGATTATGAAGCAGTAATTTGTACACATTGTGTACAAGTACATCAGTGTACACATATTGACTCGCACAAGCGTTTGAACACTAATGAAACTATTTGAACCATAGACAAGTTTTACACTTATCTTATTACTTGTATCTACTCCCAGTGTTAACAATATTTTATAAACTTTGACGACTGTGTTCGAATACTGCTGCGAGTCAGTGTACAGAAAAATTTAGTTCTTTCCCAAAAGATACATCAGTCGTTAAGAAGAACATTAACACAAGATATTGAATAGTTATTCGCAGAAGAATATGTTTAACTAGTATATACTCCACAAGAGAGCATATAGAGAACCCGATTGTAATTCTTATACATAACAATTTCAATTTTCATTTCTATGGAAATATCATAAAACAGGTGCAGTACCGTAATCTACAAAAAAAAAAACAGTGTGGAAAGTAGTGTTAGTGTTCAACAGATACTATTGTCTATAGTACCTTACATGCAGCTAATTACCGTGCAAAAAAACAACAAGGCTCGTTTGTACCATATACGTGTGTTCTTCAACATTTCGTGTGAACATTAATTTCTATTTAGTAGGCAAGCTTCATCAGTTTTGTATACGGCACGAAGTATACATATATGTGTACGTATATAGATATACAGATTGACACAATTGCAAAGCATCCAACATATAATCGTCAGAGACACTCTTACTCGGCTCTAAAACTGCGCTAAGGAACCCACAATCAAACGGAGATTAAACTGGACAGTTAGAAATATAATTTTCAATGGAGGAAAAACGAAGGAGAATAAAATGAAAATGAGAACTGAAAATTTAACAAGGTTTTACGATAATCAATTTAAGTATTCTACGAATGCAATCACTATAAATTTTTAAGTAATCGTTTCGATTACTCAGGTGAGAGTAACGGATAAATAATAAAGAGGACATTGTTCAATTTATATTTGATCTTTTTACAGCTGTGACTGCAAGCAGAGATAAATATTTTTGTTGATTTCAATGATCAAGAGAAGTGTCAAGAACGTGATATTAAACTGATTATCGGATTAAATGAAAATAAGTATGAAATCATTAAAATAAATTATGTACCGGGTATACAGCAAACTATCACAGAAGGCCCAGTGATGCGATTTATAAATGCGTTGATTCAGCCTGCCCATTATTCTTAGTTTCTAGATACTTGTCTGCAAGAAAGATGTTTGCTTATTATACAAAATTCATTCTACTTACGCTCCAAATTAGGCCGTGTAAAATACTATGTTGAATAATATACTGTATACAAGGTTTAGCATTGTTAAATAAAGTTTCAAAATTATTACTATGTATTTCTGATTGCAATGCTAATAATATACAAATAAAAACACAAAAGATAAAATACGATGGATGTAAATTTTAAGTGGTAAACACTTCCGAGTATTTCATACATGAATAATTGAATACAAAGTATAGTCACGCGTTGAAGGCAATGTACAATGTCTGTTTCAATTAAAAATAATCGTCGTGTATTAATTAATTTGTGGTAAACATACTATAATAAAGCTGTCGCTTTTTCAGAATATTCCAATGGAATATTAAACTAATAAACTATAAAAGGGACAACTTTGTTATCATCTCTTTCTGTTTTTCCAGATTTCACCATTCTTTATAATTACACAATTAATAAATTACACAACCAGCTTCACAATTCCATTTCTGAAAAAGATTCTGGCGCATAAACGTGCTACGGAGAAATGAATAGTGATACCTCCTCAATTTTGACCCAAAATTCTCTCCACTTAAGTCCAAACTTGCGAACAGTTCATGCACTGCGTAAAAAGTAATTAAGAGTCTCATTAAACTGTTTAAGATTCATGTTTCGTGTTCATTCAATATCTAGAATTGTTAAAACAGTAATTAGTGACAATATCCTCGACATGGATAAAAAATTCTACTGCAACTTTGTCCTCTGTGTGGAACGCACAATCTCATAATTTCGATCAGGCAACGGACTGACTATCTTGCAATTACTGTGCATATACATGAAAAAGCGGTGCGGTGGTGCACTACGATTCTCACAATACCTACGTTATCATCACAACGTGAGCTCCTGACACGAAGCAGTCGGAGTTAGGCTTGGGCATTAATCGAAGCAATTAATTTGTTATATCGTTTGATTATTTACGTGCAAATAAGATTGTATTCGAGTAAATTTGTATTGAAATAATTCTTCCAGGCTAAAGTACTTGGAATGTGCCCAAGCCTGAACTGGAACGATTTATCGGAAAGACATTGTGGTATCAACTTGTGTATACACGTGTGTATTAAACATCAAGCTGATTAGTAGCGACTTTCATACGATCATGCAAATAAGATGCCAAGACAGGGTCTCTTTAGGTCTCCTTTGCCCACAAGATCACTTACCTGCGATCGTGAGATCAACAACCGCCTTGTCCTTCTGTATGTGCAATGCTGTCATGAAGAAGAACAGAGCGCCGATTACCTCGACGAACATCGTCATGAACATAGCGTATTGCAAGCTACGAAACTCGACCAAAGTGTCCTCCATTTGGTGCAACGGTGGCTTTATCTGGCCAGGAAGAGTCAAGTCTGGAAGAAGAACCGTTTTCAGTCCTTCTGACAACTGAAACCAATTCATTAATGTACGAGCAACTAATCATATGGTATAATCATGGGTAAGAGATTCATTGAATCACGGTACAGTTTAACACGTTCACACTTTCCAACACTTTCCAAGAAAAATGTTAAAAGTTGCGAGCTTCATTTTTCTCTTTCGTAATTTCAAGCAACACCCACTTCTTCGAGGAATGATCTTTTAAGATTAATTTCTCAGGATCTTAGAAATTTGTTTTTTCACGCCAACATATTAATTGTACCACAATCGTATCTTGAATAATTATCGTATTTACCAAACCAATGAGGTAAGGGCTCCCTGCATCCCCGAAGGCGTGTGCAATGAGTATTTGGAAGGCCTCAGCTGTAGATCTTCTCGTTGGTATCACCACGTACTGTGAGAAACGAGTACAATAATCTTTAATAATTTGTCGTGACTTAATACGCGTAGTTTAGAAATTAAGAGATCGCGCACCAGTAATATATCTGCTACGATAGACCAATTCAAGTTCAACGATAACTGTCCGAAAAATATTAACGTGTAACATAGAACAGAATTTGTGTTGGCCGTTATGGTAGCGAAAAACAGCAATGGTACACTGACTAGCAGTCCCATGGCACAGATTAATGGATCAGCGTGTGGCCAGTGCACCCTTAGTCTCTGGGCTATAAACGAGCCTAACGGGACTCCTATTAATCCAGCTGCCATGCCTATTAATCCGAATTTGAACGCTACACTGAAATATTGAAAATATTTTTCGTGGTAAAAATGATTCGATGATCTTAGAAGAAATGTTATAAATAAAATAACGAAACTCACTCATCTGGATCGACATTACTCGAGTTTGGGAGTAACGCGAATCCCAGTTGCAAGAACGTTGGAGCCCACCAAGCCAGTGCACCGGTCACAAAAGCTACACACGTAAATCCAGCAGTAGAAAACATAAAACTCGAACTGGAAATTAGAGAAATATTGCAAATCATGAATTATCAGAACGGTTTCTGTAAAACACACTTAGTTCAGTATTTACTTTTTCAATAGTTCCTTGATGTCACTGGACCATGCAGTGTTCGTTAAATGAACCCCGCCTTCCCTCTCCCCTCTGATAGGATCTCTTACCACAGTAAGTAATAAAATTATTGCTATCACGCCCAGCATGGGTGTAATTCGTAAACCCCATTGCCAGACACCTGTAGCCCTTGCAGTTTCACCTCCTACGATGTATCCCAGGCCACTGAAAGTTATGCAAACCCCATTAATATTTGTTTAATGATGCACGTTATCTACCGAGTGGAACAACTGTTAAAGTACCTTCCAACTGGTATGGCAAAGTAAAAAATTGCCAGCATTTTAGATCTCAGATCTTTAACGAATAGATCGCTTATTATTGTTGGGGCTATGGTGGAGTAACTAGCTTCACCAATACCAACTAGAGTTCTGAAGGATAAAAACCATCCAAACGTCTGAAATATAAAAACATCAATATTACCTTTGAAATTTGCATTTTATTTATACATGCAAGAGTGTGTACCTTCATGTAAGAGCCGATGAACGTTGTCAAACACCATAGGAACACACCGCTGCTCATTATAATCTTCCTGTTATACCGATCACCCAAGTATCCAAACAATGGGGC
This sequence comes from Lasioglossum zephyrum, assembly GCA_028455615.1. Classification (NCBI taxonomy): domain Eukaryota; kingdom Metazoa; phylum Arthropoda; class Insecta; order Hymenoptera; family Halictidae; genus Lasioglossum; species Lasioglossum zephyrum. The sequence continues at coordinate 5,873,977 of CM052330.1, read as the reverse complement.
AAACACCATGTAACTCAATATAAATGCAGTTTGCAATAATCCTGATCTGTCATTGCGAATGTTGAAGTCCTTCTTTATGTCGGGTAAAATTCCTGCAATTGCATTACACTTAAGATAATACATATAAAATGTATCGCTTCTTCGATCGAGATAGAGATTTGTGTAAAATGAATAAGATTTGTTAGCTACGGATACAGAGAGATTAAAAAACGAATGGAATAACGGTATAAATATAACAGTGTCTCCTGTGTAGCAGCTTTTCAACTTCTCGTCTATCCCTTAACCTAATATGTATAGGGAATTGAATACAAACCAGCGATCGTGAAACGATCCATATAATTGATCAAGTTTACGAAGCATAGCACGCCGACAGTGAGCCAATCGCTCCTGCTGACCAAACGGAGTTCCGACTGCATCGTTCCCTTTTTTATGCGTCTCTCTCTGGAAGTGTTCTGTGCATTCTCTGCGTTCACCATATGATAATCATAGGAGGCGATTTGCGGCGTGACGGCATCATCGGCCATGACTCGTAGGGAGTACGCGTCGGTGCCAAATGCTATTTACATTGGCACGAATTTTCTTTCTTTTTCTAAAACGGTCTCAACCTACTAGCACCATGGCATAACCTTAAAAAGAGACACGCGCACACACGTCAGTTTCTTCGCGAGCGAACGTCTCCGCAACGCACTGCACTATGCATTCACTGGTCAACACATCGACTTAAATCACGCCATTGAAATTCACGAAGTCGATCATACGATTCGCGAAGTACACGTACGAATTATGTTCCCTGGGTCGGTCGCATGACAACGTCACAGCGTCCAGACATCGCGTACGTGTTCAACTGTGCTTTGTGTACGTGTGTATGCAAGCCTCGCACTGTCATTCACGTTGCATCGTGAAAGTTTCTTTATCTTATTTATCCGCCGGCGATAACGTCATCGTACGTGTTTTTCTCCGTTCATTTACATGATCGTTCGTGTTTCTCTTATACTTTTTTTTTTCTCGTTCATACGATGCCACGTATTCTTAGCTCGAGTCGATCAACACTGAACGCGTATTTTCAGAAATGACACTTGCGCGTTTTTGTATTTTTAGACGGTGCAATGATGCATCGGGAATCCGAACGGAGCGGTGGCGCCATCTTTGAACGAGGACGCTAGTTATCGCGAGAGTTTTTCGAATTTTCCGATGGTAAGAGAAAATGGTTTTCTTTTTCCATTTCTGTAAAGTACTAAACAATTCATAACATCTTCAAGGAATTTTTTGAAGAAATCGATTATCTTCTTGTCTCGAGCTTTGAAAAATAATTAGAGAATTTTCTGATGGTAAGAGAAAATGTTTTTTTTCCATTTCTGTAAAGTACTAAACAATTCATAACGTCTTCAAGGAATTTTTTGAAGAAATCAATCATCTTCTTGTCTCGAGCTTTGTAAAATAATTAGAGAATTTTCTGATGGTAAGAGAAAATGTTTTTTTTCCATTTCTGTAAAGTACTAAACAATTCATAACGTCTTCAAGGAATTTTTTGAAGAAATCAATCATCTTCTTGTCTCGAGCTTTGTAAAATAATTAGAGAATTTTCTGATGGTAAGAGAAAATGTTTTTTTTTCATTTCTGTAAAGTACTAAACAATTCATAACGTCTTCAAGGAATTTTTTGATGAAATCTATTATCTTCTTGTTTCGAGCTTTGCAAAATAATTAGAGAATTTTCTGATAATAAGAAAAAATGTTTTTTTTTCTTTCTAAAGTACTAAACAATTCATAACGTCTTCAAGGAATTTTTTGAAGAAATCAATTATCATCTTGTCTCGAGCTTTGTAAAATAATTAGAGAATTTTCTGATGGTAAGAGAAAATGTTTTTTTTCCATTTCTGTAAAGTACTAAACAATTCATAACGTCTTCAAGGAATTTTTTGAAGAAATCAATTATCTTCTTGTCTCGAGCTTTGTAAAATAATTAGAGAATTTTCTGATGGTAAGAGAAAATGTTTATTTCTATTTCTAAAGTACTAAACAATTCATAACGTCTTCAAGGAATTTTTTGATGAAATCGATTATCTTCTTGTCTCGAGCTTTGAAAAATAATTAGAGAATTTTCTGATGGTAAGAGAAAATGTTTTTTTTTCATTTCTGTAAAGTACTAAACAATTCATAACGTCTTCAAGGAATTTTTTGATGAAATCTATTATCTTCTTGTTTCGAGCTTTGCAAAATAATTAGAGAATTTTCTGATAATAAGAAAAAATGTTTTTTTTTCTTTCTAAAGTACTAAACAATTCATAACGTCTTCAAGGAATTTTTTGAAGAAATCAATTATCATCTTGTCTCGAGCTTTGTAAAATAATTAGAGAATTTTCTGATGGTAAGAGAAAATGTTTTTTTTCCATTTCTGTAAAGTACTAAACAATCCATAACGTCTTCAAGGAATTTTTTGATGAAATCTATTATCTTCTTGTTTCGAGCTTTGTAAAATAATTAGAGAATTTTCTGATGGTAAGAGAAAATGTTTTTTTTTCCATTTCTGTAAAGTACTAAACAATTCATAACATCTTTTAGGAATTTTTTGATGAAATCGATTATCTTCTTGTTTCGAGCTTTGTAAAATAATTAGAGAATTTTCTGATGGTAAGAGAAAATGTTTTTTTTTCATTTCTGTAAAGTACCAAACAATTAAAACATCTTCAAGGAATTTTTTGAAGAAATCAATTATCTTCTTGTTTCGAGTAATTAAAGAAACTGCAACGAAGATAACGTTTTCTTTCCGATTTATTAATTATAGCTATTCGATTGAAAAACGTTCCCGAATTACATTGAAATTATGACTGTTCGTTTTACAAAAATCATTGAAACGTGCTAGAGGGTTGTGCAAGATGGCATGGAGTAAACAATAGTCCGCATGAATTTGTAATAACATATATTCTATATAACACAATACTTACATAGGTACGTCTATGTATATGTATATTTCGAATGCGTACATTATATATCCGTATATATAATAACGCGCGATTATTATATATACAATATATAATAATTAATAAAATATAATGTTCAATAATGTTAATCGTATGACTACAATATATTATTATCTCGTTTATTCCTTTCATCTTTATTTTTTTCTCTTACTTCATCATCGTCATCGTCGTCGTCGTCGATCGTTTAAATCTACAATCTATGATCCATATCGATTTATATGTATATTTATGAATATACATATACAATACATATATGTATTTATAATATAACAATAATTATCTCAAAAGGCTGATACAATATTCGGGCTATGCGTACGGATAGCTTGAGATTTCTTACTGATTAATTACATAGTACTTATGTTTGCCTTACAGTACAACGGGCGGGTCTTGCGAACCGTAATCTTTCATTTTAAAACGGGAATCGCTGTACCAGAAAATTACGCATTCGCCACTCGTCGTATCGTTGAAAATTTGCTCGACTTAACGGAACGAGGGAAAAGAAAATCGCTAACTGGAAAATCGTTCCGGAGATCCACTGAAATCGATCCGTTCGTTTCATCTGGATCCGCGCGATCATTAGAGCACGGCGTCCTCGATTCGCGCGTTGAATTGACTCGATACACGCCATCCACGGAAAAATGATCTGGATCGAGGAACGATGGTCCACATTGTTCCAATGTTATTTCAATATTCGATTTCACGGTCTTGAATCAATTTCCGAATATACGAAATCATTTTTATCGGCTCCGAAATAAAGCGACGCGGAGTAGTATCGACACACTTGGCCTTTCTGTTATTTTATATTATTCTATTATTTTTATTCTAATATATTTTTTATTAAATTATATAATATTCACTGAGATTTCGAGAATTGTTTCGAAAGGAAAGTATCAAGTAATTTTTTAATTTGAAATTTGACAGGTTTGTTTGATGATTTTTTTCCAAGCAATAATCATCGAAGTTGTAGCATTGTCTTCGTTTACAGCGAAGAAATAAAAAATCCAGGATGCAACAATCTGTTATTTTCTTCGTGGTCGAAAGTGTCAATAGGATGACAGTGTGCCGAGACCAGTCAGCGGCTCGAGGTGTGCGAGGAGTTATTTCGAAACAACGGAACTGTCGTAAGTGGAAATAATTGTATTCAGAATTTCCGTCGGTGTAACAATTAGTCAGATTACACAAGGATCAACGTAGATATGATTGCCGATTCCTGATGAACTCGCATCCGTCGTTGCCAGAGTCGCCAGATGAGAGTAATTTACTCGAATTTGGAAGAAAAAGGTTACCCCCACCCCTCTCTGCCAGTGTCCGTTTAGAAGGTAGAGTGGGGACGTAAAGTTTCAATTTGGCGACTCTGGTCGATGCCACCAGCGACACGATCGTCATTCGAATCATTCCCTGAACCGTACCCTTTTTTGTTCTTTCTCGAAACGATAGAACGTCGTCCATGCTCGCTTACTGCAGTCTTACTTAATTACAGCTTATAATATCCGATATTTCGTTGCAGGTTCTCCTCCATTCTCACACTTAACGTACTACAGTATAGGTATCAGTTACGTATACATATTTATAAATATTGCTACAGGGATTGAAGCGGTCACCTTATCGAGAAGAGTAGGTTGCAGCACATGAATCAATTGAAGCACTCCGTTCACCGCGAGGCATTTAATCGTTAAATTAGATCGAATGTTGTTCAAGCTGATCGAGCCGATTTTTCGCTAATCTTTACAGTGATTCGAAATTCTTCATTGGAAATCTCTTGGGAAAGAAGAACAATTCCCCTTGCGTTAGGAATTATTTTACAAGATCGGGGTGATTCGAACTTTGTTGTTCGAAAAAGAAGAAAATTTATATCTATTTTATTCTGTTCGAAATCTTTATCATGAATTTCACTCGATATCATAGTGCGACGGGATAAATATGGATAACGGAGAAATACAATTTCGATTAATTTTCGATCAAATTGATCTTGCACGAGATCTTCATGGATCGATATTATAGGACAGGGGGTTGATTCGTTCGATATTCATTAATTATAATTAATTTATCCCGCGACGGGATAAATATGGATAACGGAGAAATACAATTTCGACTAATTTTCAATCAAATTGATCTTGCTCGAGATCTTCACGGATCGATATTATAGGACAGGGGGTTGATTCGTTCGATATTCATTAATTATAATTAATTTACCCCGCGGCGGGATAAATATGGATAACAGAGAAATACAATTTCGATTAATTTTCAATCAAATTAATGGTTCACACGATTGATTTTGCTCGAGATCTTCATGGATCGATATTATAGGACAGGGGGTTGATTCGTTCGATATTCATTAAATTGTCAATTCGTAAACATTCCGCAACTGTGCTTACTCTCTCGTCGTTTTCGACGCAATGGCAAGAAGACTGCGGATATTTATTATCGGCCGATTCTTATAAATTATTCTATAAAAAATTAAAAATTAGTTCCGCCCACGGATCGATTAAAGAACGCCGTTTCGAGAGTGTCGGTTTTCACGTGCGACAACCTAGCACGTCCTAGCAGACCTTTTAGAAGAACGACACCGGTATCGCTATCTCGTTAATTGCTAATATGTTTCTAAGATTGTGCATGTTAACAGTGACGTTTCGATCGCGGTGATCGCGAAACCACTATTTCCAGCGGACATTCGGGATCGATGAATGTTTAACACGTTGTCTGGAGAACCACGCGAGATCAGATTAATAATTCAGTTGATCGAAACAGCGGAGGTCGGGTTTCGCAGTGACTCCTGGTGGTTCCCTCGAAATCGCACAAACCCGGATAAAATCACGAGAAGAATTCTATCAGTCAACGTGTTAACGAGCGTTGATCGATCACGATGTTCACCGTCATGAAATATTCATCGATCGCTGTCTTTTTCTCTGTTATTAGAACGTGGGTGGTTTTGCGATTCGTTTAGCGTGCTCTCGAGCGTTCAAAGCACACCGAAGATTCTCAAAAATGTCTAATGTAATTTATGTCTACGTTACTTCGACCTCGTAAAATCTCTCGACAGATTTTTCAATCGTCGATCAAATTGGTCGAGCGAATCGTTCGATTGTTCTTTTAAAGATCAGCTTCGATTCACTCGCCGCGGCCTCGAAGACTCAAACATCGATCGAATTATTCGACGCTGCGATTATGTCTCGTTATACCGGCACGATTGTTTGCTGAACTAGTGTCTGGTGTAATTGATTCTTTCGTTTGTTCACTGATAAATTCTAGACATTACTTAAGATATTAAATACAACGAATTAGACTACGGATTGTTATGCGCTCGCGACAAACTTATTTAATATAAACGCGGAAATAGCTCGATAGAAATTAATTAACCGTCTGATTTCCTGTTCGTACTCGACGGAGCCAATTTTCTTTGTCGCTTTCGTTAATTAAATGCTAATTACCGCGGAAGCAACCGCGATTTAATATAAAAGCAACATTTCTGTGAAGGACAGTATTAAGAACACGAGGTTACACAGTTTCAAGGCACAGAACTAAACGCTAATCTTAGCAATCTTAATCAATTGGCTTCTTTATGGTAGCACAACACTTGAAATGCTAATCGAATTATACTCGTAATAGAATACAATAAGAAATGGTGATTCGACCAGCGGCTTTAACATAATACAAAACTCGGAAATTAAATTATCAGCATTTGTGTTGTCACTTGGATTACTTCAGATGGTTATTCAATTAGTTTATTATAATAACTCAAGCCACAAGATCATTCTCGAATGACAAAGATCGTAGTAGCCGTTGACCAACTGTCAAAGAAACAAATAGAAATGAACGAGGTACTTCCGATAAGAAGAAGATGAGTGAATAATCTGGTACACGTTTGTTAGACAGGTTTATTACCATAAGGAGTCTGACGATAAAGTTTTACACTCATGTCGGTGCTCGACAGCCCTGATCGCGTGTTCTCCGATCGAATTCGATCGGGTTCTTTCACGGTCGACAATGCTCAAAACAACGTTCTCGGTATGTGTTTTTCGTGTGTATGTATAAGCGTGTGTATGCGAATAACGCGACATAACCGCAGCATTTTATATACATTCTACGACGCGATTTCGATTCGTCGATAAATAGAAGCTTCTGCAGCGATATACGGATATGAAGGGTTTTCGACTGGCGACAGAAAGAGAGAGAGAGATAGGAGCAGAGAAAAAGAGAGAAGGAGAGAGAGAGAGACAAAGAAAGAAATTGTGTGTTCGTGTGTGTCGCTGATTGCACATCGGTGCAACTGTTTCTCCGGATCGGCTGGGTGCACCGTCGATTGCTCGATAATTCATCGGCACGCATACTAACGCGTCGAGTATTGCGCAATACTAAGAAACGTCCCTTAAACCAGAGTCGCCAGATCAAGGGAATCGAAGAAGTTACTCCCTCTCTTCCAGTACCTAATCAGTCACGTGACACTGTGAAACGTGTCACGTGCTCCGCTGGAAGCTGGGGGGAAAATCGTGATAGAAAGGGTAGTTTGGGGAAACATGTTTTGATCTGGCCATTCTGCTCTAAACGCACTCCAACGACAAGGATCCCGTCCGTTCTCCTATTGTTCCACGCACAAATGCGTCCAAACAAGTTTGTACACGTCTTTGACGCAGTCGAACACGTTCGAACGTGTCCAAACAAGTTTGTACGCGTCCTTGACGGAGTCGAACACGTTCGAACGCGTCGAAACAAGTTCGAACGCGATCCTCGGCTCGTCGTCTGGCCGAAGTGGTTATAATGACGATGACGATGGTAATAATAATAATAATGATCAATAAAAATTAATAATTAATCATGGTAATAATATAATATAATAATAATATATAATAATATAATATAATAATATACTATTTTAATATGTCTTTGCTTTGTGCGGCCGACCAAGCTCGACAATCCGAGTCGATCGGATCGAATCGTTTCTCGATCCCTTCGGCTTCCGGTCTGTTCGACGTTGTTTCACTTTTATTTATTTATTTCTTCGTTATTATTTTTTTTTTCATGTTTTCCGTTTTCTCTTTGTATCTCGTTATACATTATAGTATCTCGTCGCTTTCTATCAACTCGTTTCAACAGGTACACACGTGCGATTATAAACATTCGCCGACGTGCCCGGTCGACCGCACAATCAAACAATTGCATTTGCATTAAATCGATATGAGATCGTTTTGGTATGATAATCCCGGCCGTTTTTAGTTTTCTTTCCCCACTGTGTGTTTGTGTCTGTGTATGTGTGTGTATATTCGCGTTCGTATATTCTGTATTTTCTCATTCTCGCGTTTCTTACGTGTCACTATGTATGTAATTATATTTAATATATTTATTTTATATATTTATATATATAATATATATATATTATATATTATATATATGTGTGTGTGTAGGTACGCGTGCAAATATACGCGCATACTACTCGATGCAATTTTTGCGCGCGTATATGTACACGCGTCACCGTATTCAATATGTTCCTTCGTCTTCTGCAGTTTTATCATTTTTTCATTTCTATCATCGAAATCTCGGCGATCTGGACAGAGCCCTACAAGATTGATAAATACGGGGCGATCGATGTCTCCGTTGGCGTTCGATATCGTTTCTATATATATTCAATTAAACGCATATAGAAATCGGTGTGCGGAAATTCGGTGTCCCCGGTACACCGTGTTGTACAGGATGAATGTTGATCGCCCCAAAATTGGCTCGCTCGTCGAATCGATCGAGTTATAATATGTATTCGGTTAATAGAACGGGCAGACTATGCTCGGGCCGTCGCGGCGGTGCAGTGTTGCTCGTCGATGAATGCACTCTTTGGCCGCTCGTGGCACTCTCCGAACAGGAACGGAACAAACGCGCGTAATTCTCTATAATACAAAGCCTGAGCCTCCTCGAAACAACGGTGTCCAAGGAGTTCCTCTCGCTTCCCGTCGCTGATAAATCACAGCAAAGTGGTAAAAGAACGCGGCGATGGCAGTTACTGGCGTTAGAAGTCAGCGTCTTGGTTCTTCTAATAAAGAAGATGCGTTTTTCGGGAAGCATTAATAATCGAACACCGCTGTTTCGACGGACGCTTGAAAGACCATGACTTCAGCGTCGGTGGACGCTGAAGAGGACACTGTACAGGTGTCCCGCTGTTACAGCTTTGCGATGAATGAACCATTCATTTTCCCAGCCCGTGATAGTGAGTATCCTATGAAACGGCAGGTCTGATGAACCTCGAGTTCAAGTTTGTTCCGTTTTGATCCCGTCGATCGCGGAGAGGAGATCGAGGGAAGAAATCGTCGGATCGATCGATCGGATTTCATCCCCCAAGTGCGGCAATACTGCAGACGCGAGATTCACGACGTAATTAGCTATTGTCGTTCGGAGGATAGTCGGCACACGGTTAATTGGGCCTAGATTTGTCCCCGGCGTTTGAACGTTTTCAGGCGACCTATTTAAATGCGGTATATAGATATATTTTATTTATACAATATAACGCGAGTCCCATTCGACTCGATGCAACGAATTCGACTAAGTAATATATTGACGTTCACTTCGCACGAAGATACGTATGAAATATAATTTCAGTGCCTATACGGTTGGCCATCTTGATCGAATCCTTCAACGACGTTTCTTATACAATGTCTGTACGCGTGCGGAAGGTTTGGCTCATCGGCTTCGCTTCGATCAGAACGGCCCACCAGTTTGTTTCCGTTATGAAGTAAACCTGAGGTATCTTTAAGTCTGTAAAGCTTCCGTTACGAATCTTTTAAGTTCACGTGTTCGCTTTCCTGTTCTCTCGCGCGCGTGCTTTCGCGTTCTCTTTTCTTCTGTTCGACACAACGTTCGTTTCTCTTCGGGCTCTCCAATCGCGTTGCTTCCGGCGAGCTTACACTCTTCGCCTTCGGATGCGATACATCCCCACCCTGATCGTTCGACCACGAAGATTAGTTTCATCCAAAGTGAGAGAACATTTCTTCCACTTTGGACGAAACCATGAACTACGTGAAATTCGAAAGAATTTAAGAGTACCAATATATTTTTTCTATTTTGCTTCACGCTTCGATACATCCAAAACGAACAAGTGTAAATTCGCCGTTTCTTCACCCGTTCGCACGGTTCTCTATAATATTTCTCCTTTTTCCTCGAATGTAACCTCGCGGCTGAAGTGCCGGAGAGAATATTTGGCATTTCGAATGGCACTATCGTTAACCTTGTACTAAGCAATGTCCGCGTGGTGCCTGTCCGTCTGACCGTGTCTGTCTATCTGTCTGTCTTGCAAGTTGTTTTATCCGTCTTCGAAGTCTCGTTTCGTCCGTCTGTATTCGAGTTGAATGTCCGCCAAAATTCTCTTCGCTTTCGACACTCGTTTCGACAGAAAAGGATTCGGTGGCCAGTCACTCTGGCGACGGCTCCTCCGGACATAACAAACTCTCTGGACACAGTGTACATATTCATCGCCGTAAGTCACAGGATAAAAATGACAAGAACAGTTGAATGATTTTCTATAAAACTGATTGACTGTACTCTGAAGAAGTTCGTTTCTGAAACGAACACTCTGCCAAAAACGGCGTACAGTTTTGTCGAATTGTCAATAAATAAAATCGATTCATTGTAGATTCGCGTCTATAAACAAACTTAAAGAAAATTCTTTAAAAATCATTCAACATTGTCCGAGCGATTCTTTCGCATCTAACGGAACAATAATGATTAAAATCAATCGATAAAATAATTCTCTAAACAGTCGATCATCGAATGATTGTGATATTTCTCATTTACATTGTTCGATGTACCGGGAGGATTTTGTCGCCAGCCGTAACTGCACACCCCAGAAGCCACATCGAATGGCAATTTTGACCTACAGAAGGAACCTATTTGGACGGCAATTACTTTCTATCCTATACACGCTCGCTTTCGCGACCTTCTCTACCCCTTTCATCCTCCTTTACCCCTTCTTTTTTTGCAACTTTTCTTATCTCTTTTTCCCCTTAAATCGTCCGGCAATGTCCGATCGTTTATTGCAACAAATGTTCGACTCTCGGCTGTGTACTGGTTCTTGCGTTCGATCGAGCGCGCGGTTCACATCGACGTTTTTAATACTAATCGATCCGTTTCATGCTAACCCGATCATCGTTCGATTAGCAATGCAAAACCGATCGCAAAAACAAACGAACGAGTAGAATAACCTTGCTACTAAGTACCTGGACAACGCGGAAACCCGTGTGCGAACTGCTACGTCGATTCTTTGCGATCTTTTTTCTTCATCTTCGAATTTATCTGGATCGTCGCTGATCCAATGAGAAACTCGGATACAAACGATTGGAGACGCGACATCTTTGGCTCGGTGAAGCCGAATGTCGATTGCGCGAATTATAACGCTCCGAGGATTTCGACTTCGTTGCTTTATAGGCCCTGTTAGACGAATTTCATGGACCATTTTTATATTACCTTTTAAAAGAACAATGATCTCGTTAAGGAAAAAATGAAAGAATCCCCACCCTCCCTTCGAATAGTCTTCGATACAAACTAAAAATTGTATTTGATCGATTCAACAGAGATAAATAAATATTGTACTTTACGGTTAAAAGAACAGCAATAGCATTATGAAAATATACATCGGTCTAGTAAAATAAAAAGAATCGTTGTTAAATAAAAAAATTTCATTCTTCTTTTAATAATACCCTCGGTATAAAAATTGAATTAGTACCTTTCAACAGAAATAAATGAACATTGTAACCACGATTAAAATGAACAGACTTCGAATATACAATTCTACAAAGAACATTGAAAAATAACCGATATTAGTACGTAGTAAAAATCACACTGTATTCACGATTTCAAATTCAATCCGTCGAAACGTTATACTTCGTTTATGCTTCCCCAGAGAGTTCCTCACTTGATTCTTCAATTTTCGCTTTCTAACGATCGAAGGCTTACTGCAACGTTACCGATCGACGGTCCCTAACGATCGAGTATTCAATGAAACAGAATCGGCACAGAGTTCGATCGCGAAAGCCATAGAGAGAGAGTGAGAGAGAGAGAGAAAAGAAGACACAAAATAAAAACGAAAGAACACGAGGAACGTGTTATGCGCGGTTAAAATTGTACTAGAAAATGAGCATCGATCGCCACGAGAGAAAGGGAGTCAGTTCCCCGGGTCGTGGGTCCGAGAGAAACAAAACAAAAATCGGTTCTACAACGTACATTAATTTACATCTACTCGTGAAAAGAAATACCCTTTCGAATTTATCGTTCGCGCGTTCCTTGGCTAAACGACGCGAACACGCTTAACATAATAAAACACGGCCGACAATAATTCTAACGATAACGGGGGCAGCTATTTAATTAATTAATTCTATTAATCGTAAAGAATCGTTTTAAAAAATTCGACGACGGAACGGCAGCATTGTGTGACGCGCGTGTCGATTCTGCGCCGCTGCCTCGTGTCGCAAAAGTCCATCGAGATCAAACGAAACGTGTCTACGGTCGTCACCACGTTCCTGCCCGTCGGTTTCTTTCGGTTCGTTTCGCTACCGATCGTCTCCGGGATCGGTTTCTTTCTTCCATTACTTTTCTTCTCGAAGAAACGATCCGTTCGTGTCGCGCGGACGATCGAAAGCGAGAAAAGGAGCACGATGTCGGCTTTCGGGAGCGCCCAGCCTGAGGGCGTGTTCAAGTGGTCGCATTAAATCCAAGGCAATCCGCCCCTTAACGTCCCCCGTGCCCTCTAACGTCGCGAGACGCTAGGGAGCCGTTTAATTTTCGCGCCAATCTCGCTTCTCGCTGATGTCTCTTCGGCTTGAAATACTGGTTGAAGCTGTGCGGTAATGACTCTGTAATTGTAAGGATCTCCTGGTTGCAGGATTTCCCTTTTGGCATTTTTATCAATTCTGAATGAAAAATTTTCTAAATAGATATTCGACGAGAACATGTTTTTTGTTTGTATCAACAAAACTGTAAATGATTCCAGAAGTATTGCAATGTTCCTTCTTTAACGCCATGCCTTTAATGACACTCATTGTTTCCGATGATCACAATGAGACAATCGTCAGCCTGTGTCCCTTATCTTTTACAAGCGCAGAATCATTCCCGCATGTTCCCCCCATATCATCGTGTTTTCTCGCGACATCAGCGAGCAGCCAGCCAACAGGAAACAATCTTCGTTGTTCGATAACGTCTCGCAGTCTCCTCGAATTCCATCAAAGAAGAGAAAGCGTGCGAGAATTTCATTGAAGCGAGACGTAAAGGGGGGATCGCCGAGCAAAGCTATCGCGACTCGTCCACGCGTACGCACGCAGATCCACGCGGGTCCGATGGATCACGAGGATTCGTGTTATCGATCGATTCAACTGCGAGGCCTGTATGTGTAGTGTCTTTCGTCGGCGAACACGGTCTTAGGTCGTCGATGGAGCCTAGCGAGAAAAGAAAGCCTTGTGACACACGGCGACGCGTGCTCTCGAAACGCGAAACAAAAAAAAAACGGCGTCATGTCCGCCATACACATCGAACAACGATGCATATATCGTTCCACCTCGCTCGTGCTCTCCGTCCACTTTTTTTCCGTTTTCATCGTTTTTCGCTTTTCGTTTGAAATAACGTTTATCTGGCAGTATAATAATTGGTGTATAAAATTTTGTTTCCTCGTTTGTTTCTATTTCCTCCCACCGTCTTTTATTTCGCACGCCCCAACCCCCCCCCCCCCCCCCCCGTTTTATTTTTTTTTTTTTTTTTTTTTTTTTTTTTTTTCCTTTTTTTTTCCCCGCCTTTTCCGTTTTCCCGTCGCCCTCGGGCGGGCTCCCGATTTTTTTTTTTTTTTTTAATATCCGATAAAATTTAGAGAAAAATATCACAATTAGCTCTCTGCTCGTCGACGCAAAAATATTTCCTAGATCCCGTTTCGTTCGCGACGTCGCACGCCTGCGTCGTTCCGACGCGTCGGGAAGAACGTCGGCCAACTTCTTCCTCTTCCGTTCGTCCGGGACATACGTTTCCGTCCGCCATGACACCGTCAAGAGGGATTCAGTATAATAAGGGTAACCGGCGACCCGCCCCCTCGGGCACGGTGTCTTCGAGTTTTTCATTCTCGAGTTTTCTCGGCGACCTGAGAGAGCCGGACCAATTTTTGCTTTCGATACTTGGTCCGCGCTCCCTCGTCGGACGAAGGAAGACCTATTGCAATGACCTAAGAGTCGGTTCGGGAACCTAAGCGCGAAAGGACCCGCGCGTGTACCCGCCATTTTCAACTCTTTGCACTCGACTCGCGAATCTCAGAGTCCACTCTCTTGCATTCTATCGGAAACAACGTTCACCGAACTTGTTTGAAACCGCTCGGAAGTCGAACCTTGCTGTTCGAGGACATTCATTTCACTTTGCTGTAACAAGCGTCCAATTGCAACACGATAAACTGCGAATTTTTATGCAAAATAAATACTGCATTATTTGTCAAGCTACATTCACTTCTTTTCACGATAATCATATAAAGCTGGAAGTAACGCAACAGTATTTCTTCGCATACCGTTTCCCATTTGATCGATTCAGTTTTGCTATAAATACGCACAATTCGCAGTCTAATTGAAGTTTTAAGTACACTGCCGAGTTTAATGCTAAACAAATATTGTCTTCGTTGCTCGCAACGAACTGGAAGCAGATAGCAATTTCGTTTCTCTTTGGTAGTTCTCAATGGATTGAAAATAATATATTGAACCTCTTCAATCTTCCTACTCTTTTCGATTGGATCAAAATCCTCAGCAGTGGACCATGGAATTTCACATACTTAAAATTATCAAACAATCGTCGGCAGATAAAGTGTTTATAAACATAGTAAAACACCCAAGGAGACTAGCAAGGTTCGACGACATCTTCCATCGGAAATGGACTCCGCAATCGTTCTACCTTCGAATGCACAGGGTTAAGCTAGATACACGCGTGTCCCCGTTGACGCTTCTAGCCGCAATTCGCAAGAACAAAATACAGCAACGATTTTCTTCTTCGCGTTCCGGCGTGAACCCGGCTGGGGGAACGAGGCTGTGTCCCGCGCCTCCGTGGGTTCGGTGTTTAAAGACAGAGATAAAGATAGAGTTTACCAAGAAAAAGAGAAACGCCTCGTTCCTCGCCACGCCAATAATTCGCTATCTACTAATTCGACAAGAAGATCCCGTTTCTTCGTCTCCGTCTCTCGATTACATTTAGAAAAGAGGAGAACAAAGAAAGAGAAAGAGAGAGAAAGAGAGAGAGAGAGACCCTAGCGGAGTTTGCCAAGTGCCAGCGACGAGCGACCGTAAGGAGGGGGTTATCGTTCAACGAGCCCCCGTATCATCATCCAGTGTTGAATCGTGTTTTTAGTATGTGTTTAAAGTCCACGTGTTGTTTCCTTCCGGCGCTCAAGTATATCCTGGGCCCTTCTAAACCGTCCGCCATCCGTCATGGGATTGACGTTTTTCGCGCTCTCCGCAGAAAATCGCGCTCCCCTTTAGTCGGCCATCTTCAGCCCTCGATCACAGGGGTTTCTGGTCTCTCGCTCGGGAAACAAAGTAGGGTTGCGAGAGGCGGCTTTTCCCGTGTGTCCACGGCTCTTTCTTTTCTTTATCATTTATGAATGAACAGAGAGAGTGTGTGCGCGAGTGAGCGAGACAGGGGATGTGTTTGTATGTTTAAGAGAGAGTGAGAGACCGTTATGGAAGATGGTGGACGATAAATAGGGTGTCTGTTCGGTGGCAGCGACGTCGACGTTCGATTCTCGTCCTGCCTCATCATCCGTCATCGACGAAACTCTACTCGAACGACGACGACGACGGCGACGACGATTGACAATTGGCAATTGGCAGTTGGTGATAGAAGTTTTCTTTTATGTTTTCTTTTGTTTCTTTTCTCGGGTTTTCGTTAGTTCGGTTGCGCTGTGGTTTTTCTCAGGTATTTCTTTTTTATATCTTGGTATTTTGTAAACGGTTTAACGTAGCATTGGCAAACTCTGGGGTCGGCTCGGCGACAATCTCCGCCCGCGAACGTACGAACGGGGCGGTCGCTTGGCCTAGTCACCGAAACGGCTGCAAGCCTTCTTCCATTTGCATTGCGTGCACCAGAGGTCACGGTGCTCCATCCCGTACACCTTGCGGCACTTCTTCGTCTCGCCGCGAACACGGCGAGGGGACGACGGCATCTTGCCCGTCGACACCGTCAGCAGGTTCATGTTCGTCTGGTACGCCTGGTACGGCCGCGGTGACAGCTTCAGGTGCTTGTTCGGTGTACCCTAAGAGGAAACAGAAAACCAACCAAATTAGACGATTGAATAATTAATTAGTTATCGATCGTAATTTATCTTTAGGATATTATGAACTTTTATTCTCGGCGTAAACGTTCAATCATTTTTCTACACAATAAATAGATATTCAGTGAATAGAGAATAAAAATTCATAATATCCTAAAAATTAAACGATATTGAGAAATGTTTAGCTATTGATGAAATTATTTCTTCAGTATTTGTCAACTCTTTGCACTCGAACCTGTTTTCACTGAACTCGGACATTTCATCTGATCTAAAATATTTTCGTCAAATAGGCGTCTCTTAATTTTCTCCATATATTGATAAAATCTGAATAAATTCTGTCATTATTATACGTATAAAGGAATACACGTCGTAGAGGTTTATAACATGATAAGTGGCCTCAACAAATGTCGACAAGGTATTACTGAATAAATATATAGAATCTTAATTTTATCTTTGAATTTTCATTTAACAAGAACCCGTTCCAGCCATGGACATAGGTTACTAATATAATATAATATATATTATTGAGGATAGTATTGAATTATTATGTAAAACATTTTTATATACGAAATTTATATAGAATATTTAATGTTACCGAGGTTAATATTCAATTATTATATAAAAAAAATTTGTATTGAGATTTATATAGAAATAAATTTATATACTTTACTACCCCTTATTCCTATACCCATGGTTCCAACCCTCAGCCATATAATTGATATTCCCCGAAGCCATTTACTTAAAAAAATAACACTTCAACGTTGAATCTGATAAACCCGAGAAAAACTGTGCGCGGCTAGTAAAAACTTGGGTAAAGAGGATTTCGAAAAGAGGATTGCGGATTGTGTAGTATATTGTATGTTTGAGAAGATTGTAAACCCGGTACCGGGAGCAAGATAGCTAACGCGGATTCCACCTAACCGTTGCATCGGATGCACGCTAGACCAGGTCGGTAGAATGCGTACAGCTTGGCTCTCGGTAGTCCCGCTATCCACATTTCGTTGTTAGCTAGCGTAGCCAGCGAAGGGTAACGTTAGCCGTGGTGCGTATACGTACCGGTGTTTGCGAAATGGTGAACGTGGTGTTCCGTTCCTTCATTCCCACCATCACGTTCTCGGTGTTGTTGCTGTTTGTAGCGGTGGCAGCCTCCAAACGAAGCTGTTTCTGATACTCCGGATCCTCGTGAGGTGGCCTGGCCATGTCCCGATGCGACAACGTTGGCGGCGAGCTCATGTGATCCACTGCCACTTCTTGATAGTAGAACTCCTCTTCGTGGTCGGACATGTAGTCGTCCTCCTCGTTCTCCTGGCCCTTCGATTTCTTCGGCCTGCGAATACGAGACTTTCTCAAAAACCAAATAAATTTAACTTCAATACATTTATTTTGTGTCACTCATTACCTATGTGTGTGTGTGACACATGTATCGTCGTATATTATTATTGTATTATATATAATTAACGACATTATATATCATTAACCACTGGACAGCGGATCTTCATTGTTCTTCGTCTAATAAATAATTCAAATAAAAATTAAATATTATTGATTCCTCGTATCTTACAAATAGAGGTCCGTAATAAACAACTCGTACAATAATTGTAATAAAACTAACTGTAAGTAGAAAACAGAAAAAAAATGTAAAATGTTATTTTCAATCTATGAAACATATTAGAAAAGAAAATTTCTATTTCATTCTAGCTCGTTGCAATTTGGATAAAAACTTTTTATTTGTCATACAGATCCGTTGTCTACTGACAATAATAGTTCTACTTTTACAGAGACGATTTCTTAAATGAATTTTGGTAATGTGTTTGTTGATTATCGATCGCGTAGTGTAGATTATAACAAGGAGTCTAGATGATATTGAATTTTGGTAGTTCAACGACTCGTTCCTGTGTAAAATGATTTTATTAAAAATCATTAGATTCGATGATACAAGTACTTTTATTAAAAAGGTGGGTTCTTTCTTTTATTCGAGTTGCCCAATGTCCCAAAAGCGTTTTGTTTACGCGCGCCGCGAAACCTGGTGTTGATCTCCACTCTCGAATTTATCTTATCGAGGCTGGTTCAAGGTCAATCGTTCGACGGCCTTGTAACCGGTCACGATACTACGCTATAACCGCGCGCATCGCATCGCTGCGGCCCGCGATTTTCGCGAAGACTTGTTGCGTCTTTGCGACGCGACGAAGACTACTTACCCCAAGTGTGATTGGCGCACATGCTCCTCGATAAGCGCGACAGTCGCTTTGATCTCCAAACAGCCGGGCCAAGTGCATTTAAACACCACTGCTGCGTTCGCCTGAAAAACAAAACCGCACGGAATCTTTAGTCTAAAAAGTTTCAAAACATTTTACAATATAATACTAAATTATGTCTTTTTCTTTAATGTTTGGATTTAGTGTTCAAATTACACAGTGTAGTGTTAATTGAATTTCTTCTGTTAAATTGTTCGAACACCTTCAGTAGAAATGACTGGAATCGTGTTTGAAGTATGATTTTTTTTGTTCAAGTAAAAATTATAAAAGATATACAAGCCTAAAAAGAATTTAAGAATAGCGTTGCATCGTTTTCGATCCTATCAAATGATTCAGAAAATTATTTCCTGTGTCTCAGGATTAATACAGACAATTTTCAAAACGAATTGAGAAATAATCTGTAAATAAATTCATGGAGAAATCTTCATAATGATTAAATTGAAGAAAAATGTCTCTGAACGTTTCGCACGAAAAATGTTTATCCGACAATCCATGATCTACCAACAATTTTCTATGTCCACTACTCCGAAAGAATGTTAAATAATATAAAAGAGATTTTCATGTATAGCATCCTCGTATTTCACAGTTTCTAGACGCTGCAACTTTCTAGTTTTCTGATAGCACGATGGGCGATGCAAAAGAGCGGACACGGAGTGGTTCGGTTTTAAAGGGACGAGAGAGGATTTCGGCAAATATTTCAGGCATCTTCCAACGGCGTCTTACGGTTCGCCGGTCGATGCGATGTAGCGTGAATCGTGTGCACGTAGCTCACACTATCTCTCTCTCTCTCCTTCTCTCTCTCTTGCTTTCCGTCTTCCTCTCTCTTACTCTCGTCCTGTCGTACTGTTCTGTCGCGTGACAGCCGCGTGAGGGAAAATCGATGCAAGGCGTCCGGCGTGTGTTCGCTGCGCGCGCGGTTCTTTGTTTATACCGGCTCTGCTCGAGCACTTTGCACCGAGAGCCGGTACCACGATCACGTGCTATTGATCCTGGAACGATGCAACACGGCCCTCGTGGTCCTGATTATCCATTCGCCGGCCCCGTGTTGTTCTCTTTATTCGGTACAATTCTGCTTTTCGAGGACATTTTGCACGAATTTTTTGCTGTTTTTTTATTTTTTAACAAAATATCGAACCTTTTCTGTTGCGATTTTCTACTTGTATTCGTTGGTATTTCCACTACATGTACTATTTTTTTTTTCAAGTGAAAACATATTCGACATTGTGTTATATATGTTCTTGTTTCGAGGCCGTTTCGGATTTTTAGGATTATTTTCCAAAAAACCTATTGAACCGTTGGGATTTCGTATACGTTCGTTAGTGTTTGAAGTATGATTTTTTTTCAAATAAAAATTATAAAAGATTTGTTGTTTTTGACCCTATCGAATGATTGAGAAATTCAGGTTTAATAATAATAAACTCAGGATTAATGCAGACAATTTTCAAAACGAATCGGGAATCAAAACCAGCCACAATTTCGAGGAAAGAAAGATCGTAAAGACGAGGCACGATCGGAAAGGATCGTCGAGGACAGTTTCGTGAGGTCGATAACACCGGCGGTCGATTAACCGTGTGCGCAGCAGCAACCTACGAATGTCGCTGCTGATTCACGGTTTTCTGCAAAACGATTAGATAGTGTCTCGCGAAAAAGTGAACGTGTTCCACCGGCAGAAAAATCGAGTCGTTGCCTATACCTATATCCTCTATGTTAATTCGAACGAAAATGGGACACCTGTTATTAAGTATGCGTCTATGCCTATGGATTATTTCCCTCCTGCACTTTCAACGATTTCGCAACGATTTGCCACCGGGTTTATTTCTCGCGAGGCAAGCCACGCTCATGAACGGGAGCGTTTGTGCACCACCGCGTGGCATTTGCATAACGTGTACCCGAACTGGTTCGGGAAACGGTATAATAACACGTTCCGCGGTGACAAATTAGCGATACGCGATTCTATCGAGCAACAAAGCTCTCTATCTACAGTTGCTCTCATAATTAATGGCGCACACGTTCGATCGGAACAACTGTTTCATATATCTATCGAACTACTTCAGCTTTTCTTTGAAAACTTTAAAAAAATTGTGTTTACGGAAAATTAAAAAAATTTTTTTTGCGTAGCTTGGTACAAGTTGTCCGAAAACGGTTTCAGATTCGTTGTCGGTGAAATCTGGAATCGGTAAAATGTTGTCGTTAAAAACTTGTCGGATTTGTGTCCATGATTTCCATGGGTTATTTTAACTATTATTTTAACCCTGCCACCCTCCTTGACTCTCTGAATATATTTTGAAACAAATATGTTTCAAGAAACACACGTCAGAAGCCTATTAAGTATGTTAAACAAGAGAATAACTTTCGCTATTAGTTTGTTGCAACACAGATAAACAATTTTGATCTTGCACGGAAAATTTAACAAATCTGTTTTGCATAGCTTGGTACATGTTGTAGGTATACCTGCTGGAAATGCCAACGAAATTGGTCAATCAGTTTAGGGGTTATAAAATGATAAGAATCGCCGATTGATAAAATAAAAAAGTAAAAATAAAACTGTAATTCTCACTATTTGGAATCGTTGATAAATGAATTGAAAGTGTGCGCCACCAATTATGAGATCGACTGTATTATCTCCGGCTAGGAGAACGCGACCTCCTAGTTCTCGTTCTATGAAAGTTGCCCCTCAAGGACTCGGTCTCTCTTGTACGCCGACAGGTAACACGTGTTAAGAAGCCGGGAAACAACGAAATTATCGTAGCTGTAAATTGTGTTCTCGGCTGCACAATGCCCGCTGAGAGACGCGATCGACACGAGGTGACTTGGCGCTGTAGACCGCAGTGAAATACAGCTGAAGATTTTATCGATTTCGAATGTCATTAGCCGGCTGCTAACTACCGATGGGAGATTAATTGTTGGGGACTGACTGAAACGCTGCACACAATACGCTGGAAATGCTCGGAGAAATTTCATGAGACACGCTTCGCACCCCGAAGGGGTGAAAACCTTTTTGCAACCCTTGGGAGGATCCTTCGGGAGGAGGAAATATTATTATTTTATTTTCCAACTAGATTTTTTGGAAACACTGTTGTTGAAGGCTAGAATTTGTTAAAAAAAATTTCATAGCTAAGATATATATAATGAAATTGAACTATTCAATTTACATTGTTTAATTTTTACAGATTCAATTATATATTTCTTGATAATGGTCTTAAACTAGACCAAAACGTTGAGAAAAATTATAATAATTTGCAAAACTGCTTAGTAACATCGAAAATATCATTTTAGTTATTCACAAGTTGTCGATCGAGATAAAAGAAACAGTTAAGATATATGTATAGTCTTTAAAATTCTTCGTGAGAAGAACATCGATTGAATCATTTCGAACCGTCGATTCAAGTGAACAAAAAATATTCATACATAAATACAATCAAATGAAGATAACATTTTGGTTACACCATCTCCATCCCTTAAGAGCTGTTTCTTCAAGCACCATTTTCAACCCTTGATCCCCGAGCAGACCTTACCACTGATGTTCCTCCTCAAAATCATCGACTTCAAGAAACACGGTACCATAGAAACAAAATTTGTCCAGCATTTCCTTCTGTGTTGGTCCCTGCTCAACCCGTCCATCCATTAAACCTCAGCGAACGGATGCTGAAGCGTCGCTTATCAGAACGACGGGTGTCAAAGGGAAGGAAAAACTGTAGCAAGGTAACGGAGCAATTTTTGCCGGCTGGCAACAGGAAGAGGGAAAAAGAAACCGTCAAAAAGTGGCTTCTTCAAGGACCTTTCTACCCGTGACATCACCTCTGAAACGGTACACGCGGGCACCAGCAGCAGCAGCAGCAACAGCAGCGACGTAAGTACGGCGTAGCATAGGCATTGCCGAGGTCACAGACCTTCTATGCCGGTTGGCAGGCAATGCTCTCCCTTTGCCTTGGCTCTCAGCTGAAGCTCGGCTCACAGGCTGCGCCACCGCGCCGTTTGTTTCGTTGTGTACGACGAAGGAGAGAAGAGAAGTCAACGCGTGGCCGATCCTTTCCCCTCTTCTGCCTAGCGTCCGCTCGCTCGCTCTCGCCGACTTTCAGTTGCGTTCGTTAATAATCACAGCCTCGTGGATTACGGTGAACGTATCTCGAGTGCGATCGCGCGCGAACACCGCGGTAACCAGATCTGAAGTGTCCCCTGATGAATGGGACAGCTTAATTTCGTTTAGCGGGTCCCAGGCAAAAGTCGAGCCCCCTCCCCTCGCCCCTCGCGGGATGATAGATGGAGCAGAAAACAAACGGGCTTTGTGCTCGCGAAGAATCGGCCGTGGTACGAAAGTCAACCAGCGTGTCTTTCCGGGCACTGTTTCTATTTTAGGTGTCCTCGGCTTGGTTCGCGACAAAAGTAAGGCCTCCAGAACAAGCAGGACATGTAGCCGCTAGGTAAACATTGAACACGTCCAATGTGATCCTTGTTTACTTTCGCTGTACTTATGGTAGAGATCATTGCGAACATTGTGTTTACATTGAACACGTCCAATGTGTTCCTCGTTTACTTTCGGTATACTTATTGTAGAGATCATTGCGAACATTGTGTTTACTTTGTCTAGTAATCCTAGAATTTCTAGCAATTCAACGTACAACCTAGCTTGCCAGCAGCAAGTTTCAACGAGCCATTATTTATGCGAGGTCTAACAGGAGGCCCACCGGTGTTCGAAAAAAAACAGAGCAAGTTGAAAAATCTTGCGGAGAAAGTAGAAACGAGAGGAATTGAATGGACCAAGCCGCGGGCAGCTGGGAAGGGTTAATCCCAGTGTTTTTGTGTGTACCGTTCGAAAGTTCTAGAGCGATTTGTTTAGCCATCAAAGAGGTCTGCAGGCCCGGTAGATTGCGAGGGTCGAACGTGTGTTGGTGGACGCGTTTCGTGAAAAAAGGAGAGAGGACGAGTGGAAGGTAAAGAGAAAGAGAGATAGAACGGGTAAACGAGGCAGCCGTTAGGGTAGATGGCCGGCGTGTTGCGATCGAGAGACGACGACGCGCGTGCATCCCCATCTAGCTATCTATACTACCGGCAACATCGTATCGCTCGCGATGCACCCACGGACTGACTCTAGCAACTCCGGCAACCCTGCCCGCAGCTCGCTTACTCATCCCTGCCGACTCGGAACACCGCACGAACACACACACACACACACACACACACAGAGAGAGAGAGAGAGAAGAGAGAAATCTTCTTCTTCGTCCCCGAGATTTACATCTCTCTTTCTTCTGGCCGGTCGGCTGTTCCTTTTTTAGAATTCTTGCCAATGGGACGGACCGTGACCAATTACATCGGCCGTCGTTGTATCAGCCGCGTCGCCGTGCCCGATGCAACCTGTTAACGACGATCCACGCTGATGCATTGTGGGTGGAACGAATGCGCCGATTTCCGAGAAGACTCGACCTCTACGATCATCGCGGTTGCAGAATCGAAACAATTTATATGTTACTCCGAGTTTCAGCACATCTAGAAAACCATCGATCATCGCGATCTAGAAAAGGATAGAATTCAGGCATCATAATTTATTGAAATCATCTGTTCCACCCGACTGTTCCATCATTTATTCAATTGAGTACCCTAATCTTTGGGGTTAGGAGTGAAGACATATTCTGCATTCATTGTTTAAGGGTTCAATGTTTACTCGGTATCTTCGTGTTCAGATCAAGGTCATTAGGGTACACATTATTCAATGTTTACCTTTAGTATCTTAGTACCTGCTTAGTAACTGTAAACATTGAACACTTCAGTAAGGACGTAGAAGTAGTAGACATTGTAGGTAAACATTGGGCATACGGTTCATGTTCACCTAAGCACCCGCACGTTGAGCCAGAGGGCCCAAGGGTTCTAAAAATAAAGGAAACCCTAATGAAACGCTGGTCCTATGGAAGTCACCGACACAAAGTTCCCCGACTCCAGATTTGATCGACAACGATTTTAGATTCGTTGTTGGTCGAATTCATTGTCGATCAAATTCGTTGTCTGTCAAAATCCTTATCGGTAAAATGTTTTGATTGACAACGAATTTGATCGACAACAATTTTAGATTCGTTGTCGATCAAATTCGTTGTCTATCAAAATCCTTGTCGGTAAAAGGCGTTGTCGGCCAAAGTGGTTGTCGGTCAAATCTCGAGTCGGTGAAATGTTTTGATCGACAACGAATCTAAAATCGTTGTCGGTCAAATACGTTGTCGATCAAAGTCGTTTTCTATGAAATCTGGAGTCGATGAAATGTCGGTGAAAAGCGTGTCGGTAAAATTTGTGTCGATGATTTCCATGGCAGCCATGAAACGCAGTGCCTGAAGCCCTGATAGTACCCGAAGTGAACGACGTCGCCGGTATCCCAGAGGTCCGTGCGAAGTCTACAAGAGAGGTGATGCGTGACAATAAGGAACCAGTTTAGCCGAACGTCGCCTGGAGCCCGATAGAGCAAGACACCTCAACCTGCCTCCGTATCGGCTCGGCCGTCGAGTCACGACACGCGTGTCCGTATCCGTGTCGAGCAGAGCCTTGAATCATTTATAATTAGACCGTGCATGCGATGATCCGCGCGCGCGGACTGACCCCAAGTATGCTCGACGAATGAAAATTCCAGGCAAGGTCTCCTCGGTGGTTGGCCCTGCCTGGTCGTCTCGCTAGACCCGTCGTCATCGCTTCTACGTGTCAAGTCGGAAATGCATTCTAAATACCACGGCACCAACGAATCGAGCATTCACCGTCTCCTGTTCCTAGGTGAACGCGCGAGCAACCGGTGCGACGTACACGAAGCACGGCCACGAAAATCGATCCCAAACTACTTGCACACCGCAACAACTTGCTTTCCACGCGCGGCTCTCGCTTTCTCCCCGACCCGGCGACGCTCGTTTCCGAGGAAACAACCGTGCGCGACTCTCTTTTGATCTTTCGCGCACGCGTGATCAACGCCGCGCTCCTTACGGTCGCGCAGTTTTCGATCGTTTACGAAGGGCCTCGAAAAATTTTCGACTCGATACCTCTTTTTAACACTAGCCCTACAGGACCCGTAATCTAGTGTGATCCATCTATAAATGAAGTTCTTCTCGATCGAAAATGTAATATAAAATAAATTTGTGAAACATTTACAAACAACCGGAATTAAAAAAAAAATAATGATCGAACCGTGCGCTGAAATCACAAATTTATTTTATAATACATTTTGGATCGAGAAGAACTTCATTCATCATGGATGGCGAAACATTTATAAACAACCGGAATTAAGAATTCTTACTATGTGGAATCGTTGATAAATCGATTATTCAATCTCGATGACATTTCCAGGAAACAGTTGCGAAGAACAACTTTCACTACTTCTTTTCGTAATTCAGACTGAACGCAAGTTTTCCAAAAGTTTCATCGCATCTGGTAAACTAGTCCATCCGAAGTTTATTCGGATTGAAAGTGTGCGCCATCAATTATGAGATTGACTGTATTGTCTCCGGCTAAGAGAACGCGACCTCCTAGTTCGCGATCCATGAAAGTTGCCCCTCAAGGACTCGGTCTCTCTTGTAAACAAGGGGAATAACTTTCGCTCGAGTTTGTTGCAACGCAAGTAAACAATTTTGATCTTGCAGGAAGATCCTCAGTTCTAGCGTTGTATTCCGGATACTTAATACGTGTATATTAATTAAGTACAATGTCTGCAGTAGATATAAATTTTGGTTCTGTAAAGTGGGGGTTGTTTTAGATCTAATGGTCTGGAAGGGATGAATTATAGGGATAAAGTTCAAGGATGAGTAATAGAAGATATAATGTCGAACTGCGAATGTTGTGAATGTTGAACTGATAGAATTGCACCATAAAATTGTTAACAGCGTTCAACAATGAAATATACCATGAACTAATTAAAAACTTAAGAATTAATTACAAACTAATTTCGAATAAATAACTTAAATGATTATTTGAAAATGTAAAATTTGGATATAGAACAAGAAAATAAGTTGTAAGTTGAAATTTTTCTCGACGCAAATGTAATATATATTAAATTTAGTATTTTCGGTGCACGTTTCGATCATTAATAGACACTGCCAAATAGACAGACGCCGAAAACACAAAATTTCATATACACTAGTTGTAAAAATGTTTAAAAATCGAGTGGATAGTTGAATTCGCCTCCGCATGGCAATATACCGGTAGCTTCCCTCCGTAAGGTCTCGCCCGTCGATATCAGCATACGTGAGACCTGACGTCACGCTAATTCGATGTCAATTCCCATTTTGGGATGACGTCGTCATGTCGGTACAAGAGCCGATAGCTTTCACGAAGAGCGGCGCGGCATCGTCGTCGTCGGATGTACCCGGCAAAGAAGGGACGTAGAAAGAGAGAGCGAGAGAGAGAACGAGAGAGGGGACCGTATGGAGGCGATCGCGCGATGAACGAAGAAAGAAAGAGAGAGAAAGAGAAGTCGCTGGTAAGAAGTGGGGAGCACGAGGGTAACGCCCGGGAAACCAAAACAAACCAGGCTTCTGTGTGTTGGCGCGTCGATCCGTGGCGTGTGGTGAGGGTCGGCCGTTGACCCTTCGAAGGAACACACGAATGCTTTACGCGCGAACACCGAGTACATACGGGGTGATCTGTGAAGAACCCATGGGTTTGTTATGGTGTTGTACGCCGCGAGGCGAAACCACGCGCGGATGTTGCACCGGAGCACACACACGCAGACACACACGTTGGTCGGTCTAGAGATTAGAAAGTTTTCGGGAGCAACGGCACCGGGACACGATAAACCGCGCTTCGCTAATGGCTGCCCACTTAAATGGCCGGGGTGATGACGCGTGGAAAAAATCCATAATGATTCACGGAATCCTGAACGCATCGGCCAGCTTCCTCCGAAAATATTCAACCGGACGATAGTATCCTCGTTTCTACATATGTATTTTTAGGACCCTGCTTTGTTACACTGAGGAATTCGTTTTCGAAGCTACAGGCTGTTTTTTGTCGGAGACCTCGCAGCATTTCAGGATGTCCTCACACGATCTGATTCGTTCTTGAACCTACAGGCTGTTTAAGGGAGGAGGTCCTGCGGTTCCACAATAATTGTAGACGGATGTTCACCGTGAAGAATGTACATATTTTCAGGACTTCCTGTTGTCGCACTTACAATGGACACCAAAATCTAGGTGTACAAGATGTGGTGGATGATTTGTTTTGGGGAGGACGTCCTACGGTTCAACAATCATTGTAGACGGATGTTCATCATGAAGAGAATGTACATATTTTCAGGACTTCCTGTTGCCGCACTTAAAATGGACACCAAAATCTAGCTGTACAAGATGTGGTGGATGATATTTGTTTTTGGGACTAGGTCCTAGGGTTCAACGATGGTTGTGGATGGATGTTGACCATAACGAATGTGTACATATTTTCAGGACTTCCTGTTGTCGCACTTACAATGAACACGAAAATCTAGGTGGATGATGTCCATGATGACACGTTCAACCTTTCTTTGTCTGGATAAAGGAGTTACTTATGTTATGAGCACGCGAGCCACAGATCCGCCATTGTTCGGCGTCGTTAACGCGCAGAAATCGAGCCGGCGAAAAATGCACGGCGAAACACGCTGGAACGCGCGATTCGGCGCAATTTCCGAGCAAGAACGGGGGTCGACGACACGCGGAACAGAGAAAGAGGATCGTTTCGAGCGGGCTGAAGGAGGGAGAGGCGAGCGCGTCGAACATCCGTGAGTCACGATGAGACTACGCCAGGATGTTCGACCGTTTCCAATACGCCGGTTCTCCCTGAAGAAAATCTACGAAACGTTGGATTCGCCGAGAAAATTCTTGGGAATCTACGTCGGGTTCCTTGGAAAGTTCTCCGGACGAGTGTATACAATAACGAGTCTCGATTTGCCGGCGCTGATCGCCGCCATTATGAAGGTCAGCGCCACCATCGAGTACGTTTTGAAACGGTGCGGCGGTTGCTCCGGCCGTGGGACCGAAAGAGTGCCAACGATTCGTTGGAGAAAGATGCAGCCCCCGAACGACTTGAGTGCACGAGTGCAGGAGGGAAGAAGTCGCGCATGCGCACCACTGTTGTTTACGTCTCCGAGCGGCGTGCATCTTCCCCGACGTCTCCATGAAATGATAGAGGACGCTAGCTACGATGAATCAGGCTGATCGTTGTTTTTATTCGGTACGCCGGCGGCTACGTTCCAAATTTGCTATTTTATTGCTTGTAAGTCTGTATTCATGAATTACGGACTTTAGGATTCTCACAACCCTTGAAACTGGAAGACTCCTAGCGTCCACTTTGGAACGATGGCGTTTGAGAATATAGAGTTGATTCGATGGAGTACACTCCGATGGTTCCGCCAGGAGATTGTGGTCTTTTCCAGACAAGTGAGGCCTCGTAAAGACCGCGCTATTAGCGAACACGAAAGGCGAAAGATAGAACGATAAAGACACGAGATATATGACGTTATATTGGCTTACGGTCATTCGCTCCCCGGCCTTATCACGTTATCGTTGACTTTGACTTTGAATCGAAGTACATTCCACCGGCAGTAAAAACCGACCGGTTACCTTGCCCGTTCTTCCGCGATAAAAGAGCACGCGGTGTATACAGGGTGTTGCATTCGTAGCGAACAACACTTCGGTAAGTCATGCGAGCTGCAACGAAACTTTCCTTCGCCTACTTATTCGTTTGTTGACGCGGTCTCGCTTTCCTTGGGATCTTGCTGCACTCGAACAACGGCTAAACAAGTTCCAAGATGGCGGCCCGGCAGATTCGCAGATCTTTATCGACACGAAAACAGTTTCTGTGGATAATAGCCATTGATACGTATGTAACGTTGATTCGGTGACGCCTGTTATCATTTATTTCAGGAAATTGTATATATATCAACGTGAAAATACGTTCTATCTAAATTAAATGTGATACCGATTCATTATGATAATTGTTTGCTTTTGGGATCGTCTAAATTGCCTATATTTAGACAGAATAATTTTTGTAAAATAATATCGAGTATAATATGATGGTGATTATCAAATGATCGAACGAAGCCGTATCAAAATTACAATTAGCACGATTGTGTACGATAGGGTGAATAAATAGACAAGTTTAATATTTGTCAACCGAATTGATTGAGTTTCCATGATGAACGGGACTTTAATAGGTGCAAAAACCACGGCGAAATTTTTAATCGGCCGACAGCCTCGGTGTTTACACAACGCTTTGTTTGTATTATTATATTCCTACGTTTAATCCCGTCGAGATTGATGGCTCATTAATAATGCAACAGCGTGTTTATATTCGAGCTTAGAATTCGTGAAGGAAACGCCGGGCTGATTAATCATGGCCGATACTACTTCAACAACGGTACACCGGTACATTCGACGAAGCGTTCTCTTTTTTCCTTTTTTTTTCTCTCTCTCTCTATCTCTCTCTCTTTGTTTCTCATATACCAGCGCGCGTTGTATGTGTGCACGGGATGCGTCACGCATTAACATAATAACTTGTGATTCTACTTTCAAACGGACGGCTAATTATGCCGCTAATTATCCTAATTTAATGCGTGGTTGCACTTTCATGCCGTCACGATTATTGGATTAATTCAGCCCGGCCGGTGAGACTGCAACACTTTTCCGCTGCAACGAGACTATGGTTCTAATTGAAACTGCAATACGTGCAATTCGATCGAGGCTCTCTTTTCCATTTGGATCATATCTCTCTCTGATTGTTGCTGGAGTTAGCCTAAATTACACCGAGGGAACAACCGCGCTGATAAGATACCCTTTGTTTCCGGCTAAAGGAAAGTAAAAATATTTCGCACGATCAATAATGTATCCTCATTACCATCGCAGCAAACGATTTTTTTTAGACTTTTTTTCACTGGCCAAACACGTACTAACGAGAAGCAAGTAAAACGGGTTGTCATTGAAATTAAGCCGCCCCGAGAGTTTCCGGACTGCCAAAAGCTGATGGCAGTTTTCAGGAAGTATAAATAAATTCGTTTGAAGGTATGTGCTAATCTTGAGAATTTAATTATACCTCGTTGAATATGTACATCATTGTTAATAATTTCTTTAAAAATATGGAAATGGTATGGAACAAGGTTTTCCGAATAATCAATTCGTTGAAAAATGAATTGAAAAATTGTTAAACACGCGGCGAATCATATTCCATCATTTTAATTGTACAATATCCGTAATTTTATTCGTGGATAATATACAGAAAAAAGATAAAATGGAGTATACGGTCGGATGAATATATTCGGAAAGTTTTCCCGGTTCATTCGCGGTTTGTTGTGAGCACACAAAGGCCTTGCGCGGATTGTGGTGTATTATTAGTTTGGTGCGAACCTCGGTGACTTTTCGCGACTCTATAAATAAATCTTCTTTTGTGGTTGGAAGTTTGTCCCTGTAGTGCGAGCGAGCAATAATTCGAGAATTCATTGAGCTAATATTTGCCTGCGCAGAGGAAAGTGTTGTGCTGTGAATATAATCAAGATTGTAAATTAAATTTTCCAGCTGATACACCTCGGCAAACTTTGTTTTTAAAGCATGTTCAACGGGGAGCCAATTACGTTTCATAATTACAGCGTTGCGCCTAAAAGTTCTAATTACTAGACTGTATTTCTTCGAACAACCTGTTGATTTATGAATGAAAATCGTGTCGTTCTATTACTAGCGATTGAAATTGAATGAACCATGAATTCGTGTAGAATAAGGAAGGCCGTTTACTTGTCGAAATGGTTGTTCGATATGAATGCAGGATATTACGAGTCCAGTTAAAGTACGAAGAGAGACTACAGATGGCCTCTACTATAGTAATTTCAACTCCAACGGTCGCATTAGCGCCGAGATCAGGCCTTTTCCCAGCGTGACAGTGGCCACATTCCACAGCGTTACGCACGTCCATGGCGAAGTTTCGTCAAGCGACATACGAGGAGGATCGGACTGCCGAAACCGGTAGTACCGTTACTAGGAAATACAGTTTTCGGTGACGAGGGGGCTCGAACGTAATTCATTCTAAATTGCCTGAAGCTGGTAGATGTACTAACGACGCTCGACGTATTCAAATTTGCAGCTCGACAAATTATCAGAAACCTATTCCCACTTTGGACTGCCAAAAATCAACTTAAAACTACTTTTTCACACTTCAACCTCACGAAGGATCCGTGTAAAACATTTAATCGAAAAACTAAATTTCTGGATCCATGTAAAACATTGAATTTCTGGATCCACGTAAAACATTGAATGGAAAAAATGAATTTCTGCATCCATGTAAAACATTGAATCGAAAAAATGAATTTACTTGATCCATGTAAAACATTGAATAAAAAAAAAATGAATTTCTAAATCCATGTAAAACATTGAATAAAAAAAATTAATTTCTGGATCCATGTAAAACATTGAATCGAAAAAATGAATTTCTGGATCCACGTAAAACATTGAATCGAAAAACTAAATTTCTAGATCCATGTAAAACATTGAATCGAAAAAAATAGTATTATTTAATTGTCATTTCTCTGAAACGGATAGACTTTTTTAAAAAAAATTTTTAAATAATGCATTGTCGCCCAGTTCTGAGCCATATCCAATTTCAAGTCTCTAGCTCATCAGGAAGTTAGTTTAAAATGAATTGCAAAATTTGTCACCGAACAGACAGACAAACAAACAAACAAGAATGCGAGCTAATAAAAACGTGGTGAAATAGTGTTAATGGTGACCGAGAAATCGAATCAAAATTGCCTGTGAAGCGGAATTGCGAGGTACGTCACGCTTTTAAGGCGTCCGTCGTGCTGACAAGCGACGAGTGGTGTTACCGTTCACTGACTCTAAAACGCGTGTGCAACGCTGCCTGGAAGCCTAGCCGAGCGAGCAGATCGAGCGATTGTTCGCTCCGATACGTGCATATGTATATCGAATAAGGACGCGTTTCAAGGCCGGCCCACGGTTCCTGCACGGTTCTGCAGACCGGGAAACATTTCCTCGTGCTGTTATCGCCGGCTGGTTCGCTTGTTATTGCCAAACTAGACGGGAACGCGACCGCTATCGGACGAGAAAGGTTCAACATCCAATCTCGGAGGTGGCCGGACGCTCGCATTGCCAATTTGATCGATACCACTTCCGTCAGGTTGTGCTACCAATGTTCTACACTCGTTCTATCACCCTGCACTTCCCGTTCAGAGATACAGCTTTACTACTCTGTCCACACTCGCGATAATTCTCAGGACTAGCTTCTTATATATACAGTAAATACTTACATACTGTATAACAGGCGTGTTCTAGGCAGACAGCGTTTGTAATGATGACTTGTTTTTTTATATTTATGTCTGCGTCTATCGCGCCAGAGGTGGGCATTATTTGGTGGAACAAATATTTCAAATACTATTTAATATTTTAGACTGTATTTTTTGCTTAAGGAAAATAGTATTTTAAATGAGATATAGAATTTTGAAGATAAAATATTTCTATTTGAACAATCAGAACCACAAAATAAATATAATACTTTCAGAAATCGCATTACTTATGGGTAATTTGATATTTCTTATCTTAGCAATAATTATATTATTATAATATAAGAAACTACCATTCGCCACATTTTTGTTTTATTCAATATTAACTATTTCTATTCATAAATCTATTGAATGCGAACCAGTATTTTCAGCATTAATATTTAAAATTGAAATTGAAAATACAAAGTCCAAATATGTTGAATATTCTTACGATAAAATACTATTTTCAAAAATTACTGCCTCAAACAAAATATTTTATTTTCAAAATTTTACACATACTTTAAAATAAAAAGGATTATTTATTATTTACTATTTGAAATATTATTTTCCGCAGCTCTGTACCGCGCCGAGCGAGATTTCAATAGAGAGCCGAACATAGAGAAGGACAGAATGAAATACGGATCTCGTGGCCGAAAATTGTCGCCGTCATCGACACAGCGTTGACAGACAGTGGAGTGAGTAGGCACTAGACAACGTCTAAGATGACGACCCCGGACAGTATTTAAGGTTTTAGTTATATGTATAAGAACGGTTCTTTCAAAAATACATATCATTCCTTGAAAAGATCAATTTCTGGCTTCCTTAAGGAATTATTAACGAAACCCACGGACCAATCAGAACGACGCTGACGTTGGTCGAGCTGAAAAGCGTTTTCCGTGAATAACTTCGTCAACAAATCTACGGAGAAGATTTTCGCAATAAAAATAGTAACTTCGATTAATCTCAATTTCTGAAAACAACATTTTTATAATGTATACAACTGTCATGAACAACAAGGACACTGTACCATAATAATTCGTAAGTATAGCGAATCGTCTAATTATTTAGTTGGAAAGTTCGTTCTGTTCCGCGGCACAAGATAATGGTCTTCGAAACTGTTTTGCCAAGCTGGTATCATTAAAATATCTTCGGAACAATCATTACAATGCACATACTAATTTGCAGAAAAGAGAATCCATTTTTATTTCAACATCTTTTCGCTCGACGCAACAAACAAGCGATGTTCTCAGAAACGAACTTAACGGCCTGACGTGATTCTTACAAAGAAAATACACAAGCGAATTTTGTGAGAGACAGTTTTTCGACTGTCGCCGACACAGCAATCATATTTCAGAAAATACATTCGACGGTTCTTTCGATACGATTGACTTAGAAAGTAGTCCTGCCCTAGGGTAACGCGTTATCCTCGAGTCAGGATCCTTTCTCTTCTCTTTGTCCAGCCGTTCGTTGTCACGGATTGGTCGGGCTGGAACCGCAGCGAACGCCCCCTCCAAAATTTGCGAAAGTGACCTTGATTCGATCAGCCGCGGTGCCGAGCGATCAATCGGCCGATCGACGTGTCCCAAATTCGATCGGCCGACAAAAACAGACCTCTCTCGTGCGCAAAAAGTGCCGCACTCGAGAAATTACGAATTTGAAATTGTAATAAAATAACGGTATTCGTTAATCCTCCTTAAGTGTTCCACCTTTTAATTATCAAATGCATGAAATTGTGATTGTCATCGAAACTGTATAAATAAATAAATTGATTTTTACGGCGCACAGATTTGATCCTATGTTACTAACCAAGCAGTTTTGCAAATTAATAGAAGTTTCTTCAACGTTTCATTCTATTTTGTAATTATTATATTCTGTTTTATATGTGGCGTATTTCGTTTTTTTTTATAAATCTCATATGAGATTTTCTAATTAAAAAAACCGTTTCGGTCTAGTTGAAGACCATCTTCAAGAAATATATAATTGCTTCTGTAAAAATTAATCAATGTAAATTATATAGTTCAAGATTAATTCCGTGTTAAAAAGCAGAAAGAAAAACGAAAAACCAACTAAGTGAAAAATTATTATAAGAGTTTGTGTGCCGTAAACATTAATTTATTTATTTAAAATTGTCGATATCGAAGGAAACAGTTAAATTGCATAAAGTCTTGAACTTAGAGTAGCACGATTATTTGTTGCTTCCGGAAAGCTAGTGCACACAATCGTCCTCGGAGTTTGTTACACTGCTATCACGATTTTACAACGCCCTGTCGTTACCGTGCACTTACCAAATTTCGCGGAACGCGCCGCGATCGTTCGCAAACAAGAGCGAAGGGAAGGTTTGCGCGAAGCAAACGGACAGATTAATGTAAAACTGATTCGAATCTACCGTACGCGTCAATATTGGTAGGCGATAAGGACCCGTCGTCGGCTCTTATCGCCTCTCTGTTCCGATAAACCGCGAATTTAAATGCAACACGCGTTTCTTTTTCGAGAAGCCAAATTCGCACGCAGACGCGACTGCTGCCAAGGTTCCCGACGCAATAAACAGACACGGTTCAATATGGCCGAATTTTATTTTCGCAAGTGCCACCGCTCTTCCCGTTTATCTCGGAACCGCGAATCGAACGTGTTTGCCAAGCGAGTTCCGAGAACACCGTCTACCGTCGCGACTACCAACACTGCACCAGAATAATCCGCCGCAAATAATCATAGTGAAATGCCCAACTATGGCTGCCGCGCACCGAACCGCCGGTAATTTTCCCTTGGAATTCGCCACGGTTGTTTTCTTCGTCCCCCAACTGTCCGCCGAGCGAAAGGATACAAGTGCGCTTTTTTACCGGTGCCTTCTCGGCGACTTAAACAGTCCGCCAACTGTTTCGATCTTTTATCCGAATCTTCAAGTTCAAACATGTCGTGTTATTTTATATGGCAAACACGTTGTGGGAATTTGAAGATACTGTTAGACTGTGTTCAACCAATTAGAACGTATTTAAGAAGAAAATCAATTTCTGTTTCAATACAGTTTGGTTAGTAACAATTTTAATCATGTTACTGTGAAATAACAACAAAAATTGATTGGGGATGATTTCTAAAAAATTTGTTAGGGTTCATAGAAGATAAACATCGAACCGTATGATAGTTCAAAGAAAGATATATCAATTGATCGACGTCAGAATTGTCACAGAATTAAATAACTGTGAAATAACAAGAAAAATTGATTGGGGCTGATTTCTAAAAAAATTGTTAGGATTCATAGAAGATATACATTGAAGCGTATGATAGCTCAAAAAAAGATATATTAATTGATCGAGTTCAGAATTGTCACAGTATCAAATAACTGTGAAATAACAAGAAAAATTGATTGGGGTTGATTTCTAAAAAAATTGTTATGATTCAATGAAGATACACATTCTACCATACGGTAGCTCAAAGAAAAATATATAAATTGACCGATGTCAAAATTGTCACAGTATCAAATAACTGTGAAATAACAAGAAAAATTGATTGGGGTTGATTTCTAAAAAAATTGTTAGGATTCATAGAAGATATACATTGAACCGTATGATAGCTCAAAGAAAAATATACAAATTGATCGATGTCAAAATTGTCACAGTATCAAATAACTGTGAAATAACAAGAAAAATTGATTGGGATTGATTTCTGAAAAATTTGTTATGATTCAATGAAGCTTCACATTGTACCATACGCTGGCTCAAATATATATAATATATTTAATAAATATATTCAATAATATATTTAAGAAATATATTCAATAATATATTTAATAAATATATTCAATAATATATTTATTAAATATATTCAATAATATATGTAATAAATATATTCAATAATATATTTAATATATCAAAAAAATATAAATTGATCGATATCAGAATAGTCAGACTATTACCCTGAACCATGCCCGAGTTATTTTTCAATGGAAGATGCTAGATCTCTAGACCAAAATGTTTCGAGTAGAACAACGCAGGACTGATTCGGCAGATGTAGAAGTGCACCGGCGCAGCTTTCGTTTTCATCGTGTTCGTACGTTAGTCAGCGAGTGCGAGGGCGTAGTACAGCGTCTGGTCAGACGATCAGGATATCTTGCCGCGAGTAGAACGATCGGCGACGGCGCGTAAACGCAAAAGTCCGGCCGCGACAAACGATCGATCAGTCGCTCACGCCTCCTCGATCGTTTATCTCGGCACCGTTCAGCTCTGATCCGGTTCGCTCCTCGACGATCAGAGAGCTCCGGTGTAGAACGTTTCGTACGGGCCAGTGGATCAGCTGGCCACGCACCAGCGGATTTTCATCTAGCTGAGCGTGACAACGACTGATCCCACCGACGCTGTCAACGGCCTTGCCGTGTCGCTGACACACACGAACACCGGTTCGCCTCGACTCGAAGTTGAGCAACGAGCTCTCTTTCTCGGCCTCTTGGGCGCGGCTTGCCTTAGGACCAGTTTACAGTTATTCCGTTGCTCGACTAACTGCCCGACGAAAGCCGACTTCGCTACCAATCCAACTGCCATCGCGAGTTCACCCGCGATTCTCGTTGACAAAAGCGAATTCTCGTCGCTCATCGGCCGGCTGTGGAATGCTCCTACAGTTCAGAGAAATTCGGTTGGTTTTCGACCGTGAACTCAATGGGAAATAAACACGCGATAAATTATTTTTAGTAAAATTAGATGTAATAGAATCAATTAATTTAATTAAATCGGCGAGGAATAGTAATGGTGTAAACGGTTGATCCTTTTCATTGAAAATTTTAGTAAAATTAGATGTAGTAGAATCGGTTAAAATTTGATTATATTGGCGAAGAATTTTTCATTGAAAATTTCAGTAAAATTATAGATGGAATTATCAGTTTCAATATATTTCGTATATCAATAGGAAAAGTTATGTAATTGATAAAATAATTGTGGAATGAAATTACTAATGAATAATGTCCAAACTATAATCGAATACAATTTTCTCATTCGAAGTTTCGTGATATAGCAAATTAAAAACTCGCCCGGTCACGCGAGCGAGTACAAGTAACGTCTGACGTGTCTGGTCATGGCTGACCGTTTCCACTTCTTGCAGACACTGCAGCCCGTCAAACTTTCGATGTCGATTATCGTGGGAACGAAGACACCTACAGAAAAACTGCACTCCACGTTTTCGGCTAAATTTTTCATACTGTACCGATCTCGGTTTGTCTTTCGATCCATTCGTTATTATTTCTCGTAGTAAATCCTGAAAACCAACCTACATAATATTGAATCCTCAATTCCTCGTTTCCAAGAATGAGTATAAACCTTCGTATAAATTCAGACTGATTCCTCGTTTTACCAATTGCCGATTGCGGTGGCAAGGATCAAGATGTGCTCGAAGTGACCAAGATCCAGGTGATCCGGACGGGGATCGAGGAGGAAGAGTCGCGGCGGAGCGTGTCCGTCCGGAGGAAATGCAAAGTAATCGAGCGAGAAGCCGCAATAAATATCCTGGCGAGGTTTACGGGGCGGGTAAAAGGGAAAACGCGTTTGAGCAAGCGAGCGAGCGCGCGCGCTGCTCGGGCACTTTCCCCTTTCGCGCGAGTATTCCTCTTTCATAAGCTCGTTTCACGGACGAACAAGTCCCGGGGAGAGAGAGATATGTGACTCGGAGCCGTTCCAGGGGATCGATACGAGAGAAAGTAAAGCGATTGCGATCGGGCCGAGCAAGCGCTCGCCGCAAAACCCGTGTCGAAACCCGCTTACGTAAAGGCACGGCCCCGTTCATGGTAGACGTTGTTTAGCATGCGAGGCCGGGCCTCGAGAGGCCCAACGGGAATCGGGATCGAGCGATGCGCTCTCGATCGAACGGCCGGGATCATCGACATTCCGCCAGGCCTTTCTCAAAATCGTCGAGCGTTTCTTTCGCGACACTTTCACGACGAATACACATGCGAGCCTTGTCGCCTAAGTGCATACTGTTGCAACGAGCTTTGACGTAACAGTTCTTCGCAGGATGCGCTCAATTTTGTACAACTTTTCTACGATAGATTCTTTATTTATTTTTTTACGGTAGATTCTACGGTTCAATCAAAGGATTGGACCCGTGGGCTTTCATGAATGCCGATCGTCTTTATTCCAAACGGTAACACAATGAATTTTAGGATTAATTCGGCATATTAATAATTAGGAGATATATATATTCATTACTAAAATTTGTTAAAAAAATTTTTCTATCTACTTTATTAGCGAGAAATAGTTTTTTAAAGTGGAACTTACTTGGGATTGATATGCGCGCCTTGCAAATGCACGATATGCAAGATATCGTGCATTTAAGGGTTAATTGGACATATTAATAATTAGCATATATGTATATTTATTCATTACTAAAATTCATTGAAAAATTATTCCTTTCTACTTTATTACCGAGAAATGCTTTTTTAAACTTGTGGAAGTTACTTGCGATTGATATACGCGATATGCAAAATATCGTGCATTTAAGGGTTAAAATTTGCGAATAAAATGATTTACAAAATTGATTTACAAAATAACCCTGTAGAACGCGCAATTAAAAATGTCACTTTGGAATCGACCAGAGAGGTCTTTCATGTATTTTACAGCGGAAACATAATATTTTGTTATATAATATAATATGTTGTTCATTTTTAAAGAGTTTATATGAGGGACCTCTCAGGACACGCGTTCTACGGCGTTAAATAAAATTATGGGTTAAATAATAATTTTTAACAGGGTTAAAATAGAAACGACACGAACTATGTCGTCCTGGTGTCTTTTCCAGCGTGATTATTCTTCGGATAATCTTCTGGAAACGATGTCACGGATATTGAAAAATATTCGAGCACCTGTAGCGAAGGTGATACGACGGAGGCAGGCGGCGGTGGCTATCGGGAATTCGAGGGACACACAGGTGAGAAACAGAGGCATCGGCATGGAAAAAGCTTGCGTCCCCGGACGATCGGGGCGTTAATGAAGCGGATCGATTCGTGCCAGCCAAGGCCCTTAAGAGCTTTAATTGTTCGAGCCACCTTCGGCATTGGAGGTCAAGGTAGAGCCAACGGGACGGTCGATAACACGCTTGCGCGCCTCGCTCTTGCGGAACCGACGACGACGCGACGGAGCATCGACGAAAACACCTTCGAACGAACCGAACACAAATTTTCTTGCTCGAATGAATCGTATTACTTGATCATCCACGATTTTAACACTTTGCCACGTTACTCGTGTACGACCGATAATCCATTTTCTTCTTTTTTATTGAAAATCAATTTTGACTGTATCTCTTTTTGAAAAATTGCAAAATTTTTGCATTCTTGTATTAATTATTAAATAAGTTGTTTTGTGCGACTCTTTCGTGTTCAGACGATTTCGAACAGTCTGTGAAATTTTATATTATTCATGATATAAAATGTTTCAATTTTTAGTTCATTGCTTGCAATTTATATTGACAACTTTGATTGAAAATCAATTTTTACTGCAATCGAGCAGACCGCGTTTTATTAAGATCTCTTTTTAAAAAATTGCAAAATTTTATTCGCATTAGTGTATTAATTATTAAACAAGTCTGTGAAATTTCATACTATTCATGATATAAAAATGTTTCAATTTTCACTTAATTGCTTGCAATTTATATTGACAACTTTTACTTTTCATAAACCTCCACAGTGTAATGATAAACGAAATATAAGGATTATCATAGTATTTCTTGATTGAAACACTTCGTTATATAATTCTACTATATTCTGATTAAGTTCTTTTTATATTCGAAAGTCGGATAAAACTGAAATTATTAAACCAAAAGAATGATGTCAATATATTTTTATACAAACGAATGAGCGAGCTTATGGCCCTGCGAGATGCAGATGAGCGTCGATCGGACCAGCCGGTCCGCTTGTAAAAAAGACAGTCAGGACCTAGGACAACGCTCTGAACCGTGGCTGGTCCCCACCATGGTTGTGTTCGGTAACCAGCTGAAATTCGCGAGCGTGCGACCTTGAACTCCTCTCCTACCGCCGCAAGAGAGAGGGAGAGAGAAAGAAAAATGTCTAACGAGACTGGCAGCAGCCCTTTCCCGGAGATCGGCTCCTTGGTAGTCAGTCTGCGTGCCAGGTTCACGTGACACTGTCCATCATACGTTGTCTTCGTTGACTGCCACTGGCCCACTCGGAGAATGATAATTCCGAGGCGAAATCCCGTTTCGACGAACATCCGTTTAGGATGCGAAATAATCATTTAACCCTCGTCCCTCGTTTAACGAACTGAATTTGTCCCTCGGTGTCAAATTGACACAGTGAAATTAAATAAAAAATGTTTTGATGTTTTTTTTAGTCAAATTGATAGGTTGACATACACATTTTAGGTATCTCGGTTATTTTTTTTTAATTATTTAACGTCGCTTTTTTTTTAATTCTTACGTGAGAATTATTTCGCGACGGTTGTGTTCCGCATTGAAAAATAATTATTATAATTAAAATTTCCCAGAAAATAACAGAACAGTATAACCTATTGTAAGGAACGCACAATGTATTTCTTGTTTCAATCATTTCAATAAGTCATTTACTAACGCATCAATCGATATTACTTTTTCTATAAAAATTGAAAAATTGTGTCTATCGAGGTTCGTTTGCAATATACTCGCCAGTGAAATAATTAGCTGATTCGTTAATGAAAAACTGAAAAATCCGGAAGGAATTGTTTCGACCGGCAACGATGACCTTCGTATCCGTGGACCTCCCATAAACGTATAGTTCGCAGAAAGGCCAGATGCGTTAATTATACGGCGTGGGTCGTTTCGTCGATCAAAGAATCGCTTAATTACCGTCTTTCGGAAAAACACACACGCCTCATTTGCCACCGGGCAAAGCAATAAGTCTTACACAATCTGTTGCGCAACGCGTAGCCGTGTGGCGACGATAAGAAATTGTAAACAGCGAAATGTCATACACCTGGTTGAACGAGTTGATTATAATTATTAGCTGCACCACCGCTCGCGAGCACTTCCTTGTGGGGTTCATTCCGCCGTGACCAGTTCCCTCGGCTAAAGGTCTCCGCGTTTTATACATAATTCGAAAATGTATCCTGAAAAATCTCCATTTTCACCGGACGACATTTCTTTGAACTTTGACACGTTCGGGTACCCGGAGAAAGATCAATGATTTTTTTTGTAAAAAGCTGTTTTAAACAATTTTGTTAATCAAGAGTTTTTAAGTTTTGTACACGAGATATATTAGTAGTATATTGAAATTCGTTAAACGATTTTGCTCTTTTCCATTTGATCAATTTATTTTCGAAACATTTTTGGGAACGTTCGATTCCGAATCGACCAAGTGCACGTGCACTCGAGAGAGAGATACACGATCGCAGATGCACGCGCGGCTCCGCTGCATTTTCAAGGAACTCGCATTACATCATGTGTATCAAAGTAATTTAACGCATTGTCACGCGCTAACAACTTCGATACTTCGCTAACCGATACACTCTGTCCGACATGTCTTCAAACATGAAATCGTATATTTTTCCTCGACTTTTTATTCCCGCGAAGTCTGAGGTGTGAGACAGTTTGCTCTTCTTCTTAGATTGGCACACTTTGTGCCAGTTCTCGGTAGCTACTTGAAAAAAAAATCAAATAAGAAACTTCTTAAGGAAAATTGATTTGACCTCAACCTTGATGGAACCTGATTTATTGCGTAACACCGATCTTGTTGCATGTTCATTTCTCAAGTATTACGTCTCTACATTTTTAGTTTTCTGTATCAACATTTTTCCCCTTATTTTTAATCCTCTATGTTTTGATCAGTTGAATA
Organism: Lasioglossum zephyrum; assembly: GCA_028455615.1. Lineage (NCBI taxonomy): Eukaryota > Metazoa > Arthropoda > Insecta > Hymenoptera > Halictidae > Lasioglossum > Lasioglossum zephyrum. The sequence continues at coordinate 5,831,443 of CM052330.1, read as the reverse complement.
TTTTCAGCATTTTCTAATCTCTACATTCGATGCGTTCCTCGCAGGTATAAACCTGAAGAGAACAAATAACACTGGGCTTACGACCTCCACAAATGACGATCTACTAGCCTGGTTGCTTCTGTACTTCATCAACGAGAACAAACGGCGAACATCTGTGCCAGAAAATTAATATAAATCCTCGCAAACGTTGATAAAGGACGATCATAGAACAATTGCACCAGCATCCTGAACTTCAAGAATCCTGCAACAATACTACTACTAAAATAAAAAGGATCCCTTAATATCAACCTCGTTTTAACTATTCTTCAACTGGTTTTAGACAAACAAACAATCATCTTCACCACTGCTAACACAAGAACAACGTTCCTAACCACAAAGGTGAATAAATAATTCCTAAAACACTGTAACTATTATAACAATCACGATCTAGAATCCTCGTACAGGGTTATTCCACAGGAGAAGAAACGTTTTCGGTGCTCACGAGCTGCACAAATGACGATCTCGTCTCCGATTCATCATCGAGAAAAACAAATGGCGACCTTCTTTCCCGGAAGGGGTGTTCATTTCGCGGCTGCAAAAGGTATCGTTGACGGTAATTATTCGGTGTCGGAAGGTGGGACCGTTTTCAAGTGATGTGGACCCGCGGATGATCAGCCTGCCGGGCAAACGGAATGTTAAACGATCAATCACGTCGCTAGGAACACGTCGTGTCCACGGCCAGGAAATTGAAATGAATTGCCCGATGGAAAATAACGTGACGCCGCGCGAGAGAGGCGTGCTCGTTCCTTCCGGGCAGGTAGAGTCCTCTAATGCAGCGTTGCTCAACCCAGTTCATCGTCATCGAGTCCTGTTCAATTCTCTAACTGCTATATCTCCCTCTCTATCGATCGTATATTTATTTATAAATTTTCACTTAGAAGCAATTATGCAATTTATCAAATTCAGGTTTCGACGTTTCGATCCATGTTCAGATCATCTTCAACTGATATCAATAGGCAATGTAATAATTTTTTGTTTAATAATTTACAGACACGCAATTATTAATTTTTTTGAAGATGATCTGAATTTGATAAATTGCAGAATTGCTTCAAAGTAAAAATTTTATAATTGTTATGTTCCTATTCGGAGCAAGTAGACTGACCAGTTTGTAAAAAGCAACCAGGTAAAAATATTACAGCTTACAGTGGACTGTTTAAAATTCGAAAGTTTGTTTAGAAGAGAACAAATGTGAATTTTTTTAAAAGCCGAATTGTCTTGATGCATTTTTCATTGATTTTTGGAAGGAGCTCGAAGATCGACAATTTTATATTAGGTTGTCCCAAAAGTTTGCTTCCGAATGTCCTTTAATGTTCCTAAATAAATACATACAATGCGGTGATTATTGATGTTAACGTTTGAGTACTTCCTGACACGAATTTTCATTAGGTGCACGAAGTTTCGGGACAATTTAATATTTCTGGTTCTTTAAAGGTTGAGGAACGCTGGTCTAATGGACGCGTGCAACACTCCCTGCTTCCCGCTCATTAGTCGCACCGTTCGAACCCCGCAAGGTCGCCATTCCTATAGCTTCCAAGGAGATGCCTTAATGAATATACATCTCGGCCTTCCGAGCAGCTTGCAGCAAGCATTGTCTCTCTCGCGGCGCGCATTCCTGCGCTGCGAGAGCCGTTTCGAGCCAACTGGCGTAAGCGAGGACCGTGAGATCCGCGGAGATCTGTTTCGCTGCTCTATGACACCGGTTACCCAGTCTAACCTCTCCTCAGGCTCAAAGCTCAAACTAAATCCGTTGACATTCGAGCCTCTTGTTACCGGGAAACAGCTGATCCATCTCTAAACTTCCAACAAATACGGAACCAGTAATAGCAACAATTTTCAAGGTCGATCGGTATCTTTCACGTCCTTCAAAAAGGCCTGCAATAGATGATTTTCAATCATTGGATTTTCAGAAAGATGCCTGCAATGTTTTTCACAAAATTTTAAAACACTTGTTTGGCTATTTAATCCACGATGAAAGTAGAATCTCTATTATATTATATTAAACAAAATTCATTGTGTTAATGAATTTCTGTGCAAAAGCATCATTAACATTTTCGTGAGATTTTTCTGATTGAAACAAACCCCTAACATGCCACACTTCCGAGCACATTTGGCTGTTTAATCCACAATGAAAATTGAACCTGTATTATATTATATTAAACAAAATTCATTGTGCAAATTAATTTCTGTACAAAATCATTATATTAACAACATATCCGTGAGATTTTTGTGATTGGAATGAGCACTAACATGCCACACTTCCGAGCACATTTGGCTGTTTAATCCACAATGAAAATTGAACCTCTATTATATTGTATTAAACAATATTCATTGCACAAATTACTTTCTGTACAAAACCATCATCAACATATTTATGAGATTTTTCTGATTGAAACGAACCCTTAACATGCTACACTTCCGAGCACATTTGGCTGTTTAATTCACGATGAAAATAGAACCTCTATTATATTATATTAAACAAGATTCATTGTGCAAATTAATTTCTGTACAAAACCATCATCAACATATTCGTGAGATTTTTCTGATTGGAACCAACCCCTAACATGCCACACTTCCGAGCACATTTGTCTGTTTAATCCTCGATGAAAGTAGAACCTCTATTGTATTATATTACACAAGATTCATTGCGTAAATCAATCAAGATTTGACCTAGCACCGGAGTTAGGTAACACTGTTACATTACCCAAACACTCGACTAATTAGTTCGGATGACAGAGGGTCCACTATCTCGTGGATGAAACAAGCGAATATGAGCCGAATGGTGTCGTGTCTGGTATCGTTTTAATCAGAAAAGTGTCACGAATATGTTGGTTATTGTTTGCATTATTGCTGCAACGCTGGTATCATCGTGGTGCATCAAATTAGGTCAAGCAACATCCTCCACTGCCCTCTGAACTAACACTTCTATTTTCAATCTTCAGATCTCATGATCGAACGACCTAGAAGGTTCATTGCGAAGAAAGTCTTATTATAAATATTCACCGGAACCGGTTCCCACTGCCAAAAGAAAGAATATAAGTTGACCTTTGAGTAGCGAGCGCAACGAGGTAGCAGAGGAACGCGGTTCTGTCGTAACCGGAATGATCGACGAACCGGGGATCGAGGATCGAGAATGATCGGCTCTCGATTTTGTACAGAAACGTCGCTGCAATTTTCGGGACGGCAGGAAATGAATTTAGAACAGCTGTCGACGAAATGGAGGACGTTCGCCGGGATATTTTCTCGTGACGTGATGCTCGGGATATTTCGAGTGAAGACTATAGCTGATTCGAATGACGCTTGAGAATGCGATCTTGTCGCTCGATACGTGAATGTGTTTTCTAAGCGACCGGCGAATATGGAAAGGAGAGGCGCGCACGGTCTTATCGTGGCACGGAACTATCAAAACAAAGAGACGATGATCGCGTACGCGTTACCAGCGATCGTAATGTCGGTGTCATGGCCGGCGACTTATGTCATGCGATGTCGGCCACGCGTGTTATTAACGACGGAGTGTCGTTTTCTACGTAACTCGATTGATAGCGGACCGTTACCACTGTACCGGTACGGTGCTTGCGGAAAATCCTGCTTTTACGATGGAATGTCTCCGGATCGTTGAATGACACGGTCGTTCGTCGGCATTTATCACGGGAATCAGCGAAACAAGCGAAACAGTGGGAATATTTAAGGAATTTACGAACAGTCTTCTATTATCAACGACTCCTTGGAATTTTTAAAAGAGAGGAATGCCTCAATTAACAAAGACATTCTATAGAATTATGAATATATTGAAATCGATTATGATCGAATTAAAATATCTGCATCAACAAATACTTTCCAGGTCGTCGAGAACAAACATAATAAAAAAATTATTAAACATCGCAGAATGTCTCTCCTTTCGCAAAATAATTTTTGAAAAATTTACGAATGGGTCCGTTAACTTCCAAACAATAAAGAAGAACAGAATATTTAAGGCATTTATGATCATTCTTGTATCATCTTCGACACGTTGAAATTATTAAAAGAGAGGGATGACTCAATTAATAAACACATTCTATAGGACAAATCGATTATGATCAATTTCAAATATCTGCATCAATAAATAGTTTCCAGGCCGTCTGGAACGAACATAATAAACAAAAAAATTATTTAACATCGCAGAATGTCTCTCCTTTCGGAAAATAATTTTTCAAAAATTTACGAATGCATCCCTAGACTTCCAAGCAATAAAGAATAACAGAAAACTTGTCTGTATCTAAATCTAGAACGAATGCAACACATAAAAAAAATTATGTAACACTAGCTGACCCAACAGACGTTGTACAATGCATAAATTTGTTTAAAATTTGTTAAAAAGCACTTTCAAATTTTCCATTTTTCCGGGCAACCTTTCAAATTTTTCTTCCCGTAAAAACCGTATTAGGTCTATCACGAACATTTTATCAAAAAATTTCTTACCAACGAACAGCATTTAATTTTTATTTATATAGACTGTAGAAAATAATTTTTCAAAAATTCACTGATGCAGTACAATTGGTAAAATTCAAGAATCCTTGAGAAAAGTGTAGAGTTATCCGAAGAGATAATTTCAAGACTATCTAGACCGAATGGGTGAAACATTGTTTAACAGAAAATTTTTATTAGTACATTACAGAAAATGTACTAAATCCCAGCGGCAGAATGTGAAAATGAAACGGAAGCGGTCGATAAAAGTGCAGTGCTTCAGGAAATGGTTTGGGCGATCGGCGAAGTGATCGCTGGGAAGAGGCAACCGCGAAGAAAGTAGAAAAGGAAAATGTGTATAATTACAGCCGGCGGCTTACCTCGTCGTTGTTGCTGGGCGCACGGAAATACGTACGACAGGCATTACGGTGAACGTCAAGTTTACGCAATGTTATTACGCAAGACCGACGAACGTGTCACAATACGATCCCGACGTCCCAGAGCTCGAGGCGTACTATACGCGTCGTTGGTAATGAATCGAGACATCCGCGTCCGCATATGACTGTCTAACATTTAACCAATAGCTTCTACCTTTTTACAAGAAAATTCCACGTTCCCAGCAACATTGATTCTACAGCAATTACACGCATCTGCGTCGAGAGCCAATTCAATTAGAAGACTAACTCTATCAAACAAGTCTTTTTTTTCCTCGAAGAAATCAACTTGATTTTAATCGCTACACTTGAACTCTTTTTCTAGACAATTTCAAGGTGGTAGCTACGTTTACGAGACCGCGTTCTGGTTTCAGAAGAAATCGAGCCAATTAAGCAGGAAGACTAATTGTAGCATTCGAATTTTTTTATTGGAAGAAGAGATTTAGTACCAACATTAATGATCTTGAAGAGTGGATACTATGTTCTAGTTTCAATGCGAATCACGATCGTTAATGAACTAACTTGGAGGATTGAGTTACATAGTGATGTTAGAATTGTTTGTTAGCAACAGAAGAGACCTTCGATTTATTATACAGCAGACATAGAATTAATGAAGAATTATGTTCTCGATCACTGAAAATAGAAGAAATTAACTGGAAGAACTGAGTTAGTAAAAAAGAAGCTAGTTCGTCGCTGTCTTTAATTGTTTATGCAAAATCGCAAAGCGACGTAGACAAACAACGTCGTAGTGAATGGACTGTAAGGTTAAGTCTAAAAGATAACAACCCGTTAGCATTAACGCTACGACTTCACGCAATTTCAGAGATATTTTGAGACTCTGCTAGTGTTACAAAAACGGCAGGAATGTCAGAAGAATATTATCGAAATATAAAAATTGTTTTCTGAAAACGTTCGAGGTCAAATGAAAAATTCCAGTGGTTGGTGATTCACGAATTAAATTGACTTGTCGTACTGACATTTCCACTCGTCAATTCTCTACTCAGCTCCGCGAATTGCTGTTTAAATACAACGTCGGAAGTTTTGGGTAGTCTGTCGGAAGCTTCGCCAGACTGTATTGCGTGGTCGTAAAAAGATAGAGGCCGTCGCGGAGACGACTGTCTGCTGTAGAATTATTAAACTCGCAGAGTGACGCTGAGTCTACGCTGAAAGTCTCTGTCAAGGTTTTCGCTGAAACCGTCGACGATCCATTCATAGAAGATCGCAATCAAACTTTTATCCCTTAAAACGACCAATCGATCCAGTGATACGAACACGGAATTTTTCAAACTAAAATTCCTACCGTAGTAATTCATAGAAAATTTCAAGGATTACTTCTCATCCCCTAAAACATCGAATATAAATCAATGGAGCATACAATTTCCTATATTAATATTGATCATGTAACGAATAACTGAGATTTATTCAATTACCATTAAACTAACCATTGAAATAATAGATAATGGTACTACCGTTTCTACAAACTTTAAAAGAAATAAAATAAATTATTGCATAAGAGATAAACGACTGTGGCGTACTTCTAGTGACGAGTATGACAAGGGTTAATTAAGGGTGTCAAAAGTGCGTGGTCCGTGTTCGATGCAATTAGTCGACGCACTCAGCAACACTCGGTAACTAGATGATTTCTTCGTGCTTTGCATTTGTTCTCGGCTGGCCTTGATCAGTCGTCGACGCCTGCGAGAGGAACAGGGAGCGGCTGATTTAATCATGCTAGGTGGTAGGATCGACTGTTTGTTCATCTCGAGACAAAGCGTTAGATACTGCTCTAAGGCAACTGCAAATAGAGTCCTGATGCTCTTGCACCTATAGGCACGGTTCCTCAAACGAAAGCTTGATCACAATATTGATAAAGCAACATCAAATCTATTCTTCATTGAACATAATAAAGATGATTTTGAACAGATCAGAACAGGAATGAATTTTAGATGAATACCTAGAATCCATCTCTTCTTTTATTGAAAATAATGAAGATAATTTGGAACAGACCAGAAGAGGAATTAATTTTAGATGAATACCTAAAGTACATCTCTTCTTCATTGAACATAATGAAGATGATTTTGAACAGACCAGAAGAGGAATGAATTTTAGATGAATACCTAGAGTCCATCTCTTCTTTTATTGGACATAATAAAGATGATTTTGAACAGACCAGAAGAGGAATTAATTTTAGATGAATACCTAGAGTCCATCTCTTCTTTTATTGAACATAATGAAGATGATTTTGAACAGACCAGAACAGGAATGAATTCATGTATATCATTTTAATTAGGGCGTTGTTGGAACGGTGAACATTTATTTGGCAAGCTGTACAGAGTTCGT
>CM052330.1:5788141-5824093 GCA_028455615.1 Lasioglossum zephyrum | reverse complement strand
TCATTCTAATTCACTCCAATTAAATGATTATCCACTCTCTTGAAAATCATTTTTACTTCACGTCCTCTATTATCAACGTTATTCTCTGAATCATAGATCTCTCGATAATAATTGCAGAGTAACATCTGACTGATCGATACCAGATAAAAAAGAAATGTGAGAAATTAAAACAATGCATTCGAAATGATTCTGTTATCTAATCTCTCGAAGACTCGTTTTATCTATCCTCTTACAGCCTATGACTCTATCGATAAAAGATTCGATCCATTGTACAGGGTGTCGCGAAAATACTATCACTTCAAGAGAAGGTTTTCTATAATGTGTTTTTGAAAATCCGTTATGTCACTGCACTGGAGTAAAATTAAATTTCAAAGAAACAAGGACGAACGAACTGATTGATAAATTCAGAAGACACACAAGCAGCCTGGGAACGCGATAGATAAACGAATCGGTGGGATCGATAACGGGGATTAATCGTTGGCAGCGCGGAGGAAAGAATGCGAGGCATCCGATTTAGTATTCTTTTTCGCGGCTGCTCCTCGCCTCGTAAAAATTCAGCCGCGCCACGTTTCTCCGGTAACGGTAAATCGTAATCGGTGGGATCGCTCGGATCTAAATGAAAATCTGTACGCGAAACCGTTATCGGCGTGCGCGGCATTCGAGAGGCTCGCGATCGAGAGGATCGCTCGGCGGAATTTACTTTTGCAGAGCATGGAGGAGCACCGTTCTGCCGCTCCTATCGATCTCTAATCAGCTACGCCGCGGAAAAAATTGGCCAACGAAAGGAAGGAAATTTCGGTGGTTTCGATCGAGGAATTTGACAACGTTTCTCTAACAATTTCTCATTTAAAATGAACATGAAACTTTTCACCGAGACAAATCGACCAACGAAACTATTCATTTTTTGTTCTAAGTTCGAAGAAATTCATTCATTTTCGAAGAAAAAGACCCAAAAATCGGAAGCACATGATTTTAATTTTTTTTTCTTTTACTTGAACGGCGATTGGTATTTGAATTTTTTCATTTTAATTTTTTTTCTTTTCACTTGACCGGCGATTGGTGTTTGAATTTTTTTACATTCAACGTAATGGTGAATTTAAACAACGTTGAACTAGTAAGCCGATTTGATTATAAATTATTATCTGCGAAAATTTCAAGAAGCGTATGGTTTTATATCGGCTTTATATCGCTCGAGAGACAATTATAAAGTTATAATTGCGAAGTACCGGGAACATTTTGTAAGTGGAGGTTGTTTGGAAATTGTGTTTGTCGGTTGAAAAGTATCCGGTTCACTGGTATTGTATCGGCGCGACAACAACAAAGACGTTCGCGGCGAAACTGTTTAGTAAACATCCGAGATACCCCTGGAACGCACATTGCAAACAGACGCTGCGTAATCCCGACGCGATAAGTACGTCGCGATACGGAAGAACGAGTTTTTGGTTCCTCGTACGACAACATCTGGATCGACGCTTGCCGATCCACCGGGAGAATTTCGTATCCGCGTGTGTTCCTATAAAACATGAATTAATATATCCGCGCGAGCGAAATAGAATTAGCCGATTTACTGGATCGTCGAAAAGGAACAGTGATTTCCTGTGAATAATTTAGTGTACGAATTATGAGTGCTTCTGTAGATCATTGCGAACTCGCAATTGTTTAAACGAACACCAGAATCATCTGTCTCGGAGGTTTTTCCCTGGAGATGGGCGAAGAGCGAGCCCAGACGGATCAAGGAAAAATATGTTCATGTTCTACTCGACCTTCGAAACTAGTTTCCAGCGTTGCGTGCTGGTACCGGTTCCACGGTCGCCGCCCTTACCGGCTCGTCTTCCGAACTCTTCGTCGATCTCGAAAGAGCTTTCTAGTGCGCAGAAAAAATGTTAAACGACAAGGTAAACATAGGAAAATGTTATGCAATGATCGCACGTTGGAAGCCTTCTTCATTTTCCACGACAAAAATCCTAAATGTTCCCTTGGAACGAAGACATTTCCACAAATTAACCAGACTTCGATGTGTAACTCCAATAGTTTCTACGCTTTTCGAATAAAAAGAACATCGAGAGTAAATCACTGTAAAAACAACACACCGAAAGCTCTTTTCCATTTGTCCATAAAAATAGTCAACATTTCCCCGCCACTGACAATATTTCCAACAACAATTTCCATTTTTCGACGGAAAGAAAAATCCCAAACAATAGGTCGGACACTACGGAATGAACTGCGAAGATTTCCACACCGGAGCTCCGTATTTCGGAAGAAAACAAAATCGTACGCGTGCCCTTGGAGCGAAACTGCGTCGCGAGCCGAAAGCACGACGCCACCGTCTGACAAGGTGACGAATGATTTTTATTTTGAAACGCGGGGAAGACCGCTGATAACGGAGGAACCGTCTGTGGATCCGCTCGGTGTTTTATCTCGTTGAACCTCGTGAATCTTTTTCTGTGTGAGGTTATCGCGGTGATGTTGTAGAGAAGCTGCCTCGCGAACAATTAAATCGCTTGCAAGGCGTGGCGAACGCTTATCTACCCCGAACTTTAGCTCCTTCCGCATCCGCGGCTTACATTTAATTAACGCGAACGGGACCGATAAAGCTGCCGGGGTTTGCGTAAGACCGGCCTCGCACGCTGCATGCATGTGATCCGTGGCCTCGACTCGGGCCTAGGGCCACGCAACTTCTCACTGTTAGCGATCAGAAACACTGTCTTCCTCCTTGGCAGTCCTCGACGAAACGGTAAACACCATCAACTTGCTCCCGTATCACTCCTCACCAAGATCTTACGGTCCTTCTTGAAAAATTCGATGCTTTTCTTTTGGATTTACAATTGACAGCTTAGCTATTTCCCTAGTAGCACAAAAATATTGGATAAATTACTTTTTCAAATATTGCGAAAATATTTTTTAAGCCCCACTGTTTCATATGAGATAAATATTGTATGCGTGTTTAAGAAATGTGAATTGAATGTTTACAAAATATAAGCTAAATATTCAGAGAATATAAACTAGGTATTTAAAAAATATAAAGTAAATATTACAAAAAATGTGAAATCAATATATGAAAAAAAATGTTTTTCTCGTATCATGAAATAGATATTTCCTGCATATTTAAAAAAAAATTGTTACTGAATATAAAATAAATATTGTATGTATATTTGAATATTAAAAAAAGATTGAATCGATTTTTAGGATTATATGAATGTGTATACAATATTTTGTGCTACTTGGGTTCATTCCAGACGGTGCTGACGAATTTGGTTTTCTCCCTTAACAATTTTACGGGTTTGTAACATGTAAGATACATTCGATTGTCCAACCAAATTTAAATAAACCATAAATAAATGAATAATAAATGAATTTTACGGTTTCATTGTCGAAACACAAGAGACGAATTATTTTTAAATATTTTTCAATTGTTCTTTCACTCGATGAGTCACTTCGAATTTTTCAATGTGCATGTTGCAAAATTTCCGTTTTCCATTATTGCTTACTCAGAAAAATGCGATACGCCAGTGAAAGTGTCACGAACGGACGATTGGATGCAAACGAGTTCTGTCGTGAAATCCTGTTCCCGATCGGGTTGGCTCGGATTTAGGGGTGGATTTGAAAAAGGGTGAGGACCCACCCCGCCAACTGGACAAGGTGAGTTTCGTTCCCGCCTTGCCTATCGATCGATCCCCGCCTCGTTATCTGATAGATTCAAGTGCAGCGGTTCGCACCCGGGGACTGCGACGCGCAACTGCGCGTGTTGCAATGTTAATCCGCAGCTGGTGAACTTGGCCTTCTAGTTACCCGGGCAATTATCTATCCTAATCGTCCGCGAAACGGCTTTCCTGATTCCCGCGGGTTTTATTGCATGGCCAATGGTTGCCGTTATGTTTGCTGCGGCCCTGAGAGACGCACCCTCTTCCGGTCATCAGGAGCTGCAGCTCACGAACCGCAGTTTTATCCTTTCAGATATCGAAACGCTGTTAAATAGACCGCGAATCTTTCTGCGAAATAAAAATTCTCTGCATCGATTGCAAGAAATAGCGAACAAACTGAAATAGATAATCGATGCATCTTGCGCCCCACGTTTTTTGTTTGAAATTTTACAAGTATTTTCATAGCAATTCAGAATTCACAATCACAAATTTTAAAATTAAGAAAATTAGAAAAATTATTTTATACTTTTTAGTCCGTTTTCAAAAACGTGGTACTTTTAAAAAATTAATTTTTATACACCTTTCTTTTCATCATCGTGTATAGTGGAAACGTTCAAACGTGAACAAACGACAAGATTTAGAGAATAACCTACAGTTAGAGGATACGCTGGACTCAACTGCGTCTACTCAATATAAGTGCATAAAGATCCGCCAAATCAACCAAATAAAAATTGTTGATTTAACAGCGAGATATTAAGTAGACATTCTCGGCTCCTCTTTCGTCACCTTTCTTTTCATCACCGTGTATAGTGAAAACGTTAAAGCGCGAGCAAACGACAGGATTTAGGGGATGACCTACAGTTACACGTTACGCTGGACTCACCTTCTTCTTGCGGGGGTGGTGCTCCTCGAGGTAATCGGGCACTATGCCCTCGTCCAAGGTGGTGGAGCCTGGGGTGCTGCTCGACGACGATCCAGAGACATTGTAGGGGTAATGCTGCTGATTGTGCGAAGGATGAGCCGGTGTTTGCCACAGGGAACCGGTGGTTGGTGCTCCCTCGTCGCTCAGGGGTGGGCTAGGGGTGCCACTCCGCCATGAAGCCCCACTGCTGCTGCTGCTGCTGTTCGAGGTGCCGCCAACCCCCGGAGAGCCGACTACTATGCCGCCACCTCCTCCGCCTCGACCTCCCCAGGAACCTTAGTACGAGAAACAACAGGAATTTCCAATTAATTACTTCACTCACGAACACCCTTTCCCTTTCTTCGAGCCCCATGCTCTTTGTGGGCTCGTCTTTGTCTGCCCTTTATCATTCGTTAACGATTTCGATCTGGTCCCGGGGCTTCTGGAGCTCGTCAAAAAGGAATACAATAATGATTGAGCGTACGTGGAAGATCTGTGCACGATGCTTGTCAGGTTATCAAGGTTTTTGACTTTACTAAGGAGCAATTTAAACGGTGTGTGTGTGCATTGGGGAACCCAGAAGCTTCTCGATAAGAAGAGATAAATAAATCTATTTATTCTTGTAACATTTTCGTCCTCCATTGTTTCTTTATGGAAGCATTGTCGTCATGTTTATATAATGCAATATTTAGTACACAACACGATTCTCAATATTATATACAGCCGATTCAACTTACACATATTTCATTCGTACCCTTCACCTTAGATTTTAACGGATTAGGCCATCTTTTAGGCCATGTAGATTTGACAGAATACATTAAATATTCAAAGCTTGCGAATTTAATAGCTTTATTAATTAATAAGTATTTATTTATTTATTTTTGACTAAATTGGTTCCAATTAGTGACTATGTAAGCGTTGACAGGGAGAAAAAAATAAAAAAGGAAGATCATAATAAATATATCAATGCTATCAGCGCACTGGTTCGATCAATTCGTTTCGCTGATCAGTTCGAAGAAGTAGATATGCTCCGAATGGTGGCATATGGGTACTCGTTCTAATCAGAAAAATGTCACGAACATGCTGATAGAAGTTTCACAAGAGAATCCATTCGGATAAAAATTTTACTTGCTACCTCTTTCTGCAGAAGTGATCAACGAACGGTATCTACGAACGATATAAATGAGAATGATCCCGTGTGTCACAACTCTTCGGAACGAAGAGATGAGAAAACAGAAGCGAACTGTTTAAGCTTCAACTTTGGCGGACAAGCACGCGACTCGCATATTTTACGTTGGAACGAAGTGTCTACGGTCCGAAAACCGTCTACTCGACGAAAACAGTGCTCCGGGTGGGCAATAACCTCGCGAGTGGTCAGTGACGCAACACGGTATAGTGATTCGTGCTCACGCATGCACGCACGCATTCGCAAGCCGGCCACAGGCCTGTCCAGAGCGCACAAAAGAACGATCGCGCCGCGGCGCGCAGGAATAAAATTAAGATCAATTGGCCGCGTTTCTTGGTATTAGTAAGCCATTTACAGTATGATACTGACCGTAATTGTGCTGGCAGTGAAGTGGCAGGGGATTGTGAGGACTGTGTGGCGAGCATGAGAGCGACATGAGGACCAATGCAGCGGTGCATTCGTCCATGCAGTCGCCGCGTTCGTTAGTGCGGCAACCCTCGCGGCCGCATCCGTGGGTTATTCGCTCGTTCCAGCCGGTGTATAATCGCTCGGAGTCGTTGCTTGAGCTGGGTCGCCGTTTCCTTGATCTGAAACCATTAGAGGAGAAACGCTCAGTGTCGCTCAAGGATCCCATTAAAATAAACACCCCAGCCCAACAATCAACACTAATATCCACCAATTCTTTTTTATTTCAACTAGAACTTTTACACGAATATTTTAAGTACTCGATGTACAGTGATTCCCAATAATATTCGGACACTTTTAAAAAGACGATAACTTTTTTAATATTGTACTACTATACGATTTGAACTTTTTTGGGGGAAGCTAAAACAATTAGTTTACTGTAGGATGTGAAAAAAAAATTTTGTCAAAAATTGCAATTGATCGGAATTGATTCATTTCAACTAGAACTTTTACACGAATATTTCAAAGTACTCGAGGTACAGTGATTTTCACTAATATTCGGACACTTTTAAAAAGACAACTTTTTTAATATTGTACTAAACGATTTGAACTATTCTTGGGATGCTGGAGCAATTAATTTGCTACAGGATATGAAAAAAAAATTTTGTCAAAAATTGCTATTGATCGGAATTGATCTATTTCAACTAGAACTTTTACACGAATATTTACAAGTAGTCGGCGTATATGTGACTCCCACTAATATTCGGACACTTTTAAAAAGACGATCACGTTTTTAATATTGTACTAAACGTTTTGCACTTCTTTTGGGAAGCTAGAGCAATTAGTTTGCTACAGGATGTGAAGAAAAAATTTGTCAAAAATTGCAGTTGATCGGAATTGTAGGAAAAATTTTAAAAGTTGCATTTTGCAACTTTTTTATGTGGACCTATATTGAAAATTGAAGAACCACGTTTTGTAGATCTGTGTCAATTATATGCACAGTGAAATTTTCATCGAAATCAATTTCAATATAGGTCCACATAAAAAAGTTTGTGGACCATTGTTGATTGTTGCCACGATTCGCCAATTGTCAGAATTTCTTCCAGGATTAATTGGAGTACATGTTCGATTCTTCTTTCAAGGGAAATATTTTGGAAAACTTCCGCTGGTCGAGAACGAATAAGAGAGAAAGATTAGCAAACTATCAAAAGTCTTGATTATTTACGAAAAGGATTTCTTTTTAAATTCCGTTGCTCATAATGAGACCAAACAATGAAACAACACCTCTTATATCCAAAATACGCCCGTACAAGGTATTCCATAAATGTTTACCAAACGAATAAACATTCGCGAGCCGTGTTCTCGGTAGAATATTGTTGAATCCGCCGGACGAATGGGGAAAACGAGGAAACGTTGAAAAATGCAACAGGCGGGAACGATCCGCGAAGGAAATGTATCTCGAGCGGACAAGAAAGCATCAAAACGGTCGATCGACGGACGACTGGAGGAATAACAGAGATTAAAGCCGTCGTGTAATGCAGGTTCTCAATTTGTCTGTCCGTAAATCGAGGAGATTAGCGGATGAATAGGCAGTTTCGCAAGAGGAAGGACTATCGCGGCGAATGGTCTGCGTACGTTCGCGAATAGAGACAGGGACACTCGTCGGAACAATAGCCGACGGCGCGCGGCGGTCCTTCCCGGAATTTCGCGGTTCTGCAATTACGTAAAATAATGTTCTTTTTCTGCCCCCGTCCCGATGCAACGCGAGTAACGCGACGAAACCGGTCGTTGTACCGTAATGTCCTGATGGACGACGCACAGTAAATTACTGCTTTTCCGAGAAAAGCTGTAAAGATGTTACGATAACATGCTGCCGCGAACCGTTCAACCTGTTCCCGTAGATTAGTACCTTAACCTCCCTTTTCTTCCCCTCGTTTTGTTTTTTTCATCATCCTATCCCCCACTCCTTTTCGTTGATTTAATCATATCGAGTTCTCTTTGTTCGCGAGCGACTGCCTGGAATTATGGTCGCGCGAATCGTACGATAGCGTGTCGGTTGTTTTCAATATTCAATTGGCACATATTCAATTTGTAGCGCACGCATAACATCTGAATTATTCACGATTTATCTACCGGTAGCCTTTGGCCTTTATTAATTACTATTAATAGGCTTTGCAATAATTGTGCTGTACCAAATGGAACCTTAAAAATCTTCTTTTACACAATAATACTGAAGGAAATTATTAGATTATGTTATCAAGGGTGAGTTTATGGTTGCTTTATGATTTTTTAATCCTCAGCCATGGACAATTCAGTTTTAAGCAGTTATGAAATAATCACCGGTAGATGATTCGTTAAAGGAAATTATTTCCATCCAGATTGCCACAAACTGGGGTGAACTAAATATTTATTTTCTGCTTTCATACGTCGAATGTGTTGAAAATATTGTAACAGTATTTTTAATTAAATTATATATTGTTATATGTTTTTATATTTTATACATAATTATATTTATACAAATTATACAAATTTATACATAAAATATATGTATAATATTTTTAATTGATTGTTAATAACGCAAAAACAGAATGAACCAAAAGATGGTGTCGAGAGCAACGAAGTTCAAAGAAGGGGTTGCAAATTGATCGAATTTTAACGATCCACCCTGTACATGTAATGCAACGATCCGAAGCTATGCTTGAGATAAGATTCGCAATTAAACGGAATTTTTTAATGTGTACTTCAGCCTTTGATCGTCACCTGAGAAGAACGATAATGCGATAATCGTAATCGTGATTGGTATTGAAATGGCCGAGCGAGAGTGGCAGCACGATCGGAGACACCTTCGATAGACTGAGCGGAGCGAGTGGATCGAATGTTCGTCGGAGGACATTCGACACCGGGTAATCGATAGAAACCCTGACTTT
Source organism: Lasioglossum zephyrum (assembly GCA_028455615.1). NCBI lineage: Eukaryota > Metazoa > Arthropoda > Insecta > Hymenoptera > Halictidae > Lasioglossum > Lasioglossum zephyrum. Next base: position 5,815,033 of record CM052330.1, on the reverse strand, counting down.
CTAGAAAATTACGGTGTAAATTTTCCTCGTTATCTGGCTGGCTCCGGTATCGGCCGGCCCCGTGGAATAATCGAATCGATACCGATGTCCTGCGAGGTGACGCCGACTGATAACGGTGACGTCGGTCTTTGATAATCAACCGCGAACCTGCTAATCGATGCTCAGCTCGAGACTTAATCAAACACACCGCGATACTTTACTCGTAATTATTATTTCTAGCTTCTGTTATTCTGATTAATCGAAAGATATTCCTAAAAACACTGGTAGTAAAAATATTGTACGAAACGATGACGAAATTTATTTATCAAAATACGAATTATTATGACGCCTCTGTCACAGACATTAAATTTATAAGGGTGAGAAAGAAACGCAAGAGGGTTGGCAGTCGAAATATTGGTATAAAGCGAAAACCAGAATTGCAATTTTCGTGCAAAATAAAAATTATTTATTTTATTGTTTACTGATTTTTGTCGTAAGAGCATAATATCCGCGGTTCATTTATGACGAATTATTATGTGACAGACATTAAATTTGTAAGGGTGAGAAATATTGGTACAAAGCGAAATCCAGAATTGCAATTTTCGTGCAAACTAAAAATTATTTGCTTATTTCATTGTTTACTGATTTTTGTCATAAATAAATCATTATTAGCGTCTTTAGGGCAAGTTGATAGGGGTTGGGGGTTGACTAAAAAAGAAGTAATTCGAACCATAAATAAATAGAAATCAATGTAATGTACGCATCCAACTATATTGTCAAATAAAAAACCCGAAGCGGAGGAATAGATTCGACAGATTCGAATCTGATTTATAACGTGATCGTTAATTGCAGGCATAGTACCGCGCACGATTAAAACAACCTCCGATAGCTTCCTCGAGGTGTTCGTATCCTGTTTCGAACCGGTCCGCTCCGATTGGTCGCCAGAGTCTATTTGGCTCTGTGTACAGTACGTCCAAACCAGTTATCATAACTATGGACATGTAAACAATGAATGTTTGAAAGATGACTCGAGCGTTCCGCCGACATCGCAGCTGACACGATCAGCCCGAAGGTGTATAACCATGATATCGATCATCCTTTCCTACGGCTCGTGTTGCTCGCGCTCGACGTCTGTAATTACCCTAAGCTAAGCTATAAGAACACGGATCCCTCCCGAACAAATAGAAACAAACTTCCAAGCTGTCTTTTAAAAATGATTACGAACAGAACCGGTTCGCGACGTCTGCAATTTACAGAATGCTGAATCAATCGAGAAACTTCCGACACTTTTTCCTCAAGCTGTTACATTTTTTTTCTTATTTCTAATGATCTTTTAATGAGACCATTATCAGCACACTCGTGACAATTTTCTGATTGAAACGATACCAAACACGACATCGTGAACACAGCACCGATCAGTTCGGAAAATGGAGGTTCAATTGAATCGTGGATTAAACTGACGAATGTGAGCCAAAGTGGGTCGTGTTGGGTATCGTTTTGATCGGTAAAATGTCACGGATATACTAATGGAAGTTATGATAATAAAGTTACAATTGCAGCACCGATCAGTTCGGAAAACGGAGGTTCCATTGAATCGTGGATTAAACTGACGAATGTGAGCCAAAGTGGGTCGTGTTGGGTATCGTTTTGATCGGTAGAATGTCACGGATATACTAATGGCCGTTATAATAATAAAGTTACAATCGCAGCACCGATCAGTTCGGATAACGGAGGTTCCATTGAATCGTGGATTAAACTGAAGAATGTGAGCCAAAGTGGGTCGTGTTGGGTATCGTTTTGATCGGTAAGATGTCACGGATATAGTAATGGACGTTATAATAATAAAATTACAATTCTCATTGATTCCGGGCTTCGTTTCTCGGTGGTTCTCAGGCAGCAACTCGAGTGTTCAGAAAACAGAGGATTGGGGTTCGCGGTGAGATTCCTCCGGCTGGACGCGGCACTTTATCAGGACAATGTTCATTCCTGGAGGCGTAGAACCGTGTTCGCGGTACTTTCTAGAAACCGGGCGCAGGTTTCACCTTCGCGACGCTCTTTCTCCGGGGTTCGGGAGGGGAACCATGGAGAGACTTTCGTGGCGAACGGTTGGTTTTGCTGGTAGAACGGGGAGGAAAGGGGCTGGTGCATACGCGGAACAGAAGGCGGACCCCTCGGAACGAGCGTATAGCGTGTTCGCGAAGGACACGCGGCTGCATACGTATATACAGGGTGTTCAAAACAAAAAACCATTCAATATTTATATGGAATATAGTACACACTGTGCTGAGTGAAAAAAGCCTTAGTAAACATAGGTCGATAGGTCACAACCGTTTCTAAGTTGCAAACATTTCTGTTTTCTAACATCATGATTCGTTTAATACAGTATTTTATCCATATAAGTCCCCAGCACGGGTCTGTCGAGGGACATTTATGCGGCAGGGACAGTATTCTTTTATTTTTCAGTATTCTTTGTATTTCTTTCCTTATTTTTCATTATTTTTTATGGGACTTCGATGACCATATTTGTGGCATTTTTCTGATAAAAATCATACCAAATGTGATATATTTTCAGTTATATTTACTTGTGTAATAGACAATTGAAGTTTCGGGGTGTACTCGCTTTCTCATATTTACAGAAGATTTTCCACGTGTCCTCCTACCGTTAACTCATCAATTTCATTAAGAAAACATTGAAAAATAACTGTTCGCCTTGGTATTTTGTCGATTTGTTATCACTGTGTCAATTTCGCACCGAGGAACAGATTTGGTTCGTGAAATGAGGAACGGGTGAGGGTTGAATTCGATGTTTCGACATTTTCATAAACTGTACTGTTAAGCGGTAAACGCACCCCCTAAATATTACTAGATTTAATTGTAAAAACAGTGTTTGCAGGGTTCAATTGTTTGTCCTTATACGAGCATGTTACAAGCTACATGAGGGCTCATGCTAAAGAGGAAGATTGATTTAACGAGATTATGTTTATATGTAATAATATGAGCATCCAAAGTAGGCGACAAAATCGAGAAACCACCCTCAGATTCTAGCCCAGAGGTTGAGAACACTGATAAATACCCTAGAATTAGGGGGTACGTTACCCCCTTGATTTAGGTGCCTCACCCTGTATAGTTGGTTTTCTGCGAGTGCGGCGGGGGAGGAAAGAGGCAGTACGAAAGAGCGAGAAAGAAATAGAGAGAGAGAGAAGGAGAGGGAGGGAGAGGAACGCGAAACGACGTAGTCAAGGCCGCAGCTAAGCCGTTCCGCTCGGACCGGTACCATCGAGAGTCGAAAGTGAAACGTCGCGTTACCCGCCACCACGGAATGACGCACGACCTAGACGGTATTTCGAAAGTAACACCTCCCGGGCTACACACGTATACACGTAGTACGCCGTCCCGTTTTCTTCGAGAGCTAACGGGGCCCCGGCTGGCAAACCAGCGAGCGAGCGAGCGCCGCGCATGAAAGCGCAGAGGAACAGCCGCGGCGCACGGCGCGATCGCCCGATAATTACCCCCTCGAATCGCAACAGGTAAGCAGCCGGAGAACGCCGGATTGAACCGGTCGAGCATTGCCTTCTGGAAATGTCGGGGACCCCGGGAGCTTTCGCGATCTCGATTGAACCCTTCTGGAACTTGCCCCCTTTGGTATATCCAGTCTTGTTGTGGCAAAATCGGGCCGGAGGACACGCCCACTCGGGGTATTTCGTGTGGAGGGAGGTGGAGAGGTGGGCTTCGAACTCTCTTAAGTTGTGATTCCACTGATATACTGGAAATGGGCTGGGATTTTTACCGAGGGAACAAAATAGTAGAGAAAACAAAATTGATAAACCTTGAACACTGTCTTGTTGTGGCGAAATCGGGCCGGAGAACACGCCCACTCGGGGTATTTCGCGTGGAGGGAGGTGGAGAGGTGGGCTTCGAACTCTCTTAAGTTATGATTCCACTGATATACTCAAAATGGGCTGCGATATTTACCGAGGGATGAAAATAGTAGATAAAACAAAATTGATAAACCTTGAATACTGTCTTCGATGAAAAGGAGCATTGTTCTATGGTGGGCGTGGTCAAGGATTGCACTCTGGCCCGCGGTTCCTTGTTTTTTGTTGTTTAAGGGCAGTGGGGGAATCTTTTATGGATACCCTCCCCTATGGTAACGATTGGGGAGGGTATCCTTTTTGATTGGCTCCCCCTTCGGATGAAATTGGGGGGGTTATCATTGGAAGGCTCAGTCTACCGCCATACCGACCTTTTCCTCAGTTTAATCACATGCTACCCCCACCACCGGACCGCTCTTCGCATTACTTGGTGGTGGGGATTTTACATGTACTGGGCCACACATGTTCTTAGCTTTTTGGCTCGCGGTTCGTGATTTTAGTGAAATCGCAGAACCCAGAATCTGATCTTAAAAAGAAAGAAGCCACCGTCTACTTGGGTCATTACGCGTGAAGGTAAGTGGATGGGTGGTCTTTAAACTCTTTCTTCAATGGCGTTTTTATTGAAGTATTGTTCTTGGATAGACTCCAGCACGAAGTCAAAAACAGCAAGACCGCGAGAAAGAGAAGAAACGTTAATTACGCTTGCCACGGGAAATGACTATCCGCGCTATTTCAAGATGGCGCACGGCGGCAAGAGCGACGATCTTCAGAAGTCTGCGAACGTTTTTGTGCGAGCGCACCAGATTTCGAGAGGACGAAACAGTGTCATAGGAGCGGTTCTACGTAAATACTTTAACCCACTATCTCCCAGTGGTCTAACCCGACTTTTGGCGTGACCGGTCCATTTCTACTGGTAGCAAGAAACCGAAAATGAAAGTGTTCTTCAGGTGGAACAAAATGGAGGTGGAAACATCAATGAACCTATGTACACTTTCATATTTCTTGCGGTGTTTGCAAACATCGTGATTTCTAAAACAATCTAAATATTAATGCTATTATAAAATTAATTTGTGATTTCGGAGCAAGGTTCGATCGTTAGCTCGAATGATTCTTCTCGATCGAAAATGTAATATAAAATCAATTTGTAATTTATAAAATAAAATTAATAAATAAAAATAAAAAATAAAATAAATAAATTATAAATAAATTTATAAAATAAATTAGAGGTAATGATTTTCATTTATTAGAGCTAATGAATTTCTTTATAAATGCTATTAACTCGCGAAAAAAATAGGTGCAACGTGTTATTGGACGATCGAGGTCGTCGAGAATAAATTCTAAGAAATATTTTAACCGGTAGACGTGAAAGATAACAGACATAAGTCACAGTGGAGAGTAACGAGAAATCAATGGATAAAAATCGGTGTGGACTTGAAGAAGAGTGGTCGAAGTAGAACGGATGCTCGATAGAACGAAACAGAAGCGTTTCCACGTTCATTCACTCGAGTTTGACACAGATCTCTTGAACTTTTCTACGATCTTAATGAAGCGGGCAAGTATCTAGACCACGGAAGCTCAAAAATGGCGACTCCTCCGGAGAGTTCAGGCTTGCGCAGGCCGAAGTGCCTGTTCAATTAAAGAGACGCGGCGCGGCGCGCGCGGCTCCGGCCTGCTAGCTCTCTCAAAGACGCTCCGGCAAAAACGAAAGAGAAAGTAAATTGCACCGGCGCAACGCGTTCTACAGAGAACGCTCCCAATACTTCGCCTTGTACTTGGACGCGGGATAATCTTCCGTCGTGACTTTTTTTTTCTTTGCTCGTTGCGTGCTAATTACAAGCGGTCAGGACGTAGCAAGAAAAATTGGAGCGTGGGAAACGGGTTCCCGATCGATCGATCGACCTTTCTCCGATTCAAGTGCACCCTTTCACGACACCTGCCAGGATGCATAAATCATGCCACGGAAAGACTCGAGTAGACTGTCGATTTTTATTCAAACCACGAATTTTCCAAGTTCATTTTTCAGTTTCTTTCCTCCGATATTTATTTTTTCCTGTTCGTGGATCGTAACACTCGAATGGTGACTCTGAGGCGCTATTACAAATTACCATTATTCAAAATGTGTTTAATTATTTAGGTACTGTACCAAATTCACATCCATAAAATTTCAAAAATCATAGGTAATGGAAATATTCTGAGTCAAAAGAAATATTTAGTTTTCGAGTTAAAATAGCTCCGAGTTCAAAGAGTTGAAACAGGACTTAAATACGTACTCCAGAATTTAAAAAATAATTTTATTTTTTCCTGTTAATGGATCTTAAAAATTGCTGTACATTATTCAAAATATGTTTAATCAATTATTTAGGTAGTGTATCAATTTCATATCCATAAAATTTCAAAAATCATAGGTAATGAAAATATTCTAGGTCGAAAGAAATTCTTAATTTTCGAGTACAAAGGGTTGAAACAGAGACTTGAATACGTATTCCAGTATATAAAAAAAATTTTTGGACACGGATAAAAATAATTCCTAGTCCTAGAACGAGGCATGAAAATCCTGTTTGAGTATCAAAGTAATTTGAAGAAATCATTCCCGAAAATCTAAACGAGCCTCGTTAACGACCGAACATTTCCGAAAAGGATTACTCCAGCAAAGTTGCCACATTGTCCGAACTAATTTGTTCGCAGGCTAATCGAGGTCCGGGCGTCATTAGCCTGGAAAGTGGTTTCGGAACAAGCTTCGATAATTGCGTAGGCGATTTGAAAGGATGATCGCCTAATTATTTTCCGCGGCTCTCGGTCCGCCACGCATCGCGTCCGCGTGCTAACTAAGTGAAAACGACGCATTATCCGACCTTTGTCTAAAGTATAGCTTAATGGGGCTAATTCGAAGCGTCTAGACGCGCGTCATTAAGCCATCCTCGTTCGCAGATGTTATCGGAACCGATCGCTGCGATTTAAGGAGGCCGTTGATCTGTTGTGTGCGAACGTCACTCGATATCTATACGTACCCTCTGTATCGTGTATATTAGACACGCTATGATGGACACGCGTAATAACAGCGTTCTGATCGATTGTTGACTGCGTTAGGAACTTTAACACCTATTTCACAGATGCCATTGTACGATATTGTACTTGTCGCAATAATTTTAATGCTTTCCAGATTGTACGCGTTTGTGAGAAAAATTAGTTAGTGCATTTTAAAACCAGTGTACAGATTAAACCATTTAAAAATATCAATGCATTCGGTCCAGTTTATTTAAATCATCGGAAGAAAATAGCATCTTATAAATTTCAAATAATATTAAATTTTCTATGAAAAATCAATATATAATTTTTTTATAGTGAAATTCAATATAAACTTCTAACTGTTCTTGATTCTAATCGATGCGAAACAATTTTCATCTTGTTTAATAAATATTTCACGAGTTGACCGCATTGAAAAATTCACGTGCTTGTAAAAATAGAATTTACTGTTGTGTATTTTGTTGTATTCTATTTTTCTTTTTGTTGTATACCGTTGATATGTTAAATTTAAGAAAATGCACAAGTAGTATCGAATAACGTAACTTTTTCTCGACATGAAATTTTTATTGGAACAGTCGATCGATCGTCGTCGTCGATCTTCGTCGTTTACGATTTCCTCTCGTTGACGGTCGATGACGGTTCATCGGTTCGACATACGTCGATCGTCGCACGACCGTGTCCTTGCCTCGTTGCATAACGTTATGTCACCGGGCGACGATAATGACGCTCGTTAATGTCCTAGCACTCGTAATCGTGCGTGCGTTTTCCGGCGATCTTGCCGGAGACGCCGGGAAAATGGCCGTCGCCACCAACATGGCGGAAGTTCCGCCATTAATTGGCCTCTCTGGCCGCCGGCCAAGATCAATTAGCGGACTGCGGATGCTTATGCAAATTTACCGTCCTTCCGGAATGATTTACGGGGACGCGGATTCGAAGTGAGGAAACGCTTTGCAGATCGATCCGCGAGTTTATCATCGGCGAACGTTGTGTTATTATTTTACGTTTTCTCGCGAAAAATTGATATGACTGAATTAAAGAATCTACCGATCAATAAATTAAATTTCTATAATTACTTCTTTCGATTACGATAGGCATAGATCTACGATATACGACCCACAAATTTCTGAACATTGCCGAAAAAGTAGTCCTGGGCGTAAAGAGATAAGAGATACATGTATGTGGCAGGCAATTAATTTGATAAAGTAATTGAATGTATAAATTAATGTATGAATTACGAATTAATGTACGAATGAATAAAAAATTGAATGTATGACCAACGTAAATGATGAAGCTAATGTACAATAAATTAAATTGATGTTTTCGGTGCAAAGATTCGATCCTATGTTACTAACTAAGCAATTTTGCATATAACTATAACTTTTTCTACGTTTTGTGAAAGTTCGAAATCATCTTGGCGGTAAATTTGAAACGGCGTAACTGAACAACTAACGTTAAAAGTAACCAAAATAAAAGCAAAATTAACAAAAGATACGAAAAAGGAAAAAATTTCACATTCATGATGTTTGTACCAAAAAAAATATTTATATATGAAATAAAATAAATTAATTATATAGACAGTGAAGATGGACCATGAACGATAACCCAATTTTATTGTAACTCATTATTTTTTATTTAAATAATTATTTTGCCGCAGCAAGTATTTGATTTATAATTTTTTCTTCTAAGATATGTTTACATAGCTGTGCCGCAATATATTTCTTTTTTGTTTCAATATATAGACGTATTAATTTTCAGACACAAAAATGTTGAGTTACATTAATTTGCAAACTTGCTGTTGTTACTAATGATCGAACTGTGTGCCAAAATCACCGTTGTACAATGATGTACAACGATTTGTCCGGAAATGTGCAAATGAAAGTAACGAAGGCAGAAATTGCTAAAAGAAAAGAGAAAATAATGAAGAAAAAGAACCGGCTGAGAGGCGTAAAGGAGAAGAGTTCTACGTACGGTACGCGTCCCCTCATCTTCGATTGAATTTTCTCCGAGCGAGCACACCGATCCGACTGGGAGAGCCCGTCGTAAAGGGGAGGGACCGTCGTAAAGGAGGAGGGGCTGTGTCCTGTGCCCTGGCCCCCGGAGCACGCTCGCGGTTGCCCCAGAAACCGTAATGCACTTCGGGTTATATGGGTCGGGAAGCGCGTTGATCCATATTCGGGATGCGACCTACCCGCCGCTGCCGGGCCGGGTAGGTCGGGTAACTAGGTCACCGACACGCGGAACTCGGTTGCCAGCCACCCTCTCCTCGATCCTTAAACCCACTATCGGGCAAACCGAATTCCGAAAAAAAAATAACCACCCCGTTGGCCCGGGGTCTCCCGGTGACCTGATTCTTCAGCTCCGGCGCGGCCGATCGAAAATCGAGGACTCTCGTCGATCAGAACCGTCAAGGTCATCAGTCTCGGGATCCCTCGGTTTCGGGACCTTAAGGAGATAGACCTGGAGAAATCGAGGATTAGGTTTCGCCCTGGATCCACCCTTTGCGCGAGAAGCAATTTTTATTCGAAAATGAAACATCTCTTGTGTGACCTAGAACATCCCGTAGACATCCCCAAAAATCATAATTTTTAAAATTTCATTCGAAATATTTAGTAATTGATTAGATACCGACACATTTAATAATGCAAACAATATTTTGAATAATAGTAGTCATTTTTAGCGGTGAGTCACCAGTTAGTTAAATCTACCATGATTTCGTAGCTTCGTCGTTTTTAACTCAAACTAATGGTCTTTTATGGAGTCTACTGAATCTACTGAATATTTAGTACAGATTTAATAATGCAAACAATATTTTGAATAACGGTACAGTCATTTTTAGCGATGAGTCATCAATTAATTAAATCAACCATGATTTCGTAGCTTCTCGTCGCGCGTTTTTAACTCAAACTAATAGTCTTTTATGGAGTCTGCTGAATCTACTGAATATTTAGTAATTGATTAGATACCGACACATTTAATAATGTAAACAATATTTTGAATAATATTACAGTCATTTTTAGCGGTGAGTCATCAATTAATTAAATCAACCATGATTTCGTAGCTTCGTCGTGTTTAACTCAAACTAATGGTCGTTTATGGAGTCTGCTGAATCTACTGAATATTTAGTAATTGATTGGATAGCGACACATTTAATCATGCAAACAATATTTTAAATAACGGTACAGTCATTTTTAGCGGTGAGTAACCAGTTTGTTAAATCTACCATGATTTCGTAGCTTCGTCGTTTCTAACTCATATTAATAGTCTTTTATAGAGTCCACGTTAAAAATGAGTTTATAGGAAGAACAAAGTTCTAGACGTTGTTCATGAAGAGAGAAAGTTTCTCCGAGCAGCCGTTCGATTCCCGCGGAAGGGAAACGCGACGATCAATGAGTCGCGACGATAAGGAGCGCGATAAATATTTTCAATGGACGACAGTACGGGCGGCAAGGGTGGGGCGAGAGAGAGAGAGAGAAAGAGGGGAGGGACTGTGCTGTTTGTTAACGCGGTTGACGGTCAATGCCGGTCGCGTTTGAGGATTCCGGACTAGTGGAAACGGCGCCGGTGATTTCAATGTAACCCCATTCGAAGGAGACGTACAGCTAGCTCATAAATTACACGCGGCCCATAGGGAAGCATCCGTTTCGACGCAACAAGCAAATAAAACGGGAAGAAGAATAAACGGAGGGAGAGAGTGTGCTGAATGAAATTGATGTGTTTATACGTTCCCTCCGTAAGGACGCGCCCCGCCTCGGATCGGTCAGGTGATCGTAGATCACTTCTGAACGGTGTCGGGTATCGTTCTCCCTGACTTTAAACAGGAACGGGGCTGAGGAGACTGATTTATTTTCGATTGTTGGAAAAACAGTCCGTTTCGAGTGTTTCGCTCGGAACTTTAAATGTTTCTTCTCTTTCTATTGTATTACTAGATGATAAACTATTGTAATTTTTTTAACAAGCGAATTCGAAGCGGGAAAGTAAAAGTTACAGATGAATGTGACAGAATATTGTATAATGCGATTTTCCTCCTCAGGATCGCGTGATGATATAGAGAACTGGACCTGTGATTCATTGGATGGTGGGGAAGAAAACGTGACTTCGTGGAGTAGTAGACGTTGTATCATCAATTAGCCGACGATTCAATGATGCAGCGCAACCAAACTTTATACTATGCGTTAATAGAGGGGAAATTAGAGAACTGGAATAAATACTGGCTGGAGGAAGAGTGAAGAGAAGCCTAGAGCATTTAACAAGGGGTTGCAGGGTAATGGAAAAAAGACTGAAATGTTGAAGATTGTTTGGAGAAGTTTCGGAAAAAGAGAGAAAAGAGAGCATAAATAATATCAAAGAACATATACCAAATCAATAAAAATTGCAAAAGTTAAGGAATGGGGAAGGAAACAATAAATAATGAATTGATTAAATTAGCGATAATTAGGATACTAAAAGAGAAGGGGTAGAAATGAGTGAGCCATGAAATAAGATAGTTTTGTACAGATAGATTAATGTAAACCAATTGACAATTCTTAGCTGTAAGGCTGAAATAAATGTAAATTATTATTGCTACGCGTTAAGAAAAAGTAGAGGGAAGAACGCATTGTTATAGACGCATGGGTCTAAGTGCACGACGTTACGGAGCAGTGGATACTATGTCCACGAGCAAAGACGGTGGGCCCGGGTGTGCGCGACGATAAGGGTGGAAGATGCGTCGTTCCCAGCACGTGGCATTGTTATGATAATACAGTGGCGATAAATACCTCTTGTTGAAGCGATCGTGGCGGAAATTGCGTGTGCGTCGTGCGTTCGCCAGGTAGCGAGGTATCGAGTCGCGTGGCCGTGTCTTCATCGGGCTGTCGCGCGCGAAAGGAGGATCCTTGCTCGGGTGAAACTCTAGGGAAAGGAGACGACGAGTTTTCCCGGACTCGTGCCTCTCCTCCGGTGCCGAGGACAGACGGCTGCACCCCATAAGGAACGCGTGGCAAGTACATCGATCCGGTTCCGAACGATATCCGGGTTACGAGTCGAATGGCGGGTCAGTCCGCCGGATACAGGAACGCTGTAGAGCCGGCCGGCCGGCCTGCCTGTATCGAGCGACCTGATTCCAAGGCAGGACACAACCCGGACAACCTGATTTCAACCGCGCCGACCCCATTCCCTGTCCCAATTCCCCCAATCACACGCCGGCTCGGAATTTACGAGCGCGAAGTCGACGCTCGTTCGCCGAAAATCCCTTTCCTAACTTCCTAGTCCTCGCGATGCATAGGCAACGAGGTTTACTACCCCGCCGATCATTCTGGCTAATATGGCTAGTGGATCGAGGATCTACATTTTATCGCCTTCCCGGGAAAAGATTTTCTTGGAAACTTTCGTTTCCAATCGGTACACTTATTCTTAAGCGATGGAAATAGGTCAAACATGGGGGTGAAAAACATTCGAATAATATTACTAGACGAATAAAATATTTTATGCCCTCATTCACCCCATTCAGATTATATCCATGAGCATTAAGACCGACTATGATGTAAATCAGACCACGAACAATATATCCCTCGTACAAACGTTGCAAACCTGTTTCACCCTCTTAAGGGATGAATTTTTTAAAATCCCGAAATAGGTGTTTGATTAATTATATTAAAGAGCATTAAGACCAAGTTTCAAGAAAATCCAACCACGAACAAAATATTCCTCATACAAATGTTGCAACCCCTTTTCATCCCCTTACGGGTTGAATTTTTTTAAATGTCGAAGTTGGTGTTTAATTAATAATATCAGAGAGCATTGAGACCAAGTTTCAAGGAAATCCAACCACGAATAAAATATTCCTCATACAAATGTTGCAACTCCTTTTCACCCCCTTAGGAATTGAATTTGAAATATCCTTTCTTATCCCTTGTATAGATCATAAAGGCAACCTCTGTGCAAAATTTCAGATTTCTAGGGCCGAGGGTTTAGCCTGGGCGTTGATGAGTGAGTTAGTTAGAACTTCGTTTTTATTATACCCTCCAAGAGTAAATAATGAAAAGTGTTTTCTCCAGAGAAAATTAAATCGTAGATCAAGATCTAACATAACGAACGAGCCGCTTCTCACTTGAACACATAGTTGAATCGCTCGGCTCGCAACTTTAAGACCCAACACACACTACCCTGCGCTCGGGGATATTCATCTTCCAAGAATTAATCCAGAAGGTACATTGGGATCAACATGGTATACCGAACAGTAATTAAGAAGTCGTTTGGAGAAACGTTAAAGTCTCAGCCTGTTAAGACACGCAGAGCCTGATAGTCACCCCCAAGCTCTCAAAGGGAACCTTTCGCGGCCTTCAGCCCGAGCGAAAGAAAAGAGGATTTCCCTCGGAGCGATGAATCGCAACGAATAGAAGCTCGTGACTGGGATTCTCGGGGGTGCACGAGGTCATCTAATTAGTCGCGTTATCTTGTCGACCTTCTCCCCGAGTCCCTCGGATAACAGACAAAAGCTGCTCGCATTCAAGAGCAACGGCGGGCCACCCAGGGAAAAAATCTCTAGCTGGCAAGGTCTCTTGGTTTCGCAATACTGAAGTTGTTCGACATGACACTTTGGTTGATGAGGTGGGTAACTCGCTATCTCTTCAACTCTACTCGCGTTTCTTATTCATTGCTTAGGAATTGCTTCAACTTGGAAGAGCTTAAGAAAGAGATCTTGAAATCTCTATTTCAAGCTCTCTCTTTCTCTCTCAAGATCCCTTTTTTCAAGCTCTTCTGATTTTTCTACTCGCGTTTCTTATTCGTTGCTGATGAATTGCTTCAACTTGGGAGAGCTTAAGAGAGAGAGCTAGAAGTCTCTATTTCAAGCTCTCTCTGTTTCTCTCTCAAGATCCCTTTTTTCAAGCTCTTCCAATTTCTCTACTCGCGTTTCTTATTCGTTACTGATGAATTGCTTCAACTTGGAAGAGCTTAAGAGAGAGAGATCTTGAAATCTCTATTTCAAACTCTCTCTTTCTCTCTTAAGATCCCTTTCTTCAAGCTCTTCCGATTTTTCTACTAGCTTTTCTTATATGTATCTTCTGCTCTCTTCACTGTGTCTTTTCTCTATCTGTCGCTCAAATTACTTGAGAGATTGACTTTCAACTAGGAGGAGCTTTTTTTAAATAACTTTAAATTTAAAAATTTATATTGAATTTTCATATAAAAATGTTTTAAAGAGAGAGATCTTCAAACATAACTTGAACTTTAAGAGAACTTGCTAGCTATCTATCCCGTCTTTTTCGAACCCCTATATTGTACTAGAGCTTTTCATGCTCTCCGTGCCTCGTGCTCCAAGTCTCTCTCTCTCTCTCTCTCTGCTTCAATCTCCCACTCTTTTGGTCGATCTCGTTTCTTCTCTGTCCCCCTGGCCTGCACCTATGCGCCCGGCCGCACGTGCCGTCGCATGTACCTGTTGTAGTAATTGGCACAGCTCCGGCCGCTACTTGTTGAGGATGAGGCGAGGTCCGGGGCGAGAAAAGACGACGAAAACCGTGGCCGAGGGCAGGAGGAGCTGAGGAAGAGGGCTCCGGTGACGACGCTCTTGGCCCTCTCCCACTTGGACTGGTCAAGGGGTGGGTCGCTCCTCTATCCAATGGCAAATCTGGGCCAATGAAACGGGAACGCTACACGTGCACTAATACAGACAACCGTACCCGGCACCTCTCCACTATACCTATGCACCGGCACTGTGTCCCACACGTGCATACGGTCCACAGCTCCCCCGGTGACCGTGTGGACGCGGCCTAATACCGCCTAATACGAGACCCGGTTATTTCGCGCGCTCCAAGCCGGCTAGGCAATCAAAACGCCGCAAAATGGCGAGCCGTTTGTTTCATCCCTCCCGACTTGCTCTTTCGTAACTACATAGTTCCATTCGACTCGTTAGAAACTAACATGTTCTAATTAGAACCTCGCCGTCTCGTTTAGATTTCCGTAGAAATAATAACATTATAAACAGAAATTTATTGAATAGTCAGAAATGTGTGGATATTAAATGCAATCGTTAGAGAAATCGGAAGAGCTTGAAAAAAGGGATCTTGAGAGAGAAAGAGAGATTTCAAGATCTCTCTCTTAAGCTCTCCCAAGTTGAAGCAATTCATAAGCAACGAATAAGAAACGCGAGTAGAGAAATCGAAAGAGCTTGGAAAAGGGATCTTGAAAAATAGGCTGAGCTCGAAATCGAGAGGATTCCGAACGGAAAGATAGAGGAAAAGAAAGAGCGTCAGAGCAGAAGGGAGTCAGAATGCCAGATCGTAAGAATGGCAGAGAGAGGGATGCAGCAGGGTGCACACATCCCAGTGTTCTCTGAGCGTGTTGAAGTGGAAGGAGAGCGGCGCGTGGGTCGCCAGAGGGTAGAAAAGCAACAACGCCTGACAAGATAAAGGCAGAGAGAGAGAGAGCCTTAAAGAGAGGGTGGTGTAGAGAAAGAGGGAGTGAGTAGGGGTGCGTTGTCGAAAGGGAAAGAGGGGTGGGTGGGAAAACAGGAAGGATGAAAACGCCGCGCGTGGCTCTCCGTGTACCTGACCCATTTATCCGATGCGACTCCGCACCGGTGGCTACGTAGCTCTATCGATCGGCCTAGATACGGTGGCCCCAGCCTGGCACGACCTACTATTTGTTAGGGCACCTTAACCACCCTCGTGTAGCCAGCCCCGCCGCGCCACCCACGCCACTTGCCAAGCTGTATTGCCACGCCGAGCCGCGCGCAATGCCGCGCCGGTGGAGTTTCTCCCGCGCCGCGCGGTATTCAGCCTCGACTTTCCACGATCCTTCGCGATCTTCTTCCTCTCCGAACCTTCGCGCTGCACTCTGCACGCTTTATCGACTAAACGAAGGTCGCGGACGACGAGATGGGCCTTGGCTCCTCCGGCCGACACGTGGCTCTGCACACTTAACCCCTTTGGGAACAACCTTTTTCCTACAGCCAGTCTTGTCGCAATTGTTCAAGCACAGGGAGTTCTACCGAAATGGAAAATAACGGTATCATGCAGTATTGTAATTAACAGCGTAACGATATTTATGATTAGTGCAATACCGGTTGCGAAGCTCTGCAGTCTGACGAGCAATGGACAAAAGTAAAAACAGTGGGGTCTAAAATATTAATATTTGTCTGAACTTTGTTATTCAATTTGTTGCGGTGCTTGAAATTAATTTATATCACACAGGTTTGTCGAATTAATTTGATTTCTATCAGGTATGTTGAATATAATAAGGCTCACTCTGCTGAATAATTTTTGTTTGTAGTATTAACGATTTATCCTATTTCCAAAAGTACCTCAGTGATTTTTGCTGTCCCAATTTGTTGCGGTGCTTGAAATTATTTTATCTCACACAGGTTTGTCGAATTAATTTGATTTCTATCAGTTATGTTAAATATAATAAGGCTTACTCTTTAGAATAATTTTTGTTTGTAGTATTAACAATTTATTATATTCCTGATAGTACCTCAGTGATTTTTGCTGTCCCAAAGGTACTCAAAGTCTTCCGTAGAATCGACTCTGCTATCGATATCGCTGCATTACGAAACGATTTATGCGAATATTTGAACGCAGGGGTGTCCCCAAAGAGTTTTCTTTGGAACTGTCGTTTGAAGTGGTTGTTTTAAAATTACAAACTCGATGGCCCCATGTCATATTTCCTAAGCCTGGACCATTCATATTCATATGGCTGCTCTTATCGCGTGTGTTCCCGTATTCATGAACTCTCTTACGGATCGAGAATTTTAAAACCACTCCTTTCGACACCAAGTTAACCCATAAAATTTTTAGAACGACACAGGAAAAAATCGTGGAACAACTTTTTAGCGAATCCAAGGGGTAAGTTGATTGCGAGAAAACATTTCCAACGTCTCCGGAGACGTTGAAATATTGCTGCAGCATCCTAGATAAAGGAAAATGTCGAGCGAACGGTGATTTCGTCGCGCGCATCTCTGTGTGCGCTGCGCACACAGTGCTGGAACGAGCTGTAATTTACAAGCATTGTCGTACAAGGGTACAGTCAAGCTGCCACGTTGTACATCAACTCGTTGTACAGCAACTTGTTGTACATCATACCGACGTTGTTGTGCGAGCAAACGTCGCGGAAGACATTGAACGTTGTGGTGCAAAACAACACGGTTTCGTTACGGCCGAGCCAAGACAGAAAGAGATTCGCGGGACAAAAATTACATCTGCCAGTCGAGCGCGCTGCTGTAGGTCAAGATCACGCGACTCGTTGGCATATTTTGTCGCCCGGGACCTTGGCTTTCTGTGTGTCTAGGTTGCACGCCGCTGACAATGGACCTGAGAGCTCGAGCGCTGCTCTCGTCTCCGCGAGAGGATTCAGAGAGGACTATGTTTGGACCCGGTATCAGATCCCAGGAGCTTTCTCCGATCACCGATGCTTCTGATCTTTGGAAAATTTCTCTTTCTCTTGATACGAAATATCGATCGACTACCCAACTGTGCGACCAGTTCTATTTGCAGTTCTTATTCAAAATAATTTTTTTTTTTAAATTTAAAAATGGACTAAAAAGTATAAAATAATTTTTCCTTGTAAAATACTTGAAAGATTTCATAGCAATTCCAAATTCACAATCACTAATTTTCACCACTGTCTGTACGAGTTTAGGAATCAGTACGAGACCAGGAAAAATTATTTTATACTTTTTAGTCCATCTTTAAAAATTTAGTTTTATTTACATAATTATTTTCTTTTTAGTCTTCTGTACGTGAAATTTTTCAATCGATTTTTAACACTTTTACCAAGTTATGAAATAATAACAGAGACTTTATTATGAATGAACAGAGACTTTTATTATGAAATAATAAAAGAAACGGATAGACTCTTTAAAAAAAATTTTTTTGATTAATCCATTGTCATCCAGTTCTGAACCATGTATCCAATTTCAAGTCTCTAGCTCATCAGGAAGTTAGTTTAAAATCAATTGCAAAATTTGCCACCAAACACACAAACAAATAAATAAACAAGAAAGCGAGCTAATAAAAACGTGGTAAAAGAAATGCTTTGATTTGATCTCAGTTTTTGAAAATTGTTTCTGGAATTTCTTTTTTGTACAGTCGCAGTATTATTTACTAAATTATTCACAAAACCAGATTCTACGTATGTCGTGATGTGTGTCGAACTACAAGATTTTGCAAAATATTGATTTTTTTTCAGCAAAGACACGCGTAGACAGGTTTCTCTTGGCTGGCCTTCTCCCGTCTGCCACAGCCTTGAGCAACTTTGTTTGATATGCTCCATGGGGCACCGAGTTCGAAGATTACCATAGGTCAGTGCGAGGATTAACCCTTGGGTTTAAAAAGTTGATTTTTATTTCATGAGTGCGCGTGAAAATAGCGTCCGAGGCTCGACGACAGAAATAACTGTTTAAAACTATTACGTAAACGCTCTGACATGGTGAATTGCTGGATCGTCGGTTTTATTTATTGCGAGGTGAAATTTTCAGAAGGATCGAGAAAAATAATTAGCATTGAATGAAGAGTCTTGATTTATCGAAATTAATAATGAACATATACATAATGGTGAAAAGTAATACATAAGGGTGAAAATTGTAGGTGTTTTGAAAAGATTTTTTCAATTTCTAGTGTAGATTGAGAAGAGAGAGTAATTCTCAGGTCTGATTTCGCAAGGAGTTTTAAAAGGGAATACTGCTTCATTGATCGCAGATCCACGCGAGCAACGAACCAATGGCGACCCTGGACTACAACAGGGCGGGTCAGGAAACTAGGCCAAGTCGAATCTCTGGTTCCATTCTAGATTGAGAGCCCTATATTCCACAGAACCTCCTTTCTTCCCATGATCTCGCCATTTTACCGTGTTACACACTCGTAACCGCAGCGATATCTCGATGAATGTGAAAAATATGTTCACGACAGTGACAAAACTATTATTATTATTTATTCAATGCTTTAAACCAGATCAGCGTATTACATAGTGACTTACTGCGCCTCTTAACATTATTTTGTAATTCAAAAGGTTAATTCAATGAAATTATATTTTTAGTGTACATCGCTTAATAAAATCGAAAATTACACTGCCAAAAACTATGTTATTTATAATTATTTTTTTCTTTTGATTAAACTTCCTTATGTCTACTATTACCTGAACATTTTCCACTCAGTTCGGATAATCAAGGTTTCACTGTATCATGGATAAAAACAGGTAAATGTTATACAAAATGAATCAGCAAAATGTCGCGAGTACGATGAGGATCTTTATGCAAAATAAATATGTTTATCATTTATCTCGTAATAATTCTGACAAGTTACAAATAATGAATGAATAAAATTCAGCCAGGCCACATTAATGAAATTTTCTATTGGGCATGATGCAAACCTACGACCACAATTCCAATGTGAAGAAACGGCGCACATTGTCAAAATGAAAGGGGTGGTAGCCGCGGATTATGCGGCAGGCGAGAGGAAGAATGGGCCCGCCGAAATTGTCGTTTCGAATAAAAGCAGCCCCGGGGCGTATTTTTACGAGGAGTAATGCCAAGAGATTGGAACTTCTCCAAGTGTTGAACATTGTCTTCGCCGTTTCCATCAGAAGTTTCTTGACCCAGTTTCGCGATCCACCTCGCGGCCTCCATGGGAATGGGAATTCCATGGACGGTGCGCCTCTGCGATTTTCCCTATCCTCGCGTCACGGTTTAATTGGAGATTGAAACCGTGCTCCGCGACTGGTAAATCGTTCGGAGCCGGGAATTCCGCGAGTGAAAGTCCCCTGGCACTTTCCATACGAGTGCGTCTAGGATGTCAAGCGAGTTCGTTGGAATTCTCGAATCGGAAACGGCGAACCGAGACGGCAGAAAAATCGATTCGATACCGTTCATCGAATAACGATTTATGTTAACGAGGACGAGATACCACCTTTCCTTTCCCTTACTATTAAACATTTTTAATAGCAAACGTGGCCTCGAGCACTAAGATTTAAATAATTAATTAATTAAGACTTGCATCTTATTAATTTAAATAAGAATAATTCGTATAAATAAGAATTACATCTGCAATACAAATTAACCAAGATTTACATCCGAATCGACACGGTTAGGTATGCTTAAAAAATTGCTAGTGTGTAAAAATTGTTCGAAAGATGCGCCGATAAAATTAATTCCAATTATCTTAATATTGCGATCGAAACTAAAATTACTGATTTATGTTAACGATCGTTTAACGTGTTTACGACATTCGGTGTCTCGAGACACATTTATTTCCAATTAACGGGAGGTGTGATCGAAATCAGGCCGGAGATTTTTCAGAATGGCTGTCCGACGAGCATTCGATCGAGCTCGGGCTTTTAATAAGTAATCCCCAAGGTCAGAATTATATAGAATTGACAATCGATAGGTTCTATAGTTGCCGCGACACGCCGTTGAATAATTACGCAAATAGATCCATTTTATTAATACCGCGGTCTATTTTCAAATTTTCATTCGCGTCCCGTTCGGGTAATTAAAAACGCGCTTTTATAGGAATCTCGTTCGGCAGATTTTATCTAAGCTTGTTTCTCTAGAAGGGAAAGTACAATGCCACACGAAATTAAAGTCGCGATATTCTTTTTTGTTTCTATTTTTACTATAAATATATTAATTTTCAAACGCAAAAATGTCTCCCTTGAAGATGATCCATACTGGGACCGAAACGTTGAGTTCAATTAATTTGCAAACTTGCTGTTATTAATATACTATATAAATAAAAAGTATATATACTATAAATACTATAAATACTATAAAAAAATATATAAAAGTATATATACTATACAAATTTATTGTATATTACATTTTCGATCGAAAAGAATTTCATTTGAAAATGGGGACTTTAATAAAAAAAAATACATGGGACATGGAAGTAGAAGTTCTACAAAATGAGCACAGAATGTTGTAAGATTTAATTGTAAAGTGTTAGGTTTCGAAGGGGACCAAGTATTTTTAATTGTCACCGTTTCCACGAGCGACAGCTCAGTTATCCAGGGTTAATAGGGGCCAGCACAACTCTCGCCCTTCCATCAGCAATCCCATCTACATAATATCCCCTATCATCTAACGCAAAGTCGCCGAGAGCCGTGGACAATCCCTTCCTCGGTGCAATTACCGTGCGAGCGAGACAATGCTGATCGTAATTGTAACCCTGCGACGCGGGTCTGTTGAACCCGAGACGTCGACGTCGGCGTCGACGTTGACGACGAGACCACCCGGTTCGTCTCCCGATGAAAGCGTTATCGTCGATTGGACTCCATTAACACGCCGAAGTCTTTGAATGACACGCGAAACAACGAATATTCACGAATCCATTATAATCAATAGGGGCAAAACAATTTCTTTAAATTTTAGCATTGCAACAATAAACGTGTCAACCAACTTACGAAACGTTCATTAACCCGTAGCACAAAAATTGCTGTGTCATTATTTAAAATCATCTAACCAATTACTACACCAATTGATTAATAATAAAATTAGTACCCAATTATAATTATAATTATAATACCCAACTAATAATAAAATTCATAAAGCCGTTGGTTTTTCGTTTTTCTTTGCTTTTCTTTTTGCTTTTCTAACACGGAATTAAACTTGAACTATATAATTTAAATTGATTAATTCTTACAGATGCAATTATATATTTTTGAAAATGGTCTTAAACTAGACCGAAACGTTATATTAATGTGAAAAAAGTTATATTAATTTGCAAAACTGCTTGGTTAGTAACATAGGATCGAATCTGTGCGCCATAAACATCAATTTATTTATTTAAAATTGATCGAGATCAAAGAAAACAGTTACTAATAATAACATTTCAAAAACCACAGGAAATGGAAATATTCGTTATCCAGTTAAAATAGTTCCGAGTGCAAAGGGTTAATATGCCCGTGACATCTCTCTGTTGTAATATCGTCTAACTAATTACTACACCAATTACTAAACTAGTAATAACATTTCGAAAACCATAGGGAACGGAAATATTCATTATCCAGTTAATATAGTTCCGAGTGCAAACGGTTAATGTACTCGTGACATCTCTCTGCTTCAAATGAGTCTCGAAACGATACAATTCGTCTAATTCAAGATTTAATGGAACCTCCATCATCCGAACTGATGATTCTCCGTATACAAACAGTTCCATATTCAATCCATTATATGTAACTGTTTTCTTTGATCTCAATCGACAATTTTAAATAGATTTGCAAACAATTTTGCAAATTAATATAAGTTTTCACAACGTTTCGGTTTAGTTTAAGACCATTTTCAAGAAATATATAATTGCGTCTGTAAAAATTAATCAATGTATATAGTTCAATTTAATTATATAGTTAAATTTAAGTTATATAGTTCAATTTGATTATATAGTAATTATATAGTTCAAGTTTAATTTCGTGTTAAAAAGCAAAAAGAAAGGAAAAACGAAATAACTTCCACTTTATCGTGGATCAAACGAGCACAGAAGAACCGAACAGCGTCGTGTTCGGTACCATTTTAATCGGAGAAACGTTTCGAGCACACCCATCGAAGTTTCATTTCGAAAATCGATCCGAACAAAAAAAGGTTCTGCTCCATGTTATTCAAAGTGAACAGTGTCGCTGCAAGATGTACGTGACAATTTCAGTCCTGAATTTTTCGAATACCGTTGAATCCAATATCGCGACGTTCATAGGGTAACGCATTCACTCTACAGGCTCTGTGGGTTTGGTGTTGAGGGTGGTCGGACTCGCGGGGGCTTGGATCGAAACAGGACATCGTCGTCCTGGAATGGGGGTTGGGAGGGTTGCTAGGTGCCTGTAGAGTGGTCGATGGGTTGCGGAGGATGGGGTGGACACCTCGAATATACAGACCGTGGTAGTGCACCTGACCCATATCGCGCCGCGTTATTGATCGACCTAATTCCCGTAAAGCCGGCCGCCCCCGTCCTCCGCCTCCTCTTTCCTCCCCACCACTCTGCTTCCTGCCCCCGCCCGCGGAGATTGCCGGCCCGAAATTACGTAAGTTAACCTACTGACTCACTGCACCCGTTGCCGCAGCAGAAACTTTCAGTTGTTACATCCACCAACCTCCCCCGGAAACCCGGTTACATCCGTGTAAACGCGACGGCCGTCGTCCACGGTGCAGCGTTTCCAGGCTAACGAGAGATGCGTCGGTGTTTCGCACCTGAGACTCGTTCGCGATTCATGAAAACGCCTCGTTAACCTGCTCGGTTGTTAGGCGATCTTCTTTTTATAAGGGTTTTTAGCGTGGCTCGCCGCAGATTGATACGGAAGATTGTGTTTGTCGAGGATTCTCGCTGCATAGAGGATTTCAGGGGTGGTTTTGCCTTTCGTTTTCGAGACTGGTTTCTCAAGATGGTCCTGGATTTTGTAATAACTCCTTTCTATGGTAAACCGACGGATTGTTATGTAAAATATGATTTTTAAGCTGTCCTTTAGTGTAGACGATTGAAAATTTTGTTAATATGTTGAAAAAGTTCAAAATAATAGTACAGTATTTTTAAATTCCAAATAATATAATATTATATTAAAATTCAACTAAGCAAGATTATTATATTTTTTTTCGTACATGTCCCTTCATTGTTATTAGACAACTAGTCTTGTATCATTATTTTTAAGCTGTCCTTTAGTGCAGACGATTGAAAATTTTGTTAACATGTTAAATAGGTTGAAAATACAGTATTTTTTAATTCTAAATAATATAATATTATATTAAAATTCAACTACGCAAGATTATATGATAATACCATATCGATTGTACCATTATTATATTTTTTTTCGTGCATGTCCCTTCTTTGTTATTAGACAAGTAGTCTTGTATCTTTCTCTTCTTCTTTTTTTTTATTGTAAACACTTATGTAAAAGGGCTTCAATCAGTTTATAATAAGTAATAAATAAATAATATCGTACTTGATAAAAAGATATAATTACGTCCATAGATAAATTGATAGACAATATACGATAGTATATAACATAATATGAATAATTATTTAACGATATTTAGGATAAAGGTTTCGATTGTAAAAAGCAGCTAGCAAAATAGGATTCTAATTAAATCGTGTCGAAGCATTTGAACAAGCATTTCACGTAGCCGCGCGAGATTTGTTGTTTGGATAATCGTCGAATTCGTGTTCCTACGGTAGGCACGAATGTTTATTAAAGCACTGGTGCAAATGAAAGTGCTATTGCATCGTCGGTTATAGATCGCCGCCGCGAGCAACGAACCAATGGCGACCCTGGACTACAACAGGGCGGGTCAGGTAACTAGGCCAAGTCGAATCTTCCATTCGATTGCAGACCAACAGAGAAAGAGGGAGAGAGAGCTAACTCGAACGATAGAGAATCGCATTTCTTCCGTCGATTCCACCCTCGCGATATAATTCGAACGACAATCGATATACCTCTCTGAGAAAAACCATTAGCTCGATTTAAACATAAAAAGATTCTTCTAATTTTCAATTTCACAGTTTCAACCACATTTCGATCAAGCAAATATTTCGTTGCTATTCGAATCGTTAAATGCGAGTCGAAAATGTTAAGGAAATTAACCCTCATCCCCTCGTGTCAATTTGACACAGTTTTCCTGAAACATGTTCTACTGTTCATTTACTTTTCTAATATGTTAAATCAGCAATTTGAATAAAAATATTTCTTGTTATTTCTGTTTTCTTATTTATTTCATCGATCTTCTATCAAACCGTTTCAGTTTGTCACCGAGGGGTAGATTCGGTTCGTGAAATAAGGGATGAATGAGGGTTAACATGTTTCTGACACTTCTCTGATAGGCTCTCAGTCTAAACGTTCAACTATTATGCGAGCTATTACATCAGTTCCATATACTTGAAAGTAAAAAATCATACATGTAGAAAAGAAATAAATATTCTAGTTCGGACGAACAATGATCGATGGACAAATCTAAAAATCCTGACGGATTAATTTTGAAGTGGAGCGACTTGCGACGTGCACGGAGCATGATCGAGACTGGGGGCCCGAAGGGAGCTTCGCGCCATCTGTGCCAACAAGAAAGCAGCATGGCGGGGCCCAATGCGGGGCAACCAGTTTCGGGAATGAAGTGGGGAGGAATAACCTGGGGGGAGGCAGTTGATGGATTTCACGTGGAATCCTTGGCCGCGGCGCAAGGTCTCGTTAAACGGTAGCTCGTACGCTTTCGTCATCGATACGATCGGGACACGAGAGAGCCCCGAAGAAGGCGACCAGCCGCCACTCGATTTCTCTCCCGGTGACCTTTCCTTTCACGTGGGGCAGGTCGTGCCGGGTCCGGGCCAGGTGCAGCCACGAAAACACCGCACCGGCGCGCACAGGCCGTCTACCTGCGTAGGCTACGTGCCGGGACGAGACCGGACGTTGCAGCGAACCCCTCTGGGCCCCTCTGTCCCCTGGCCTGATACTCGTCCTTTGTCAGAGGACCCTCGAGAGGGACCCCGGTCGTGCACGACTTCAGGGGCAATGGAAAAAAGGTGGAGAGAGAAAGAGAGTGGAGGAATGGGGAAGAAAAAAAGACGAAAAGTCGAGGAGGTCGTTGGCATCGATCGTCGTCGGTCATGAAACAGCCGTTCGACCCTTCGCGTGGGAGAGCCGGGGCCCGAAAGGAAGGGATAAATCGATTGGGGGACAAAGACCAGGCTCTCTAGTCTGCCCCTGGAAACTGCTTTTTGAATTACGGTGAGACGTAATCGGTAGACACCCGTCCAGATTGCAACGTTCCACAGTATTTTTCGTATTTTCACATACTCATGATTTTTTATTAATAATACTCTTAACATATACTCGGGACGTTGCCTGAATGAAATCAGACCACACACATGGTGGACTTTCCTGTTTAATCTAGCGAATTGTAAAATAATTGCGTACGGAGAATTTTGATATAGTAAAATTCTTCTTGATCGAAAATGTAATATATAATAAATTCTGTTTGTTTTACAGACGCAAAAATGTCTCTCTTGAAAATGATCCATATAGGGATAGAATCGTTGAGATAAAGGTTTAAATAATTGCAAAATTGCTGCTTTCTATAATTGATCGAACTGTGCACCGAAACCATAAAATTTATTATATAATTAATTTATATATAATGTTTAAACAAGCAAATAAGGTCCCGTGAAATCGTCACAAATCTGCTGGTAACGGGATATTGTTTAAAAATGAGTCTTCCACTTTGGGACTTTTTTTTAAACATTAAAATTGATACCTGAAGCACGCCTTCGTAAAAATAATAGTGAAATGTAGAGGAACATTTCTGGAGCCCTCAGAGGTTACCGCTAGGTGTACACAATAGTTGCGCCTATCGCAATAGGACCTAAAGCGACGTCCACACCAGAAGACCTAACTCTACAGCGAAAGATACAGAGTTTGAGTACTAGGAAAACAGAGAAGAGAGCTAACAAGGGGACGTTGCGTTCTGGATGCGAACGGTCCCCTTTCTCGTCGCGTCAGCCATTTTTTGATCTATAGAGCGTGTAGAGAGAAAGAGAGAGGTTGTTGCTTCCAAGAACAGAGCTGTGGATCGCGACCGTTGGATCGGATTCCGGGAGGACGTTTAACGAGGGCGAGAGAAAAGCATTTCGGGAGGGCCGTGTGTGTGTGTTGTGGAAGGGACAGGTGTCCGGCGAGGGTGCATTCACGGTCTAACGATCGACCAGCAACCAGACGCCTTTCTCACCCGGTGCAACGTCTGGGCATAGCCTTTTTCGAGCTGCGTGCCTCTCTATGTGCACCTTTGATCTTTTCGGATCCCAATGACGCACAGTGCGGCATGCAATGGACAAAAATGAAAATAATCATGGTTCGATTCTAACCTAATCATCCAACAAAATCATAAGTCAGTAAGAAATGTGTATGTAAAAGAGTTATTGATGAAAGAATTATTAACAAGAGTTTATTGTAGCATAAATACTAAAATGTTAGATTACTCGTGCCCTAATTGCTCTTTTAGGGGTTCGTTTTTGTTTTAAACTGTTTGTTACAACTTAGGTATGGCAATTTAGGAATTGCGTTTTTTCCTTAAAATGCAATTTACAAA
>CM052330.1:5776419-5788041 GCA_028455615.1 Lasioglossum zephyrum | reverse complement strand
GTTCTGTATCAACAAGATGTTGTAGTATATTGCTGTATAATTTTTTCCTGCGATAAATTGCAAGACTCGATGTTATTTAATTTTTGTTAGAGAAATGCATTCGTAATCGCGGTTGAAGTAAATAATTATGCATTATAGTAGATATAATTAAATTTAACCGTATAATTAAAAAATATTTCCAACAAAAGTTGTACAGTATACAGTTGACAACAAATTGCAATAACAACTAATCATAAATAAGTCTTCATTAAATAAAAAATTAAAATAAACTTTTTTACCACATTTATAACCACATTTTTCGTTTTAAATCTTCCAAGTACTTTCACAGCTATTCAAAATGCACAATTACAAATTTTTAGGACTAAACGTTATTTTATACTTTTCAGTCCGTTTTTAAAAACGTGGTATTTTTTAAAAAATTATTTTTATTTAAATAATTATTCGTTTTAGAAGTTCCAAGGTGTATACACGTGCAGACACACGGGAATGGAAGCCCGCACACGTGTCGACGGTAAATCTATCGTGGAAGGGTCTGTCGGGAAGGAATTTTTTCAAGTCGACCGGGGGCCTGGAAACGCGTCTTGAAGGTGTATATCATTTTTTACGAGAACGTTTTCAGGGGGCCCCCTTTCACTCGGCGCAGGCTTGAAACCGACTTTTCGAAGCCGGAGATAAGAATCGCGCGCTCTGGTTTCTCGCCGGTTTCTTCCCGGGAATTCCGCCGCGGAGTTCCCCGAACCGTTAAATGGCACGGTAATTTTGCACGGCTTCGAGAGTAGTCGCGTGGCTCGGTTTTGTTTTTCGGATGAGCGTCGCTCCGTGTACCGAGCAGCTCTCGATTGTTTTGTATTTTTTGAAAAATGATCGTGCCGAGAGATTACCTGCAGAGTATCTGGAACCACGCGCTCACACGATTCCCCGTAATTAGTTCCGGGTTTTTATTCGCATGTAGAAAGGATAACTGCGTGCAGGATGTGGGAGGACGTTTGGGACGGGTTCTTCCGGATCATGGCGTACCTATGGCGTTTCGGTGTTTCGACGATTAGTCCCTCGAATTTCGAAGATGTGATCAATATTACAATTAAAATTTTTGTCTAATATATATATAAATTATGTCTAGTTGAATAAATGTCAAATTGAAGAATATTGTGGAAACAAGATTAGCACTTACCCAATCACATGTGGCACATCGATGGAGTGGGAGGATGCTCGCTTGCGATCGCCAGCCATGTCGGCGAGTCTAGCGAAATCTGTATCCTGATCGGCCAGCCGGGCGCTCTTACGTGACTCGAGCAACCTGACCTCGTCTATACGTTTGGTCAAGCTTATCGTCTGCAACAATATCAAATCATCTGCGTGAGATAGACTGTCCGTCCCAAAATTTCATTTTGTTCTCAAATAAGAGTATACGTGTATACTACATATTTATTTCAATTTAGTTGATAAGGAAATATAACGAAGATTACAATGTCTTCGTCGATGGTTTTGGTAACTGAAGAGTAGAATGAAAATGTTAAAATATCTATGATATAATATTGTAAAAAATGTCTGTGTTTTAGTATCAGATTATGATGTCCTCGTCGATGGTTTTGGTAACTGAAGAGTAGAATGAAAGTATTGTTTTAAATTGTAAAAATTGAATTAATTTTAAAAAGACAACTATAATACAATATTGTTAAAAATGTCTGTTTTTTAGCATCAGATTACAATATCTTCGTCGATGGTTTCGGTGACTGTAAAGTAGAATGAAAAAGTTGTTTGGAATTGAATAAATTGAATTAATCAAGAGCAAACCATTGTATTCTTCGTTAATCAAAACCATCGATGAAGACATTAAGAGACAGCTATTACATAATATTGTAAAAATGTCTGTCCTTTAGCATCAAGCAAAGACGATAAAAGATGTTCGATCCCGAAATGGTAGAATTTACTATGCACATGTTTCCGAAGGTTCCCCGGCGCGCGAAGAGAATGGTTTAATTGCATAACATAAATAAAAGCGAGCGTTCGGCTTCCGCGGACCGCCAGAAGCCCCGGATCAATTATTCCCGGCCCGTGACCCGATTCGTCCCGCTGCCCGCGGGAGAAAGCGCGAAATTTTGAACGCCTCGAGGTCCGCACACTTTCCCCTGAATCGCGGGAATTTAATTGCGGTGTCAGCGACTACTTCCTCGTAATTACTCAGCCCGCGAGCGAGCGGGATTCCTGCGCACCGCCTCGCGATTTGCCACCAGTTTTCTTTCTCTCGATTACTGGATTGCGATTCATCAACTATTACACAGGCTTTCCTGTACGGAAGCTGTATCTGCACACGTAAACCTGTCTATTACTGTCACGTGTTCAACATTTACATTTTGAATGTTCAACACTGTTGTCTTAATAACTTAATAATAATAATAATAATAATATCCTTTGATAGAACCGATCCCTTATGGAATTTCTAATCAGACAGTATCGAATCCATTGACTTTTATATAGCCGAAGAGCTGTATCTGCACATTTAAATCTGTCTATTACTGTCACGTGTTCAACATTTACATTTTGAATGTTAAATACTGTTTATTGTCTTAATAATTTAATGATAATAATAATAATACCCTTTAATATAGAACCGATCCCTTATGGAATCGTTGAATTGCGCAAGACAAACGGAACACCCGGTATAATTTCTAACCAGACAGTATCGAATCCATTGACTTTTATACAGCCGACGAGCGACAGAGAGGCAACGAAAACTCAGCCTTAACGATATTCCAGCGGAAATGAATGAAGGCTTGTGTAAACAATCGTTGAACGAACCGAGTCGATGTGAATAAATATTTGCACTGTCTTCGATCGCCACCTCTGAAATGATCTATTGATGTCTGCTCGATGGGGTAGAAGTGTTTGCACATCGGCAGCCCTGGCTTTCATTTGTTAATACCATTCTTACGGATAGTAACCAGCGAAGAAGTATTCGTTAGAGTAAGAATTAAGAAGCAAGAAGAATCTCTTTAGAAACTATTGAACGTTTCATGTTTCACGTTCGTTTGCTACGAAATATTTTCGAATGTGCCATCTAAATACTGTGGTGCCCAAGGTGGAACCCACCTTTATTCTAAACTGTAGGTCCCGTCGCGAAATAATTCTCACGTAAGAATTAAAAAAAGCGACGTTAAATAATAAAAAGAAAAAAAATATATTTTCGAACGAATACCACACCGTCGCGAACTAATTCTCATAGAAGAATTGAAAAAGCGGCGTTAAATGAGGTAAAAAAAAGAAAACGTATACCCCAGTCGCGAGAATGCAACAAATGCAGAAAATGCATAATTGCACGGTATAGCGGCGAAGAATGAGGAAGCTCGAACATGTAAACAGAGTAAAAGGCGGATCGCCGTTCGGCAGCAACAAAACAAACAGACCCGCGGCCGGATATCATTTAAATAATTGCCGAGCCGTCGAATCGGGGCGAAAGAAAAGGGGGACGCGTTCGCCAGCAGGAATAATGAGGAAACCACGAGGAAACCGTACGGAAACGATGCGGATTCCTGCCCAGGGCGTTCCTCGCCAGAGGGCAACGCGAAGAGGAAAATCTTGGGACCGTATGTATGTATCTCGTCGAATCCTACGCTTCAGCGGTGCTCCTCGTGAATTGGAGCGTGCAGATTGCGAATTCTAATCGGCATGGCGAACGGTTGGGAAACGAGTTAATTGATTACCATTGAGTATCGTAATAATCAGTTGGGTTCGACTTCGAACGAGAGCGACACGGAAAAACATCCTCTTTTTCCTCGGCGAGAAAACGCGCGGCGTTAAAAGTGGTACACACTGTTCGACGATGATTGGATACAGATGAAGATCGGTGATGAGATATAATGTTTCTTCTGATCGGGAGATCTGGGAAAATCGATTTATACTTGTTCCTTTCGTTTTTGCTAGCTCGGTGGTAATCAACTTTCGTTATAACAGTGCCTGGATTCCCTTTTTTAATAATTACAGCTTTGTTAAACATTTTTTTGGGTAAACTTCAGCTGAATTGATGTACTGACGTTTTTATGGTTAAAATGACACCAAACACGACACGGTTTGGTTCATATTTACGTATGTGATATACGATATAGTGGAACCTCTAGTATCCGAATTGGTCAACGACACAGAACCTAACTGGATTACTTCCGTTATTGATTTGTAAACGAATCATAATCGTTCGAATAGATAATGGAGGTGTGTCCCATGAAAATAATGTGTTTCGACTCGATGTTGGTAGATTTTTCAGGGACATTATTTAGCGAGAACATGTTAAGTAAATCAATTCTTTAGGCCGCGAGGCTGTCACGCAGGCGCACACGGAATTTATTCGCCTGGCACGCGGTACACGTGTTCAATTAAATACGGAACGCAGACCATAATTGCGTGTACTCGCGCAATATAGGGCCCCGCCGGCGGCCATATTTACAGGTTTTATCTGGGCTCCGCGGGGATTTCCTGCGGGATTCCCGGTGGTGGCCTTTCAAAGCAATAATCTCGGTCGATCCATGGTCAGATCGGCGTAACTTTCGTCCGGAACATACGATGGAATTCAACGCCCACGGGATTATCGGGCCGAGAAACGCCTTCCCCGATCGCGGAACTCGAAGAGACCAAGCCCGTCTCGAGATTGTTCCTCCGATCCGATCCCGGACGTTGAATTCTTCGAGTTTCCCGCGAACAAGAATTTTTACTGAGTCCTGGCCGAGCTCGGAGCATTTTCTAGAGCATTTTCTGGCGCGAATTAAAATTTGATTCCATTGTTATTTTATTTTTTGGTAATGCCAGAATTATTGTTACTGTTCAAATCTATCTCCTATCTTCTATCTTCTATCTTCTACTTTCTATCTTCTATCTTCTATCTTCTATATCAATAAAAATGAAATGCTATTCGTTGGTAAGCGCATCACTTGAGAACGGCTGGATCGATTTGGCTAATTTAAAAAAAAATCTTCTTAATAGTTCGAATAATGTTTTTAAGAAAAGAAAAAATGAAAGTGCTTTTTTCCATCAGAGTTTTGTATGAACTCAAAGACCACAACTCACGATTCGAACGTTGAATATGCGATATTCTTTTTTTATTTTGTTCGTCACGGTCCTGGAAATTACCCATTGGCGTACATCTGAATGTACACCTCCTTAAATTGAATATACATGACCACAAAATTGTTAATAGATACAATGATCACTCAGAAATACGTTTTTTTCTAATTTTTAATATGTTTAAACATTTCCAATAGCTTTTCGAAAATTCTGAGAACGATCAGAAACAAATTAATTGAAATTTGGACAGGACACAATTGTTGGATCAACTAGTATAAAATAAATAAAATAAACAAAAGTGTTCAGGAGATATATACATATATGTATATACAGTATGTTATAACTGCCTAATAATTATTGTAGGGTATGTCTACAATTTATTTATACAGCGAGCGCCGACATAGACCGAAATTACTTCTTTCGAAATGCACTTTTAGTCGACAGTTGTCGCCGGAGGAGGCTCGATGTGGATTTACGAGCAAGTCACGTGCGAAGGTAACATAATATGCAACTCGAGCAGTACGCACGTGTTTCGAACTGCTGTATTATCTGTGTTTTAACGTTTCGTCTAACCTTCGTGCACTGTAAAATCCAGCAGCAGAGTACTACAAGAAAAAAATATATATAACTTCAGTCCAACATTGGATAACATATACAGCCTGTCTCATAATCGGGCGCGTTTTATTAGATTCCGTCTACGCACGAAGATGTTCTTAGGCACCGTGAAAAAAAACACGAGCAGTGTTTTCCATGGATTCGATCGCGACCTACGAATGACGCAAACCGGATGACGCGAGATCGAGGGTTAACGCTTCGCTCGATCGCGTCGGGTTTTGTTGCCGGTGACGCGCGCAATTGTAAAATTCATAAGTGAAACCTTTGAAAAATTGGAAAATAAAGAAATTGATTTCCTTCGGCGAGTTCTGGAAGCTGAGAACAACATAAATATACTTGCAATATTTTTGAAAGGAGTGAAACTTGAAACAGAAAAAATATAGGAATAAATGTTTGTTTAACTCCAGTTCCTTGCAAATGACGTATAAACATTTTATCTTTTTTTTATTATTATTTAACGTCTCTTTTTGAATTTATAAACATTTTATCTGATTAGATAAATATGATTACGTTAATGATATCAAATTATTGCAATTCTCGTCAAGTTAGTGGCTCGAAGACAGATTTTTGTGAATCAGATTCGGTGAGGATACATTGCAGCAGTGAAACGATAAATGCTTTATCTGTTAGTCAGTTTGGACACAGTGTCTGGGGTGATTTTAAGACCCATGGAAATAAGATTTATGTCTGTCTGCCTAGCGGGACTCGTGTGGTTATGGCGCGGGCTGTTTTTATGAGTTTTTATAGACTTGCACTCTTCGAAAGAGCCGTAAAATGTTTATTATGACTTGTTTTTATTTCTGGAGAAATTTGAGTGTCCGCCACGAGTACTTCACACCGAAATGACACACTATGGGTTAGATAAACAATTGATGAAGAAGTTCCTAGAAATTGATTTTTGTCGGTATGGTTAGTTATTCAAGCTGGGAAATTCAAGATTAGTAGTTCAGTTCGAAATAACAAATTCGATTCGATACTCTGATCCTTGACCGTGCGGGTCAATTTATTAAAAGGGAAATCCTCGCGTTAAACTTTGATAAATATTTATAAAGATATTCATAAATCAGTTTTAACGATCCCAGCGCCGTTAAACAATAAAGCATTTAATGCGAGGCAGTCGTGACACGGTCCCCGATAAAAATTACTTTACGTAAATTACAGCAGGTAGAACGGAAAACATGTTTCGCAGTAACAGTGAAATCGTGACGGTAATATGCGCCGAAGGTTGCTATATAATCTGCGTTTAGCGTATACACGACACGACCTGAACAAAAAAAAGTGAATAATAAATATCTGTTTCTCGAAAAATCGCCGTTTTAAAGTTTCAAACCTGTACCGTTCATTTTCGTCTAATATTGTCACATTTTTACAAATAACTTGTTATACAGCGGGTGGGAAAGTGGAGATACGTGTCATTTCGATAATACTGCATATCGAAAGCATTGTCGCAGATGAGAAGAAAAAGTTAACCACTCTTTGCCTGCATCGTCGGTTTAATCACGTGACCGGGTCGTGGGAGGAGCGTGGAAGTGGGGACACAAGTGTCTCTGACGACACTGATTGAAAAGTCAGTAATAACATTGGAAAATTTTTCTCATGACTGAATTCACTATAGAATTGGAGATTGACTTTCCCCTTTACAATGACTCATTAACAGGTGCTTTACGATTTTTTTCTCTCGTTTCATTCAGCTGTGGACGTGTACAGGCATATTTTACACCGTCGTTGTAAAGAGGAAGTGAATTCAAGACTTTTACAGCTCTTTTACAAGTCTTTTCACCCGTTGTATCGTGAAAAAATATTTTAGGAAAAAATCGAAAGACACACTGGAAAAGTAAAGGCTTCCGCTTCAAAATGAGTCCAAGTTGATGGTTGTACCATTTTTTTTTAAACAAAAGTATCACCGTTTGAAT
Organism: Lasioglossum zephyrum; assembly: GCA_028455615.1. Taxonomy (NCBI): domain Eukaryota; kingdom Metazoa; phylum Arthropoda; class Insecta; order Hymenoptera; family Halictidae; genus Lasioglossum; species Lasioglossum zephyrum. Next base: position 5,780,461 of record CM052330.1, on the reverse strand, counting down.
ACCGACGATTTTTGTATATTTTAACAAATTTTAAGGGCCAATAATTATTATTAATAAATATCAATAATAATTATTATTACCAATAATTACTACAATGTAGTGTTCATTGACTGGTATTTTTTATATTTTTTATTTAACGTTTAATAAAGAAGAAGAATAATAATTTAATTTTATTTGTGTTCATTTATTTTTGACATTTATTTTTATCTTTAATTCACTTTTTTTTTAAATAAAATATCTTCCTAAACAATTTCTTAAATGTTCATTCAGTGGTGCAGTTACCCTATATTATTGTTCTTCGCGGTGACCGTGTAGAAATCGCAATAATTCGACGGTACGCGGAACGAATCCGCGGCGGAACAAAAATCGCAAATCTCGAAAGCACTGCGGGGGTGGCGACGACGAATTTATTGGGTCGGGTGTCCGTGGTTTATCAATTTCTCCGTCGAATCTCGACCAAATTGAAGTTACACTCGTCCCCGGCTCGTAAAAACCGTCCCGGCCAACCAATTTTTCTTCTCCGGTCCTTCACCCGGCCACCGTCCCATCGAAATGGGACCGGCTCTTATATAATTTTAATCCGACAAACGCCTGCAGGCCGTAGGAACCACGCGCCGCTGAATTCAACGCGTAAACACGTGGGCAACGCCCGATCGCTCGAATTAGGCTGCAGTACTATAGCAGCTCTAATAACTCGCATTAATACTCGGTCAATAGTTAGGTATCCGGCCCTTTTAGAAATCAATCTGCTAACAAGTAGAAATAGAACCGGAAAAAGTAGGTCAATTTTTTCGAATAATAACACTCTTAAAACAGAAAAAATATGTATAATTAATAAAGCAATTTTACAAATAATTTAAACTTTCAACGTTTCGATCCTTGTGTGGATCATTTTCGAGAACTTGTGTCACGACGTAGCAACAACAACATGTATTACAAATTTCAATCTCTATGTTAAGATTTTCATAAAACAAGTGAGTATTAAAATACAGAACCTTGACAATTATTATATTATATCTTGATTTTATTATAACATCTTTCACTATTGTAATTTCAGACGCAGTGGTTCTCCTTCCTTGAAAATGATCTACACAAGGATCGAAACGTTGAAAGTTTAAATTACTTGTAAAATTGCTTTACTAATTATAAATATTCTTTCTGTTTTAAATGTTATTAATCGAAAAAATTGACCTTTTTTTTATTTGTGAAATCATTCATATTTTTTCTGTTTTAACAATCATACGATCGATAACAATAACACTGTTGTCTAGAGTATTTTAAATTTGTTCGGACAAAAATTCTGGTCCAAAAGTTGGGTCGAAGTTCAAGCGACATTTACAGCGAGAATGATCGATGGTGCAATTTCCCGCGAAGAAAAAAATTCTCGCAAAAATATCGTAGCAGGCTCGGTCAAGGGTAGCGCGCTACCCCCACGGCGTGCGGCTTCAATTATGTCTACGGCCGATAATGACGCACGAAAGAGGTAAGCGAAAGAAAGAACAGAAAGAAACGAAAGTTTTCGACCTAACGAGTTAGTCCCACCTAGAAATTGAGCCTTGGAACGAGCACAGCTGCCAGACCAGCGTTTCATCGCCTTATCGCGTTGCTCGCCAGAAAATGACCTCCTTTTTCCCCCCTCTCTCTTTCTCCCTCCTTCTACTGGTTCGTTATCGCACCGCCGATAATCAACCGGAACATTTTTTTGAGTCGCGAAGCGATTGGAAATATTTTTTCTAGGCCCTAACACAGCCCGTTGAGAAATCGAAATTGAAAAATGAAGGGTGAAAGTTCGTTACCGACGTGTATCTCGATATTTTGTTCGAGCAACGAATTTATTGAAAATTATATAAGAAAATTGAATTAGTGCAGTAGTGTCTCGATAGTTGTCCACGTTTCTTTAAACGTTACACACTAACTCCCCAGTTAACTATTTCAGCACTGATTAATAAACCGAACGAGATCCTAGTGTCTTTGATTCATGAATCAATGTATAGAAAGTAGATGGACTATTAACGAGGCGTTACAGTAGTTTCCTCAAACTGCCCGCAAATCCAATTAGATTAGTTTTAAAAAAATATTTCCAATTACTCCGTTTCAAGTTGAAAATTGATTTAGTGCGGTAGTGTCTCGATAGTTGTCCACGTTTCTTTAAACGTTACAAACCAACTCTCCAGTCAACTGTTTCAGCACTGATTAATAAACCGAACGAGATCCTAGTGTCATTCATTCATGAATCAATGTATAGAAAGTAGATGGACTATTAACGAGGCATTCCCGTAGTTTCCTCAAACAGTCTAAAAATCCAATTCTAAACACGAATAATAATTATAAACTCCGTGTTCAGTGTATACTTTCGTGTAGAAAGTCTTTTTATAAACTCCACTGTGTTATCTAACGCAGATTTATAGCGCGTAGATCTTTCGTTGGCCGATACCGAGAGGCTACGTCTCAAACGAGTTCCCCGACGTATTCAAATGACTGTAGAACGCAGAATAACCGATGGTTATCCGGCGTGGCTCATAAATTAGGCTGATCGGTGGAGATAAGCTTCTCGAGTGAGTCGAGTATTCAATTCGAGCCGGCTGTAATAAAAAGGATGATCCTTCATCCGCGAGGATCCGCGATTCATCCTCTCCGACTGGTCTCCGGTTTATGACTCCTTAATACGCTCGAGTATCGTAATTAGGGGATCACCTATGCAAACATCTTTATCTCGTATCCGTGTGTCGCCGTCTCCCAGCATTCAACACGGTGAATAAATTAAAAGCTGCGGCAACGCCTTTCCTCATCTTTTTCCTTGATAATGTGAACCGAAGACGAGCGAACAATAAATCGAGTCAGCCGGTGGACAATTTCACCTTGAAACTCGTGTTTGCCTTCAGCGTGCATAGTAATCGATAAGGAAACAGAGAGGTCAGAAAGAGCGTACCCGAGCATTTTCATTTAGAAGTCGGCGGAACAGCTGTGGGAAGGTGTATCTTGAAGGAAAATGGTTGTGGTAAAATTTACAATTAGCTTCATGGTGTCGCTTCCTGACGTTCCTGATTTTTTAATTAATTATCTTTATTCTTAATTAATTATAAAAACACTAGCAAATTTGTAAGCTAACCCAAACTTATCGATTCGGATGTGAATCATAGTGCTAGAGGCCACGTTTGCTATTAAAAATGTTTAATAATTTCTAATTTCTATAAAATTTCTATAAAATGAAATAAAATAATTTCTAATAATTTCTGCCTTGTACACTGGATGTTCGAAGGCGTTTGAGGAACGTTATTGATACTGATTGATGACATCTCAATAACTAGCGAGAAAGTTCTCCATCAATCCGGATTTCATCGGAATAAAGTGAAGAAACGTGAGTTCGGATGATCTCGACCCACCATACCTACCGGCCGAAGAAACGTGACCATCGCGAGGCTTATCATTCCCCTGATAAACGCACTATGGTGCCCAGCTGTGTGCCCGGTTTCGCTGCGAAAACCAATCGGCGACTGAACATTCTGGGACACGGAGTCCAGCCAGCCGTGATCACCGAAAACTGCCTCGAATTTTCTGCGACGATTTTCTTCACTAAACTTCACGGTCACGTTACTGAAACTGCGACTAGAATTCTAGATTCCCAGGGCAATTGACGATTCCCCGTTATTGCGAAAGCCCCGGCTCGATAACGCGTTGCCACGAGGAAGGGGCAGCGCGCGGCAAGTTCACGCGGCGCGGAACGTGTGCGTTGAAACGGCAAGTCAAGGTCGGATACGACTGATTAAGCATTAGCGGGAAGACGACGAGGAAGAACGACAGATTTATCATTCTACGTTCGGGAATCGTCGCTGGAAAAAGGTCAGCCTCAACGATTTATCAGGAACAGGTTCGAAGTGGACATACAAGCCCTGTTGACTTCTTGGGACTTCTTCGAAGATGAAGATCGAAGATGAAGAGCTAACTCTAAATTCAGCCTATAGTTGCATTCGAGTTGCTTCGACTCTTCTTTAATAAGAAGTCGAAGGTTCGTGGCTACTTCGGCCCTTTCACTGATGTTGCC
>CM052330.1:5666343-5776319 GCA_028455615.1 Lasioglossum zephyrum | reverse complement strand
ATTTGGATAATTTTTACTTTGCGCTAGCTGACCCACTTTTTATCAGACATATTCGGGACGGGTGACTAACCTAACCGTGTCCAACAAACAACCGCGAGCCCTCGAAGTCGCTGTTGCAGCTGAAATGAATCAGCAGCGGTGCGTTCCCGGGCGTTCGCGGATTTCGCAAGATCCGGGACTGCCTGCAGCCTGACAATTTCTGACGTCAGACCTCGAAAGCGTTCGCCGGGCTCGAAGAAAGTCCCGATGAAAGGTTGAGAAAGGTTCTCCTGCTTTCCTGACGTCACACGTAACCGCTTTAATTTTACAAATTACAACAGCCCGCCAACACTCCGTTCGCCAGGTGCAAATCGAATTTCGCGAATGCCGGGCGCGCCGGGAACCCCGCATAGATCCTCGGATCCGTGAATCGGAGTTACCAGTCATTACGACGAGTTCGAGAGACGCCTGAAAAACAGCTGTTGCGTCATAGTAGGAAGATACTCGGCTATTTCTGAGCGTTAAATACGTTTCGCGAGGATGATGATGATGATGATGCGCGCCGTGGCCGACTTTACGCCCGTGGCTAATGACATCGACGAGATTTTTATCCGCTGCCCCACACGTTTCTTCGAATCTGTTCCTGATCGTGTCGCTGAATTTAGAACGACCATTCTACTGCAGTTTTCCAGTCGTTTCACATTTACCGCGAAATTCCTTGGAACAATTGGTACAGTGACGAAATTCTTGAATCTTCTAGATTCCAAATAATTTAGAAATAATTAGAAACGTTGAGAAAAATTTTATAAATCGCAAAATTGTTTGGTTGTTTCTTTGAACGAACCTGTGCGCCGATATCATAAACTAATATAATAATATTTGAAATCGAGATGTTCTTAGTTTCATATGTTTAAAAATTAATTAACTGTTGCAGTAAATTGTATAAAAAAATGTTTGTATGTAAAATTTATAATTTGTATAGAAAATTTAATATTATTGCGGATAGTATTGAATTACTGCAATATTAAATTTTTATAAAATTCGAGGACATTTAAATTTTTTATACTGCATATTCCGACTGTTTCATAGATAGTAGAGTAAAAATTGTTTGAACGTGATTAGCGATCAGATACACGGCAAAATGAGTTATCATTGAATGCACAAAAAATATAGTAGTCCTACACGATCTATGTCTAAGCTCGGACCCGAAGATTGGGCTTAGATCGAGACATGCGTGTCCCATATATTCGCAGCCGTCTCGATGCAAATTTCATTATCAGCTTGGTCGGGTTCGCGGCTCCTTCATAAAAATATAGCACAAACATTGACCGTCAGTTGCAGACTACAATGAGTAAGAGGGTAAGGTGTTCGCGGCGCGTTGCTTAATTAAATCGAAACCGGAGGTCAGCCAACCTTTGTCACCGCAGTCACGAATGACCACGATGATTCAGTTCATCCTTCGACAATCGCGTACCTTGTATCCAATGACAGCTCCTTTTTCCTCAACGAGATAACGCACGGCCCGTTTTGGCCACGCGATTTGCATTGCATTCCGTTCGACCGTTTATAGCGAATAAACCAGCGAAAAGGCCCGATTTCCTTGGAAACAAAGGATATATACTGTGCTCGCGCGCGTGCCGTTGCATTAGTCACCCCGCATTCTGTCTTTTTTGTTCTGCTTCCCCAGAATTAATGATATAAGAACGCCGATGTCGCGGTTATCGTTTTAAGACGTAGAAAAGTGCAAATGAACACTGCCAGATAAATAATTGCGACTCGAACCGTTCGCATTGCGTCGCGATATTAAATGTTAACGAGTAACAAACGCTGAAATCAAACTCCTCCAACTACATATTATTCAGCGTGCAACAATGGGATAAGATAAACCGTCCCTGATAAACGAAGATCAATAGGCGGAACAGATATATGCTCGATCGAATGTTGCATAAGCGAGAAGATTCGCACGAGCCTCGCTAAGACCGATTGATCCACCAAATAATTTTTGCTATTCAAGAAATGAGTATAGTTAAAAAATCTGGATAAAAAAACTGACTGAATTTTTCCGTACTTATGCAAGAAATAAATGACGTTCAATATAATGTTTTGCTGGTTCGTGGAAAACTCGAATAAAACTTGGAACAATTTTAACAAGAGTCTGTTACAGAAAAATTATTCAAGAAATGGATATAGTTAAAAAATCTGAATAAAAACTGCCTGAATTTGTCCGTACTTATCCAAGAAATAAATAAAATTCAAAGAGCTCAACGATGGGATATATCTGCTTTGCTGGTCCGTGGAAAACTCGAATAAAACTTGGAAAAATCTTAACAAGGGAATGTGACTCTTGAAGAAGATGTTACAGAGAGATTATTCAATAAATGAATATAGTTAAAAACTGCATAAAATCTGTACTTATCGAAGAAATAAATAACGTTCAAAAACGATTGAATCTATCTGTTTTGCAGGTCCTTGGAAAACTCGAATAAAACTTGGAAAAATCTCAACAAGATAGTGTGACGTTCCGAAGAAGAGTCTGTTACAGAGAGTACACAGTGAGATCACAGGAAAGATCGCAACGAGAGGTTTTATCTAAAGGGGCCACGGAATCACGCTGATCTTTGCTGGTATCTGTCTGTTCTGGCTCGTCGGCTCGTGTCGAGGATATTTCTTTGTTCCCGTGGTTTGAGTCCGGTTCTCTCGCGTTGTCTGGTCCCGATATCCTCGTCATCGACCGTATTGGCCGATCGCAGTTGCCGATGCTAATGGCGCAACCGCGTAATCGTGTTTCCACGTGTGGTGTTGCACCTGAACGTGAGTAACGAGCGTCTGCTAGGAAACCGGGCATGCAGGAATCTAGGAACGAGCATCCAATCGCGGGAAAGGACACAAAGCATGGCGAACCAGCGCAGCTGAACGGAGTTGCGTCAGGGATTCCTGCCGAGACCAACAGCTCCTTCCACTGTGATCGTTGCGGAGCCGATCGATATAATATAGATCCGCGGAAATCCAGGATCTCAAAACTTCCTACGTCAGGCCCACAGTAGGACAATTTTATTGTTAACGAAGACAATTGAACACTTCTCTAGTGATTTCTTCCTGAAACCTATAAACGGGCACCAATAATTATCATTAATAAGTATCAATAATAATAATTATTACCAATAATTACTAGAATCTAGTGTTCATTAACTGGTATTTTTTATATTTTTTATTTAACGTTTAATAAAGAAACATAATAATAATTTCATTTTATTTGTGTTAATTTGTTTTTGACAAATGAAGTATAGGGAAACATTTGGCATATATGAGATTACTTTAATTCACATTTTTTTTTTTAAATAAAATATCTTCCTGAACAGTTTCTTAAATGTTTATTCACTGGTGCAGTTACCCTACTGAAGTTTTCTCAGTGAATAATTAAATCTTTGAATATTAAAAATTATGTCCATGGTGCCATAAGAATTTTAGAACATTTAATAGGATAATTCAACAATTAAATAAATTCGAAGTTTCAACGTCCCTAGCTCTCTTCGAAGCTTATCAATGGACACCGGATGATCAAACGCGAAGATGGTTTCGGGAAACTAAACAAAATGAATAATAGCCCGATGACCGATGATTACGGGTGGCCTTTCCCGCTTGCTCGTTTGTTCTAAATCAATTATCGTTGCAGTGGGAGGGCGGAGAAAGATGAAGCGATGCAAAGTTCAGGCAGATAAAGTTACTGTTTGCTCCGAGATCAAGGGAACGTTATGATAAATCTCTATCCGTGGTTACTATACCCTAAACAAGACGAGGGAACGTGGAGATCGCGTTTACATACCGAACAATTCGTCACCGGGATTAGGCAAACTACTGTGGAATAGGATAATCTAAAGTTCATTCAATAAATAAGCATTCAGACTGCGACAGCACGGGAATTCAGGACTATGCCCCCGGTCAAATTTAGGCTTGTCGAAATCTTAGTCAGCGAACCACCGCGTCAACGTTCGAGTTATTTTACGACAAAGAGACCCTCTCTCCTTCTCGTTTCCTTTCGTGCGTGTTCTGTCCCCGTTGTCGTCCGCTATTTTTCAACGAACTTCTCGTTCCGTCGACGAAACATAAATGTTACAGAAGTGAATGATTTATTTTTCAAGGAACCACCGCTATCCGGAAACACGCCATTATTTTCTAAAAGAGAAATTTTTTTAAATCGAACTAATAAAGAACTTCTTTATTGCAGGAGAAATTTTAGGTTTTATGTGATAAGTAATAAATAATAAAAAGGAGGGTAACTCATTTAAATTTAATATTTCGAAATTTTTTAACATCGAATACAACGTTCGCTGTATGTATCCTTCCGAAAAAAATGACGTGTGCATTTATTTATTTATTGCCAGTGACATCTTCGAAGTAGGTGTATTTCAAAGACGTGAATCACTTGGTACATTTGAAAAGATAATTTTAGTCATCGGTAATGTACCATAATCCAAACATTCCCATCGACTCTTTTACGAGTCGGTATTTACCAATAACGCACTCCCCGATTCGTTTTCAACGTTCGTTTTATTCCGTTGTTTATTCATCTCTGCGCTATTCTCCGATCTAACGAGCTTCCGGATGAGAAACCATCGACAACGCGGCAAAACACCGGTACCGTTCATTTCCATAGATAAATCCCGATCCACCGATACATTCTTTTATCAACAAAACAAGTTGCTCGCGTCACCGCTGTTTACTGCGTCAGACGTACAACGAGATTTTTATCTCGCTAATCAATATTGCCGGTTCTCCAGCAATGCATCGTTAATGTAGTCTTCGAGTATCGTGTACTCGAGAAGAAGAATTCATGACCAGTCCTCTGAAAAGTGGGAAAATGAGAGAACATCGAGGACATTGAGAAAAATGGTACATCGTCGAGTGGGAAATTATAAACAAATTACTGGAACACAGTCCTCCGAAAAATACAAAAGCAAATAAAGAAGATTAAGGGATGCGGTGCACTAATAAAATGGTGGAAAAATAGAAAATAGGAAATTTCAGAGAAGGATACCCCAAAAATCGAAAACCTCTAAGAGACTACAACAACAGGAATCCTCAAAAACAGTAAAAAAATTAGGAAAATGAAGAATCGAATATCAAAAACGTTTTCCAAGACAGCGTCAGCTATCGTCCAATCGATTTGTCTTTCCGGGAGGCAAAGGGAACTTTATTTGCGGAGGAATCGTCGAAATATCAGGCGATAAGCGATGGACAAAATAAATAACGACGACGCATTCGAGACTGATTGCTCGTCGCGATAAGATCTAGACAAAAGGAGGCCTTGATGGATCGATCGGATCGGCCGAACGAAAACAATGATCTATGAGCCCGTATCGAAGTTATCGCTCGATTCAAGGGCGAGAGAGGTGGCGGAGGGAAACACGAGGAGCGAAGACGTCCGTTTTGCTTGTTGCGTTCGTCTCGCGGCGATTTTCACGGTCTGATAAAAGGTGGCGAGGGGAAACTGCGCAGAACGGAGAAAAATACGTGGGCAAAGCTAAGTTTCCGCGGCGCGTCCACGAATGTGGTCACGGAATTATCTCTATCCGTTGATAAGACCGGCGGGATTTTGCGAAACCCACGCGTCAATTAATCGGGAATTAATTTCCGTGGGATCGCCGTTCGCGGGAATTCGTTTCTTTCCGAGGTTAAAACTGTAAACACGGAAACGAATTCGCCGAACAGTCCGCGGATCCGATATTTATCAACTTGTTGGGGAATCGCGACTCCCACGTGAATCAGGATACCTCGAAACGTTAATGTCCTCTCGGAACACGGAGAATCAGGACTTCCGCGAAGATGTTCACCGGGAAACATTCAGAGAACTTCCTAAGAATAAGCGTCCAACATCTAAAGCGTTTATAATTGATAAGTAGACAGAGGAATTTTATGCAAATTCTCGTTTCCATGAATTATTTTAGATATCCAATTATTGGCATCCAGTTTGTTGTGAAAGAAAAACATAAATTAATGCGATTAATTTTTATTATTAGTATAACGTGCTTTTTATCAGAAAAAAAGTGATCGGACGATTTGATGATTCCTCGACGACAATATAAAGAGTGAATACACATCACGAACATCGACCTTTCGTAACCGATTCAAAAAACTGTGTATCATCTTGCTGCGGGAGAGTATCCAAAGTCTGACGGGTATCGTTTATTATTTAAATTCAGCTCGCGTGTAAACGCTGGCTCGCATTCCGGACTGCAGTCTGCCATTGATTATCTAATCGCATTTGTTTAGCAGCAAACCTTGGAGAAATCAAGGCTAATCGCTTTATTGTGATGAGTAGAAACGTCGCATTACGATGCGCTAATAAATGCACGATTGCGTTGAAAGAAACTACAGGATCGCTTGTCAAAAGTAGTGAGTGCAACAATTTATTGCATCATAACGATTGCAGTATCCAAAGAGACTCAATACTATCCACTATGACAAAAATAGCAAAAAATAAACTATTGCTCCTAGACTACGAATGTCATGTATTTACGACGGAAAATTAATAAAATCATTTTTTAAAATAAACAATACTATGATAAAAAAATCATAAAATAAAAACTGCACAAGATAGTGCATCGTCGAAACGATAATTAATTTCTCAAGTAGTGAGTGCAACGATTTATTAGATCATGACGATTGCAGGGTCCAAAGAGACTCGATACTATTTACTATAACAAAAACAGCAAAAAATAAACTATTGTTACTAGACTGCAAATTTCATGCATTTACGACGGAAAATTAATAAAATCATTTTTTTAAATAAATAATATTATGATGAAAAAAAATCGTAAAATAAAAACTGCACAAGATAGTGCATCATCGAAACTATAATTAATTTCTCAAGTCGCAACGCGGGATAAATGGTTCTCCGATCGACATCAGCAGTTGCTTGATTCATCGTAGCAACAAAAAATTCGCATCGCATGTGGCAATCAAACGCAATCTAATAAGACGGGTCGACGCATCGCGATGCAGCAGGCTGATGCATCGCCGAGAACAAAGGGAGATCGCGTGCACACTGGTCTGTTATCACCTAGAAAAATGTTTCCTTGTTCGTCCCCACTTTGGAATCGACGTTGATATCAGGGAATCACGGACGACGATCCGCAGAAAGAGAGAAATAACAGAAAGGCAACCGATGATCGTTCAGTTGTCTCTCTCTCTTTCTTTCGCTCACTCTCCCGGCAGAACGATCGGTGTCACTGTGTCGAGCTGCTACCGGTGACGTCACTCCTCAACACTGTCAACAATCCCCGCCCCAGCCTCGTCTTATCCACGACACTGAATAAGGAACGAACGGGAGCGATTAGCAGCTGGCAGCTAATGTTGCGGCGTGCGTGCGAGAACCGGCTCCGATGGACGGCTCTGTTTCATTGTCCCTGGGACGAAGGGACCGTAAATGGGACACGAACACTGAATCATGGTACCCTGTAACTTCTTGGCCGAGTATGATTCTGTCTGAGACAGGATTAGAAGATTTTATAATAGCTAGATTTTCGTCTCTGGACACCGTGGGCTACCGATGTTGTTGCTCGAAATGCTAAGAAGATGGCTTCTCGATCAAACAATACACGAGGTAGCCGATTTCCTCCGGGTAAGGGGACAACAACGGTAAAAGTGCAATAAAACTCAGGTCAAGAAAGACCCTTTTCGTCCTTCGTGTATTTCGTGCATTTCGTTGTACACTCCAACAAATTTTCGTCTTTGGACACCGTGGGCTACCCATCTTGTTGCTCGAAATGCTAAGAAGATGGCTTCTTGATCAAAGGTTTACATTCTCACTGAATTAGTTCAACCATAGAACTCTTGTGTTCTAGACAACTCAGCAAACGATTTTTTAATTAAATATGAGAGTTGTGACTGGTTCGGTAGACCAGCAAGGACTGAGGTAGCCGATTTCCTCCGGGTAAGGGGACAGCAACGGTAAAAGTGCAATAAAACTCAGGTCAAGAAAGACCCTTTTCTCCTTTGTGCATTTCGTTGTACACTCCAACAAATTTTCGTCTCTGGGCACCGTGGGCTACCGACGTTGTTGTTCGAAATGCTAAGAGGATATAGCTTCTCGATCAAAGTTTACATTCTCACTGAATCAGTTCAGCCATAGAACTCGTGTTCTCTAGACAACTCCGCAAACGATTTTTTAATTGATTGCTTTCAAAGAATCTTGTAGAATTTAATCAGTAATCGCGATTACGATCAACGTGCAAAGAAAACACAATGATGATTGTGCACCTCGTTTGTTCCATTCCAGATAAAGATGAGCTACCATTCTCCAGCTTATACAATGATTTCGTTATTGAACGATAGCAGAAGTAAACGTATGCTTGTATTTTATCTTCAATTGGAAATTTACTCAATCGGTGAAAGTATCGAAGTGTCGCATCTCGAATACAGAGAGGTCCGGGACGAACGGGACCGAAATTCAAATTTATGACCCTTCATAAAGGCCCACGACCACGGGTCGAGGTGGGATCGTAGAACGGCAGGATTTCCCAAATTGCTATAGTAATGGCAGCGAGCCAAGGGGAAATCCTCGGCGATCATTATCGCGACCGAGCCAATTACGAACGGTCCGCGATCCCGGCGAGATACGCGGGGCAAAGCCACTTTTCTGCGTTTGCTTTTCCACGTGGACGCCATTGCAACGCGGCTGCACGGATTACCGTTATCGCCGTTGCGTGACCTGCTTTTTGGTAGCCGAGCTACTCGCGGGAGAATCGCTAAGACACGGGAGAAACGGAAATTCCAGAAACATCGTTGCTCGAGACTAACTCCGTGCCAGTCTTCGACGATGCTTGAAAACATTTTCGACTCGGCGTACGAGCTGCGGAGAAAGTGGTGTCTTTTTACATTTCACTTTGGACCACAACTTAGACGGAAAATGAATTTTTAGTTGATCGTCGAACAGTTTTGTAAGCTGTTGTAAGAATGACATAAGTGTGCATGCCATGACATATGTTTAAGTGTTATACAAAAATTTTTATGAATAAAATTTATATAAAAAATTTAATATTATTGAAATATAAAATTTGAGAGGATTTTATATTGTATTTAAATAAATTATATAGTGTTTTTATTGATTTACATGTTATATATGTTTTTATCGATTTGCATGTCGAGTCAATGTTTTATTAAATGAATATTTTACGTTATAATTTTGTTAAAATAAAAACAATGGTCTTCTGCGGAAGTTGTCAATGATTTAGAATCGAAATAATAGTGTAGACTTTGATCTGTGGCTGGAATTGCAATCAACAAACAAATATGTAAGACAGTTAGGTTTCGAGCTGTATCAGAGACAGGGTACCATTTTCGCAGCACAGAATTTTCGCGAAGAGTTCCAGTGATGCTGTCAGCTGCTTCTGGGTCAGTGTGTACATGTTTTCGCCGGTGCTTGAAAATATTAATAAATCAGCGGTGCGTGTAAAAATAGACGGTACTGTGGTAAATATAATGGTAAACGACGGAAGGAGGATAATTGGGAGCCGGTTTCCGGCGAGGCGTCGCGTTCTTGACGATGTCTTTCAACGGATTTGCCCGGTGATCATGACACACTTGATAAATTTAAGGCCGGCTCGCAGTCCTTCGTTCTCAGCCTCGTAAAATTTCAACAATAGTCGCACCGCTGTACGCGAACAATTTCCACGATCGGCCGGTGGATGACGTATGCCCGTGCGCACTGTATGACGCACAAAGAGTAGGAAGAGCCGATGACAGTGCCGGGAAATTGCCGGCCGGCTTCGTCTCTGCCTGTGGCTTCAACGTCACAATCATAGTTTATATTTTACATAAATTTCATATGTAACAATTTTTTCAGAGTTGGGCAAATTTTATTTGGAATAACGAATAAGGATTAGCGAATAAAGTCTTATTGTAGTAGGAAATAGATACTTGGCCCCCTCAGGGTTTCAAGTCCATACACCACTACTCTGCTTCTCTTTCCAATTTCACCTATCGCCTAATTGCAACCAATTCCAGTGGGACCTACTGTTTTTAAGGTGGGTTCCGAACCACCTTGAATAAAGTCTTATTCGTTATTCCAAATAAAATTTGCCCAACTCTGAATTTTTTACATAATTATTCAATATTTCATTCCCCCTTTCATTCCAGCCTTTAATTAAATAATAAATGATTATGAAATTTTCTTATATCAACGTCACGGTCATAGTTTAAATTTTACATTTTCATATATAAAAATTTTTTATATAATAATTCAATATCTCATTCGAGTCTTTAATTAAAGGACAAATAATTATGAAATTTTCTATATAAATTTAATTTATAAAATTTATTTTAGAAAATCCCCTCGAATTTTATATAAATTTAATATTTTTGAATATTTTTAATATTTTTGATCGATTAAGGTAAACTCTAACGGGATCTCGGATTTCGAAAATATTCGGAGATCCGCGAACTGCGATATTTCAACATGACCCAAAGTATTGGACAGTAGAAGACTTTTTTAAATGATCTACGGGATTAAATGGAGCAGGATCTTTCGAAATAATCCGCAAGATCGAGTAAAACAAGATTTCTCAACACGATCCCCCAGTATCGAACGGTACAAGATGTCGTCGTTCTCCGAGCATAGCAACTTCCGGTAGCTAGAGGCCCAGAAGCCACTGTCCTATCGATTCATCTACCGAATTTAGCTTGGTAGAAGCGAGACTAGCGATAGAACCGATGCCGTTTCACATCATTCTCATTCATTCTGTATCTGTACTTCTTTTCGTTGCAAAAAAGAAAACGCTCGATAAACCGTTGTTGAAGACATTCTTGTTGCCAGTGTACAGACAATATTTCCGAGCATATCACTAAGGCAACACCTATTCAACAATATAACATTTCTGTTTTCCATAATTCTTTTATAAAACCGCACAGTCGTGAAATTTTTTCTGTTGCATCAATATCGACAGATTGACTTGTTTAACAATCTTCTTAAAATCGTACTAACGTTTCACTACATTATCGAGCTATCTGGAACAATGGTTTCCAATGATCAGCTCGATTACTGCAGACAATCAACACAGATAGCGTAAGTTTAACTGTACTGATAATAGGACAGTTACCTAGCTACAATACTAGATTAAATCCTCGCCGATTTCTACTACAATTCATATTCTACATGAATCGCTCTAAACAGAATTGTGTTCGGATAATGACTAATTCGTATAGTGCAGGTTCAATGAGAAAAACGAAAAACATGATACACGGTCCAGCAGCCAACCAAACTCTATAAGAATCTTATAGTGAGAATCAAAAGGTGAAAAAAAAAGTTTGAATTTATTGGACAGTGTAATCAGGTGTCCCAGATACTCCCAGCAATTTTTCTGAAGTACCTTACAGATCTGTCTCGTATCTATCGTGACGTAGCATCGTCGCCATCGTTCAGGGGTTAATTACCGGTTCAATGAGGAAAACGAAAAACATGATAGACGGTCCAACAACCAACCAAACTCTACATGAATTTTATAGTAATAATCGCTCTAAACTGAACACAATTGTGTTCGGATAATAACTAATTCGTATAGTGCAGGTTCAATGAGAAAAACGAAAAACATGATACACGGTCCAACAGCCAACCAAACTCTATAAGAATCTTATAGTGAGAATGAAAAGGTGAAAAAAAAAGTTTGAATTTATTGGACAGTGTAATCAGGTGTCCCAGATACTCCCAGCAATTTTTCTAAAGTACCTTTCAGATCTGTCTAACCGGGGCATTACCGTAGCATGGTCGCCATCGTTCATGGGTTAATTACCGCCTTGAGGAACGGCACAGCGTGAAGCAAGACCGGCGGGTGGTTAGGGTAATCGTCGATTTGCGAAGGAGCGCAACAGTTCCGTACGCACGCGGCGCGTGCATGCATAAGAGAGCGTACCGGATCGAGACCGCGAGCATTATCGAAAGGCGAGAGTGTCAACGTTCACCCGCGCGAAAGTGAAAATCTGGGGCTGCGAAGCGCTGCGAGCAGAGCGGCCGTGTGTATGTGTGGATTAACCAGCAAACACACACACGGTTCCGTGTCGATTGTCGGACGGAGACGGGCGGGAAAAGGCCGGCCTGCGACGGTATCTAGGCTGCGACCCGGTTCGCGGTATCATTTGGGTCATTGTGTTCAGCCGGGTCCAGCGAAACCGGGTGAAACGCGGCCGAATGCACAGCGTCGGCGTCGTAGTCGGCGTCGCCCCTGGTTTTATCCTGCGCCGCGACGCATGTGCGTGCCCTACGGGAGAGAGCCTAGCGCCGCTGTTGCACCCGTCGAGTCGATGCACACGCACACACCGGCAGAGACAGAAGGACTCGCCGGTGTCTCGTTATATCACAGGCGACGTTGCGTAAAATGTATACTGGCACACACTCCTCTTCGACGCTGTTACGGAGTACGTGGCCGCCTTTCGCCCCTCTACTGGCCCCTTTTTAAACCCATCCTCGTCGCCTCCCTCTCTCCACACGGATCGGGTTCGTGGATCACTCCTACAACACTCCGTTGCGTCCCCGTATGTGAACCTTAACGGAGTACACTTGTTTATAAAATTGCAAGGGTGCAGGATACTGAGTAATGCCAAGATGAGATTTTTCAGTAATCAAAAGAAATTTCTATTTTTACGTTTGCCAGGCGTAAATTGTATTATTAAATTGCTTTGTAAATAAAGCTCAGGATACGCCTTCTCGGTAATGCCAAGATGAGGTTTTTCAGTAGTCAAAAGCGCTAGATAAAAGATCAATCTTGGCCGCAATCGGAATTCCTATTTTTACGTTTGCCAGGCGTAAATTGCATTATTAAATTACTTTATAAAAAATCTACACGCGTGAAAATAAAATAAAGTGATCTTTTATCCAGTCTTTTTGACTACTAAAAAACCCCTTAACTCTTATACATTCCTCAAGGTAAAAATCCACCCATTTACTATTTTTACATACTATAAAATGATTGATAGAAATGATTGAAGAATAGGTAAGACAGCATCATAGAATCTTTTATACAACTGTTTTTGAGAAGCGTATGAGGGTTAAGAGGCTATACATGATGTTTCTACAGTGACTGAAATTTTCCGGCTTTTGGAAACGGTAGAACGCGGATGGCTCTTTCGGTAGCATCAGGTTGCGATGTACTTCGACCAACATTTCCCGTTTCCGATTGTACACGCTTGCCCGCACTCGGCTTGCCTCTTTTCGCACGCAGCGAAAGTTTGTTTTCATTTTTTCGCCGCTCCACCCACGCGACCCGCATTCCCCGCGAGTCGGCAACTCTATGCATCCCTCTGGTGGACGGTCCAACCAGCGGGGGAGGACACAGAGAGCCGCATAGTTCGATAAAGTGTCGTTGGGAAGAGGATGATGCATATCGGTGGTCTGTGTGGATCGCTCTCGTCCCACGTGTTACGAAACGCTCAGACCTACATGTGTAGCCGGGTGATCGATGCGGGACTCCTAGAGAGCGCGATGGAATCGGACACGGGGAGCTTGTGCGCCGGTTTCTGTGTCAATGTTACTGCACGCGGTCGGGCTAACTGCTTTTCGGGCCACCACTTTGCCTCCGCAACATGTTCGGTCCACCACTTTGCCAGCGTAACGCCGCGCGGCTAGCGTTGAACTCGAGAAATATATCGGTGAAAGAGCTCCGATCGAAAATAATTAGTTCGCGTAACGAAATATATGCCGTTCTATCAATTCCAAGGGACATACCAAGGGGCAAGGCTGGAAACGTATAATATCTATATAAATCTATATAAATAAAAATTAAATGCTGTTTCGTAATAGTTCGAATAAAATTTTTAGGAAAAGAAAAATTGGAAAAGTTGCTCGGGAAAATGGAGAATTCCGGAAAAAATTAAAGTGCTTTTTTCTATGGGATTTTTGGAACGATATATGTACACGTTATTCGTTTTGTTCGTTATATTCACGAAACGATCAGAAACAAATTATTTATTGAAATTTAGATAAGACAACGTCCGTCGGGTCAGCTAATTGTTTATATTTGTTGATCGAACGAACAGACACGTTGTCAAGAGTGCCCAGTTGCCCAACGAGGCACGTCCACTATTAATTGCGTTTCCGTAGTATGCAGATGCCGAAGAAACACGCCCAAGCAGCAGCCCGTAGGTGTAATTTATTCGTCGTTCTTCGTGGAATCATCGTAGTCTAGCGACGTCCAATAAGGTGGTGGCCGGCGATGCTTTTCTCGACACCTACCGGCGACGCGACACGGGTTCTTTTCGCCGGTGTTGCGCCGCATAAAACCGTTTAATCGATGCCAGGCAAGGCCATCTATCTCGTTCCACATAGTCGGAAGCCGGCCGGCTCGCGTTGGAAAGTCATAGAGCAGCGCAACAATGCGGGAAAAGGGTCGAAGGCGAGCGCGCTCATCCATGTTGGCTCTCTTTCTCCACAGTTCCCCAATAGACAACGACGACGGGGGCATGAGATCCGTGGGAGAACCGCCGCGTGATGCGTAGCAAAGCCAGCTCCGTTAATTAGGTAGCTTCACTAGTCAGCTAGTTGCACTAGTCAGCTAGCTTCACTAGTCAGCTAGTTTCATTAGTTAGCTAGCTTCACAAGTCAGCTAGCTTCACTAGTCAGCTAGTTTTATTAGTCAGCTAGTTTTATTAGTTAGCTAGTTTCATTAGTTAGCTAACTTCACTAGTCAGCTAGTTTCACTAGTCAGCTAGCTTCACTAGTCAGCTAGCTTCACTAGTCAGTTAGCTTCACTAGTCAGTTAGCTTCACTAGTCAGTTAGCTTCACTAGTCAGCTAGCTTCACTAATCAGCTAGCTTCGCTAGCTTTACTAGCTAGTTAGCTCCACTAGTTAGTGAGCTTCATTGGCTAATTAGCTTTGCTAGCTAGTTAGCTTCACTAGTTAGCTCCACTGGTTAGCTTTTCTAGTTAGCTCCACTAGGTAGTAAGCTTCATTGGCTAATTGACTATGCTAGCTAGTTAGCTTCACTAGTTAGTTCCACTGGTCAGCTTCACTAGTTAGGTCCACTGGTTAACGTCTCTAGCTAGTTCGCTACACTGTTTAGTAAGCTTCATTGGCTAATTGGCCTTGCTAGTTAGCTTCACTAGTTAGCTCCACAAGTCGGTCTTCACCAGCCAGTTAGGTTCTTTAGCGTCACTCACTGGGACATAGCTCTCCGTGGGAGAATCGCCGTGTGATGCGTAGCTATGCTAGTTAGCTTCACTAGGTAGCCAGGTTCTCTAGCTTCGGTAGTTTACACGAGGGAACGGATCAACCGACACACCGCTTTCCTTGTGAATCCCGCGCGTGGAACGCAACGGCGAGGCTCGAGTGCGCGATCGGTACCTTCTCGACCCACTTTTCTGAGAAAGGCCCGACCTCGCTTTTCTCTCGGTGCAGCAGATACGCGCCACTTTTCCTCGCGTCCTCGTATTCTATGCAACACGCCGCGCTACTAACGATCAGACCCTAAAGATCGCCTCGGCCTTTGACGCAATTGTTCACGCCGCGCGATATGGGAACCGAGCTTTCGCTCTTCGGCTCGCTACGACGCATCTTCTTTCACGTTTGTTTCAATACTTTCGTGGGAGATGGGTGTTGGATTTTTGATAAAACATTTCAACAGTGAAGCTGGCCAAAAAAATCTTCAATCTATCTATCATCTTTAACCTGGCCGCATGTGGATCTTTTTAAACGATCGCGTCGTGTGTTATGATTTTCAGGGATCATAACAAGGTTGACACAGAATAGGGATGTTTCGTTCCACGATAAATCAGACAACGGTTGGTCAGAGAATTAGGGCTGCAAGTGTTCAGGAATTCTCAAGAGTCCCTTCAAGACTCGAAGTTCCAGGGTCTTCAAAGTTAGGAGTAACAACGTCCTCCCGCTAGGGGCAGCACTGTCGACATTCTAAGAAGGTTTGCTAGAGTGAGCGAGTCAGAGAGAAAGAGAGATCCATCGTATTCTTTTTAGCCCTCGGAAAGTGAATGTCGAATGCCGGTCACCGTTACGGCTAGAATGCATCAAAAGCAACCGGATACTACGCGAGTCAGTTATTAAGTAGTGGAGCGGGGATGAACGGTGTCCTCTCTTCTCCTCTCTTTCCCCCCACCCTACCCCTCCTTTCTCTGTCCCATGCAACAGCATGGGATGCCATAATGGGCACGTATGACAGGGGGAAGTCGATGTCGTTGATAGAAATTGTTAGAAAGTCCTAGAGGACTCGATACACATTCCGGCCATATGTTACCCAGCCGAGTATCCGCAAGGTTACACTATCGATCATAATTTACGACGCGTGCTGCATCGTTACGTCAGTGGTACTCGTTTGAGAACGATATCGCCGGGTGGGAGACACAAAGCGCGTAAACTTACGCACGACCTGCACGATCAGCTGATCCCGTGCGATTTACGGTTGCGATAACGGGGGAACTGCATTCATAAAAAGGAAAACGAGACGTCACGATTGTACAGACTTCTGATGGGCTCCTGGACATTTTTCAAGGAACATATAAGTATTACTGAATATATTTTCAAACCACCCTTGCAATCCCGGAAAAACCAGTCTACTCCCTTAATGTCTGTATGTCAGGAGAACTTTTACAACACGTTACCCTCCAAGACAAGCACGAACAAAATGGTGTCGAAACGCTACACCAATTTTCAAATTACCCAGCTCGAATCTAGCTAACTCGTACGAAGACTGGCTGTCCAAGTCAGCTGAGTCTTCACAACACGTTGCCATCCGAGATACAAGCATGAAAAAAATGGCCTCCAGTATGCTACACTTATAACACGATAAATTTTCAAACTACCCAGCGCGAATCTACCTAACTCGTACGAAGATTGGCTGTCCGAGTCAGGAGAACTTTTGCAACATATTGCCAGGCAGTAGTTGCGCCTACAAAATGGCCACCACTCGACATAGCATCTCCGAAAAGCAAAGAGCGCTCAGAAGCGTTCAAACAAACAGATTTCCCGGCTAGACCTCGTAACACCGTTGATGGTAACGGGGTTTACTTTCGCGAGGATGCAACGAAATTTCCGAGACTGTGTGCGCACACACGCGACGCCGCGATGCACCGACGCGTTGGCCGAGCGTTGAAGTCCGCGTGGCGGGCTCGGTAAACGTGTGCCGCGTCTACCTATGGCATTCAAGAACAACGATTCCGGGTAATCATACCAGCACGCGCGTTCCATTTTGCAATTCCATGCCGTCACGTCCGCGGTTGCAACTTATTAAAAGTCCGCGCCTCTCGTGCGTACTACGCTCCCATTTTCGACGGATCTCCTTGCCGGCGATCGCGCGCGATGCATATGCATCGGCGCACAGAGAACAGGGTTCCCATATCCAAGGTAATTGTACTCGAGCGTGCTAATGATTGCTACACGGGCGCAATCGCGGTAAACCTAAACGAGGTGGGGGTAGAGGAACAGAGAGGACTCCGATTAGAGAGTCCACGATTTTGGAAGTGCAGACGTGCAGTGAAGGAACACGTACACTTGTACTTTAAGGACGTGTGGATTAACCCTAATTTAGCCAATCGGACAACCCGTTTGTTGTATTTCTTTCAACAACTTGTTAATGTTCCTCTGAAAATGTCAAACTTCTGTGAATATATTTCGTTTATATAATCATTCCTCTAAATGTCATAATAAATTCATAGTCTTAACCCTGCTGTCTTCCTCGAGTCATATATGGAGACAGGATTAAAATGAGAATTTGAGCAAACTGTATAGAGCAAAATCTATAAAGGGTTGATGAGGCGTCACTAAAAATTCCTGTACTATTATTTAAAATATTATTTACATGATTAGATATGTCGGTATCTAACCAATTACTAAACATTTAAATATTGTATGAGGTATTACATCAATTTCATATCAACCAAAGTTAAAAAATCAGAGATAATGGAATATTGATAATATATATAGATAGATAATGGATATTCTAGATCAGAAGAAACATTTGATTTTCGAGATAAATTAGCTTCGAGTGCAAAGGGTTAATAGATCCCTCGACAGCAACAGGGAGTAGATAGAAACCGAGAGAGCAGAGAGTAGAGTAGTGCGAGAGAGCAAGGAGTAGAAGAGAGTAAGGGAGTAGAGAGTAGAAGAGAGAGGGAGATCGAGAGGGGCCGTTGAATACCGGGCCGAGCAGAGAGAAGGCGTTGCATTGTAAACTCTATGACCGACTTTACGAGCGATCGGATAGGATGCAGTGCCTCCAACCGGCCGGTCGGCGCAACTAGCCGCCATGTTGTTTCCAAACCCGAAATCAAGCGGTTGTACAGAACGGCGGTCTTCGCCGAGGAGAAAGGTGAAGCGATCGCTGCAATTATGTCATAACTCCGGCCAGCTGCTTTTAACCCCTTCGCTACCATCGACGTGATTTCGCACTACCGTCATTGTCAGTAGCGGAGAAACCTCGTCGCAACAACGTTGCTCTATCTCGCCGTTCTCCTGACACATTTAGTCGATATTGTCCCCAGAACTTGATACGAAATATTTTTTATTTTAATAATTATTTTGCCGCAGCAAGTATGCGTTTTATAATTTTGTGTATCATACGTTTACACAGCTGTGTCGCAATATATTTCTTTTTTCTTTCAATATATAAACATATTAATTTTCAAATACAAAAATGTCTCTCTTGAAGAAACGTTGAGTTAAATTAATTTGCAAACTTGCTGTTGTCACTAATAATATTTTTACTAATGATTTTAATGCGCCGAAATCGCAAATTTATTTTATACAAAATTATACAATTCATTTATATTCCCATAGTCGACTCAATTAAGCTATGTAGCGGTATCGTTGACGAATGTGACGAGAATGAATAAAATAAGGAATTATCGGACCTCCCAAGGTGTCCACGGTGCAGCCAATGATCTAGCGAGATTGTACCGCGGTCATGGATGTGTCGTAGGGGTCAAAATGAAAAAGAAATGAGAATTCGATGTGATTCAACGATCCCGAGGTTACGATGCCGAACGATACTTATTCAATAGGAATTTCCTGTTCCATTGTCATGTAGAAAAGCCGGACCACCGGCCGATAGCCGGTAGGAACAATGTCAACGTTAATCACGATATCCCCGGTATCGATCTACGAGCTCTTTTCCTCCCTCATGAATATTCGATTTTTTAATGTTATGCGTCGACGCTGAACAGACGCCCATTTTCCGGGACCGACCTTCCTAGCGCATCAGGGACACGTTTATCTGTTGTTCTAGAGAGAGAGAGAGAGGGGAAGAGATTGTGTAACACCGCGGCAAGCCGTTCGAAAATTTTATGCCGCAATTACCGCGGCTGTACCACATAATACATCTCGAATAAATGTGTATATTAAGATAAAGCATCTCGAACGGAAGAACTGCGTTTTCTCTGGAAAGTTATGTCATACCATTGTTGACAGAGCCACGCGGGACTATATAGGAAGAGATTGCGCGCTGTGCTGTTCGGGGAAAAAGGAGGAAAAAGTGTACAGAAATTTGTAGCCGTTCGACGGAGGAACTCGCGACACGGCGTTGCATCCTGTTATTACATACATCGTTTCCAATTTCTATTCGGAGTCCGTTTGTACGTGTGGCGTGGACACGGACGCCAACCGGCCCCGTAGCTATAAGTTAATACTTATGCATAGTGGCCATCCGTGATCCATCTTGCGTAACCTATTTACCAGCAAAGTGGTACGAGCACACATGACATAATCCCGTGCAACAGAACACGCACTGTAGATTCCGGCCTGTTCGGATACTATTTTAAATAACCCGACGCGCGCGCGCCTGCGTATCGTCGCTGACACGCACGCTACGCCGCGATGCGTGCGAGTTACGCAAACCAAAAGACCCACCGGAAAACCGAAGAGAACCGCCACAGAAAATCGTGGTCCGCCCGGAAAAACCTATCTACGTTCGGGGCTCTAGATATGGGTACCATGGAAATTACAGATTTCACCGAAAATAACTTTAGCAATAATTTAATAACTTTGAAATTATAATAATATTGATAACAATTTCTGAACTCAATTATTTGATCCTACTTCGAAGAAAACAACTGTTTGATTAAACATTTTTAAAATTTGTTTTTCAGATAAAAAGAAAACATTTTTTTAAATAAATCGACAACTTCACGTTGGTGAGAAAGTTCACATTGGTGAGACAACGTCTTTAAAGCCGAAAACGACTTTGATCGACAACGAAATTGACCGATAACGAATTTGATCGACGACCATTTTAGATTCGTTGTCAGTTGAATCTGGAGTCGGTGAAAACCATGTCGGAGAAATTTGTGTCGGTGATTTACATGGCACCCCTAATCTAAACGTGTATCTAATACCCTACCTACCCCCGCCAATCTTGCTAATTCGAGATGTTCCCGTACCACTCCTAAGGTAACCTGTCCAATCAGTGGACACTTAAAGCCTGATATAGGATTAAATAGGAAAATCGGCGAAACGACCATTAAATGAAAATCAGTTCTCCAAGAGATACCCCCAGTAACTATTTCTCATAAAAACGTCCCAGCTTGTATGTCCCTAAGAATCCTCTCGTGAAACGTGTATTCGAAGCATTCAGGAAGGTATTTTTTAATTTAAACTCAGTGCTAAGAACGAGCGTTGAAAGTGCACTTGTTCCATCACTTTAACCGTATGAATTAAAAAAAGAAAGAAAGATGCACGACATACCGAACTTGCTCGATTTTAGCAGCAAGGTCTTCCACGTGTCCTTGCGAGGAAGACCTTGTGTGCAAGAAGCCGGGTCCACTTTTTAATAAAATTATACTGCAATTTTTTTGTACATTTCCATGCATTGCAAGAGTCAACTTTCAGCATGCTAATTGTTCTCGTCTAACATTCTTTAAAACACGAACGACCGTACGATTTCTATGCCGGCTACAAAATAAACGATACGTTCCTTCCACGTTTATCCCAGAGATCGTCATCGGCGACGATCGATCGGAGAGATCGAATTCCACAAAAAAAAAACGACAATGGATTTCTATCGGTGAGAGAGTTCGTAACCTCTCGAAAGAAAGAAAGAGGGGAGAGAGATTGGCCACCTGCTGCTGTGCAGCGCAAGCAACTAGAGCAATGAATTATACGTCGGATATCATCGAGCTGTCAGCAGCTGTTGGATGGACGGTGGTCGGTTCTGCGAACAGGGAGAGAGAGCCACTACCAAACACGCCGGATTCCCCGGGCAAGTTCAGTCCGGTCTTCGGTAGCGAAAAGGAGAACGAAGCCCGAAGATAAGGACGTATTTACCGGAAGTGTCAGTAGCAGAAAGATAGCGCGCGCGAGCGAGGGGATCGCGCCCGTGTATACACCCGAGAAACATCCGCGTAACTACGTCACCGGCTGGACAAGACCGGCGCGCGTGCACGGGGCTTGTTTACATTGCGCTGTTGTCACGAATGCGATGCCTCTATCTTCTTCTTCTTCTTCTTCTTCTCTCTCTACGGTCAGCGGCTATATAGGGTGGTTCCCGCGAAGGTATCGCCGCTTCTGATTGCCGGAGAGCATAACTGTTTTCCTCGCACAAGTCGCAAAGACATAAATTGAATGTTTTACATTAATTAAAAAAAAGATTCCGAGTTACATCGTTCTTTTTATCATTATATATAAGTGATTTTTTAATTTCGAGCGCAATATTAAAATAATTCGAATTAATTTTATCGGCGCATGGTTCAATCAATTTCTACACACTATAGCAATTTTGTAAGCAAGTGTGTAGAAATTGATCGAACCATGCGCCGAAAAAATTAATTCGAATTATCTTTATTGATGTTTCGTAAAACATTACATATAGCATATACATACATGTGTCGCAGACGGTTGAGTGTATGCAATATTTTCAAGGTTTTGGGGCCGGAGAAGCCGGAAGGGGGGCAGATACCCACCTCACTTTCGCTCTCGATCCGTAATGCACTCAACCCTCGTGTAACACGATTTATTCGTCCGTGTTAAGCGAAACTTAGTAGTAAAAGAATCAGGAAACAGTATTTTACAGTATCTTAAATCGAAAAATTATATATTTCCCCCGATCTAGAATAATTCCATTCTATGTACATTAACTTTTTTTTGTACGAATATGAAATTGATATAATACCTCATGAAATACCTAAATGTTTAGTAATTAATTAGATAGAAACACATTTGATAATGTAAACAATACTTTGAATAATGGTACAACGATTATTAACGGTGATTCTGAGTCACTACTCGAGTGCTAAGGGTTAAAATTGATTTCATCCCTTGATGATTTTGTCAAGTTAAGAACAACGTCTTACATTTCACCTAACATTTATAAATGTATAACGATTCGCAGTCTACGGGGGAGGAACCAGGCGGGTTTCGTCCAAGACTTAAGACATCGAGAGCAGAGTCAATGTACAAATCAGACAATTTCAATGCAAGAGTCAACGCCACTTGTGTGAAATTATTTATTTAAAAATCCTATGGTAGGAGACGTTGGAAGTCCCACCTTGTACGCGTATGCATCGCGTGTTCATGTGTGTACACGGCCGAGCCAGTTAGGCTCGGCCCGCTGGTGCCGGGATATCTATCTTTGGATCCACTCACGAAGCGAGGCGCGCGCGATCTCTTACTCAATCGTCTCACGCCCGTGCCGGTGACCAGTGACACCGTTAAACGCGGCCATTATTTCGAATGCGCCCCGCGGGTCGGATATTTCCGTGACGACCGTAGATAGAGCCGATGGGGGATCCGCTGTTGCTTGTTCAACGGCGAAAACGCGTGCGCTTCCCGCCGCGGTGCGCGCGTTACACGCGCAATAAACGCGCGCGCGGCGCGGTTAGTGTTACCTTTTCGTCGCCTCAGTGAAATGCACGCACACGCGTCAGTGACTCTCAACTTTCTCTACGTTGTACACGCGTTCACGTGACCGACAATGGCGGTAGCCGATGGTGCGCGCCGAAAACATTCTTTCGAGATTTTCTACCCCTCTGTACGAGTAGTTTAACGGTAAAACGAGGTGTCCATAATTTCTGTCCATAAGGCTTCACTCATACAGAGCGCTGGCTCCAAAGAGCCATCGCCAGATGTCATCAAATTCGAGAGCAGGTTCACGGTCCCTGGTGTGCGCGCAAGGAAAATAGGTTTTGCATAGGTCTGTTTTCCTGTATGAGTGGAGCCTTACACGGTCGTTCGCTATCCTGCGCCACGGGACCTTTGAAAATTAGCCACTCACGCGTACATGCACCTAACGAGTGGTGGTGTCCGACGGTATTTACCGATTCATGCTTCGGTGACCTTCGACGTCACTAAAAGTCCAAGACGCGTTGCTGCACGTGCAAACTCTCCCCGGTATTGACGCGAGAGAGTGAGCAGCTCCGCTTGCGTAAGAACCGACACGCTGCATCGATGAATTAATTGCGATGCTCGCCGATTAAAGGTTACGAACGCCGAGAGCCGCGAGAACTTATCCGTGATTTTCGAGCGAGAGTACGGAACGCGTCGTCGCGCTAACTCGGAAAGAAAACGATGGTGGCCGTGTGTTTGTGTGTCTGTCCGTCCGACGGTACCGTAATAAAGAAGCGTGTTAATTCGCGCAGGGAGAGACATGTGCAAACGGCAGGTTAGTTGCCTGACCGTAAAAAATATCGGAACCGGACACCACGGTTTGACCAGATCCGGTTCATTTTTCCTCGAGAGAACGCGCGAACGAATGCGAACGCCGCGAAGTTTCCACGAAATGGAACCGCACGGTCACGCCTGAGCTACCTAACGGAGGTAGCGAGATAGATATTGCGCTAATGCGTTCCACGTGGGGTCACCGGTAGCCGGTGCACTGCTTGCCGAGCAAAGCACTACGCCCGTACTCGGTCCGCGGCATAAACCAAGCTCGCGCGTTCCCGCATACACGCAAGCGAGTCAGCCTGGCTTGCGGATAACGCGCTGCTCTGGCCAGTGCCTCTCATTACGAATCTAACCGCGCCCACATAGCGGTATCGAGGCTGCGTGTATTTCTTCGCCACGCCTGACCGACCGTAATAGCGCTATCCCCCTCCTCAGCCCGGTTTTATGGGGTATTTACTGCGTTGTTGCGCTCTCGCTACGTTTTTCCGCGAATCCGCAAACATTCGTGGCGGTCGCCCGATCGGCTCGCTGGAGCGCGCCTCTCTATCCGCGATTGTAACCCGAGAAAGGCGTGTCGAAAATCGACGGTCTAGCATCATCCGTGTGCAAGATCGGATTGGATCGGCAATAATTTTCGAGATCGGATTAAAATGCTAGGATTCGAGAACGTGTCTTCTTCTCTTGAACTTGAATGTTTTCGGAATCCCGCTGGAGCGCGTTCTCTATCCCCAATTGTAACCCGAGAAAGGCGTGTCGAAAATCGACGGTCTAGCATCATCCATGTGTAGATATTAGTAGTGTGCAAGATTAGATCGGATCTCTCTTAAAATGCTAGGATTCGAGACTGGTTCTCTTGAACTCGAACATTTTCGGAATCCCGGACTTGATAAGCGTCTTCCCATTCCGTCCCAAACGGAAATCGGGTT
The DNA here is from genome assembly GCA_028455615.1 of Lasioglossum zephyrum. Taxonomy (NCBI): domain Eukaryota; kingdom Metazoa; phylum Arthropoda; class Insecta; order Hymenoptera; family Halictidae; genus Lasioglossum; species Lasioglossum zephyrum. The sequence continues at coordinate 5,751,829 of CM052330.1, read as the reverse complement.
TCGGTACTTCCCGGGACCTAGCACACCGCTAGGTAGATATCGGTGCGACTACTCTAAATGCCACGGGCAGATGCGCTCACAAACACCGCAGCAGCGAGAGCAACGTTTCATTCTCTGTTGACCAGCTCGTTAACCTGTTGTGTTCATCCGCGACGGATAATATACTCATCCACTATTCCCCCGTGTCCCTCTCCACCCCATTTACCCTCGAATATTCCGTTTAATCGCGGGATCACTGCCAGCTAGACGGATTTCGATTGCCCCTGGGTTAGGTTTGTGCGTGGCGCATAGCGTGGCCACGGTCGTATCCAGATGCAACGTCGCAAGGTAACGTTTGCCCTCCACCACTCCGTTATTCTCTATCCCGATCCCGCGACAGAGGGAGAGAGCATCTCTCGCTCATGCGCGCCGCGTAAATGGAACATCCACTCTATAGGTCGCTTTAGGAACGAGGTCACGAAAATTAAATTTTCTGATTAACGACGCCCGGTCGCCGGCTCGTTCGCTCGCTTGCGCGCGCGCGCTCTTCGGCGCACGCATAACAGAGCCGGCAACAATGCCGGGGCCAGAGCCGGCCCGGCTTAGCCCGTCATCATCATCATCATCATCGGGTTCTTCGTCTTGAAGCACGGCCGTTAAGAAATTCTATCGGGCCTAAACGCGGAAATAAAAAATTCCGCCGGGTAAACACGCCACAATTCGTCGAGCATGTCATCGATACGGCCGGCGCGGCGTTATCGCGCGAGACCGCGTTTCCCCGCTCTGGAAAGCAGTCTCTCGGTTCGGCGTTCCATGCCGACCCGAACCAAGAGAGAGATAGAAAGAGAGACGCGGAACGTTGCGCATGCGCGCCGGTTCTGTGTTTGATGCGCGCTAACCTGCTTGGATGCACCGAGAGTCCCGGCGCGGTCGTACGGATGACGTATCAAACCTCGTTATGCTCAGCGTACTGCATTCACGGAACTTTTGCGCCGCGCGCACGGTTCCTTTCGGAAAAATACCTCGTCGATTACGCCATTATTACAGGCCGTTTCAACCGGGCCCTTTTGTCCGACCAATTTTTCCTTGACCTTCAGCGGGTCAGCATTTTGGAAAACCCCTATGCGCGTACAACATGTCACCATTTCAACCAGACTCTTTTGTTCCGACCAATTTTTCCTTGACCTTCAGCGGGTCAGCATTTTCAAAAAACTTTTGTACACATACAACGTGACACGGAAAAGTCACACGGTAACCGAGGAGACCTTCAAAGATCGACGAGATCCTTCTCCGGTGAGCTTTTCTTTGACCTTCGGCGGGTCAGCATTTTCGAAAACCAATACAAGATATATCAGATTGTTGAAACTTGACGAATAAAATACATTTGTCAAGTTTCATATTGAACGACCTGATGCGTGTCCAAGAAAATTCCCAAATTAACCAGAGATCCCTTTAAACATCAATGAAACCCTTTTCCGACGAACTTCTTTCGGTACCTCCATCAGAATCGGCATTTTCAAAAATTTCTATACACATACACAACATGACACGGAAAAGTTCCACGTTAAACGAGGAAACGTTAACCGAAAAGTTCCGAAAAATGCAAAGAATTTGAATGTCGACTCACCTCCTGGCCGTTGGGCGCGATCTTAACGTCCACCTCGTCGAGGTGCTCGCGGTGTTGTGTGACCTCCGCGTGAATTTCCCGGCCGTTGTACGTCAGATAAACTTTCTGTCCGGGCACGAGCCTCGCGGTGGTCACAGATCCGAAACCAGGTCCGATCAGATCGCGATCGGAGTATTCGGTGCTGGGGCTCGGCGGTCGTCCACCGGGAACGGAATCGAACCGCACCGAGTAACGAGTCTTCGGTGTAATGCTGAGGCCTGACTCGGAGGCGGCTGACGCCGGCGTTTTCACGGCGTGTATGACGCCGGTGTAGTACTTCCCGTCTTCACCGGGAGCACACACTCTGGTGCCGATTATGCTACGTTTCGCCAGCCTCTTTCCCGTCGACATTATTCGCGGATGCTGCTGGTAGACGATCTCTCTGTGATCACTCACAGGAATAATCGATAAATCGTTCGGTAGCACGCACCTTCGAATCTCCACGGTAGAAAACGCCACAGCCTTGCCGGTGTTAACAACCGATGGGCTATACTTCGTTTTCGATAGTTACTCGCGGCGAATAGTCTCTGGTAAATCGCATTTGCACTGAATCTTCCTCTATTTCACTAGTCTGTATACTTTGTTTCCACTGAACGGGATCCACTGTTACCGAGGAAAATCGTTGAATCACTTTGCCGGGTATAACGTACGGTCGATCCAACTGTTCGATGAGGTGACGCGTCGGTCGATATTGTACGTGAATCGGTTGCACATTTAACGCACTCCCGGGTAAAACCGTGTACACCGACACACAGGAGGGATGCGTCGCTTCAATTTTGACTGCTTCCAAAACTCCCGACTACTCTCTCTCCCTTTCTCTCCCTCACACACTCTCACTCTCTCTCTCTCTCCCTCTCTCGCACTCTGGCACACGTAAACCACGATTTTAGGTCATCGTTCCACTGTATAAATGAAATTTCTCGCGCGTCGAAATTTCCTGGTAGATCGCGGCACGCCGATTGATTTTCCTAGACCGTGGAGGGACGCGGCGGCCTTCGCGGCCTGAACACAGAACTCAATGTATCAACAAAACGGCGTGCACCGTTGCCTGGGTTTGTCACGCCGTCCGCATGTTCGAGGCACTTCGTGATGGATTTATCGTGATACGTTTGTGTGCACGCGGTAGATAGCATAATATATGACTGACGCTAGCCGGCAAGTAGAAATCCGGCACCTTACTGCGACCTGAACGAGCAAGCGGTACACGGTTGGCTAGTGTACAGACAGAAGTCAGACTCGCCGCGGTTCCCGACATGTGACGCACAGCTGAGCGACCGGGGAGAACTGAGGATACACTTCCAAACGGCTTTCACTGCGCCGGCCGGCCACCCGCCCGCCCGGGAAAAACAGCTGATAGATAACAACAAACCCACGTGACCCGGCCTCGAGCACCGATTGGACGCCCGCGCTGACCTACTTACTCTCATTGGCCGTCCGCCCGGAGAACGAGAGGAACGAGAAAAAATCGCAGGCTAGAACCCTAGCCAAAGCGCTCGGCTCACGGAGACCCTCCACTTTCTCAGCCCTCTCCACTTTCCGTACGACTCTGCTCCGGCGTCCCTTCTAGCGTCCCTCTACCATTTTTTTTTCTCGTTTCTACTTATTCTTCTAAATAAAACGCCCTCGATTCCGTGTCTTCTTCCCACGAAACGAGAAACTTGAGCGAGATCGAAATCCCTCTCCCTGACCGACCGTCGATAACCGACTCCGAAAAATACGCCGGCCTCTATCGGCGTGACTTTTCCTCGAACAGAAGATTTTCGCAATCAGCTGGTGTATCGTTAAATTCGCCAGCCAGCCGTTTTGACATCAGAGACGTGTGACGAAATCCACGAACGATCAGCCTGCCAACCATGTACAAACCTCCGAGCAAAGAGACCTAGTCCAACGAGATACTCCCACTGTAGCATCGAATACCATACTGTACATTATTTTTTAATGAAATACAATGAATCTTCGCTGTCTCTCGATCTCGAGAGTCGACGATGCTTGTCTCGAGACAGGATACCCTTGTTTCGTTGGAGACGAACACGTTTTTTCAGAGAAAACCGATGTTCGTCGTTCAGCTGACAGTACAAAGCGGCCATTTTACGTCAGCTGGGAAGGTCGGTGACGACACGCGCCGAGTGAAATATCTTCGGCTTGACGCGCTCGGGAATGTGTCGCAAAGAGTCTCTTCGCCGAAGTTAATTTCCAAGGTTCGTAGCGCGAAGGAATGCAACGTGCGTCTCGTTTATTTGGGAAACGGGTACGATGGAAATATATTGGTTTCGAATGATCGAACGTCCTTTCTCTTCGTCAGGTGTGAATTGTTCTTTCCTTCGTGTTGGATTGATTTAATTGCCGGACTGTCACGATGTCGGACGGAGGCTTGGTGTCAGCTGAGGGCGCCAGTGACGAAACACGACCGAGTGGAGTGTCTTCGACGGTGGAGAAAAGGTTTTCTTCGCTGATGCGTAGTACATTGTGGTTTCGGAAACTGGTGCATGACCGCGATCAGGCTTGTTCGATGATCTCTGATGTTAGAACGCCGGGATGCGAGTTTCGACAGCGAAAAAGCCGGCCGGGTTAGGAGAGTACGCTGCTGTTCCACCGATAAATCGATCCGATGCGGCACAGCGGCGGCGGCGGTGTCGTCGAAGGTGAGGCGGTTGCAGTGCTATACCGTTCGCTCGTCATGGCGGCGAGTAGCGTGGAGGACGAGCTATGAAAATGGCCGGAAGACGCGAAGGGGCGGTGGGGACGGATGGTAAGGCCGAATAGAAGGCAACGGTCCACGCGTTCTCAGCAGCCTATCCTAGATTTATTTCCGTGGACGTTGCGCAATAAACACTCGGCTCTCGGCGCGCTTGCTATTAGCTCACACACAACCGTTGCTTGCCTCTCTGCCTTTAGCTACCCCCTCGATTCGCTTCGAAAGAGGTGCCAAGGGCTAGTGAGTAACATTTAATTGTCGCCGGCTGACCAACGCGCCGCATAAAGGAACAAGATTACACCCGGCTCAAGCATTGTAACGTTATTCCTCCGGCTGTCAATGTAATAGGGGTCTTAGTCATCTTCATTGCATTAACGTCGCCGTTTAACGAACACGCCTTCGGCAACACCGAACACGTACCCCACGTGCCGGAATCTTCAATTGCAACCGGCTTCTTCTCTTCTTCCCTTTAAAACTGTTGAAACCACTTTAAAAAATTTTGAAAATCACGCTGTTGCGTGTGAAATGTACGATTTTTCACTGTGACGTTCAACAAGCATCCAAGTAAATTACGAGTCTCTTCTTCAATTGCAACCGGCTTCTTCTCTTTTTCCCATTAAGAACTGTTCGACATTTTTTGAAAATCACGCTGTTGCGTGTGAAATGTACGATTTTTCACTGTGACGTTCAACAAGCATCCAAGTAAATTACGAGTCTCTTCTTCAATTGCAACCGGCTTCTTCTCTTTTTCCCATTAAGAACTGTTCGACATTTTTTGAAAATCACGCTGTTGCGTGTGAAATGTACGATTTTTAACTGTGACGTTGAACAAGCATCCAAGTAAATTACAAGTGTCTTCTTCAATTGAAATATTGATGTCTGAATTTTTAACAGTGCGTTAATTAATCGATTAATATTACTAATTACTTTTCCAGTTATCCAAAAGAATACTCTGCCGGTTGTGATACTATTTCTGGATGAAACGCTTGATAACATTCGCATCCGAAAATCGGACATTTCGTATGCAACAGCCTAATGTAATGACAGAATCATTCATCGTGGATGCATCTTTACAATCTTGCCAATTGTAAATTAAAAATATTAAACTTCCCGTGAACTTATTGTTATTGCTTGTCAATGAATACTCCGTGATTTTCTACGATACATATTGAATTTGTTTAACCATTACAGATAGTCGAAATAAGTTGAATTCTCCGTGCCTCACCGACGATCGTCTCTAAAATTGAAATTCGTTTCTACGCCGCACACCGGAATCGGTTCTCGAACGGAATTTGTTGCGATCATCAGTTTTGGTTTGCGGTGAGGATGTTTTTCGGAGAAGCTACCCCTTCCTCGGTTTATGGTACTCCATTGTTCCTGCTCACAAACCGTGTCAGTCAGTTTAAAGGAATTGGCACGGAAGGTTCGGCAAATAATGTCTATTTCCTAACGGTACTTTCCTTTACCTACTCTCGAGGAAGGGTCTTATTTGTCCCAAAATCCTCAGGTACCTCCGACGAGTCAACATATTGCTGGAAAAGGAGCATTGGTTGATGAAAATTGTAGGAGACATCGTTATAATGATGACGTATCGTAATCGCTATATACACAATGAAGTACACGCATAAGTTATACTCAGGAAGATAAGATTACGTTAGCGGGGCAGTCACGATCATCCTACACCGCGTCCAGACCTATCAGAAGTGATTTTCGCTGGTTCGTTCGGCACGATATATTTTTACAACGTTATTTCGGATACTTTGGTGTCGTGACTAGCCCCTGTACAATCGGCAATGCTGGTCATTCTCGTTTTAAACGCCATTGGAATCACTGTTTCGGCCCAGTCTATCGAAACTTGTTCCCCACTGTGCGTGTGTGACGTTTGGCTCGAGCTGCAGCGTACTTCTTGCACAGGTCGCCATCTTAATAGCGTTGACACAGGTATCGCGAACAACGTACAGGCCTTGGACTTGTCGGATAATGTCGTGTCCTCCTTAAACGCTGACGAGCTTGTCGTTAGTATAATTTCGTGAAAATGTACCGTTCAAAATTATCTGCTATTTTATAACAGATGCATTCTTTTAGAACGTAGGACTGGCAAAGTTAAAATACTTAAATCTCACGAAAAATGCAATCAGTGTGATCGATTTATTCGCTTTCCACGGACTGGACAATTTAGCCGTCTTAGATCTGTCGAAGAATTATCTTTATTCCATTCCGAACGATGTTTTCGCGCAAAATAAAAATCTGCACATTGTGTACCTGTCCAAGAACAACTTCAATGGCCATGTGCCGAAATTACGATCGCCTTCGATTACGGTAATTACAGAAAGAAAGACATTCAGTAATATCTAAAGGAAAATTCTATTGTTCATTTTTGTTTAGGAGCTGAGCTTGGACTTCTGTCAGATCAGTCATTTCCCCTCGGACACGTTCAATGAACTCCCGCGACTCCGGCGTCTAAATCTTGCAAACAATTTGATGATTCAGATGAGTCGTTCGGTTGTGCAAATGCTGACTTCCTTGAAGAAGATATCGCTGGAGGGGTATGGCAAGAAAGATGTCTGCAATGATATCTGCACTTAAATATATAATTTATGTGGATAATTAGATATTTATTAGTAAATGTATTACCGTGCGTAGATATGTAAGAAACCGTTGATACGCCATTGTAATCGGTCTCGATGTCTTTACAGGAACCCATGGTCGTGCAACAAAGAATTATTCGATCTGGACACGCACCTTGTGCAAAGGGGAGTCGAGTTTCAAGAAATTTGCGGTAGAAAGCATCCGAAGAAATTCGAAGAGATGGTGATGGCCCCTGTAAAAACGGAAGAGAGTTACCGTCAATCGGCAACAACAGTTGCTGTGGGTACAGTGATAAGCAAACGTAATCTCACCAGCCAGTCCGACAATCAAACTCAGCCAGTACGCGAACACTTGGAAACAAAGATAACTATTTTCGATTCGGTTTGTTTGCTTGTTCTTGGTTTCATATTTGGCATAGCCTGTGGTTTGATTATCACTTACGTATGGTTGTCGAGAACGTATTCGTGTTGCAGACATCGGGAACTGGATGACATTGAAATTGACAGTTTGTTGCAACAGTATTTCCATCATGTACTTTTAAACGATAGTAGAGATAACAATAATTTGACTGAGTCGCGCCCCGGTACTCCTCCACCATCCTATCAGGATGTTATCCTAGGATATAACAGTTGAATCCGAATTAGTTTTAGGACATTTAAATAAGAGAAACGCAAAATTCACAGTTACACACACACACACACATAAAAATCGTTGCACGTACATTCATCTCACAAATGACATTAGGAACATTTATTATTTCGATAATCACACTTTTAAAAAATCACACACAAGCACAGAGAATTATTGTTATACATATGTTGCACACTTAATCCAGCAAAGCTCACAAGATTCGTTAAAACAGAACAATGAGGTTTCAGTAAATTAATTAATAACAATATTTATTAACAGAAACAGTTTATAGGAATTGCATAACAACAGTATGAAATCTCAGGGCATAATATAGAATACACTTTTATATTACAATATATTACATGCATACATAACGATGAGAGTTACTAAGTCTTTTAATAAAGTCGTATTATGATACAATTCTATACACAAATCTCACAGCTTCTTTATACGGTGAGTCTGTTTAGTATGCAGAAGAATTTAAAGCACAATCATTATGATTGTTCGTCGGGTCATTGCGTAGCAATCATATTACTTTTATCTACGTTCTTGCTCGTACTTAACGTAACAGTCTTGCATCCGATGGCAGTTATTATGTTCTCCGTTATTTCGTGGTCGTATCTCGTTCCCCGTAGATTACTTATCACGCTGGCGTCTTGGCTGAAGTCGTTCGACACCAGGCCGGCCGGGAGCCTCATTTTTATTTCCTCGATGATTCCGTTCTGTATTTCCAGCGTCAGTTCAAACCGATGGACTTTGCTATCTTGAGCGACAAGGTCCAGTTCACGGGTTACCGCGAATTTCGGCGTTTTTCCGTAGTTCCAATCCCAGGAACGAAACTCGCTCACCAACTCGTCCAGTCCTGATAACAGAATTATTTTTAGACAATTTCCTTCGAGTTCCAATATTAATCTACTCGAATAAGTAGGCTGCGGATTTTACGCATTTATCACGAAGATTATTAAGAACTTTTGCTCACCCACACAATTGACCTGGAAACTTTATATTTTCCATAAAGATCCGCAGTCTACTAATACTAGTTGTCTCTTAGAAATATGTATATTTTACGACTGTGTAGCGAGGATATTAGAACAAATGATGTACGTATTTATTATGCATTTAAGAGCTATGTGCCATGACAATAAACATAATTTTAACTCACCTGGAAACCAATCCTCCGTTGGATTGATGAACTGAAAACCTTTCTGTTGTTGAATAAAATCGTGTCCACCATCTTCTAGAACTAGCGGTTTCGTGCGAAGATACTCCCAGCCGATTGCGTTGATTAATTTGTCCATGCATATGTGCGAATTCACGTCTATTAAATTTTTCACCGGGGACCGAGTAGATACAGTGGCATTAGTTTCTATGCCGTCCTGTAACGTCAACAGATCGCATAAATTAACTATTTAGAAAATTAGAAGATGGTTGTATACATACCACACGTATTTGTAATTTTATATCATAATAATAGCATGCATGTGCACAACTCAAGCAATGTTGTTTTCTATTCGAAACGCGATAACGAATTTTTTGTGAACCTGTTCACAGTGGAAGATTGAGGGGAATATACACCCCCTCTCTATCGTTACCGGGTGAATGAATGAGACCATAGAAGGGGAAGGCTATTTACTCGATTATTATTTTACCCTCTCTCTGCCAGTACTGCATGACCGACAGAGACGAAACGCGTCACGTGACCGAGCTATAGCGGAAGAATGGGGGAAGGTAGAGTGGGGACACAAAGTCTTATAATGTGAACGCCTCCTTCTGTACGTAACATTCTTCTCCGTGCAGGAAATGTAGCGACGATCGCTCGTAAAATATTTACCTGTTTTGTATCGAGCGCTAAACTCAAAGCTGATTTGTTTACATTGACCAATAGCGTGCAGTGGTGATAAGCGTTCGGTCGTCCTAATTTAGCTGCGGTACCAGACACCTGCGTTTCAACAGAGTTAAGGAAACATAGATCGTGGCTTCGCACATTGGAAAGGTTGTTCCAATTCGCTCGAACATTTACAACAGCCTTTTGTATACACACACACACGCGCGCGCCACTTTATCCAGCAAATTCTATATCGAGCATTAACATTAAAACTACCAAGTGTTAAACGCAATCGGCGTACGTTGCCTTATAATAATGACAAAATTAAATACGTACTTCAATAGAGAAGTTCACTGAAAAACAGATTTATAATTTCCTAAGTAATTTTGACTCATCCGGTACGTTCTAGTGTTAACTGAAGTGAAAACTTCTTTAGGCGCACCGCGTACAACGATTGCTGGTCAGTGAACGAGTCTGATCTATCACGCAGCGAGGTGAAACGCTGTTCGGGGAAACTCGGGGGAACCGAGTTTAGCCGAGCGAGCGAGAAATTGACAGGTGTGCATCGCTGACATTTCTGCTTGGCAATGAACAAGTCTGATCCGTCACGGTCCGAGGTGAAACGCTATTTCAATAAACTTAGGTGTGCAATCGCCATAGAATTTTTCACTTCAGTCGCTCGCCTGATACTGTCTTTTTTTGGAACACCCTGTACAAATAAAAGATTGATACATTACATTAAAGGATACTTTGTAAGTGCCTTCAACGACGATGTCCTCTCGTTGATTAATATCGGCTTTCACGCCCCATTCCCGGTACAGAGCTCTGGTTATGATGCCTAGATTATACTTCCGTTCGTATCTTTCCCGCGGCGTGAAAAAGGTCAGATTCAAATTGCCAGTGTCGTGGTAGACAGTGCCGCCGCCACTGTTCCGTCTTGCCAACGCGATACCGCGTTTTTCAGCGATCTGTGCGTTATGCTCGATCCATGGGTTCTGATGACGTCCGATCACCACGCAGGGATCATTCCGCCAGAGCAGCAACATATGATGATTGGTGAAATTGTCGTTCCGATAGAACCAATCCTCTAACGCTAAATTAGTGAACACATCCGTAGATTGTGATATAAATACTGACTTCTTGATCGATTTATTGAGGTCGGTTTGCCTTTCGTCGGAGCCTGTCGTGTATCTGCAAACCTGGTGCATGTTGCACGATCCGCGCTTCACCACGATCAGAACTCTATTCATCATAGACATCATTCTCATGACAGACACTTTCTCTCTCTCTCTTGAAAAAAATCGGTCCCCGATATTCGAATACCGTATTACTCCCTGGAGGGATTGTTGAACTCGGCGAAATCAGTCTTTGACTAAATAGATCTGGGCTGTTTTTTTAGCTGTCCGGAGTTCACGAAATCAACCTTGGTTACGGTTAATGTTTCGGTCAGTAGATAGCAGCCCTATTGAAACGTGTTTCTAGAGACGTCGGATTGACTGGCTGTAATCGAGATCAAGTAGTCGTGTAGGGCGATCGTTTGGTGCAGCCACTTCCAGGTTTGATCCAGGGAGTTGATACGGTATCGGAGACCTAAACAGTCTCGGCAGTCCTTTTGCATTCCTCCGTGTGCTGACAATTTGAAAAGGAACATTCAAATCAGCCGCGACGTATACGATGTGACACGAGTCCTAGTTTGTAGACCGACCTCTTTACGTCGAGTTTCAAACTATTCGATTTCAACGAGGGACGCACAGGCGCGTGTCCGTTTTTCGTTCGAAGCACTTGTGAACGCGTGACGCACAGCTTGGAATAAATGATCGTCGATGTACTTACTCTCGTGTTGCAATGAGCACCGAACTTCTTAGCTTTTGATGTTATATGAACTCCGTGTGGTCGGAGAAAGCAGAGGGGGGGTCCTGAATCAGATGCAAGAGGTTATCAAAGGTTGCAGCGCAAAGTACAGCTGACCCGATATCGTCGCCACCAAGCTCCCTTTCAATAGTCGCATCTTGATTCGTACCTAACCTCCTCGTAGCATCCTTTCCAGGAACGTACGCGCTCGTTCTAGCACCCGGTCGATCCACCATCGACGGAGCTTGGGTCGTCTCTGACCCGTGATCGATGGTTGACACTTGGTGACACTTGCGACAAGTCGTTCACATTGCGCGACGATGATAACTTATCTTATCGATACCCCTCCGATTTAGTGCATCTATGACAAAAATTAGTGCTCGAAAATCCCCTTTTCTTGCCGTTTTGCATAAAATCTGACGTCTATGCAATTCTCAATTTTTCTAGATGAATTTCAAGGGAACGGAGTAGAATGAAAGCTCATGGATAAAAGTAGTAGATTATGTCGTATTTTATATCCTTGCATTTTTTAAAATCTTCCGAAGCCATAATTGCATGAAGATCCGCATTCTACTAATCAACATTGTGTACGTCAATATCTTCTGAAAAATGTAAAATACATATCGTAATCCTGTTCTCGTTCCAGTAGTTGTAAATACATCGAATTTTGACAGGGCAATCGAGTTACTAATTAAAATGCATAATAATAAGTTTATCGTTATGTTATATTGTTGTGTTTGTCAGCATAATATCGTTTCTCGAAAATGTATTTTGCATCGGTAACGCATACGACACTGTATTTTCATGATTTCGACGGCTAGTAATTAAAATCACGTGAAAAGTTACATTGTATACGTGTCAGTTAAGATCGCCTAATATTGGAGGGGGTAATTAAGGCCAATTGATAAGAATATATTCCGCATCCTTCCGTGTCGTGAACCTAATAGCTGTTATCATTGAATTTGTAGCTACAGTATTGGTAAATCGTTTCTGGAACTACTCGGAGATTCTTTTCGAATTTTTTCATGACACTGCGGGTGTGCGTATGTCGCAACGAAGATTGTAAGTGAAGTATAGTTATTATACACTTTTCTTGGAAACATTTCATTCTAATTATCGTACGACTTTTATCTTGGACTACACAAATTGTCTTTAATTGCAACGATTCAGATGTACACGCGCAGACGTTCGTATATATGTATATCGTTACATACGTGTTTGATAAATACATATATATGCAAATTATATGTATATCTTCCCCTTAATTATATTTGCTTGAATAAAAATATTGGAAATTAAAAATATCTTTTTCGTCGGCAAATAAAGCCACTTTAAGTTCGCAGCAATTTTAACGTATTTTCGAGCGGCAATTATCTCGTAATTTCTAAGCGTCTGTAATTTATAGCCGAGGACTTTTTATAATTAAAAAATTTAATATATATTTATAATAATTGTTTCTTTCGGGATTATTACTTGGAAGAACAATTTTGTTGAATGGAATTGTAGTAAACAACAGATAAAAGGAAAAGAAATTTTGAAACGATAAGATATTTCGAAACAGAAATAGAATGCGCAGGTAACGTCCGTGTTTCTGCGTACAACTCTATATCTATGTGTACGTATGATGCGTTTAGTGGCTGTGTCGGTAATTGCAAATACTATAAAGAAACGTCGTTTGCATAAAATCGAAAGTAGTGCCTGCAAGAATATATTGGAATCCGCTGTTTGTAATTGTGTGCAATTTGTCCGCGCGTCCTCTCATTTCACGATTAAAGTAAGAATCATTGTTCAAGCGTATTCTGTGATGTCGCTATAACAATTCTAATTATATACATATATATATTGTCTACAAAATACAGGTGCCGAGTCATTCAACGAGCAAGCAAACATTGAATCAAAAAATGTTGGAAAAATTGCAGTACCCCGAAGCGACTCGCGATGAAACCGTGATCGACAAATATCATGGAGTCGAGGTTAGAATAAGAAAAAACATTGTCATCTTTATGGAGCCCGTACATTAAAAATAGATAGAAAATTGCTGAATTACCCAAATAAATTGTACTATTCGAACATATAAAGTTGCTATCTATTTAAATTGTTATTTAATTTATCAGGTGCCAGATCCGTACAGATGGTTGGAAGATCCAGATTCTGAGAAAACCAAAGCATATGTTGATGCTCAAAATGCCATAACTAAACCGTATTTAGATTCGTGCAGCGCACGTCAAGATATTTATGATCGATTGAAACAGTTATGGGATTTCCCAAGATATTCGTGCCCGGCTAGACACGGCGAGAAATACTATTTCTATCAAAATACAGGTTTACAAAACCAAAGGTAATCGTCAGGAATTCGTTAATCAAATTATAAGATTGGAGTATAGAAATTTCTATTTTTCAGTGTTCTATATGTACAAGATACTCTAGAGAGCGAACCTCGAGTGTTTTTAGATGCGAATACATTATCACAGGATGGTACTGTTGCCATTTCTATTAGTAAATTTAGCGAGGATGGTAGTATATACGCCTACGGACTGTCCAACAGTGGATCCGATTGGTGTACCATTCATTTCATGAATGCAGAAACTGGTAAGGCGGATATAAATAATCTGAAGTATTGTTTACCTTGTTATCTAAGCATATTTATTATCAAGAAATATTTATAATTAGGTGAAAAATATCCAGAAGTTTTGGAAAAGGTCAAATACTCTCGGATAGCGTGGACTCACGATAACCAAGGGATATTTTATGGCTGTTATCCAGACCAGAAAGGGAAAACCGATGGTTCGGAGACAGAGGGCAACAAAAATCAGAAGTTGATGTACCATGTTCTTGGAACACCTCAGTCGGAAGATGTTATCGTAGTTGAATTCCCCGAGGAACCTCTGTGGAGGATGTGAGAGATCTATTTTGTATTTATTAGACTGTGAATCTTTAAGTTCTTATCTATGTTTCCAATATTTTTAGAGGTGCCCAAGTTTCCCAATGTGGAAAATGGCTAATCGTTTCGCCTGTGAAAGACTGTAGAGACAATTTAGTGTACTTCACAGAATTGAAGCCCGATATGAAGTTTACGGAGCAGTTGCAGTTAATTCAAGTCGTCGATAAGTACGAAGCCGATTACGAAGTTCGTAATAATACAGCGTACACGTATATCCTCTCGTGAGTTCCAATTCGTTCGATCATTTTTATCAAATGTATTCTTTTTGTACAGTATATAACAAACGAGGGCAGCAAGGCTGTATTCCGGACAAACAAAGGTGCACCAAACTACAAGCTGATAACTATAGACTTGTTGGATTATAAAGAGGAAAAATGGGTTGACCTTCTGCCAGAACATCCGCATAACGTGCTGGACGGGGCCTGTGCGGTTCATGAAGATAAATTGATAGTTTGCTACATCGAAGACGTCAAGGTGAAGATAAACAAGCGTGAAAACATATTCAAAAAATGATTTAAAAATATTGAAACTCGCATTTACAAGTCTCGAACGTTTTCCAGAATGTTTTGCAACTGCACAGTTTGAAGAACGGCGAGAAATTGCGAACATTTCCGTTGGATGTAGGGAAAATAATCAATTTCACAGGAGAGAAGAAATACTCCGAAATATTTTATCACTTCACATCCTTTTTAGTCCCTGGTATTATATACAGAGTTGATCTCAAAAATGACGAAGAACCACAGGTTAGAGAAATAATCGAACAAACAAATTGTGACTAGATTGTGGATCTTAAAATCATTAGAGGAAGAAATAACATTCGATTTAGTTTCTGCCTCTTGCAATCGATGCAGACAATATCTATTTTGCATAAAGATCCACAATCACATGACTAATGGAGATTCCGTGGTTGTGTAAACGCATGGATATATTTCTAGGTTTTACGGGACATTAAAGTGAAAAACTTTGATGCGAGCATGTACAAGACTAGTCAGATATTTTATACTAGCAAAGATGGTACAAAGATTCCAATGTTTTTAGTGATGAAACATGTGAGCGTGCAAAGATATTATTCCTACGATCATAGAAAAAAGAATAACGTAGCTAACCATCGATTCTTTGTAGGATGCAGTTTTGGATAGCTCTATGCCGGCTTTGTTGTATGGTTACGGAGGCTTTAATGTAAGCATTCAGCCATCGTTTAGCGTGACAAAGCTGGTTTTTGTACAACACTTAAACGGAGTATTAGCTGTCGCGAATATTCGCGGAGGAGGGTAGGTCACACAGCAGTGTAGTTATCGAATATTAATCGATCCTGATGTGTATTATTTTTATTATAGCGAATACGGAGAAAAATGGCACAACGGCGGAAGGTTCTTTAACAAGCAGAACGTGTTCGACGACTTCCAAGCCGCTGCCGAGTATTTAGTCGAAAATCGTTATACCACATCGTCGAAGTTAAGTATTTTAGGTGGCAGTAATGGCGGATTGTTGGTCGCCGCGTGCGCGAACCAAAGACCTGATCTTTTTGGTGCTGCGATCGCTCAAGTCGGGTAAGTTCGATCGAATAAAAATCAGTTTGTCGTGTTAACATTGCGATTGGGATTTGCTAAATGCTAGAAGGTTGGAAGAGTACTTTCAGTATTATAGACAGAGCGGATCTTTACGAAAAATAAACATTTTTTAACCGAGTTCCAACAAATTGTTAGCAAAATAGAAATTTATTTACTTTCTTAATATGTTTAGTAGGTTGAAAATAATATAATATGAAATTGCCCCTACACATTTTTGTCGTAAACGCATAATTTTAATTGTTATTTTATTGAATACATTACTTCGAGTTCAGGGATTGAATTTTAAGACTGCAATTAACGATTACTTTTGCATGTCCCACTTCCAGGGTAATGGATATGTTACGTTTTCATAAATTCACCATCGGAATCGCTTGGGTGTCCGATTACGGTAGCTCCGACGACCCTAAACACTTCGACAATCTTTTGAAGTATTCCCCGTTGCATAACGTAAAATCTCCGGAGAATGTACAATATCCAGCAACATTATTGTTAACCGCGGATCACGATGATCGTGTAGTACCGTTGCATAGTCTAAAACTTATTGCAACGCTGCAGCATACGCTCGGAAAATTACCGCAGCAAACGAATCCCTTGCTGATTAGAATAGACACCAAGGCAGGGCACGGTGGTGGAAAGCCAACCATGAAAGTGGTCAGTAGTTTACAAAAATTCCTAGCATTTTTTAATTGTTAATATTACTGACCAAGGGTTTCGTTTCAGATCGAGGAAAGCACGGACATTTTAGCATTTATAGTGAAGTCGTTGAACTTGGAGTTCAAATTGTAACACATGCCAAGGATATTAACAACTTTATACTTTATGCTATGCATAAATCTCTTAACGTGTTCAAAAACATTCTGCAAAATGCTGTTCCGAAATATGCTAGTACGCTTCGTCGCAGACGATTTTATAAAACGAATTACTTGTTTAAGGAATAAAAATGTCATGCAATTTACTGTGCGATATTCGTGTGTTCATTAGGATGCGGGGCGAACGCATCTTTTCTTTAATTTTGCCAGAACGAATTTAAAAAAAACCGATACTGATCGTAGCAATAAATGAAATTAGCGTATCGATTTCTTCTTTTTTTATTAAATACTAAATAACAAATATACAATTTATTATTAAAGTATGGCATTGGTATTTGGTGTTTTATATGATTCTAGCGTTAAACAAGTAAAAAACATGATGTAACGTGATTCGGAGTGTGTTGTTTAGACTCGTCTCTATATGATTCCTTTTAATACTGCGAAATACGATGTTACGTGTAAAATGTGTGATTATAGATTATTCTTTTCTGTATCACAAGCGGCGATGTTTGTCCGAACGACATTTTACTTTCAACTTGCTGATGCTGTCTTGCGTAATTTATTCTAATGTTCAAGTCAATGTCCAATATTTAATATTACTCGTAGTACTGGCACGTACGCAGTAACGATATTGTGCGACCATTCATTTAAACAAGGAACTTCTGCTTATCATAAATGTATGATTAAATAAACGTAAAGTTCTGTTAATCGTGTTGCGAGTTTATATTATACTTTCTAAACGAACTTCATAGTTTTCGTCGCAAATAAATATCACTATGATATATTTATGTATACACGAGAGAATGGGATTGTGCGTACACCTGTCGTGTATCGTTTTGTAAAAAATTATACCCTATACAATTAGTAACTAGTGCTCGATGGATCGTTGATAAAAATCTTTTTTTTTTTTATAAAAGCGACGAAGGGTTCTGTAATTCTTATCACTACTAACATCACATGTGCGGTACCCTGAATATGTGATTAATCATGGCACGCGTACCTTTTCGTGTAATGGCCGAACATGGCGAACGCGTTTTCACACCGATTCTCGTGGATGAGGTTGAAATGAATTTTACAAGTTCGTCACAACAATTGATGATCACCGTCGGCGGTGAATAGGGCGGTGAAGAACTGCGAGAACAATTTACCCATATATTGTTCCTCTTTCACCGGCCACATACCTTCCATGAAACCAATATGGCCGCCACGAGACGTTACCACAACGGCCACCTTCTTCGTTTCCGATATCTCCTTCAATGGGATCGCTGAAGACAGAACAACAAAGAAAATATTAATCTTAATATCGTTATACCGGAACGATTATACGTCAAGCAGACAGAAGCTAATTTAAACCTTGAACCGGCTGAAATGGGTCGTCAGCAGCGCTAAGGCATAATAGCGGCACATCAATCAAGTGTAATTTGTCGTGTATGGTTGCATTAGAATAGTACTCCTCCACGTCTCTGTAGCCGAACTGTTTCACCGTGAAGTGCGAATCAAATTCTCGTACGGTTTGGCTCTGCCGAATCAAACACATTATTTCAACAATCGTTCTTCCCTTGGAAGATCGATTTTCTTCTTCTAACATCGATAGCATTTTTACATTGTTTATTGTAACTCGTCAGTGGATTTTATGCATTTATAGCAAAAATAAGTAGGTGTAATTTAAAACCGTAAAAACATCAGAACACTTTTAAAATACTGTTACATTATTTAATTCAGGTAGAACGTTTATAGTCTACTTATAACGCTTATTCGTTCAGCTTACTTTTAGAAGAGTATCTATGTCGACGTCGAAGAACCCGGTTTCCGTCGCGTAATGCAATCTCTGTATGTTCTTACGCAGCGTACCGGCCAAATACTTGTTCATCATTAAATTGAAGTAATTTTCTTCCGTATTTTTCGTCGCCGCGAACACGTTCCACGGTACAGAGATTAAGAAACACCCTCTCAATTTGTTCTTCGCCATCGACCCTTGCTGCGCTAGGTAGTTGCCCAATATCAATCTGTGAACGAAACATTCGAAGCGTTAGGAACACATTAACGAACGCATTAGCGCGTTCGTATTAAAAAGATATTGACAAAGCATTTAGCGCAACATAATGTACATTAACAATACATTAATAACGTAAGCAACATTAGTTAGCGTATTGAGCAACCAGCTGAAACTCGAGGAGATTTATAATACAAGGTAACATGAATCACGATTTATGAATCATGTCAGAGCGGTGGGGATAGTTCCGGAGTAGGCTCGTGTCAATTGATTTCGCTTTGACTCGGTAATAATTTTACACAGAGCCAGTGCGACAGTACTCGCTCGTGTCTTTTACGGTAAACACGGACTCGTAACCGACAGAGAATTTCACGCGATAATGCGTTCGAACAAACTATGATTGAATGACGATTACCCTCCCATGGAGATTCCAGTCGCTCCTAGAGGCACATTGGGGTAGAGCTTCCTCACGTGTTCAACAACTTCGGACAGATCGTCGCTGTTCGCTGCGCAATACGTCCGCGGAGTCTGCAAATGCAATAGCGAATGAGATTCGATAATAATGAAATAAATAATGAAGTCATAGGTGGAATTATTAACGCTGCTAGACTGCTTGCAGACTTTGACTTCATTGAAATTACAAAGACTCTTGTTTGCGTACGAGGGAATTATTTGATGAAATTCTAAATATGAAGTTACACATTATCATTTTTTACAAAGCGGTACAAGGTCCATATGTAGATCCAGTGTTAAATAATGTACAATAGGCATTTTTATTACATATAGGCATAATTATTAACGCTGGAACTGCCAGACTGTTTACAGACTCTGATTTCATTGAAATTTCAAGGACTCTTGTTTGCGTACGAGGGAATTATTCGATGAGATTCTAAATATGAAGTTGCACATTGTCATTTTTTACAAAGCGGTACAAGGTCCATATGCAGATCCAGTTTTAAATAATCTACAATAGGCATACTTCTCAGGACATGATAGAGATTGATGTAATAGCAATCTACCTTCAGTTCTACGCCTCCCAGGCCCCTGTTATTGAAGATCACGCATCTTATGCCGACTTTTTTCGCCGACGTGATTAGGCACTTTATGTATTCCGCTTGGCTCGCTCCTGTCAGCCCTGGCAGGATGATCACGATCGGCGAGGTCGTCAAGGAACCTTCCTCCGCCCAGTCCAGAGCCACTTCGCCTCCGTCCGATAACGTCAGGATTTCCCTGCGCGATTAATTATTTCATTCGAGTGTACTCAATTTAATAATATATAATATTATTATACTATAATTAAACGGTATTCATAAATGTGAAAAATATTTGTACACGAAAATTAAAATTATGGTATGTATTGAGAATTTGGGCCTCCTCTCAGATTTTGATGAAATTTAAATATATTATAGATTTCTACGTTTTAAACAACTTTTCCCGATACATGTTACCGACGCTCGATTTTAGTTTCCAAGATATTCGCAAAAAACTATTTTATACTGTGTTGAATTTTTCGTATTCTTGCACGCTCCGTTTATTTACATTATGCTTCTAAACACGTTGTGGAGATGAGGGAGAAAACAAGGTCTCACTCTGATCATACATATATAGGGTGAGCTTTCAATTTTGAAAGAGAGAAAATTCAAATACAGTACTAACAATAGTTTTTTGCGAACATCTCGAAAACTAAAACCGAGCGGCGGTAACATGTATAGGGAAAAGTTGTTCAGAATGACAAGCTCGATAACATATTTCAAGATCATCAAAATCTGAGAGGAATCCTAACTTTTAAGTAATTACCAAAATTATCAAACGAAGAAATAAATTTTTGTTAGATTTTTGTTTCGAACATTTTTATTTTGCATAAAGATTTTTATATAGTCTGATTATAATTTGAAGAATGGACAGACCGCTACGCGAAGTTTATAGTTCATCGTTACACGTGTCCGTATTGCGCTTAGCGGCAGTTTGCAAGACTCCTATAAATAACTGATCCGAAGTAGTTATACTGAATGACAGTTCTTTCGAGTGGAACAATCAATCGCTGTTCCTTTGCTAGTGAACGCGAAGTTCAAGGTAAACTTACCAACCTGCGATAAATAATAGGCGGCAAAATTCGTGACCGAAGCACGCTCGCTATAATGGTCTGCGCTCTCGATTCGAAGCACCATAATGTCGGCCAAAATTTGTTCCTAACCAGCGGCACGTGTGCCTCGAGGAATGATCGGAATGGTCCATTTGCGCATACCAGCATCGGCGTCTGAAAAAATATACGTTAGTGTTTTTTTTTTAGTAATCGTTTAAAACGTAGAATGCATTTCTTTTTAAAATGTTCATCTTGCAGGAATTTGTTGTAAAGATTAAATAATGCATATATATGCGTGTACATTTTACAGTGTATATTATACATTATACAGTATATATATGTATATAAAAAATATGCACTTTTTAATCTTTCCAACAAATTCCTGCAAGATGAACATTTTCAAAATTCATTATGATATATAATGAGAAGATATTCCGGTTCACTGATTGATCAATGTCGTTATTTTTAAAAGGCGGCTACTAAAAAAAAAGAGATTTTGATTATTAATCCAGCCCGAACTTTTATCAGACTCTTTTTGTCTTTTTTCAGAAGCATACGCCGCGTGTTTCTTGGTAATTTTCATACGACTTATTTCACCGTTTTCTTATCTACAGTAGCTGGCCATAAATGTCCGGTAAAGCGTAAATTCGAAATTACAATTGTTGCTTGTGCGTCGCATAAATCACCGAGGGTAGTAAATAGTGTATCGAAACGTAGAAAAAAATGTTGACCATTTTGTTTGACAAATTAGTAACAATTTTGCTTCAAAACGAATGTATAACCGATTTCTATCAACACAGAAATTCGCTAAATACCGACAAGGTAGTTATAAATCGTTTTATTGTTTCAGAGATAAAACAAAATACTTCCGAGAGCAATACAGAAGATGAGTAGCCGAGGGCGTACCGAGAAATACTTCCGAGAGCAATATTTTCATTTCATTGAACCAGTTATTGACAGTTGAAAAGGAGCGGCAAATGGTTGTGAACAATAAATAAAAGAAGATATAAAACACACAGTAGAACTGGAAGTATAAAAAGATTGAATAAACACGGATAAGGAAATCCACAAATGGTTGCATATGAACAAAGGTATGAAACACACAATAGCCATGGAAGCGTAAAAAGATTGAATAAAAACGAATTAGCACGAAAAACGAACAGTAAAACCATCAAAGAGGCTCAGAATAAAAAATACATCAGTAAGAATTGATATCACATATTCATTGTCTTCCGATGCATTAATTCATTTTCTTTGAATACATTGATTCACTTCCTTGAATGCAATAAACATTAACAATGGAAATTGAGCGTGTGCAGTATTTTCGAAGCGCGACGTCCGTTCTGAAAATACATTTTCCCAAGGGGTCGACATTTTTCCATTAATTTCCTGCAAAATAACTGCGATCCGTTCGAATGTAGAAAAGAAAAAAACAGCCTGAAGGGACAGAGAATAAAATATCTTATTTGATGCAGTGATTGTTTGAAAATAAAATATTTTATCTGATGGAGTAATTGTTTGAAAATAAAATAATTTATTCGAGGCATTAATTTTTGAAAATAGTATTTTATTTGAAGAATATTGAAAATATTTGGACTTCGTCTTAATTTTCAATTTCAATTTTAAATATTATTACTGAAAATAATGGTTCCCATTCAATCGATTTATTTGTAGAAATAGCTTCCTGGTGATAAGGTACACTATTCGTTTATCAAGAAAGAATACAATATTCTGTATTATAGAAATAGTTTCCTGGTTGCATTTGCACATCCATGAATGTTTAAATAATTGCAAATTTGCTGTTTTCTATAATCGATCGAACTGTGCGCCGAAACCACAAAATTTATTACAATAATCTATTTTGTGTGTTCAGATTATTAAAATAGAGATATTTTATTTTGTGGTTCCGATTGTTAAAATAGAGATATTTTCTTTTCGAAATTGTATATCTTATTTAAAATACTCTTTTTTTAAAGGAAAATAAAGTCGAGAATATTAAATAGTATTCGAAATATTTGTTTCGCCAAATAATGGCTAATTCTCTGCGTGTGACGGTGCGCGTCGAATTCACGAGCGAGATCTATCTATTCAAAGATCGCATTATTCTCGACTGGCTTATTCGGTACATTCGAGTTACCTGTTCCGGCCGTTTGCGTAGAAGTTGCGCGCGCAGCCAGGCACCGACGCGCGCGCAATTTGTCCGGGTGCGAGTGCCACGGAGAGTTTTAAGGTCAAATTAATCAACCGTGCATCTCTCCGCGTGGCTTGCACGGACTACGAAGGGTCGTGCGACTCGCCGAACTATTCGTATCACGGAAATCCTGATAGCATATCGGCGCAATATCAGCCGTTGTTTGAAATGTTTTAACGATAAGAAGAATTTCGAACTTTGGAACGTCTCAATTAGCTCGCGCCAGTCACGCCGATTCACACTTCGCTGAAATGGAACCGCAAACCTTTAAACCCATCGATCGCGATAAAATCCTAATCCTTCCGCTAATAATCGACACTCTTGCACTCAGATAAACCATGCAACTAGAATATTCACGTATCATATGCAAAGTTACTAGAATATTGACTGTTCATTCTTGATAACGTCTATGATAATCTGTTAACAACCTTGCAGTTCACGCGAACACGTTTAGATAAGCCACAAATGAAGTTAAAATTATGAATGATTAATTCAACCCATCTGTCGATAACAAAAACTTTTTACGATATTCAATGACATTGTATTTTTAATTTCATTTAGTTTCACGGACAAATTGCAACAATGACTTTTGAAACGGTACAATTCCCTTACGACAAGAAACAAAATTAAAATTTGGACAGGACGTCTGCCGAGTCAGCTATTACACAATAATTTTATTGATGCGCTTAGTTTCACTATAGCTAAGAGATTATGTACACACCTTAATTTTTCAAGTAGCTAAAAATCAGAAAACGAACGAATTTGTATCCCGAAGTAAATGGTTGTACGGTGGCAGAAAATTCCATGCGAGAGATGCCAAAGGTTGCAATATCGAGGACGAATTGATAATGGCGAATAAAAAGCCACGACGTAGATTCCAACAATTAATGCCGATCTGCGGCGGGACCTCAGAAACAATTAGTCTTTCTTCTTTTCCTCGGTGTCGAAACCGTGGATATATGAAATCGCGTCTTTCTCCGTGTCGTGTCAATAACCCTTCCACGGAAATCAATTGACCGGTGCGAAATTCTCCAGACCAAGCAGGCTTCTTTTTTTTGTATCTGTTCAAATGGTATCTTCAATAGAATCAAGGCAGTCCCGATATAAGCGCGACTCTGAACCAAACGCGGCGTTGATTGAGCTTAATGAAGGTTAAAAGTCTGTGCATAAACGGTAACGTCTGCTCTATGGTACAGTCTAAAAATTTCAATTACTATAAATCCCGGCAGCGATCGCGAAAAATAAAAATGTATTTAATAAGAAAGTATAATAAAAAAGAAAGTTTCATAACACTTAACTGAACCAGGCTACATTCTTCCAAAATTCGGAATAATAAATCACAGCGAGCTCCTACATTAATTTCGTTTCGTATTTCTCACATAAAAATGAAGTATCGAAGTATGTACTGCTAAACATTATCTTCCCATAACCCCAACCTAGTTAACCCCTCGGTCCACAGCCATCTTTAATTCGCGTTCGAATTCCTCTGGCGTCCTTCTCAATCCTTCTACCGAAATATCGCGGCAAGTTTGATATTCCGATTGAGTGCAAGAACGAGATATTGCACCACAACTCGGAAAGTGTCGATCGTTGACACGAGGGTTGCGGTTACCAGAAGAGGGGCAGCTTTTTCGAATCCCGCCAAGCAACTATCTGTAGTTATTAGGGAAAAAACGCCGCATGTCACAATTTATAGCATAGGATTTACGTTCAATATTTACCAGAAAGAACGCATTAGTGATCGGAAGTTTAAGCGGCAATATGAATCACAACTGAAAAATAGTTTGGAAAAGCGGGACAACCAATTCCGCACATAAACGTGACAAGCGAAAATATATCCGCCGCAATGCGTCCGATGATGCAGCTTCCTCGATTGCACCGGTGCGTCAAACGTCGGACATTCGTCGGTGGATTAGGCCCGCTACACACACCAGTTTTTCTAACGTGCGCGTCCACGGAAATACTGTGTATTCAATTAGGGGTTACACATTTGTAAGCCGGGTAAGTTGCGGCGCCGTACTCTAGAAAAACGGATGTGTGCAACGGATTTTAACGGACGTCGCAACCGAATGGGAAATTGTCTGTTCGTGGTCGATGGGATAGTTTGCGGGCTAGGTTAGGCTGATTGACTCGACGTTCACTCACTTTGACGACTTCGAAAAGGTAGTAGACGCAGAATCCGATGCCCAGCAGCGCCCCGTAGTAGACCGTCGGGATGTCGAGGAGTGGCTCGAGCATGTTCTGCATATCACTGTGTGTATATGTACTCTATCGATACGTCCGAGAGACTGCTGTCACTTGGTTGCGACGTCCGAACGTAAACGCGCCGGTGTTGTTAATGTTGACGCGAGGTCCGTTGACAATCCTTGCTCGTCGAACGCCGGTAGCCAACAACCGATCGGCCAACGGTTTCGCACGGAGCCGCCCGTTCACGCGCATGACGTTCGAATAATTGGACGGCCAACTAGCTTACCAGCGTTACGAGCGACCGATAGCCGATAGCCGAGCATGCACCAGACTATACAGATACAGAGGTGCTATAGATACAGTCAGGACTCGGTCACGTGCGCACGAGCGAATCCGCTCCCACACTTATAAACACACCAGCTTACTCGTACATGCCGCAGCCCACATCAAGAGACAGAGAGATCATGAACTGGACCCCTCTCCTCTTTTTTCACCTCTCGTCTCTCCTCTCGTTACACACTCCTCCTCTTCCTCCGCCTTCTCCTCCATCCTCGGTCCTCTCTAGCCAACCGACACCGTCACGGAGGTTATGTAACGACAGCGTGAACTTTTGTATCGGCACGACGTCGTCGTCGTCGTAATGCAGCTCCCTGCACTTGCATCAATCCGCGCGATCACACGTCAAACGGTGCAAATGCGGTCATCGGGGGCCCGCGGATGCTTTTTGCGAGGATTGGGTGGTCGTTCACTGTAAAACGCGCCGTTGCAACAGCGATTCGAAGATTAGGATTGAAATAATTAGGAAGAAACTTCATTCTGACTAACAGAGTTTGAAAATACCGGGTGATGGTGGTAGACTGCGGATGTTTATGCAGTTTTCAATTTTTCTAGGCAATTTTTAAGACACTGCAATCAAACGATAATTGGGTGGTTGTTGATTATGAAACGCGCCGTTGGAACAGCGATTCGAAGATTAGGATTGAAATAATTAAGAAGAAACTTCATCCTGAATAGCAGAGTTTACAAATACCGAGTGATGGTGGTAGACTGCGGATGTTTATGCAGTTTTCAATTTTTTTTAGGCAAATTTGAAGACACTGCAATCAAACGAGATTCGAAGATTCTGATTGAAATAATTAGGAAGAAACTTCATCCTGAATAGCAGAGTTTACAAATAGAGGTTGATGATGGTAGACTGCGGATGTTTATGCAATTTTCAATTTTTTTAGGTAAATTTTAAGACACTGCAATCAAACAAGAATTGGGTGGTCGTTGATTATAAAACGCGCCGTTGGAACAACGATTCGAAGATTAGGATTGAAATAATTAGGAAGAAACTTCATCCTGAATAGCAGAGTTTACAAATAGAGGTTGATGATGGTAGACTGCGGATGTTTATGCAATTTTCAATTTTTTTAGGTAAATTTTAAGACACTGCAATCAAACAAGAATTGGGTGGTTGCTGAATATAAAACGCGCCGTTGGAACAGCGATTCGAAGATTAGGATTGAAATAATTAGGAAGAAACTTCATCCTGAATAGCAGAGTTTACAAATAGAGGTTGATGATGGTAGACTGCGGATGTTTATACGGTTTTCAATTTTTCTAGGCAATTTTTAAGACACTGCAATCAAACGATAATTGGGTGGTTGCTGATTATAAAACGCGCCGTTGGAACAGCGATTCGAAGATTAGGATTGAAATAATTAAAGAGAAACTTCATCCTGAATAGCAGAGTTTACAAATACCGAGTGATGGTGGTAGACTGCGGATGTTTATGCAGTTTTCAATTTTTTTAGGTAAATTTTAAGACACTGCAATCAAACAAGAATTGGATGGTCGTTGGTTATAAAACGCGCCGTTGGAACAACGATTCGAAGATTAGGATTGAAATAATTAAGAAGAAACTTCATCCTGTATAGCAGAGTTTACAAATACCGAGTGATGGTGGTAAACTGCGGATGTTTATGCAGTTTTCAATTTTTTTTAGTAAGACACTGCAATCAAACGAGATTCGAAGATTCTCATTGAAATAATTAGGAAGAAACTTCATCCTGAATAGCAGAGTTTACAAATAGAGGTTGATGATGGTAGACTGCGGATGTTTATACGGTTTTCAATTTTCCTAGGCAATTTTTAAGACACTGCAATCAAACGATAATTGGGTGGTTGTTGATTATAAAACGCGCCGTTCGAACAGCGATTCGAAGATTAGGATTGCAATAATTAAGAAGAAACTTCATTCTGACTAACAGTGTTTACAAATACCGAGTGATGGTGGTAGACTACGGAGGTTTCTACAGTTTTACTTACAGAACCTGTAGTGTAGATAAGTAATGCGACCTTCGTATTTTTGGAAGTACTATCTATCCGGTTATGACTAGATATTCAAGTATTAATAAGAATTGATAACAGTGTCATATGTCTTTTAGGTAAAATCTGGAACAGATTTGAATCACTGAAACCGATACGATCTGCCGAAAGTCCCTGATGAGATCGATAGGCGAATAATTAATATTGTTTGGCACACTTCGGACTTAATATTTTCTGTGATAGATTGCGATCAAGTTGCGATCTCACACCTGGAATTACGACGACGCTGATACGTTATAGTGTAAAAATGAATAGCGAATTGGAGCACAGAGTCAACTGAGAGAAAGCGGTCGGCATCTATTTTTTAAACTGGTCGCGCTATAGGTTCATTCATTTTCGATTGCGGTGATCGCGAGTCTCGTGTTTCCTCTTTCCAGACACCGAGACACGTTTGCGGTTATTGCTGTGGCAAAGATCATGGTATGATCAAGCAAACAATGACGCATGTGTCGCGAAACTATGCTGATTTAATAAAAATCAAGCAAACATCTCCCACGGGCAGAAACTATTGATGTTTTCTATAAATAATGCATGCGTTTGTAAATAGTTTCCGATCTTAATCATAACGATTGTTTACATCCTTAATAATAAGACCTTGTAATTGCAGGAACCACGTGTACTCATAATTGGTAAATCAAACAGAATTCCAGCGTAGTTTCAATAAAGATAACGCTAAACTGATGTAACACGTTGGTACAGATAAAGTATGCTGCACCGTAAATTCGATATAACAGTTAAAATGATAAAACGTTGATTACCAGTTTGCGTGAACTATGTCAGATTTTTTGTTTCTCTGAACCGGATACACGTGCAGACGGAAAGACACTTCAAGGAGAATGATTTTTGCTCGGAACATATGCGTTATATTTTACATTACCAACACAACTTTTTAGTTCTATCACGCACAAATGAATCGTTTTAAATGCTAGTAATAAACTGGCGAAATCGTACCAAGAAAAATGACTCCTTTATTAAACAGTCTTGTACATTTCATGAACATAGTGACATTGGCGGATGATTCTGCTCGTGCTGATCTCAGGAACGCGAATTACAGTATAGTATTAAACGAGTACAAATTTTCATTGCCCAAGATCGTCGATTATTTTCGAAATTTTATAAAAACTAAAATCCGTTTGCTTCTCGTTAATGTTCCCATCGTTGATTTTGTATCAGAATAAATTTGATGGGACCATTTGTGTACTGTTAGAAGACAGAGGACAAACAGTATTTCTTCTTTGAAGGGTATTCGCTACGTGAAATCTCGAATAAAAGGTTTATCGATTGTTTAACTGTTCCATATAGCCGTATGTTCTATAAATGCGTAATCTCTGCAGTCTATTTGTCATTGTGCTATTCGCGAAATGGATAGAGCATTCTGGCACCTGTCAGGCTCCTTGTTTTCCGCACGAAAAACTTAGGGAAACACGCGTGGCTTGATTCGGAACCGCGTTTATCGTGAATATCTAAGTATATACATCCGCAAGGAAAACCTCAGAGGAGACAAACGTTTCTTGGTGCATCTTAGTGGATAGTGATAAACGATAAGAAGTAGATAGCAACACGGCGAAAGTCTCTATAAAATGATCAATAACGAAAGATAACTTCGTATAGAAATGTTCAACATTCTTTTCTAAGTCCTCTTAATTAAAAAGGATCAAGCGTTGCTGAAGTACCAAGAGTTTTGCGATGCTACTGTCCACGACAAACACATTATACGATAGTACATAATAAATATAATATGATAAAGAACGACTAAACAAACATAGGCTTACAATTAGATCATTTTTGGCTTGTTCCAAAGGCTCTTCTACTTCAATTGATTCTCGACGCGAGTTTAGGCGTTATCGTCTAAAGAAATTCAATTGGTGATCTGAGTTTTTTGAGTAGAGGACATTTTCGACGGTCTTCATAGTCTTAGATAACGAGTGCTCATGGCCAGACGAGCGTGGCTACTTTACTCTTTGAACTTAACACGTTCGCTATCGTAATTCCTTTCAAATGTTTTATTAATTATTGTTTGTTTGAACATCCTTCACGAAATATATGGAAATAATTTCATAAATGTTGCGAAGTCTCTGATATTATGTAAATTGTATAAATTAGACGTTAGACTATGTCTGAGCACATTGCGTGACGGTGGTAGCGAACGTGTTCATGTTCAACTGGTTTCGTTCGACGACGCACGGAACCGAATACAAAAATAGTGATGGATCCGTTGATCGTTTTGATTCGCGAAGAGACCGTATTCTGTCGCTTCGCACGCAACAGCTTAACAATTGTTAATAACGACGCGTTTGCCAGCACCGTTTCATCTTTCGAAAACTTTCGACACCTTCGTCACGGGGATCCAAGAACTTCCGGTTGCCGAAAGTTTGTCCTCCCTCTCTCGTTCGGCAGTCCCATTACGCGCCGCCTTCGTCAATTACGATTTTCGCGCCTTCATTTTCAGCGCCATTGTCCATCTCGATTAAAGTTCAAGGACTGTGTCGCGGGATGGACCAATGAGTGTATGATCGCGTGACAAATTGAACATCATTAATGTTTGCATCAAGCCTATCCTTATCCCGAGCGATTCACTCCGTCACGATAATCAGCCGGAAGTCCTTGGGAACTGATACCTCAGATCGGAGGATAAATAACGAACTAGACCAACGGAGGATACGAACAGGAAATAATTCAGACCAAGAAAATTGTCAAACATCTCGACACACAAGGACTAGTAACACGTAGAGAACTAGAACTACGACGATTAGCACCCTTCGTCGCGTTTAGCACATTGATCGATCTCAGAAGCCGCAGATCTCGTATTTTTTAACGGAATTACGCAACCAACAAAATTAAAAACTCGTCCAAGGACGCGTCTAACAGAAGACAGGCTAAATTATATACATATAGCTCACAAAGAGGAGCTTACAAAGGAAAACTCATTTCAACATCCGGCGTTCACTGCGAGGCTACTAACGATGCACCTTAATCTTACGTCTACAAAAATAAAGTCACCTGTCCCGGACGTACAGGACATCTTACGCAACGTATCAATCTTCGTACAAACTTTGTCAGCGTGTTCCATGGAGACTTGTAAACGAAAAATTCTAGAAACATGCAAGACGATATGATTATAGACGTCGTCAGGATACAGATAGATTCTTATCGTATATCTAACGGTACAATTACGCTAACAAAGTCCATAGAAAAATCTGCCGTACAGCGGACCCTTTTTTAGCATAGTTTCGGGTGGGTTTACTGTATGACTGTAATAAATATAGGATAATAGTCGCGTGAGCACGTGGACCCGCGATGAGGTGCGTTACAGCTCTGTCTTGTGTACGCGCACCTCGTCCTGACGGGTGTATACCGGTGGATGTTGAAATTGCTTCGTATATCATGAGCTGTGACCGCAGTTCGACTCGCGGACGTATTTCGCCCAGGTGCGGATGGGTGTCATGTCTCCCTTACGAAGTCTGCGTTGATCGCTTCTTGCCAGGAGATTGAGATAGGTTTCTTCGTCGTAGGTACAAGTCAGGCTCTTCCTCAACTTCGCGGCTCCAGTCTCGAAGCTGGCCGGTTGACTGCCTACCAGCACGTGCAAATCGTTCTTCACCTGCACGGCCCAGTCCCACATCTCCACAACGGAGCAGTTGCACACTAGAGGGTTGCCCAGTAGATTCAACGACAAAAGACGGGGGTTACGCTTGAGAGCCTTCGGGTTGATGGTGTTGAGATTGTTATTGCTGAGATCCAAGTGCTCCAACCCACGCAACTGGGTCAGACAAGCGAGATTCTGAGGTCCGGAGATGTTATTCCCGGAGAGATTCAACTGGGTGATGTTCTTCGTGTTGTCGAACAGTTTCTCGTTCAAGTGCACCAGGTTGCAATTGCTGAGATCGAGGATCTCCACGTTGGACAACTGGTTGGATAGAAGAGAGCCGTCCTCGGGAACTTCCAGAGGGTTTCCGCTAAGTTTCAGCTCGACTATGTCGGTCTTCTCGCGATCACCGAACACTTTGGGATCTAGAGGATTCTTGAGGTCGCAGTTGTGCAGTTCGAGGCTCTCCAAACGCGTCAGGTTAGCGAACAAGCCCTCTTCCAGGGTGTGCAGCTTGTTACCGGAGAGTATGAGCTTCTTGAGCGAGGTCATGTGAGCGAAGGTGTTGTTGCCAACGTAGCCAAGGTCGCAGTAGGACATGTCCAGGTATTCTAGAGATTCTAAGGGGTTTAGGAGGCCGACGAACGCGTCCGAGAGAGGATTATGAGAGATGTCCAGTTCCTCCAGGTTCTCGAACACGTGGAACGCGTTCGGCAGACGTTTTAAACTGCAGTTGCTCAAGGAGAGCTTGTGGAGTTTCGGCAAATGACGCAGGACAACGGTTAATTCAGAAGCGAACATGGGGTTGCCGCTTAGAGTGAGTACACGGAGCTTGCTGGCGTTTCGGAATGCTTCTTCGGATAAACGGTCCTGCAGATTACAGTTCGACAGGTCCAGCGACTGGAGACTATGAAGATTGTGACCCAGAGTGTTACCCACGTCCAAGTGACCCAGCTCGTTATCAGCAAGAATCAACTGGCGAAGATAGAGGTTCATAGCGAAAGCGTCGCCGGGCAAGTTGATGATCCCAGTCTTTCGGATGTCCAGATGCTCCAATCTGATCAGTGGAGCTAGGACACTGGTCCAGCTCAAGGTGCGCAGATTGTTGTCACCCATCTCGAGCTCGCGGAGGTTCTCCAGGTGAGTGAACGCGTCGGGTGACACGTGCGTCAAATTACAGGAATTCAGTTTCAGATACTCCAAATTGGTAAGATGATCGAACGGGCCTGGTTCTATGCTGCCGAGTGGATTCTGAGAGAGATCCAGCTTATTCAGGTTGGTCGTGTTGTGGAAGAACTGTGTGTTCAAGTGGCGAATGCCGCAGGAGTTCAAGTCGAGGTACAGCAGGGTGCGGCAGTTCAAAAAGTAACCCGTCACTTCAGGCAGAGGGTTGTTTTGTAGTTCCAACGTAATGAGGCCTGGACTATCACTGTTGAATGATTGAATTAGTATAATTTCGATGGAACGAGAGATGGGAGGTCTCTAGAGGACTTAAAACTCACCTGAACGCTTCAGGGTCTAAATGAGAGATCGCGTTCCACGAGAAGTCAGCCTCCAGCAGGTACGTCAACCCAGCGAAGGATTCGTGTTTCAGTTCTGTCAATCGATTATGCGCCACTTGGAGACGCCTGATCTTGATCGAATCCGGAAACGGTCCGATATGCACGATGTTGTTCCCGTTCATATCGAGAACGTACACGTTAGGGCTGAGCTCGTCGTAGGGGATGCTCGTCAAATTGCTTTCGGAGCAATCGGTCACCCAGTTGACACGGAAATAGTGACAATGACAGTCCACTGGGCACTCTTGCTCCACCAGCTCGCCGTTGTAGGCCAACGTCGATGCCAGCAACCCGGCTACCAGCAGCAGTAGCCCCGACATCCTGGTGATATCTGAAAAATCGATTTCAAATCAACTAGTAAATCTTTGATTTCACATAAATATCTACAGACTATTTATTTCACATTCTCGTTAAATTCTAATCGAGACAATGCTGTAATTATCTTGACAAAGGTATTCACGGAGAGAGCAGTCTCCTCAAGTCCAGTGTCCCCACTCGAAGCAAATATGGAGAACAATACCGCCGCAGAATGCAGACGTGCATTCGGTCGCGGATTAACTGCACCAGCCGGTGCACCACGTGCCCCGTAGAAACGGGCGAACAGAGAGTGTACGCGAAGAGAAAGAGGGGAAAAATACCGTGGTTTACGTCGGTCCGTAGCGGCGACGACGTTGCTCATTGTAGTGCATTGCCAACAAGATAACCGGCGAGTACTAATGGCTCGAAGCAAGTGGAGCAATTGTCAGTTAGTAACGGAGTTCGCAATTGACGGTCGGTAATTCCGTGCAACAATGTACGGCGCCACAAGTCGTTGAGCCAGGATCTTCAATCGTTTCCGTAAAACACCCTTTTAACGCTGGCCGTCTGCCTCTCTCGGAATACAATGGCAACGAAACAGGAATTTAAAAAACTTCCTATCCGTTCATCGGATCGCTACGATTATTCAATTTGCCCGGTGAAACGGGAATCTCGCGACGCGACCAGACCGATCGGTAAGAAAATTACGTCTTTTCGAATGAAACCATAGTCAGTCCGGTCCGGTGGCTCGAATAGACTCGGTCTGGATTCGAATTAAATGGTAAAAACGTTACGGAAGACGAATTATTTGCGCGCGTTCACTCTGCCGATGCACTGCCACCCACAACCCCGCTATTACGATCGGTCCGGCGATCAAACACACGCGGCTAATGGAAGTAATTTGTACGCATTAAATTCCGAGCGCAATCATCCTCATTAGATGGGGGAATAACGGTCGAGGAGGTTTCGCACTCGCCAATGACCGCCGAAGAAACCTGACGACGCGCAGTGGACCGGAACGTATTTCAAATACGACCAAATTCCAATGAAATTGGAAATTGTTTTTCTGCATCCCAACATATTTCTGTACACATATTATTTCTCTCGTTATTATCTTGCTCGAATTTGTTCGTACCCCGCGCGTCGTAATCGTGACGATTTACCGCGAAGGTAACCACGTTCGTTATCGCAATAACCGTTCAACGAAAACGCGTAATTTCAACGACTGAAACTAGTACAGATTGTTAACTCGCGACCTGAATGACCAAAATTTTTAACGATCCTACGAAAGTTACGTTTTTCCCGTGCAGTCGCCAGATAAAGGGATCATTGAATATCTCGAACGATTATACAAAAACAAAGAGAATTACCTAACTTACAAAATAAAAACTGCCTCATCGTTAAGACAGAGTAAAACAAAAATAGAGTGAACAAATTATTGAACGAGAAAGAACGGCTAAAAAGATTGTGCAACGAAGCACGTTATAAATAAACAGTTAATAACATTTCCAATCACGACAGAAGCATGATTCAATTCCACAGTGCGTCTCTGGCTGGCAGTCAACTTCGGGATACCCAACGGAAAGCTTTCCGGCAGAATTCTATGCTTTGAACGCTTCGCTGGCTCTTCAGCTGGACGAGTATAGTTCGCTTTCAGCCTGGACTATAGCCATCCACCCTAAAAGTGGATAGTTATACTCTGCTAGGGGTGGTTCGTTCCTCCCTTTTCGATTCATGCTTGTATTTCTCGCAGTAGCCCCGCCTTTAGCGCCACAAATCTTCGGTTTTTGAATCCGTCCCCTAAACGCGAAAAGGCGCCGGTGCGTGCTAGGATCAATTGCATTCAGGCTTTTTGCAAACAACGTATCCTTTATATCACGCCGGCAGCGTCGTCATCCCAAACATCATCGGGGCTCTGCTCCTGAGCTGAATTCATGTTTGAAGGAACACGGATTACCCTGTATTTTCGGGTCATATGGAAATCACCGACACCCCGGACACAGACAACGTATTTGACCGACAAAGATTTTAAGTTGTTATATAAAAAAATTTTGTGTGCGAGGGGATTGTGTGGGTAAAGGATAAAATACCCTAAAATTTTATATAAATTTAATACTTTATTATAAAATTTTATTAAATAATATTAAATTTTCTATCTAAATCTCACACACAAATTTTTTTTATATAATAACTTAAAATCGTTGTTGTTAAATCCAGAGTCGGTGAAATATTGTCGTTGAAAACCGTGTGGGTGATTTCAATGGGACCCGTATTTTCCTAGGGTTCCTTATCCATCGGAATCAATGGCGCTCGTCGAATTCCTCGGAATATTAAAAATGATGCTGGAGCTCATAAGCTATTCACGGGTACGGAGTCTAATCTCCTCGCGTGACATACGTTCGAGGTTATGTAAACGGCGTATGGTTCGTTTATAGATATGTATGCAAATCGACGTTGGTAATTTCTATTGTTTTTGACGGGACGAACGTCGAGGCTCTTTCGCTGATGCGGAGTTACGACGTTCGATGAGATTTACGAAGTTTGAAACTGTGTAGTAATGTTATTGGATAGGGTAGTATGAAGTTGTTGGGCAATAACGGATGAAAACCGTTCAAAGTTCGCGAACGTGGCTGCCGGTGTTCGAAACGTGAATATCGCGAATAGTCACTGCGGATGTTTACACGATATAAAAACGTTCTGCGTCTATTGCGGACACCACGAGTAAAGTAAACATTAATTTTTCTTCTAATCTTTCCGAAAATTTATTCCGTAGAATTAATTCGATTCAAATTTACGTTGCGACTAGTAACTCCGCCGTGATTTATTCCCGGTTATTTATAAACGATCGTGTGCTCGTACTGTAACATTCAAAACGATGACTCAGGGGGATTCCGCGAAAAGACTATTCGGACGAAACCTATCGTTCTCGAAACGTGACGACTTTATCCAATCGCCGGAAGCCAATTCATCACATTGTGCCAGCACAGTCATACGCCGTCTTTAATGAATCCTCTGACAAACTGAATTACTATAGTTAGTTTCAATTACCAGGGACAAAGGATCAATTGGATAAACATTTTACGAAAATATTCTGCTGCTTTGCGAATTTACATGTGTCCAACAACAAAAATATATTGAAGCTTTTATATTATATACAGAGTGTGCCACCGGATCTCGACATCTTGATTTTCTCGGTTATTGTTACTCGTCGCAAAAAATGTTTCAATTGAGGCTTGAATAGTATCGAGTGGAGCATATTCCGATATTACTAGTTTTTACGTGAGTGGACGCGTAACGGTCATATAAAGGTGAACGTTGTTTTATTAAATACAATAAGGTATTTTTTAATACATCAATCGATGCATCTGGACATTCGTTATGAAAAAGTACTAACCTATGTATAATAATTCTAAAACACCGTTATTGTCGTACCAAAACAAACCAAACGGATCTAACACGTTCTAGTGCGACACCAATGATGTTTTAAGAATTTCAATAATTTTAATTAAAATACCTCCTGAACTACTAAGTTGACCTTTACATGATCTTTACGGGTCCACTCAGGAAAACATTAATAACATCGGAAACGTTTTTATATTATTAGGACACCTTGTGTATTATTAGGTTGTCCTAAAAGTTTCTTTCACTACATACATACACAAACGACACAATCTTCTGTTGGTTAAATGGTAGAACGAATAGAGTATACACTACGAAGAATCTTCGATTTCAGACATGTTTTCAGCTGTCAAAGCAGCGAGACTGTTGTCACGTATTTCCGCGACCGCTCGCAGCGACCGGGATTGCGATAAAAACAACCCACAAATTACGTACCGGAAAGGTGTATCCTTCCTTCCGTAGTAGCGAGGTTAAACAGCGAACGATCGTGGCACTGGGCAAAGATAGATTGAACTGTGAGTTTACTGGGACCCGGTTAAATTAAACCGTGTCTGCTGACCGAGGTCAGGGTAAAGCCTACTGACGCGCACTCTCGTTCTTTCTGCGTCGCATTCGCCTCGCGACGGGCGTCTTCCTCGGGGTGTTACATTTACCTCCCTCCTTTCCGTCTCGCACACAATCATACTCACGTTTACACGGTGTTTTTGACCCCCGTTTAGATTCATACAGCCTTCATTCAATAAAACAAACCGCTCTCGACCACGGCACGATCTCAGAACGAGTACCCTAACCTCCTTTGTTTATCAAAAACCATCAACTATTCGTTAAAATTGATTTCCCTCATATAACGATACAAGCACAGAATTTTTTCACCGTGGACTTTCACAGTATTACGAGTACTGTCCTATCTAGATATACATTCTTATCAGTGTACATATTCGATAAAATTACACGATCTCGCGAATGTACACACACCGGTGAACGCATGCGCTTTCGAACTGACCCTTCCGAAGCGCGGGTTGCTTTTGTTTAATTCGCGTCTATCGACGGATTACTTAACAATTCAAATCTGAACTCCGCTTATCTCCGGCGCGTCACGTGACCACGGGCTAGCCGATTATCTCATGTATTACGCAAATTCGAGAACAATAGGCCGCCGGTGTCGGAAGATAGCCCGGAATAATTAACAATGCCTCGCGATCTCCCACACAGCGAGGCGCGCGGCGCACTCGATAACGTAGTGCAAAATCAATGAATCGATTCGCCGTGTTTGTTTTGCCGCTCGATGTAAACAAATTCCGTCACGTGTGCGTACACCTATGACTGCACACATAGAAATAGGATTATACTATATTTTATTATAGTGATGGGCGACGTCGATTAAAACTGTCGACTAAATCGATAGTGGCCAACTGCTATTTTCAGTCGACAGATTGTTTGAACTATCGACTAAATTGATTGAATTTTAGCGGGCAGGAGTTTTGAATATAAGATTTATTATCAAATACGTTCACTCATTAGCTATATCGAATAATTCGTTCAATTATTAAATAACAATACTTTTTTTTAAAAAGGTTCATTAACACTTTGCCTTTATATTGTATTATTATTAAAGAATAAATAATAATTTGTGAGAGATGAGACTAAACTAAAACAAAATTTCAATCGACTAAATATTCGATAGTATGTAGCGACTAAATAGTAATTAGTCGATAGTTGAATTTAGTCGATGGTACCCATCACTACTTTATTATTTAGTTACCTTGACTCTGGCGAATTATGATGCTTTTCTCTTTGGTTCGCCGGGCGAAGCGATTATTTTCTTACAGAAATCACAGAGTTTTATCATCGAGCGTTTAGAAGAGATAACGATCAACAGTGAACGAGACGATCAGAAACTGGTGACACAACACGCGCGCGCATGCGTGCTATCAATTTCATCGAACACCAGTTTTGGCAATAATGGTCTTGAGGTCCAATAACGAGTTTCGACGAGGCGAGAACATGCAGATTATTTTGACCTCCCGCGTTCTCTTTTTTCTTCTACGTGTCAATCACTGCCGCGAACACTGTCTGTCGCTGGATAACACGTATTCGCGAATCCCGGACAGCAATGAGACACGCGTATTTTCTCCTCGCGTTTATACGAATTTCACACATATCTGTGCACGCGTGTGCGTAGTCAAGGTGCGCAACTTAGGTAAGGACCGGTCCGAGAGATGGGGCGACCAATTCCGTCGGGCGGTCGCGTAATTAACAAATTGAAAACTCCACGAACGCTGCCGTGCAACTATTTCACAGAATTCATTAAACAATTTCCCACATTATTCTTCGATGTCTATATACGAATCAATCAATTTAGGTTTCAACTATTTCAGAACGAATATCGATGTACTCACTCGTCCTCCTGAAGCTGCAACACAGTTTAATTACATAATAATCGTATTGTTCCTTTTTATGTATTAGTTAAGGCTTTTAAATAACTAAATTGATTGAATTTCTGTTTTTCTTTCCTTTTTCTTTTTTTAACACGGAAATAAACTTGAACTATATAATTTATATTGTTTAATTTTTACAGACGCAATTATATATTTCTTGATAATAGCCTTAAACTAAACCGAAACGTTGGAAGAAGTTATAATAATTTGCAAAACTGCTTAGTTAGTAACATAGGATCGAATCTGTGCGCCGAAAATATGAATTTAGTTATTTACAAGTTGTTGATCGAGATAAAACAAACAGTTATTAAGACTTTTAAATCAAATCTAATCCTTGCACGATTATATTTGTCTATACTCTGTACCTGGTTTTGTTCGTATTAAGAACAGTTTTATTTATAAGAGGAACTTTGAATGAAATGAAGTAAATAAACAATTGGAACAAAGAAAATATCGCGATATGAATGTTATCGAACTATGCGTAGTCGATAAAGTAGAAAATTAGAATTAATGGAAAAATAGTATGAATTATAGTGAACATCGACATCAATCATGCTTGAACAGTGTATTATGGAAGTTCTGATTGTTCCGAGTATTTTGACGACAAGAAGAGAAACGGTATTGGATTTTGGTACTCGGTTGATTCCAACCTAAAAATTCGTATTTTCTCCGCGGGTCTGGGTCTGGTATGGTAATTATGTTAATACGTTATTTTTGCGGGAATCAGCATAATGCAGCGGACGTGTATGCATAGTGGGTGCCTATGGAGGACAATGGGAAATCGATAGGGCTTGGATATGGTACGTGTCACTCGTGCGTCTGAAACCGTTTGTTCACGTAGTGAATGCGTGATTGAGTGATGAGTGCAGTATGTCGAATTCTGAAGAATTGCATTCGGCAGAATTGGAAGCGGAGGTCAGGCATTACGCCAGCATTGCGAAATGTCGAGAATAGGGATCTCATGATCTTGACTAGGAACAACGACCTGCCAACCCCACTCGTATCTCTTGCAGAGAGAGGGAGAGAGAGAGAGAAGGAGAGAGAGAGAGAGAACGCGCGTGCATCGATTAACTTTGCAATTGACATTAGGTTCCCCGATAACGTGGCTTTGAATTATCGCCAGAGATTAATTTCCCACTTTAGATGAGGACAGTTTAACTGAACCTTTTTTCGAGCACCATAGCTCCGATGAGACTGTCAATGGCGTGTGATGCAACTTCAAAGTTCCTACGAAATCGGAAGTCCTAGCAATTTCGATTACTGAAATACAGACACTAGAAATTGTAAAATATTAAATGAAAAAATGTAAGAATTTCTTGTAATCCCAATTATGGATTTTAGCATATAAAATATTCTTTAAATGTTTCTCAGCGTTAATGCATACATCGCACTTACTTCATTGAACTCCGGTCACGATCTGGAACGGTCCGGTTAATGATAAAAATATTTTATGCTGACATAACGCTAGAATTGCTCGATGCGCATATTTGAGAACGTGTTTTGCACGCAATACGAGGCTTTCTACGCACATAAATTTTATTTCCGTCTAATGCCATGCTGTTTATTCATGACGCAGTAAATGCGGTTATCAATGTTTTAAGTTCGTGCCATTGACTTTGATATTTGGTTGATTTGAGAACTAAAAATTCCCTCGCATTAATATTACCAATATAGATAATGGAGTCTAGTCGGTACAGTGAAAATCTATGAATATATTATACTGCAATATTCGATGCCCCGTAAACTAATACTCTGTATCAACGAACACGATTATTTCCTGTATCATTTCTCTGATGGTGCAATTACTCAGTCTTTTGGCGGTATTCATTTAACGAGAGTATACGATAGAAAATTATTACGGGGTACCCATCCTTTTGCAACATTTATTTGAACGTGATTGAAACCTTGAAACATTTGCGACCGTGGCAGAAAGATGAGCGATACCTTTATCGACGTTAGATCAAATTACATGGTTAATTTATCCGCCGGCAGATGGCGCTGATGTCCCATTTGCATCAGATAACACAACATTTCCCCCTCTCGATAATAACAAGCATGTGTGTGTGTGTGTGTCTTATTATCTTTTCCAACCTTAATTCACTGGCAAAAAAAAGGACGACCGAGCATTATCATTAACGTCGTAATACGCGGGTTATACGAAACGAATAAATTATTCTCCATTATTTTTGCTTCGCAGGCCACGGGGTGTACATCCGTTGACTCTCTGTTTAATTAGCGAAACGTATGATTTCGCATTATCATATCATCAGCGGGGCGAAATGGAGGCAAATGTACACACGTGTCTTTCCAGCGGTATATTTCCGCGATCCTGGTGAATTAAAGCGATAGGAATTATCACGTGAACCTATCAAATTTAATTAAGCCCGGTCACGTTAATGGTTTCATTTGTAAGAATGGAGCGCGGGGCGCAATTATTCTCTCCGGTTATGGATTTATAGCGGAATTACAGTCATAAGTCTCGTGTATTTTTTGGCGCTTATACTACCCTGGAATTATGTGAGAATGACTTTGGCGTGCGGCCAACGTTCCGCAGAATGTGCGGAGACAACATGTACGGAGCAACGAACTTTCGGAAGCGTGACTTTGGCGAACATTCTTTTTCTCTCAACGCGGGAAATTTCTTGCGACAGAGATTTCGCCCGGTGGTTTTCCCCTCGTGATTCTTATTTCCTCCCATCATTTTTACTCTCGGTACATTTTTCATTGTACTCTCGCCGATGGCACGCCATTTATTATAACAAAATTACCGTTCCGAAGCATTACGTTTACCGCCCCCTATTAACATAAACGTTAATGTGAGACACGTAAACGCCGCCCTTTCGACACAAACTTCCGCTATGACCGTAAAACTCTTCACACGTAGCAGGAAGGTGTGAACAGCCGAAAGTGTTCCTAGAATCCCCAAACATTCCTGGGGCTACGCGTAGACGTGAAAGAATCTGATTTTACACGATTAACCTCAAAGTCGCCGTGCAACGGAGCATTAACAATATATATTTAGTCTTTCAGAATGATGAAATTAATTCTTCTAGATCTAGAACCGATCCACATTTGTCTGGAAGTCTTGAAGCGATTAGAACTTCATTGATGTTCATTTTTTTTATAACAAGAACGAATTTGATTTATTGAATGTTCACATGTATTTTCCAGGGGCTACATATGAACAACAACAAAATGGAATTTTATTTCAAGGGAACTAATAACATACACAATTTAGTCAATTGATGTGTATCAAGATTGGACTGCGGATGTTCTGCATTTATGACGAACACGAGTAGGTAAACCATATATAAAACAATAGAAGAATTTAAGACCGTCGATATA
This sequence comes from Lasioglossum zephyrum, assembly GCA_028455615.1. Lineage (NCBI taxonomy): Eukaryota > Metazoa > Arthropoda > Insecta > Hymenoptera > Halictidae > Lasioglossum > Lasioglossum zephyrum. Next base: position 5,709,822 of record CM052330.1, on the reverse strand, counting down.
TTAATTTTGTCTGATTAAAATTATTACAGGAAAAGAAGAAACACGCGTATGGCTTCTGTTTCTAAGTTCGTTCTAAGAAACGGAGCTCAAGCTGATTTGTTGAAGAAAAAAGGAGTGGATACGTTCGACCGGTGACGATTCCGATCGACAGAACGCAGCGATGCAATTAATCACGTAGTCAGCTGGCGAAGTTTGAAGGACCGGTCCCGAGACATTCGCCGCAACACAAATCTCCCATGAATCAAGGAAGTCTTCCGGTGCCCGGCAGGGGTGCGGAGGCGTGCACGTATGTACGTGTATGTTCGAAGGTGGTTCTAGGGGATGCACTATTGTCACCGAGTGCATACACTGCGGGGGCGCACATGCACGGAGATTTAATCTGGAGGCTAACTTTGTTGGTAGTAATTTTCAGGCGAGTAAGAATAATCTCTGGTTCACGCGTGGCTTGGAGCTTTCGCCAGGCGGAGTTTAGGGCGCTGCCTCTCTCGGCTGCAGGTTAGGGTTGTAGCCGCCGTGCCTCGCCGCGCCTCGCCGCGCCGAGAGAGAAGAGAGGAGCCAGCCATGGTGGGTTTGGGGTTAGCTGGATGGTGGTGGTGGTGGTGGCGGCGCGGCGTCGTCGGGCATCGATGGTGGTGGTGGTTGTCGACGATGGTGGTGGGGTTGCATATACGGGGATGGTGGTGGGAAATGGTGAGCGAGCAACTGCGCAGACCCAAAAGTCTCTCAGCCGCGAGTACGTAGCCAAACTGCGATTCAGTGAGGACTGACTGTTCCCGTTTGCAGTGCAGCTCGAAATCTCAGGGAGAAACCGCGGTCTTTCGTCCTCTCCTCCTTCTCTCTCTTTCTCTTTCTCTTTCTCTCTATTCTCTTCATCTCTGTCTTTTCTCTCTCTCTCTCTGTCTCTATCTATCCTTCATTTTCTGTATGTCTCTCTATCCCTGATCCGTTTCGCTGTCCCTCCTTGTCCGACCCGCTCTCTGCTCCATCGGCGCAACCCCTCCCGCCTTTTGTTTTAGTTTCTCTCGCCGCGGCAAAGTACGTCCTTAACTTTTTCATTCGGCCGTCCATCCGGACGAGGTCCGAGAGCGTGTATGTACGGGAACGTCGTCGTGGCCGTGATGCACCGTCCCGGCTCGAATCTCTTTTTCCAACGAGCACCATCGCCAGCACCAGAAGCAGTCACGGCAGCAACCGGCACGTCGATTGACGTGCTCCAGAGAGCCTAGGCAACTTGGTCCGTAGCCGGAAACGACCGTGTTCTCTGAGAGAACTTCTCCCAGCTCTACCTCTCTGCCTCGGCTCTCTCAAAGATTCCAAGAGTTCACCGTGGCCGGTCACGTGGCTGGCTGAGCAGTAATTCGGGGAAATCCCTTTGGTTTCGCGGACCGGCATCTCTCTCAGCCTCGGTCTCAGTCTCTCTGTCTATCTGTGCCGGACCGGGTGAAACGTGCATGTGCTAGTTGATCACCGTTCACAAACGACGAAGGACGACCCGCCAGGATCCGCGTCGACCCCATGTGTGTGTGAAATCGACGGTGGTCCAGGTCGATGTGCACAACTCCGGGGAAACGTACTGAGACTCCACGTCCGTCAGTGTAAGTACGATCATTTTCTCAACCCTACTTTTCACCCTCTTCTTCGCTCTTACACTTTTCTCTCTATCTCTCCGTATGGTTCGTTCAATGACTCACTAGCTGCCAGTACGGCGGCCAGTCAGCTGTACAGTAGCTAGTACTTCGATTATCCGAACAGGGAAACGCGACTGCTTGAATATTAGATATGCTACTCGATTATAACGCTACATTTGATTTTCATTAATTCGTACGATAGAGGATAACATATGGATCCGCTTGGACTGAGCTGTTTACATCTGACGCGTGTAACCGGGTACTGACTTTTGCCTCGGAGGTTAGGATAATCGATGCTCTACTGTTTTATAACAAATTTAACAGATGAGGAATTGTATTATTATAAATGGACTGCGAATCTTTATGCAATTATGGCTTTCGAGGATATAAGATATGATCGAATTTAAAGACCAAGATTCTATTTTATTCCAGTTTGTTAAAATTCGTCTACAAAAATTGAAAATTGCATAAACACCCGCAGTTTAATTGTAAACATCGAGTACGTAGCTACTGGAGGAGACTAGTTAGGGCTAGCTGTCTAGTCCCTTTTGCTCCTGTGCTATTTAGCTTCTAGATAACTCGTGATCTCCGCCCGGTGTGGCAAACTCGGAGCAATAGTGCGAAATAGACTTATGCATGTAACATTATCAGCGTCCCGTCTAGTACCGTGATTTATCGCGACATATTTGATAAACCGTCGCCCAGGAAACTTTACTGGCATATCGGTATTGTTTAGCGGATTTAGGAAATTTTACACAGCACGTTACTCCAGCTCGGGAGGATCGATAATAATATGATTCGAACGTTTGAATAAAATATCGCTGGCCCGGTGTCAAAGGGCGGCCTCGAGGCCCGTTCAAACGAAATAATTACGGATCATAGTTGGGCGGTTGAAACGTTAATGTAATCGTTTTGATTAGGACCAGGCTCGTTCGGGTCGCATGGTTTTGCGATTGTTTAACAGTTGTCGCGTGATTGGGAACCTTTCTCCGAAAAAAAATGATTTTGGTCAGACACGCTTATTTTTTTTATGTAATGAATATATTCCAATGTAAACGATCGTCACACCTGTTGTGGTTTCCAAAATACTCTTTCTATTTCAAAATATAATAATAAACCTTGCCAGGGTCATCGAGGTTGAACATAAACCAATATTTTTCCTAGTTAAATCTAACGTGCAAATTACGCGGACAGTGATATTCTTTATGGTTTACAAAATACTCTTTCTACTTAAAAATATAATAATAAATCTTGCCAGGGTCATCGAGGCTGAACATAAACTAATATTCTTTCTAGTTAAATCTAACGTGCAAGTTACGCGGACAGATAAATTTTCTTTCCAATATCTTTCAATTACCGTCCCCACTGTGCGTCCGGTCGTTAAAACGTTCGCTAGATCAATCGTCGCGAGTAATTCGGAAAAATCAGTGAGCACAAAAGCGTGCACGGTTCACTGGCTTATCGTCGGTCGTTGTCCACGATCGGTGATGGTGGGGAGGACGAGTCGCGATTCCACGGAGCTGTTGAATACATCGGATCACGTTCACCGTCGAAACGGCCTCGAACTTCATAATTAATTTCCTCGCATCGACGATGGGGAAAGAGGGATGGTGGGAGGTGAGGTGGTGGAGGTACACTTCTAATCCCGTTAACTCTCTCGTAGAGACCCCCGTTAATGAAATGCACCCTTACTTTACCCCTTGACGGGATATTACTATTTTTCCTGCCGATGGAAACTGGCCCTGGACGCCACCCACAGCCCCCCCCCCCCCGGACCGAAATACTCGCACCGGTTATTAACAGGCGGCTTATATTGCCTTGGCCCCGGGTATTAAGTACGCGACGGTATGCAAGTCTCGCCACCGTTCTCTCTTCGTCTCTCTCACTCTATCTCTCCCGCCCCCACGCTCTCTTTCACTCAGCCGCGGAATGAAATTTTGGTTCATGCAAGTCTGACGGATGTGGCCGGTCTCGTCGAGGAATCGTTGAAATTTAACGACGTCGCGATATACCAAGCCGCGCGGCTCGACCAGCCTGTATCGGGGCGAGTTCATAAATCATGCGCGCGTCCACTTGCTCGTCGACAAACACTTGCCTGCTCCAGTTCAAATGTCTGATTAATAATGCCCGATGTATGCGCTCCGCGTCGCAGATTGCCTCTGTTGTCCCGCGAACAACATTTAATATCGCTGAATTTTCCGCCGTGCTCACCGACCCTATACACGCCGTGCAGGGGAAACCCTAAATTTCGTGTAGCAATTTTTCGGCTCGATTCTCGGAAATGTGAAACATTTTTCAATTTTCACGAAGACCCGCTGATTCGATCCAGCGAGACTTTCGAGGAGTTTCCAACAATCGCGAAACCCACTGTTAAACGGAGTACATTATTTTCGGCACAGGAGCATTAAATTTTAAGGGTTGCAATGGCCGTTCGTATTTTCCCCGGAGCCTCGAGCGAGGTATCTTTATGCAGAAAAGCCGCGAGCAGGAATTTCCTGAATTGAGACCTGGCCGATCCACATTTAATAAGCTGCTACAATTTTTATAGATAGAAAATCGATCTATAATAGCGTCGTCTATACACACCGCTTCGCGTAGAATGGCTGAGAAAAATACGCCTCCGTGGCGTGTTAGATTCTTTAAACTACCTTCTCTCTTTACGAGTGCTCCGAACTTCCGAGTGGATAATCGGTCTGAATTCCCAGCGATCTGAATCGGTTTTTAGAAAAAGGGAACCGGGACTGACAAAATGGCGAAGCTCGAAAGAAAAATATTCCCCTTTCATTTCGCAAAACTATTCTCTCCGCGCGTTCTCAACACCGGCGCTGCCTATTCTCTTCGTATTCCACGTTCAACATCGACGCTGCCGTTCTCCATATTTCACGTTTCGAACTTTCTTCGAGCTCTGTCCGTTCTAAAATCGTCGTCGAACGACGAAACACGGAAAACAACACCGGCTTGAAGTTCGGCATCCACTCTGTCTAATTTTAACCGTGCCGAGGGACGGAACTATTCGTACTATCCAGAGATACAAACAGCTATTAACGCAGCAATCAATTACTGGACGATTCCAAGAGAAAAACATTAACTCTGAGCTACGTTCTAGAGATCAACTTCCGAAAAAATTGACCTTCGGTTCAGCCGGTGCTCTCGCGAGTGGAGAACGGCGGATTCGAAAAACGGAAGCAAGAGTTGCAGAAATTCCGGTGGAGCACTTAAGGGGGTAGGATACACCCTGCTCCTATTATATTATTTCAGTGTAACCAACCCCTGAGCTAGAATCTGAGGGTGGTTTCTCGGTTTTTTCTCGATTTTTTCCCTTACTTTGGACGCTCATATTATTAGATATAAACATAATCTCGTTAAATCATGAGTAGCCCGAAGTGCGATCAATCTTCCTCTTTAGAATGAGCCCTCACACATCTCGTAACGTGCTCGTAAAAGAAAAAACAATTGAATCCTGCAAACACTGTCTTCATTTATTTTTCTACTAATATTGTAGTAATATTCTGCCTATAACATACATTTTTTTAAAAAAGTGCTGACCAACGAAGCTTGATTAACAATTAGAAGATACCTTATCGATTGTGAAAACATAGTCGTTGTTAGTATTCGAAGCTTGCGTCCAAAGTTCAATTGTGTGACGTTTTTATGAAAGCTTACGCAAATATAGTGTAAGTAAACTCTTCCTCTTGCACTGTTAAAGTCAGTTTCGTACTAGGATAATATCTGATGAAATAGTGAAGCGAATAAAAAAGAATTTCGTAGTATTTGGAAAACAAGTGACAAACCAACTAAATTGGCGAACGATTATTGTTATTCAAACCAGAGTTATAAATAATTTAATATCAAGGCACCGAATTAATTTCTACACTGAATACTACATTAATAATAATTAATAAAAGCCCCTTAAAAAGTCAACGGGCTTCTGAAACGGACGAGAGAGGTGGTATTTAGGGTACAACAGCCTAATAGCGACGACACGAGAGCGGTTCGAGCACCGCACGGTACATTTGCCAGGGTCTTTCTCTCTCGACGAGTCCGATCAGCCCCGGAGACGGTTTTATTTACACCCCCCGCAATGAAAGGCGAGATCAGCCGTTCCGATACCGAACGTTGTTTCCGAATCGATTTCGCGGCGATGTTGGAGCCGAGGGAGAAAGATAGTCGATAGAAAGATGTACGGATAGTGGGAGAAAGAGAGAGAGATCTCTCTCTGACTCTTTCGATCCCTAATACAACAGAAGACCGTGGCGAAGCACGATTATCGGCGGCAGTCGCATTTTCTCCTCGTACCGGAGTTTTATCGTTCATAAAGAGGGATGAAGGCCGAGAGAGGTCGGTAGGGGCAACGAGAGAGAAGGAGCGAGACCAGCGAGAGAAAGAGAGACTCGTGAGAAATTTTAATAACGGAGGGGACCGATCCCCGGGTCTCTCTACCCGGCCACTTTCTAAACCGATCGACTTCCACCGCTCGCTGGTAAATCACGACGCACCTGGACGCACTCATTCTCTCTCTCACTCGCTCTTTCTCTATTTTTCTCTCTCTTGGTACATGCTCCGATTAGTTTCCTCATGGCTGGAGAAAAGGTATTCCTCGCGAACGGCCGCATTAAAAACCGTGGCCTGTGAAAATAGGCCACAAATGCGCACGGCGAAAAGAACGCGACCCGACAAGGGAAAACGCCCGTCCCGGACGGTTTAGTTTAGTTTAGTTTAATACCGCGCGGGGAACTTTTTTCACGCGGATTTACACGGCCCTGTTCACTCGGCCAGACTCGTTTGTCTTTCTACAGAATGAATTACGGCCGACGGGGACCGTACGGCCCCGTCTAATTTCTTTGTTTAACGTTTATCGCGGCTTCCGACTTCGGTTCGTCGTATTTAGAAAAGCTTCTCGGTGTTTTCTTTTGGAACGTAGCGATGTCTCGACATGCGTGAAAAACGTGCACATCTTTTTCCGAATATAATTTAATCAATGCAAAAGCTCCGCGAAAAAAAATTAATATTAAATATTAATTAACCCCTTGCCCTACAATATCGTGTCAGACTCGTGACGAAGATTCTGAACACAGTCTAATAAATATGTATGTTATTAATTTCCTTTAAACCGAGATGAAATTCTGTTTTGGTTTCGTTAATGTATAGTTATTGGGGAACATCGACGCATACAATAGATATAAATTTTCTCCTTTCTTAGGAAATTACGAACTACAAAGCAAGTTCTAATCATCGAAACCATCAAATAAATCGTGGGACAAGGGGTTAAGTGTAGCGATGTCTTGACACTTGTGAAAAACGTGCACATCTTTCTCCGAACAATCGAATATAATCTGATAAATGCAAAAGCTTCGCGGAAATAAAGGCAAGATCGCAAGACGCGGAGAAAATGAGATAGTCGAGAGAAGAGCTTAATTAAGGATTTGATTCGGGAGTTCGTCTTATTAAGCGGTCGGTTTAAGTAGACCCTCAGGGTGGAAGAGGACAGGGTCCGAGGGGGTGGAGCTATAAATTGATAACCGTGGATTTACATTATGAATGAGTGTAGACAGAGAATTATATGTCTACCTGATCCGCGAAACATCCGGTGGTGGACGGAGAATAAAGTCGGGGAAGTTCTTCAGTTATTTAAAGAGTTTGTTGTTTCAGCGGAATGAGGGCCTCGGTTATTCCTTCGTCTATTCAGTATGAAAAAATAGCAGCACGGCTCAAAAGCTGTTTGCTCGCTGGCCGAGGCTCTATTAAATTCCAAGGAAAACTAATTGCTCGGATTTTCTGTCTGCCCTCGAGTTTCCTGAATTGCTGTCTTTCGATACTGTTCGCTGCGGTGTTGATGTTAACGTGGAGGGACTTTGCAGGAATCAAATGAGACTTTATTTCTGGCTTTTGTAATTTTATCGCGTTGTAAACAGGCCGTGATTTAACATGAACAAGTTAAAATCACTCAAAATCGGATAGCTTCGCCAAATTTAGCATGTTCCAGCCAGTAGTAGAGAGATCCAATTCTGACAATTAAATTAAAGGAATACCTGCTTTTGATTCATTTTCTAAAAAGAAATCTATGAATGGTCCAAAGCATCGTGTAGTTACAAACATGAACCAGCGACGCGACCTATTTCCTAAATCAGAATAAGAAAATCTACAAGACTACAGAGTTCCGTTTAAACCGGTGATCCAGGGACCTGGCACTTTCTTGGCAAGCTTGAGCGAGGTGTTTTCGTTCCTGGTGATCAATGGGAAACCTGGTGAATTGCGTCCCCATGGGGCGCAGTAAAAGGCCACAAAAGTTGACACAAGTAGCGAGACACGGGGGTGTCCACCTGGTTCTCGTCGCGTTCCCCAACTATTCACGCGTTCCTCTTTCTCTCTGCACAGCACTCCTTGGAGGAATTGTATTCTCGCAGAGCGGTCGAATTAAGCGGTCGTAGGGCGCGAAGCACGTCGGAAAAGCCGAGGACTATAAATACGAGAGCTCGGAGGATGGGGGAGGCGGAGAAGCTGGAGAGACAGTGTCCTCGGCACAATGCGTGCCGCACCAATCCTATTTTCAGAGATACACATCTCCCTCCCATTTCGAACCAGAAGAAAAAGCACGGACGCGCAGATAGCAGCATCGTTGTCGAACCCGGAGAGAAGCACGGATGGTGGAACACGAAGAGAGACCGAGGAATAGAGAACGGATAGGGGCCTAACCGCTTTATCCCCGCATCAAATCGTTTTCTTCGGAGGTGGCTGTGCAGCTGTCTCGTCGCTTCTTTAAAGTCCATCCTTTCTGACTCGGCGATCTGATCCCCGGGAACATTAGAGTCCGCAGGATCCTGAAATCGTTACCGGTGGGACCCCTCTTCTTCTTCTTCCAACTCTTCCTTCTCATCCTCTTCTCTGTCCGAGGAAACAACCCGGATCCCGCTACACACGTACTTTTTACGTCCAAATCGGGTATTCGATTCCCGAGACAAACCCGAGATCCGACGTGAGCTACAAGATGGATACAGCAATGCCTCGATGTCTGCGGAAGAGATGTGCGTGATATCCATCCCCACTCCGTGCACTTCTTCAGCGAGAAGGTCGGATATTGATGGAACACGAGGTTTTTGTTTTTCAATTGTTTAAAATTGCATCTTTGGGAAACTTTTACTGTTGTAATCGTGACATTTTTCTGGTTAAAAAGAGTCCAAAGACGGCGCAGTTGGTTTCGTATTTGGTCATGAAAAGATTCAGTGGAACCTCTCCAGTGTTAAACGGTTCACGGAACAACGATTAAGAACAAGGTTCTACTAATATGACTGCTATTGTAGTTTTGGAGTTTTCACATCGAAGCCTCGAGAAGCGTGTTCTCCTGAGATATTGATGAGCATGTAGTTGGTTCTGATAGTTCGAACGTAAACATTAATAGCTGGTTGATAGGTAATCAATGGTCTATCAGTACTCCTGTGTCTTGGCAGCCTTATTAGCTATGTAGAGGACGTCGCCGACAAGGTGGTAACTTCGAGCTATTCTCGTGCGATAACTAATTCGTACCGCTTGTATGGGTTTAGTACGAAAACGCTGTTAGAGACGATCTTCTGACGGCGTCTGCAGCCGTTATTTGCCGCTGAAACGGCGTAAGATGCTCCTATCAAACTGGTAAATTTAACCAGACAGAAATAAACCGGACTGGGTCTGTTCTATTAACTGAATTTTCAGAATTCTGCGGTATAAATGGTAGAAACGTTTAAAGAATTTAAAAATATATAATTAGGTGGCTGCACCAGTGAATAAACGGGCACCAGTAAATGAACGCCATACTAGCGACAATGACTCTTGGACCAATAATTATTATTATTACCAATAATTGCTAGAATGTAGTGTTGATTAACTGGTATTTTTTATACTTTTTATTTAACGTTCAGTAAAGAAAAATAATAATTTCATTGTATTTGTGTTCATTTATTTTTGACAAATGAAATTAATTCACATATTTTGTTTTAAATAAAATATCTTCCTGAACAATTTCTTAAATGTTGATTCACTGGTGCAGTTACTCTAATTATATATTGCATAAAAATCCAGTACTTCGTCAAGACACAAACCGAAAGTGAAGCAAAAAGAAACGGGCTGGCAAACCGAAACGCGCAGTAAAATCGGACGAAAGATCAAAGAGCTTCCCTTCAAAAGCGCTCGCATCTTATAATTTCTCTCTTTGCGAAGCAAGGTGCCACTCGTGAAATACAGAAACTATGTCAACGAGACACGATCGTTGGAGATCGGACTTAATTCGCTTAAATCCCAGTGGAAAGCGAGTCGCTCGAGGGGTATGGACCATCGAAATCCTGGTTCCGGTAGTTCGCGCGGAATTCTCCGTGCTGACGAGTGTGCACGTCGAGGAGATTCGTTATTGAGAGGATTGCCGACGATGAACGACTTCATAACTGAAATTATTTCCACATCGGGAAGGGGTGAGGGATCCTCGCAGACCGGTTGTAACTTGTAACAGATTCCGCTGTCTCTCGGTTGGTGTCCGTTCCATTCACACGTCCGACCCTCCGTGTGGGCGCGCGCGCGCTCTTACAGAGCCGCGGACACGCGAGCCTCGATAAGAGAAGATTTATCGCTGAACTTGCCGTGGAAAACGTACACATACGTTGCCGCCAGTTCGCAGCCACTTTTCGAGCCCGTGTCCCGCCATTTAAAGGGGCATTCTGCTTTTCGAGGCTAATGTTTTCCAACAATCAACGACAATTTGAAATTCACGCGGAAATATTGCTTGATGAAACTTCGTAACCCTTTCCTCGTATATTTATCAACATAAAATCAATACGACTGAAAAATTCGAATTCAGAGTTCAATTCGTTCGCCATGATAGCCACGAGTTAATTTGCACACTTAATTAACCAGTTCCTGCGAAATGAAATGCTTCAAATAAAATTTCCATTAATCCTCCGCTGGCAATGCGCGCCCACCATTTACCCAATATTAAACATTTGCATTTATGATGCAAATAGCTGTAACACTGATGAGATTAAATAATTGAAGAGAATTTTTATTTTGTTTAATAGGATTTTCAATAATTCTGATGTACCAAAAGGATGCTAAAAAATTACAATCATTAGATTAGAAGGTGACTTGTTGGTCTACAAGGTCTCTTGAAAATTTCGAAATAATCGCTGGTAGATTATAGGTATTTTCATTGTTTCTTTCCAGTAGTATATTACCGAGCACAGTTTCAGAGCTGTGGAATATCATACTTTTAGTTTCCGCGGCGCGGATCGAAGGTCGTCGGAAGGAGGTAGGGGAGACGTTGGGGGTGGAGGGTTGAACTTGTACCTTGCACTTCAACTTTATGCGCGACACTTTGAAGGGCGGGTATCGTGTTTGCCTTCGCTACCAACTTTGTTTGCCGACCCGCTTTTGTTTACAGCCCCCAAGGTGGTAGGTCACGGTTCGGGAGGAGGCAGGGTACAGCCCACTCGAGGAAGATTTCTTTTGTCTCGAACGGTCGCGCCATTAATTGACTCACAGACCGCGAGGAACCTCGCCGGACATATTCCCGTAGAACAATACGATTACTTAGCAGCACACCACCCGACGAAACGGCATTGTGACGCCACAGGACAAAGGGATCGAAAAGAATTCCCACGGGACGACGTACCCTCCACCCCCCAGCCGTAATGGCTAATAAAACTGCGTCGGACCGCGCAACGCTCGTATTCTCTTCTTATTAATCCGACGTCGGGTCTCAAGTGGTCTTACGTGGGAGTTCTTGTTTCCGTGAGATGTACAGCGCGAATGGGGATTTTATTATTCGGCTGTCGGAAAAGTTTGGAACTCCTTCCTCCAGCCCCGGTGATTTACGGCTTTATTTCTTGCCCGTTTGAGATAATGCGACTTGAACTGTCGCTGGAATCTCCTGCGTTTCCGAAAGAGACACCGAAATGAAAATTGTACGAACATTTTGTCGTGTGCGGCTTAAACTGTGCACCATTTTATTCTCTGTCTTTCAAAAAATGGCGGAGAGCTGCGGGTGCTTCGCAATACGGTGCCACCTAAAACAAAGAAGTCCCTGTGCTCTTTGACAATTTTTTTTTAAAAAACACTGTAAAGGAAACGAAAAATTTGTCGCGTGCTTTTTACCGTATCTTCCTTATAGTACACGAGGGAATTTTTTCATTTTATGTCTCTCGGAAAATGGCGACCGCGGCAGGCGCGACTCGGAACAAAGAGCTGGAAAGTCTTTTCAACGCTTGTCTTGGAAAAAAACTACGAGACTACCAAAAAAATTTATCTTAAAGTATACACAAGGAAATTTTTGCGTTTTATCCGTTTCAACGATTGTTGCCTCGTACAAAGCGTTTGTCGATTCGAAATAAATTTCCGGGAGTTACGTATTATAATTTCGAGATAAGAGCGCAGCTCTTCTGTAGAAACTCCGCGCGATCGTTTAAGGTAAAAAGGTTCTCGTCCAATTTTTAAAGTGGTGTAATCCCTTGAGGATCTCGGGGAGGTTTTGAAACTTCTCTGCTCGCACAATAATTTCACGGGAGTTGTGCGTGGCCCGTGTGAAACCGCAGGGGGGGAGGAGGGTGTATTCTTCGTTGGAGTACAAGAAAACCGTCGGGAACGACGAGATGAAGCAGACGTCTGGATTCATCTGCGACTCGTGTGCGTGTCAGACGAAAACTTTCACCGTTGTTGTCCGCCCCCGCGTTCTCGGTTGTGTTTTCCGTCTTTCGAGTGCTTCCTGTCTCTCCTTTTCATCCCCCTTTTTACCTGCGCGTCCGACGAGGGGCGAAAAACGGCGAACACCTCCATCTGCCAGTCAGGATACGCTGTATCGAATTACAGGTGTATTTTGCGGTCGTGTTCGATCTGGCTGCGGTTACGGGAGGGGGACCGGAGATTAAACGCGTCGTTTCTTCGTTTCACGTGTGTTAACGCGGCCCCGGAGAGCGCGGCGGAGGCATAGTTCAGCGGCGGGGGAAAATTAGATATCGATTGTTATCGTATAATTACTGTCTTTCCCCGGGGCTGTCCGTCCACGTTCTACTGTAACATTTAATCATGCGCCACCGCCACCGCAAACCTTCCTATTCGCTCGTATGTGTATGTACATATATATACATATACATATGTATACATAACATATATCCGCGGTTTCGCGTAACTAGGTCTGTCTTTGTTTTCGGTTTTTCTCGCGCCCCGTACAACCCACCAAATCCCACCGCCATCTTTTTACCGGCACTTTACTATCCCGTTAAATCGGAATTTATGGCTTTACGTGGAACGCAACCCGCGCCCTCCACCTTAGAATCCCCTTGGGAAAAAATCACGTTACCCGCATTCTGTGTGTTTCAATTTCTTCCACGACCGACGCAACGCTAATTTTTTTTTAAGCAGGCTTAATTTCTCAATCAGAACTTTGTCCGCGTTCTCTTAATCTTTAAATTTCTTCGTTCTCTCTTATTTTTATTATTTTTACTTACAAAAAGAAAATTTGCAAAATGTATACGTGTGCAAAAGGTTGAATCGTTTTTGTGAAATTTTTTAAAATATTCATTCGCACCCTGAGACAGAAACGTGAGGCAAAATTATTCAATCTTTAAAAATTCATTTTCGCGATGATATAATATTCCGTTCGCCAAATTTGGTGAGGATCCTTCTAAACGGGAGGAAGTTGAAGGAACCTTCATTTCATTAGCCTTTACGTGTGCACCTAAAATCTCCTGCGACGTTCGGTATTTTTGTTAGACTTTATAAACTCCCGTGAGACGGGATAAAAATAAAAATTGTTTAAAAAATACTGTACCCACCTCTTTTATGTATAGATGTACGCGCAGTGAATGTACAGTGAATGACAAAAAATTGTTGAAAAAGAGAGTACATGCACGTACTGCTAGGAAAAAAATCAATATGCAGTACACAGTGAGGTATAGTCTTTTCAAAGAATTTTTTAATCGCATCATGGTGGTAGTCTGCTATAGTTCCGTATATTTCGATGCTTCGAATATCGATTCGAATTGTGAATTAATTTATAATTATCCAGGAAAGGGGAAGTCTATAACAGTTTCGATATTTGTCCACGATGACGTGTAGATAATTTCGGGTAAAATCAATTATTTTAATTCGATGGAGTCGTCGAGGTTGACAGTTCAAGTGTCAATGGCCATCCGTGACATCCTTCCTGTTGATTGGATTGTTATTTTTTTCCGTATAATCCCGACAACTAATCATACAGATTGATTTCCAATTTCATTCGTTCCAACGAAAATCAGTTTCGAGTTATCGGGGCAAAATACATTCGAAAAAGATATTTCCAATTTGAAAAATGTTCATATTCTAAATGGCTCCTGACTATGCTGTTGGTAGTTATCAGCTGGGAGCACCAGGTATGGTGTATGATTGGATCACTTCAATTAATAAAACGTACATAATAATGAATATCGAATAGTAAATGTATAGAACATCGATTTTAACTAGCCTCCGTTTTTAATCAGAGTTATGAAAATGATAAAAATCGGGATCGCAATATATAATTGTGTAATTTCAACGATTATAGAATAAAATACGAGCTATTGGTTTGTACGGTTACGGTAGTGCTTCTAGAAAGCATAGTTTCCATTTCCTTACGAAGAGAAATGCGTGCGAGAGCCGTCTCCCCTTCTCGAGGATCTAAAAGCAAGGGTACCAAATTGAACAACAAGATATGGCCAGTCGGGAACAATAAATCACGGTATCTCGAAAGGCAAGATACGCGAGTTGCGTGGGCGTGTAGGCTTAGCTCGACAAATGTCGCGCGATAAACCATCGAATTGCATCGGTTCCGACACCGTCGCGTCGTGTTCAAGAAAAATCACTCTGAACGAGTTGAGGGGCCAAGGAGCTGTCTGCTCGGACACGCTCGACGAACGTGGAACTCATGCGAGTCCTCAACACTGCTACGCAAACGTGTTCAATGGAACGAATTACAAATTTTTGGTAATTAGATAGGAAAGGTCTGCGTACTCCGATTTTGATGAAATCTTAATATGTTATACATTTCGACATTTTGAACAACTTTTTACTTTTCCAATGTAAGGAGTCGCTTTTAGTTTTCGAGATATCTGCAAAAGACTATCACTAATACTGTATTGAATTGTTCGTATTCCTGCATGCATCGCGGTAACGTAAACCTGTTCCGGGGTCGTATTTATTTATTTTTTGTTTGTAAACACGTTGTGGCACCTCTCCTTCATCTCTACAGCGTCTAAATGTAAACAAACGCCGCACTGGGACAGGCTTACGTTGCCGCCGAGCGTGCAGGAATACGAAACATTCAATACAGTATTAGTGATAGTCTTTTGCAGATATCTCGAAAACTACATTCAATACAGTATTCGCAATAGTTTTTTGCAAATATCTGAAAAACTAAAAGCGACCCTCTATATTGGAAAAGGAAAAAGTTGTTCAAAATGTATTACTGCATAACGTATTAAAATTTCATCAAAATCGGAGTACCTTTTCTATATAATTACCAAATTTTTTAATAGAAACGACTATATTACGTCTCGTTTGCCTCGTTCCTCGTACTCCGAGTCATTCCGAAGCCGACAATATAACTTTTCTTTGAAGTACAATAAACTCTCGTTACATCTGCTTGTAAAATCATCCCCTAAAGTATTCGACACCCTTCGTGCACAGTCCGTCTCGTCGACAGAGCCGGTTCGCAGGGCCCGTTCTTACGGCGAGTGGCAAGAAAAACCGTGGCCGACAATTAACATTCGAGTCGGGGAAAATAAATCATCCGGTGTAAAATTAGGGGCCATTAAAACGGCGCAACCATTCGGCGCGACTATACACACAAAAATGTGTGGACGATGAACCCGATAAATCGCAGCCGGTCCGACGTGGCTGTTCCTCCGAAAAAACGTGTTAGCCGAGCAGGGGGTTAGGTCGTACGGTGGTCACCGGTCGTTAATGCAATGTTAATTAGCCGGGGCGCTCGCGCGCGAGAGAGAGCCCGCACGGCAATTACGCTAGCGTCCATAAGCGGTCGGACACCTAGTTTACTAGGAGCGGGGCTGCATATTAACGCTATAATCTAATATTTTTCAATCAAAATTGACAATGTCTCTCGATCAGAACCGACTCATCTGTGTTCGAATCTTCCGCGTTTCTTTTACGTTCACTTTTATTCCTCATGTAGAATGAAAATTATTGAAACAAACCTTGAGTAAATTTTGTGCTAATTTATTCCGTCATAAATACAAGAAATACGTAGTTATCGTTTGTACATATCTGGCTTTCGTGTCTAATTTATTCCCCCGTTTCGAACTGCCCAGTCTAAATGGCAAGTTGGACAAACAGACCGGGAAAGAAATAAATCGATAGTAATAAATAATTAGGTATCGTACAATAGTAATGAATCGATTGGTACGTATACTTGGACGTCTATAATACGATCCGTGACAGTTCAGTCAGCCAAGGACAATTCTCCACTTACGACACAGCATTACAATGTTCCAGTCACACCAATCGGGACTTACGTCCTCTAGACAGACGATTCCATGCATTTATGGCTGAATAGGTGCAAGAGACAATTGTGAAGATATACATACGAATTTAAGAATCTTGTTACATTTTCCTAAAATGTCTTTTTTATGGAAATTTTAAAAAATTCTCAGTATGATACTCGCCAAAAATTTTCATTTTGCAGACTCGTAGACAGACCGTACGTAACGCGAGGCTGGAGGAGTTGTAATTATGCGAACTTCTCGGGGTTGCTTTCTTGACCCCCTCCCCCCTTTCCAATGAATATTAATTCCACCCCCTCCCCCACCGATATCTAGTAACTGTTTCATTGGGGAACGAATATTTACGAGCGATTCCGGCGTCCTGTTGCTCCGAGACCGTGAAAAGCAGCCGCACGTAAATTCGTTTGCATGGAAACGCGAGGTTTCTCTCTCTCCCTCTCTCTTTTTGATCTCTTTCTCCCTTTGGTCGAGGCTGCGTTGTCCTCGGCCGCCGACAACCGTTGCACGCCAATAATCCGGCGTGCTTCGTTCAAGACGCACGGGAATCGATATTTCAGCCTCTCCCTCCGAGAAAAAAATCCCACGGACGCCTTGCAGGTGCACACACGAGTGCAAACCGGGTTCCGTGATTTTCCGCCCTTTGTCACGGTCACTTCAAGCCATTACGACCGCTGAATTATTTACCGATGCAACGGCGGACGGATCGGCTGCCCCGTTACGCTCTCGGTACTGTCGCGAATAGACCGTGAATACAAAATAAGAATTGCCGAAATCTGAACGGCGACGGTGTAACGGCAGTATCTCGATATATGCGAGGATCGACGAACTGTATTAATATATGGTCGCAAACAATCCAACGGACGATGAATATGTACGATGGTAAATATATAGATAGCGGATTTTCATGGAAAATAAAAATTGTTTGCATCGATTACGACGAACAGGAGCCAAACAGTAATTTCATTTTTACTTTGATAACGATGATCAACTGAGACTGATGGAAATATTCTATGTGCCATTTAAATACTGTGCACCTTTAATCTAAACTGTAGGTCCCGTCGCGAAATAATTCTCCATAGAAGAATTCAAAAATCAATGTTAAATAAGATTTAAAAAAAATTAGACTAATGATTGCACCTACTCATTGTTACCATAAAATCTAATTTTCCATAAAGATTGAACACAACAGAGAATAGCAACTCCCCACCACACCTCACTGCTGTTCTCGGTTAGACGATAGAAAAATTATTTGCATTGATTACGACGAACAGGAGCCAAACAGTAATTTCATTTTTCCTTTGATAACGATGATCAACTGAGACTAATGGAAATATTCTATGGATCCACCTTTAATCTAAACTGTAGGTCTCGTCGCGAAATAATTCTCCACAGAAGAATTCAAAAAGCGACGTTAAATAAGATAAAAAAAATTAGACTATTGATTACGCCTACTCATTGTTACCATAAAATCTAATTTTTCATAAAAATTTAACACACCAGAGAATAGCAACTCCTCACCACACCTCAGTGCTGTTCAATTTGTGGAGCCTCGGTTAGACGATAGGAAAAAGAGATTTCTGTCTCGAACGACTGCAGATGTTCTGTCTGGACTGTTCTCTGAGAGTTGAGTCAGTCTCGATATTAGTAGTCAGGGGTGTTAATCGGCCAGAACTCATTTTCACAGTCCCTTTTTGATCCCGTCGTCTACACCCAGGGCTGGAAGGGTGTGACTGACGGTGGCGTCCTCGGTCGCGTGTGCGGGTTCTGTTGAACGGGGACGAGCATACGCCGTGGACTGGGTATCTTTAATATCTTTAATCCACACCCCTGCGCGGGAAAGCGGAACGGAGGTATGCGTGTAGGAAGCGAGGAGAGAGAGAGCTACCCCCTGGTCTAACAGCACCGTAGACTCACTCAGGGGGTAGTTCTCTCTCTGTTTGAGCTACGCAGGCGCGGTTTATCGACTGCCGCATATATATAGCGGCCCGAGAAAACCGTTCCGTCCCGTTTCGTTTCGTTCCGTTTCGTTTCGCAGTAACCCGAACAATTTCTCTGCTCTCGCAGTGTGTCCCGCTCTTTTTTCTTTGTTCGTCCCGGCTCCGGATATTTGTCCGTATTGCAATTGCACAGGGCTTTTTTCTTTCTCGCCACCACCCCTCTGCTGTTCCTCGCAAAGAGGGGGAGGGATGTCCTTCTCTACAACGGCACTCTTATCCCGGCATGTCCTTTTCCTCTTCTTGTTCTGATCCTCTTCCACTCTCCTCTTCTTTGAGAGGGGAACCACCCCGAAGACCATCGCCCTCGATTTCTCTGCTATATTTCAACAGCCCACCCAGGGATGGTAACACAGGAGAATCGCTACTGGATGCTGGATGACCGATCGAACAGATTATTCTTCAGAAACCAGGGCGGACACAGTCGAAATTCTTTTGCTACTGATTCAGCTTCAACTTCTTCAGCTTCTCTTGCTTCGATTTCTTCAGCTACTCTAGCTTTAGGTTATCCGGCTTCGGCCTTGTTGAATATACTTTGACGTACATCGATTACATCGTTGACGCGATAATACAATACACGAATGTGACGTCGAAGTTCTGAAAAGTGTCTTCAACTTGTTTATAGCTTCGCATTCTTCAGGTTCGGATTCTCTCGCTTCAGTTTCTCTAGGTTGAGCTCCTCCAGATTCAGCTTTTACAGCATCCCTACTTTCTGAATTGTTGTTATGTCGATCGTATTAATGAACGGTATAATTTTTTTTGATACTACGGTACTCGTAACCTCGATTCTTTCTGAAATAATTATTCTACAGGATTGAAATACACTAATAATTGTAACTGGAAAATGATTTTATCTGCGCACAGGTTGGATCAAACTACACACTATATATAGCTATTTTGTAGGAATTAGGGAACGGTATAATTTTTTTTTGATACTACGGTACTCGTTGTAACCTCTATTCTTTCTGAAATAATTATTCTACAGGATTGAAATACACTAATAATTGTAACTGGAAAATTATTTTATCTTCGCACAGGTACGATCAAATTCTACACACTATATATAGCTATTTTGTAGGAATTACCCAACATGCTATTAAAACGTGCTATTAAATTCCTAGTTTCTTCAGCTTTGTTCGTCACGAGTCTGACTCGACGTTACAGGACAAAGGGACGGTCTCTGTGTAGGAGGCCAGAAAATTTGTTTTCTTACAATAAGATGAATAAGATAGGGAACCGTGGATTTCAGGATTTATTAAAATCGTCTTTGTATTATAAAAGAAAGTGATCTTTAATTACATCGAAGTAATGCGAGCTTTTCGCAGTAATTCTCTCTCGAGACGCTCAAAGCTTTTCAGTTTTAAATCTAAACGAGGAGAATACCGAACGTACCTCTCGAGCCGAACAAGATTTCCAACACTGCGAACCGTGTGTTTCCGTAGAGAAACGGCTTTGCGAACGGAACTTCATTTCCTTCCTTATGAACAGATAAGAAGAAATTTTCGAGTCGACAGTTTTATTAAATTCGTGTAGAAAAATTGGATATTGCATAAACAACTCTGTTCAGAATATGAATTTATGATTTCGGCGCAAGGTTCGATGAATTTAATTTTTTTTCATTTTTAATCAAATTGATCGAACCTTGCGCCGAAATCATAAATTCATATTCACTTTCCGATCGAGAAACAAACTTCACCTTTATCTGTTTAGAATCTTCGTTGCGAGTCTGACTCGATATTTTGTAGGTCAAGAGATCCTCCAAATTACTAGGACATTATGGACTTTTTGGCTATTCGAAAGCGAACACGTGACACACAGCAATCAAACTCGAATCTACAGATTTTCGATCTCGTCCCACATTTGCTGCGCCCTCTCGATTATATCGATATACCGGGGATAAATTGCGGCGGAAACATCTGTCCTCCGGCGAAAGAAATTCCAGGGGCCCGGCGGCGGTTGGAGGAGATATTGGCCTCCTCCCGAGGAAAATTAATACCCTGTCGGTTCGTTAAACGCCGTTAAATCCTGAAGGCGTTCGGACCCGTATCTCCCAGCGGCTAACGAGGCATCTGGCACCGGTGTCCGATCGGTCCGCTGCGTTCGGCAATCTACAGCCGTAAAATATCTATTTTTTCTTCTCGCTTTTTCACGTTCGTCCATCGCAATCTTTCTTTGCTCGTCCGTTTTCGGCCGCGGAAGAGTAGGATCCCCTTCGAACAGGTGGCAGAGCAGGGACCAACAGGTAGGAAACCGGGTCCGACGGTACGGGTCAAGAAATGCATAAATTAAGCTCGGGGGCGCGCGCTAAAGGGTCCAGTTCCCGCTTACGAACCTGTAATTTATTCTCGGCTACGACTACGTCGTTCACCCGGTGTGCCGGGGACTATTCATTAAGACGAAGGGCTGGATTAAAGCAGACCGCTCGCTTCACCATTTACCGATCTTCAAACCATCCAGCTGTGACCCGTTCCTATCAAATCGTTGACGTTATTACGAAACTCGTGTCGTGGAGTAGACTCGAATTAGCTCCTTTGTTAGACGAGTTTCCTTGCTGAAGACTTCTACCTTAGTATCACGAAAATATTGGGTAAATATCTTTTTCAAATATTGGAAAAATATTTTTTAAACCACACTTTTTCATACGAGATAAATATTGGGTCTAACTATTGCATGCATGTTTAAGAAATGTGAATTGAATGTTTAGAAAGTATAAGCTAAATATTCAGAAGACATAAACTAGATATTTAAAAAATATAAATTCAATATTTAAATAACATTCGATTAAAAAGAAGAAAAAGTTAGAAAAAAATATTTTTCTCCTAACATGAAATAGATATTTTCTGCCTATTTAAAAAAAAATTGTTACTAAATATAAAATAAATATTGTATGTACATTTGAATATTAAAAAAAATGTTTAAATCGCTTTTTAATATTATACGAATATATATTATATATATATACATATAATATTTTGTGCTACTAGGGTACTTTCTAACTTTCACAACTCTAAATACTTTTTCACAGACTCTTTAATGAATCTAAATAAAAATATTTCGAGATTTTGAATAATTTCTCTGACAATTAGTATCGGCATTATCTGCGGTGAATTCGTAGCTAGTACGTATTCCAGACGCTCAGAAGCGACGTTATAAATACTTCCGCCGCCGAGTTCGATCGCGTTGGCTGCTTCATTGCGCTTCTCAGACATTTTTAAAAAAGCGTTCGCGGTCATATCCGTGAAAATATCGGGCCGGAAAGTAAAAGCGGACATTTCTGTACAGACGAGGTGCGCGATAAGAAGCGACACGGCTGGTGGGATGACCTCATACATTTGCCGGTGACAGGTTGCCATTTTCATCGTTAAGGGGTTAATGGATGCCCGTCGACGGACTTGGCTCGCGAAAACGCGCGATCGGATTTCCATAACAATCTCCCATACGATCCGTACACGACGCCGCAACGAAGAAAAGAAAATAATATGTAAATTGGTGGTTCAAGGGAAGGTTTTGTTTCGTTGAGGCCGATATTCTCGAAATGAGAAGCCGAGAAGCTGAGTTTGTATAGCAAATCAAAAGCCGCGCGCGCTCGCTCGCGGAAAGAGCAAAACACGTTCGCGCGAATTGAAAATAGTCGTGATTCCAGCGTCGTCTGCATATTTCCCGGGGAATTCGTACGAAATTACGGTGGGCTCGTCATCGCTTATCGCTAAAACCCCGCGCGAATATGCATGAAGCTGGCGCGACCTGAGCCGAAAGAACGCGAGATTATAAATGCTTCTGCACGGCAATTACCCCAGATATCTCGCTAGCAGAGCGCTAACAGATTAAACGTTAATATCGCCGGACAGTCCACGCGGATGGTGGCATCGGTGGCTCGCAATGCAACGCGGGAAACGTGCCGAACGAATCGCCGCGCGATGGAATGCTAATTTCATTGCACGCGGGACATACCGAAAAAGATCGTTGCCCGTCGTCGAACCTCGCAGCAGCTCGCTGTTAATCGCCTGGTAATGATAGATTGCTGGATCATCGGGCTCGATCGTTTTTGATCACCCCCTCCCCCGACGTTCGTATTTTTTTTATTAAACATTTTAGATGTCAACTGAGATTTATTTCTGCTGGACAAAGGTAAATTTCAGTAATACATATTCATACATATACAGGGTGTCTCAAAATTGCTTCAACATCCGGAAATTGGAAGTTCTTGAGATCATTTGAAGCAACATTTTCCTTTGCAAAAAGCTGCGGACGCTTTTTTTGTATTTTTTTAAATTAAGCATTTCAGATCTCAACTGAGATCTATTTCTGCTGCACAAAGGTAAATTTCAGTAATACATATTCATACATATACAGGGTGTCTCAAAATTGCTTCAACATCCGGAAATTGGAAATTCTTGAGATCATTTAAAGCAACATTTTCCTTCGCAAAAAGCCGCAGACGCTTTTTTTACAAAGGAAAATGTTGCTTCAAATAATCTCGCTTTTGTCACGCTTTGAGACTATAATGATCAGCTCTGCAACGATTAATATTTATAATAAATTCTCGTGAAAGACGTTCGTGTTTAAACCACGGCTTAGACCTTCCAGTATGATAATGGTTGAAAAATATTTTACCTTTTATCAAACCTTGTTCTTTTATAATCTTTTTGGTTTGTATATCATTGTATATGGTCCGCAAGTTCGTGGCCATGAATACCCTTATGGGAGGGTATCCAATAAAATTTAATGCCATTACTATTCCGATTATTTTTAAACAAAATATTATATTTCCTTTTTATCTCAAGTATGATGTTGTTTATTTTGATTCTGATCGCAGATTGCTGGATCATCGGGCTCGATCGTTTTTGATCCCCCCCCAACGTTCGTATTGACCCATTGACAAAAAATATGCAGCAATGTTTTGCTATTCCATGGAAAAACTATTCTGGTTGCAATTATTTTCATGAAACTTTTACCGACGTGTTCGTGACACGTTTCTGATTAAAACGAATCCAAACACGATACAGGCTATATTTTTATCAAAACTTCTACTATTCAGATCTGATGACGTTTCACTTCATCAAAACACGAGCAACGCGAACGACGACTTTTAGAAATCAATAAAGATTTCGAACAGTTCGGATAATAGATATTTCATTGCACCGTGGAGTATTCGAGCAACTATATTCCGAACGGTATCGTGTTTGGGCTCGTTTCAACCAGAAAAGCGTCGGGAATATATCGGTAAAAGTTTCGAACGTAAAGTTTCGCCGGGAAAGCCGCATTTTACGATTAATAACAAACCAACTGCGTCCGCAGCGAAGCGACTGATACAACTTGAAAGTATAAACCTCCGAATTGCAGCGGGTAGGGGTAATTAGGGGGCGCGAGAAGCGATTCGACCGGCGGTGTTAAAACCATAAGTTGGCGAGTTTGAATTTGAATGCGGTTCGAAGTAAATGAATTTTCCATGTGCTGCATGGCAACGGTCCGACCATCTCCCTTCCCACCGTCGATGCTTTTTACCTCGGCAGTGCCGCGGTTTTCAAGTTAGCTACCCACTTAATGACTTTTCTTTTGATGCGGTAAGATGGCGGGGCTAGTTTGAGGATTATCACCCCTCGTGCCACTAAAAATTGCGCTTAATGACTTTCGCCTCTCCAGCAATAACGACGTACGTGTACACGTACGAGCTCGGCACCGTTCATTAGCTCGTTTAAAGCGCATTCAATGGCCGCCGCTGCAACCCCCCAAATTGGAGATCTCGAGCGCCGGAAAACTCCGGGAAATTCTCTTGATTACTTAACGGCAAGGCCAACGCGCATTTTTCATAGGAAAACACCGAACTCCCGGGAAAATTAGATCTCGAGATTTTCCACTCCAAAATGGCGCACGTAGAATGAACCTCGCGCGGTGGTCACTCAAAAATTGGCCAACATTCAATTTTCTAACAGACTAGTTTTTTGCTGTATATAATTTCTTCACAGATTTTAGCTTGAAAATCGAATTTTAAAAAATAAAAAACGTTCAGGGTACATCAGCCGTATATATCAATAATTATTGTTCAATAATTATCACGAATTTTCCGCTCCAAAATGGCGCACGTAGAATGAACCTCGCGCGGTGGTCACTCAAAAATTGGCCAACATTCAATTTTCTAACAGACTAGCTTTTTGCTATATATAATTTCTTCAGAGTTTTTAGCTTGAAAATCGAATTTTAAAAAATAATAAACGTTCAGGTTACATCAGCCGTATATATCAACGATTATTGTTTAATAATTATCACGAAAATTCAGGCAGCAATAACGTGTGTGCTCGAGGGAAACGTAAGAGTACGAACTTTCCCGGAAATCGCACAGTGTAGCTAGTCGTAGTGTGGACTTTCGAAAAGTAAATGTTACACTTTCGCAAAGTACAAAGAGCAACCTCGCGCACCTTGCAGTATCCACGATTTATGGGTAAAAAAAATAGGGAAACTAGGAGATAAAGTTGCGTAACAAGGTGATTGATGTTAACTTCTGGGAAACTTTGCTAGTTTGTGGACACGGCTGCAAAGCCAAGGCTGCTTAAGCCGTATTTGCCGGAGATTCGAGTTTGCGATTTAATCTGGGTTATTCTAATGAAATACGCTCGTTTTTGATGCACTAAAAACACATTCCTCTTTGGCGGACAAGATTGTATTCGAGCCACCTAGATTAACGATCGTTTGCATAGAGAAAATTTAATCTAGGTTAGCGTAAAGAAAATGAACAAGATTTTACACAAACTACCAAGATTCTTATCGCGAGGAAATGTGTTCTGGGAGTCTGGAATATACTAAAAATCGATGGGATAGAGACCGAGTAGAATGGAAATGGAGAACAGGAGGTATTTTAGTGATCATGGTCGAGGGTGTGGAATAGGCGGATTGGCGTAGGAAGGTTGCTTCTATGGTGGTTCGTAGCCATCGCTGGAGGGTGTAGCCCTGGTCCGCGGTTAGCCAAGTCTGGGTATGAGTTTGGCTCATCTTCAGTTCAGTTTTGGAGCCACCGAGGCTGGAACGAGATGAGTTGGAAACGGAAAGGGGATCCTGTAAATTGAATGACTTGGCCTGTTATATGTTACCCACCGGCTTCTTTGCTTTATGCCCCCCCGAAATTGGGCGAACTGCGCAGATTCCATTATAGACAAGAAGTCAGCACAGCCTAGCCAGCTCGTTCGACGCCATTTCCGCATGTATTATGCATGCCCGGACAAATTTCATCATACCCAACTGCTGATAAGAAAACGTCGCCGTTTATTATTTATTTCCCCTTTATCGGCGAACCGGGGATTTTGGATCGACGAAATTCGTGTTGAATCATTCACTGGGACTTTTGGAGAAATAGTGATATGGGTGCAGGATTTAATTTAATCCTTCGCTGCAAGTGTATCTGACTTAACAAATTTGGTATACGGTAAACTAAGAATGTGTTTTCTTACTACGTTTATTTATGTTCATTTTTTCAGAAAATGTTGTTTCAATTTTTCTTGTAATATTTTTTCAGAAAATGAAACACTGACTTTCTTCTAATTTTTTCATCCAAATTAAAAAAATCATGCAGCGAAGTGGTTAATGATAAAACTGTGTTATTAGTAATAATTCTATCTATTAAACAATTGTTAGAATGACTAACCGATATTCCTAATTATTTGCAACATTTTTCGATTCGTCCACGCTCTTCATCCCCTAAACTTGACGCGATGTTTCGCCTAACGCTTCAACCTAAAGCTGCGATCTCCTTTACACTTGCGTTTCGATTTGGTGCAACATTCAGAAGTCTCGAAGCGAAAATACAAACGTGTGCATCGAACACGTGTCGTAAATCGATCGGCTCACGTGTTTGAGTTTGGGCGATGCTCTTTCGCTTTTCTCCGCAAGTAGAATAACAAGGGAGAACATACCAATAAATCACATCGTGGAAACACGAACTTGAGCATCCAGTGGTGCGGCAGAGAGCTACGACGAATGGAATATAGATCGCAAAACGGTGCGTCCAGACGCGCAAAGGAGATCGCACCTCATCGCACGCAATAATGAATCGGGAAAAGGTTATTTCGAGAGTATATAACTTATGCACGCCCGTTAAAGGTTATAGGCTTCTATTCAATATTAAAGTGGCTCGGTTCCTCGGCAGACGATACACTTCGCGAGAAGGGTTGCTCGGGGAACGTGTAGTTGGAGTTAACAGACCGCGGTTGAAACACAAACGCCGTCGCCAGGAGAACGTCTTTATCTCCTGTGGAGAAAAGGCACGGAGGGCTATAGAAAGTTGAGTGGTCGCGTAATTCGAAACTTGACGGAGTCAGGGGTGAGTCGCCGCGGTTAGGGGCGGTCTCCTGGCATTGGACCAATGACATGTTGTTCGATGCATGCCACCGAACCGAACAATGTGCACCCCTGTACGTGGACTGTTTCCAATAATCATGACGAACGTTGATATGTTGACAGTGCTCTTCCTCCTCCTTTTTCTACATAATCCCTTCGACTTGCTCGGAACTTCGACGCTGTAGGAAAACATTATTTCTATTACCTTCATTATTATACAGTATTTTATACGTATAACTCTCCAGCACGGATCTGGCGAGGGACATTTATGCGCCAGGGACACTATTCTTTATTTATAACTTCTTTATTTTTTATATATAATTTCTTTATTTTTCATTATATTTGTATGAGACTTCGATGACCATATTTGTGGCATTTTTCTGATAAAAATCATACCAAACATGATACAATTCGGATGATATTTACTTGTGTAATGGACAATTAAAGTTTCGGACGCGAGGAAGGATATTGCAGAGAGTCGCAGTGGCCGGCACATTTCAAAAGATCGCCGGCGACTCTCCTTCCTTGCGCTCAAAACTTTAATTGTCTATTACACAAGTAAATATCATCGGAATTATATCATATTTGGCATGATTTTTATTAGAAAACTGTCACAAATATGCTCATCGAACCCCATCAAAAAATAATGGAAAGTAGAGAAGTTAGAAATTCTGATTAAGTGGGCTCACCGATAATTCCGAGTCCTATGTTGTCATATTTCACGGCCCCTTAAGGGGGTACACCCCGCAGCAGTGGGGGTAGATCTGGGATATTTAGAGGTCAGACTTTTGGGACATTTATGTATGAAATACTGTATTCCTGACTGAAACGAGCCCAAAGACACGACAAACATAATTGTCTTACTGATCGTCTTTACTGATTTATTTGTACGTGAATTGTATTTTAGTGTTCGACTAAATCGTGGATTAAACAAGTAAAACGTGAGAAACATATGGGTGAAAGTTTCACAATGAATGATCAAAGAGCGAGTCAATGAAAAATTGTAACTGGATTTAATTCTTGATGTAAAACTTTCTGAAGGATCGATTTAACCCTTAAATTCAGCTCTCGTTGTACAGAGTAGTACTCGCAGAAAAAGTGAGTAGCTACGGTGTAAGACTACAATGGAGAATCTTCTGATCCGCGAAGGGTGAATAATGTCAGGAACGATTGAGCCGAGTATACGGTCGTCGAAGGGTTGATCATCGGCTCCGAGGGCAACCGAAATAGCCACCGGAGGATGATCGTATTAAAAGTCTGCTAGACGGTGAAACGAGGTGTAATTACGTTGCACGATGCAGGCCAAAGACGAGGTTGTTGGTTGGCCCGGACATGTGGAAACAGAGTCGGCCGAAATAAAAATCGGCCGCGGTTCGGGGAAAACAGGGAACCTTTGTGGGAGAGAGGAAGCCGCGAGAGCGTAACTACCCTTTAGGTGCAACGGTTTGCTGCACAAACTCGATGCAAGTTTATTTACGGACACCTGCACGTTCAATTCGCTCGGATTTTGCACAGCTAGCCGGGGTTGAGTCTCTTCTTCCTCTGGAACCCTCTGGGATCCATGGCAGTTTGCGTATCAACTTTTTACCTCCCCTTGCTCTCTCTCTCCTGTCTCACCTCTCTGTTTCTCTTTCTCTCGACGCGCCGTTGAATAAATAACATTAGCCCCGCGGCCGTGAAAGGAACAATGATAACGCGGAATTGTTTCAGAAAGCGAATCGCGACCGGCCGCCGAGCGCCGCCACGAAAATTAACAAGCCGATAAAAACTTTATTCGACATCGTTTTTATTATGTCGACGGCGAACAACACCGTGCGAAAACCGTTAACGACGCAAACCAGTCTATGCTTTCTGCATTATAGCGGCCACCGCTCGACCGCGAACGGTCGCTGCAGCTTAAAATCCTGTTAAACTCGCGGCCGGCAATTCGCCGCGCGACAACTCTTCTCGAGTTTGTTGCTACCGGAGTCGTTAAACCCTGTTAACAAAAAAACACCTTCGACGTTTTATCGGACGCGGCGCGGCGGCGGCGACCGCGTTTGATCGCACGGTATGTCCGCCGAAAGCGAGAACTGCCAGGTCGCGTTTAATCGCGTGGCTCTATTGTTTCTTTATTTTTACGCCATTTTACATCCACCATTCAAAAGTATCAGTTCGTATCTTTTTTTTCTCTGACTTATGTTCTTTTCTATATTTTTTTTATTATATCTTCTATTTTTTAGGTTATATAACATTGAATTTTTTTTAGCAATTTCGATAATACAAAGATAGGAGCGTACAGATTGCTTTAATTAATAATAGATGAGGGATCCATACAGGGATCGAAACGTTGAGTTAAATTAATTTGCAAACTTGCTGTTGTTTTTAATGATCGAACCTTGCGCCGAAATCACAAATTTAATTTTTATTACAATTTCGATCGAGAAAAATTTTCATTGAACAGAACAGTATATTTATATACTGTTATTTTTTTTTTAATTTTATGTTACTATGTATTAATGTTCTTTTGTTTTAAAATAATATTTTATGTTTTTCTGTTCATTCATTTCATTCTGTTACTAAATTTGCTTTCATCAACATCTATTAATGTTATATAATAAAAGTATTAAAACAATTACATTACAAATTTAAATATTTGAAAGTTTATTTAATAATAAAGTTCTTTTACAATTTATTTATTTATTTATTAGCTTATTTCGGGGAAATTGTGTGATATCGATACGAGGGACGATGGATGAGGGTTAAGATTAGTAAATGCACGAAGGGAGCATCGAAAAGAGATATTCTCTGTTTCGGCCACAGTGCGGCGATTATTTCAATTCCGTAAACTAGTCTCCTGGCAAGTGTTCCGCGGCCGGATGCCCCGTGAAAGCATCGTTTCGGTAAGTGCCGGTCGTGCCAGTAATTTTTCACGTCCCCCTTTTTCTGCGCCGCCCCTGCGCCCCGGAATAACGAATGGCGCTGATCTCGCTGTCATGTATAATGCACAGATTTACAGCATTCCGCTATCTGACAGAGCTATATGTCCCGGGTCCCTTGCCCTCTCCCAGGACCTCACGACCCCGCAAAAAAATACAGCCGGACGTTAACATCCGCGCCGCGTAATATCCCGTATGCCAGCGTTATTTTCTTCCTCGAGAAAAAACACAGGAGATGAAGGGGATTCCCCGTGCACCCTCTCTCTATTTCTCTAGGACGACTGTGGGCCAAACAACTGACGTCGGGGAAGCGTGGGAGAGTTTGTTTGATCAGTTTAGGGGATGAAAAGAGACGAACGAAAATTGTTCGACCTTTCGAATTTCCTGAGAAAAGAATAAAAATTTATATTTATTATAAACTCGTATATTTTTCAATGAATTGGAATGATTTAAAGGGAAGTCTTGGTGACGAGCCTGGCTGAATATCGTAGAAACAAGGGTGTGGCGAAGTTTAGGGGATGAAAAAAGACGAACGAAAATTGTTCAACCTTTCGAATTTCCTCAGAAAAGAATGAAAATTTATATTTATTATAAACTCGCGTATTTTCGAATGAATTGGAATAATTTAAAGGGAAGTCTTGATGACGAGCCTGGCTGAATATTATAGAAACAAGGGTGCGCGTTTCTAGGCAAAGCTCTGACGCGAAGTTTCGGGGATGAGAGGCGCAGATCTTTCTTTCCGTTGGATGCGCCTGGACCAGACAACTGATTTTCAGCGCGGGGTTTGTCGGAGAATTCGTGGGAGGGACGACAAGCCGAGAAGACGAAAGTCGTGAAGAAGAGGGTGGAAAACCGAGGAGAGATCCTCCTCGATCTCGGGATCAAGGGGAGCGTGATTACCTCGAATTTCGGGCTTTCCCGAGCGTCGCTATAAGTGACATGAGCCTGATAAACAACACTTGTACACGGCCGGGGAACGATAAGGGCGAGGGGATATCTCTGTATTAGCTGAAATATCCTCGAGCGAGGAAAATATTTGTGTTGCCCCCGCTTCCGTGAAATTAGGTCCGAATTAGATGGCTCGCTTTTTTTTCTCTACGATCGCGTTTTCCTCGTCCCCGATCCGATTGATCCGAGCCCTAATAACATTGGAACAGGAAAACCGCGTTCATCGAATTGCCTCGGACTCGTTCCACGCGTCGGATGTCTCGCCGGTCGGCCGTGATTGGACATAATTCCTCGACCGGGAGTCGTGTCTAGACGACTACCGCGAAGAAGATGTCTTTACAATTCTTTTACTAGGTCGATTTTCACGTTGCGTCGCGAACGAAATCATTCTGACGAAACGTTTAACGACACATTATTTATAATGTTGAAACGAACGTGAATATACACGCAAATTCACAGACGCAATCTTTAAAATTTTCTTGAAACTGATCTAAAAAAAGAGATCGAAACGACGAAAAGTAAAAATTGTGAAATTTTGCAAATAGTGTAGGAGTTATAACAGATCGAACCTGGGCGCCGAGATCATTAGAAAATATTGCTTAACAACAATTTACGATCGAGAATAACAAACAAACATTTTATACACGCATATAATCAGAAAAAGGAGATGAAATTCTTCAATGAAATGATTCTGACGAAACGTTCAACCACACATTATTTATAATGTTGAAACGAACGTGAATATACACGCAAATAATCAGAAAAAGAAGATGAAATTCTTCAACGAAATGATTCTGACGAAACGTTTAACGATTATTTATAATGTTGAAACGAACGTGAATATACACGGAAATTATCAGAAAAAGAAGATGAAATTCTTCAACGAAATGATTCTGACAAAACGTTTAACGATTATTTATAATGTTGGAACGAACGTGAATATACACGGAAATAATCAGAAAAAGAAGATGAAATTCTTCAACGTTTTCCATCTCTGCGGCACAATTAGCAACCCGGCCATTTTCGTAAGATTCGCATTCATTTGCAAGCTGCGCAAGATCCGGCGGATTTCGAGGCACGCGATTTAGAAATTTTTCGCATTCTACTTAGCCGAGAGGAGGACTCTCTTTCGGAGTAACGCACAATCTTCTCTTTTTTTTTTAAAGAGCGCCGTCGTGTGTCCACGTGTTTTTAAACATGCAAATGCGCTCCTCATTTGCATCACTTTATACGAACTCAACAACTGTAATAGCCAAGTCTTTTTACCGGGCGAGTCTGCTGGGAGCAATAGTTTTCTTTTACTGCACTCGCTGCCCAGAACCATGGTTCTCAACCGTGGCTAGGATGAAAAATCTTTAAAGTTAGATACTCCTGTTACTGCCATTTTCAACGAAAATCGACTTTCTTGTTTAGAAATTAATCCGTGCCAGTTTTCTGATTAAAATGTTCCCAAACAGCATCACGCGACCATTTTGATCAGAGGAAAACGTGAGGAAAGTTTCAGTAAAAATATCGCTGAGAAGTCATTCGAAACAAGAAAGTTTTTTTTTTAATTTATAAGCATCCGAAACCCTCTTGGGTTTATTTTGCTTTACATGAATAATGTAGGCAAATACAATAACGTGGATTACAGTAATAATACAATAAGAGTTCTATGAAATACAAAGTGAATATAACAGCAATATCCGTCGACGCTAAATATGTAGATTACAGCTTTGGAAAAAGGAGTGGATGCTAGTACAAGCTTTGATATTTGGCTTTGCGATAATTGTGTCTATATTAAGGGGCAGTTGGAGGCCCATACTGAGTAGGGAATTTATTAGTTTCCGTCTTTGTGAATTATACAGTTCGCATTGCCATATTATGTGAAACAAGAAAGTTCTGTCTATTTTTATTCGCGTTTTACGTTAGACGCCTAACGACGAGAGATCAAGGAACGGCCTCTGCAAACGACACGACTGACATTTCTTGTTTAGAAATTAATCCGAGCCAGTTTTATAAGGAACGTTTTGTAAGGAACGTTTCAGTAAAAATATCGCTGAGGAGTCATTCGAAACAAGAAAGTTGTGTCTATTTTTATTCGCGTTTTACGTTAGACGCCTAACGACGAGAGATCAAGGAACGGCGTCTGCAGACGACACGACTGACATTTCGGTCCCGCGGTTGTCGCATCCGTCGAGACATTACTGTATTTCCTTATCGCAACGGGAAAAGCCCGGGCCGCGAATCGATCGTGGTTTTTTGCGCCGGCAGCGGCAGTTGCGAGCGAAATAAGCAAGATAAGTAAGAGGGCGACCGATGGGGTACATATGTATTGAACGAGCAATGTTATTTGGTTGCAGGGTAGTTCCAGTCGAGGCGGGGTTCATATGGAATGGCATCACGTGGACCGTCGCCGTCGACGCTGCCAATCGCGATAGCGATGGCCGTCGCGATGTCAGTGATGGCGAGCGGTCTGTGTCCGACGCAGTGTCGCTGCGACGACGAGAGTCTGCGCGCGTCTTGCGCCTATGCGGGTCTCGAGGTCGTCCCGATCCAGCTGAACCCGGAGATCAAGCATCTGGACCTGTCCAACAACCGTGTCGGCAGCATCCACCTCTCGTTCGGGTTCTACGGTAACCTGGAGACGTTGGACCTGACCTCGAACAACATCCACACGCTTGGCTCGGACAACTTCGTCTTTCAAAAGAGCCTGCTGGTGCTGAACGTTTCCAGCAACGCGATTCGAGCGGTGGCGAAAAATTCGTTGCAAGGGATGGACATCTTGAAAGAGCTGAACCTGGCGAGCAATAACATCTCGGATATGGACGAGCAAGCCTTCAAGAGCACCAGCGAATTGGAGGTATTAAATCTCAGCGACAACTCGATCACTAGTCTACCGGAAGGTCTGCTGAAGAATTTGCATAAAATCCGAACGCTGATACTGAACGAGAACTCGCTTCTGGAAGTCCCGACGGAGAACCTAGCTCTAGCGCCGAGTCTGGAGAACGTCGATCTATCCGACAATTTAATCCAGGAACTGGATAGAGACTCGCTGCCCTCGTTGCCATCATTGATCTCGCTAGATCTGGCGAACAACGTGATCAGGAACATCGCCGACGACGCTTTCGACCGGCTTCCCGATCTACTTTACCTAGATCTATCGGGAAACAATCTGACCTCTGTACCTACTCCTGCCCTGGCTAGACTGCAAGTCTTGTCGAACCTGATCCTCAGTCGGAACCCTCTGGGGGTCCTAGATGCTGTAGGTTTCCGCAATCTCTTCGAGCTGAGGAGCCTGGAGTTGAACGATTGCGCCATCGTTAACGTCCACGCTAGAGCGTTTGCGGATAACGTGAACCTGGAACGCATCTCTCTGGACGGTAACCGAGGGCTGAAAGAACTTCCGGCTAGAGTTCTGTACAGCGCTAGGTATCTGAAATGGGTCTCGCTGCGTCGATGCAGCTTGTCGACCTTGCAACCGACGCAGTTTCCTGTGGATGGACTATCGTCCCTCCGGGTTGGTGGGAATCCTCTGGTTTGCAACTGTTCGGTACACTGGTTATGGAACGTGATCAGAGCGGAGGAGCGACGGAACGAGTCTAGATTGGAGCTGGACACGAGAGATATCATCTGCTCCGACGAGGAGTTCGCTGGAAAACCGTTGATCGGCTTGTCGGAGGGTTCTCTGCGGTGCAGACTCAGCCCCCTCTATTTATCCTTGTCCGCGGCTGGCTGTCTAGCCGCCACGGCTGCTATCCTGGTCCTGATAGCTCACCTAACCAGGTCCAAGAGGAAGAAGCGGCTGGCTTACGCTGCTCCGAACCGTCCCGAGTTCTTGGTCTACGTTGGAAGGAACAACGATGAGCTGGACAAGAACGCAGAGTCTTACAGCAGACGATTGCTAGCCAGGAACGAGGACACCACTCCCTACGACACGCCCCGTGGCAAAATCGGTCAGAGAAGTCCCCAATCTCAGGATACGAACATCTACGAGACGCCTAGGTATACCAGGCCCAATGGTCGACGAGATTCCGAACAACCATACGCCAGGCAAACCGAGGAAGGTGTCTACGCCGTCGCAGACGTGACCGATCTAAGAGATGAACCACCGGAAGTCCTTTCTCTCTATCGAATGCAGAGCCCTCCGGCTCCACCGAGGTCCAACACTCTGCACAGGGTCGATTATGGTTACGACTACGACTACGATTACGATTACGAACCTCCCCTGCCGGAGAAGCCGCACGTCGTGTTCGTCTGATCCCCGGACTTGTTGTTCGGACCTTCTATCACGGACGAAACAGCCGTTCAAACAGATCCAGACTCTAGTTCCACGGTACACTTGATACAGTCTTGGACACCCGACGATCACAGAGACACAGAATAGGGCGTAACGAGCGATCCGCCGCGCAACGCTGCTGACGCTCAAGATTGCAGGAAGTGTAGATCGATATGTAATCCGTGTTTCAGCGGGGATTACCGAAGAAATTCTGAGCGGCGACCACCACCGACTGTAAATCTGCCCGCGCGGAGGACGGCTAGCGATGGGCTCGAGTCGCGCCGCTGGTTCTGTGGGTAAAAGATAGGCGGCGATGATGTTTGACGTTCATTCGTTCGAGATGGTGTTTGTTGAGGTACCTCGATAATTATGAAAACGGGTGGTTTTTTGTTTGTTGTAGTTTTCTGTGGGAAATAGAATCTTCATTTTGTTTATTGTTTGTTGTAGATTGCAGCCAAATAAGAATTTCATTCTTTGAACAATTTCTTGTTTGATTCTCGAAGAATTTCCAGGTCTGAAAATAATACGAAGATATTGTTGTATTTTTTGCAGTGTTTCTCCTGCTTATTTTTTATTTTTGTTTGGAACCGAAATGATTGAACGAATAAGAGCATCGTCGTCTATTTTCTATGTTCAGCGACTGACTTAGAAAACTATCGTTTCACAGAAAGATCCGCAGTCTAATTATTAGAGCCAAGCCAATTCGATATCGTAATTCGAACGGAGAGAGATAGCTCGAAGGAACAATCCATTCGCTTTTCCATGTACTAATCGAATCCAACGAAATGAACCTTGGATATTGAACCAATTGATATTCATGAGTACGTAATGGTCTTGGCCCCATTGCTGCTTGTCGCGATCCCGGGGACAGGAAAGTTGGGATTTAATGAGGATCTGTTCTGACTGATTGCCCGAGATCGACCGTGATAAGGTAATCCCCTGCTCACCGAAAGTATCGATTCCGTCGTCCGTGGAGGAGAGAGCGAGGGTGTAGGACTCGTCGTATTCCTCCAAGTGCGAATCCCACGATTAGCCGAGGACAAGGCTAAAAAGTCCGAGAACACTCGTCGACGCGGTGGCCGTGTTATTCGAAACAAGCTCTACCAAAAAATATACATATTGGATTGGCAAGAAAGTAAAATTTCCGTATTTCACTTGAAAACTAGATGCTTTACGAATGCGAAATTATGAACCTACCAGAGAGAGACGGCGAAACATCATCGAACAAAATGGACAAAATTTATTGGTTAAAGTTCGTTGCTTAAATAACAAGATTGGGTTTCATTTAAAATACCGATGCGTTATAACACTTTCTTGGCAAACCAATAACTCTCGTATTTGCTTGTGCGAAATCGCAATTCCAAAGGTTCAGTGGTGCACCCAGAATTTCTTTAGCAATTATATTTTTTATTTTTTAGTAATATATTTAGAAAATATATTTTTTATTTTTCAGTAATATATTTAGCAAATATATTTGGCATATACATATGGGAAAAGTTGTTAAAAATGTTTAGTTTTACATATAACGTATTCAAAAATCATTTTAGTTAGTTTTAGCTAATTTCCCAGTGTTTTGTTTTCTTTTTCTTAAGGGGGAACTTGGCCCTCCTCCTGGGTGTACCACTGCCGGAAGATTCAATAGTTTTTTCTCAAAGAAATATCTGAAAAGAAGGAAAAGATGATTACCAAGCTCTTCACCTGAACATGATGCAACCGGTGTGCATAGTTGGGAACGCATTTCGACGACAGGTTCGGAAGAGCGTCGCGGCGACCGGGTCGGACGAGTTGAAAATGAAATGTCTTCCGAGATAGTTGGCCCGCTGCAGGACCAGAATGCATTTTCACCGGTGCGAGTGCAATCCGACGGGGAATGCAAATTGCGCTAGAGGGGGGTGCCGGTTGCATCTGGCCAGAAGGGGGACTGTGAACGTATTTATTACCACGGATATCGCGTCGGATTCCGCTCGCCCCGCGCGGAAACGCGTGCTCCGAGGTGGGCGTTCATTTCGCGTTTAAACGTAGTGACAAATCAAATCAAAGCAGCGTCTCGTTAGTCCGTTTAAACCCTTCTAGACTAGCGTCTCAAGATTACTGTCTCTCCTCGTCCTTGTTCCTTCGTCCTTTCTCCCTCGATCCTCCATCCGTTCTCTTATCCGTCTTCGTCCACAACCACCATCTCTGTTCTTTCTCTATCTCCGTCGTTCCCCTTTTTTCGCCATCTCCGACTCGAACGCGATCCTCGCGATACAGTCGGCTACCTCAAGCAAGGATTAACGAGAAACCAGTTTAAGAACACGGACCTCGAAGGGCCGAGGCTAAACGCTTGTACTCGCTATCGCCTGTTTCTGTTAACCCTTTACGAGCATTTTGTAAAATGTTGGACGAAATTCATGTTATTATTATATTTTTTGATCCGTTTGCTCCCAGCTCTCTATTCGCGAATGATTTTTCGAAAACGTTGTATTTCCTTGAGACAGGACATTCCTGTAATGAAATTGTTAAATGATTGGTTTGCAACTTCAGGAATTGGATACACGAGCCCGATGTCGTCAATATACCGACACTCGTCCTCAAAGGGTCAAAAGCTCGGATTTTAAAGGGTGCTCGCACCCCCCACCGCTTGTGAACGATTTTAATTGACCGGTCCCACAGGCTTTTAATTGATTACCGACTGCACCACACGCGAGACTATTTCAATCGACGCATTACTGCGATTCGTTTAAAAAAGTCTGCCCCTGGGGGCCGTCGGCCAGGAATTGCAAACTTTCGAAACGCCGTCGGTAAATTTGTGCAATTCCGTGAAAAATTGCTGACCGGTGGGGTGCGGTGATGATTCTACTATTGCGGACGGTGTTTTCGTAATGATGCCGCTGTGATTGCGTTTGCGTTAACCCCTTTTTTATTTCTACAGCTACGTCCACACCGAAGCAATTTCTTTACCGAATAAAAGAAATTTGCTTCGGTGTGCACGCAGGTTAAGAATCGTACGAGGGTTAATTTGATAATAGGGCGTTGTAAGCGATAAGAAAGAGTCAGTGGCGGCAGTTTAGGCTCGTCGTTCTAAGGTCAACGTGTTCCTCCGTGCAAGACATATTCAAGGGAGCAAAAAGACATGTGTTAAGAGACTCGAGGGCCTAACGGCGCTCCGTTTGGCCCTACGAGAAGGCCACTTTCGGCCATCTTTGTAAATTGAAGCAATAATAGACGCGACCTTTACCTGGTAGATACACCAACACACCTACAGACACGTACACACACCGAGTATACATATTTCAACACGAGAACCACACGTTTATACAGACTTAAGCGTATAATATAGAGGGTGAACAACATAAATTGATCAGCTTCACTATTCACTTGCTTTTGACCACAAGAAAAGATCGTATTCTTTGAGGATTAAGGTCATCGATGTTTTTAAAATGGTACTCAAGGTCGCGTGAGTGTCACGTTGTTATGGACATCATGATGACAAAGAATATGCGTAATGTACACTCGATTTCCAGTCAATTTCATTTTTGATCTGGATTGAAGAAATAATGAACTGTTTCGAGAATAATATTCCCTTCTCGCAATTCTTCTTACCAGAAAAAATAAACGAGATGTTCCAGGTGATCAAGATACGTTGTTCACTCCGTATAAATAATATATATATATTATATATATATATTTATTTATTAATTTATGATGTTAAGTTTGGGAAAAAGATGTTACGTTTTGAATACGATAAGGGAGCGAGAGAGAAAGAGTGAGAGAGAATGAAAGAGAAGTAGATATACTTGAGTGCGTCAGGATGATAAGTAAGTGTAGCCACGAGTGTACAGGGTGTTCGGAAACTATTAATCAGCAATTATCGGTGAACCGAAGAGTTCGAGATATTTTTCACTGGTTCGACTACTTCTGGCATTGTATATTAAAACATAATACAATGGGTGAAGAGAATCGTCCTCTTTCTTAGGCTTCTTAGAATTAGGGTTGGCCACACCCTCGCGCGATGGAACGAAACGCCCATTTGTCCGACAAAGAAAGAGCGATGTACTGAGTTTCGAAGAATACGAATGCTCTCGAAACCTCGTGAGAAATCTTTTTGGATGACGTAGATTCGTTTCATTCGTTTTGTTTATTCCAACGTCTTTCCTACAAATTCGTGTGGTCCATAAACTGTGAGAACAGAGTATTTTCGTCCGACGAAATTGTCCCATAAAATCAAGAAGAACCAAGACAAATGGCAGCTGTTCTCAGCAGTGATTTTTCATCGTTTGCCGTTTTGTTGAATTTTTCTGGACACCCAGTACGAATCGCAGTTTCGAATTCGCCTGGTGGAACGGCGTGCAAGGGTGTCGCGGAAACGATGAGAATCATTAGGCGAACTCGCGGGTCGCGACGCCCATCCCGTAATCCGCCTGCGTGTGTCTCGCCGTCGAGCGCCTCCTCAAAACGCATTTCACCCTCCACCCTCTCTAACCACCCCTCTTTCCACTCTCTCCTTTCCACCTAACCCTGTCTCTTTCTCTCTCTCTGTACTCGTCGGAAATTTCATGGAATATCGAATCCACGCTGATTAAAGTCTCTCCCGCCGCGGCGCAGTTCCCCGAGGAGAAGTTCGCCCGTTAAATATTCATTTCGACGCGATAAACCTCTGCCCGCAAGAACGTTCGCTAGCTCCCGCGACGGATTCTCGATAGGATCAGGAGTTATGACTCGGTCCCTTGGTCAGGAATGATTATCTTCGATTGATAGACCCTCTAACACGCCACGCCGACCAAGATCGGTAAGATAATCTTACTGGTCTCTCTATATTAATATTCATTTTTCTCGGAGTCGAATGTCTTCGCTTTAGTCTTCTGACGAACGGTTTAGATAAGGGTGAATTACTGGAAGACGCTCCACTATTCAAGATAATATTTAACCCGTCATGCCAATGACTGTCTCGATCTAATCGCTGATAATTCGACTGTGGATCATGGAATCTTCAATTTTTTATTGACAAATTTTAAGAAAGCGTCTTGAAATGAAATCCCATTTTTAATGGGAATAAATGCATGAGGATCCGCAATTGTATTGGAAGGCATTAGGGTCTAAGGATATTTTTAAATTATTTTTGACTTCTCAAGGCCATTCCAAGAGAAAAAGTATATCTCATTTAACTTGGGTTTCTCGCGACGGGCTTAGATCATTTGCGGGAAGACCCTTAACATTTTTAAATTTAAAAAATTTTTAATAGTGCGGGAAGACCCTTAACATTTTAAAATTTTAAAAATGTTTAATTGTAAGAGAAGACAATTAACATTTTTAATAGCAAACGTGGCTTCAAGCACCATGATTCACATCAGAATCGACAAGTTTGGATTTGCTTACAAAATTGTTAGTATGTAGAAATTGATCGAACCGTGCGCCATTAAAAATTGATTCTAATTATCTTTATATTACGATCGAAAACTAAAATTACCTGTAGATCATTTTTGTTTCGCACTAAATCCCGTGGTCTATTAATTACTATGTTACCCAATGGATCAGGCCCGAAGAGTCTATACAGTCTATACAGTTTGAAATTGGCTGGGAAACAGCTCCCCAAACGCGGCGTTCGTTTAATTCGCGTCGCTGTTTAACCTGCGGCTGACGTTCATAAAAAATTGAAGCGGCTAAACGGAACGGATAAATTATTCGTGCCACCTGTAAGAACGTGTATCCACTGGAATCGGCCAGGAGAATAGCGAAGAGGGTTTGATACCCCTCGGCTAGCCTCCTCAGGACCAGACTTCCTCCTGAAAAATTCATTTTGCCCAGGTTCAAGGGGGCTCCGGAGCCCGTGAAAACGATCTCACGCGACGAATCCCACTGACCTAGAACTCGCGAGATCGACCTCCCGGGGACCTTCATGGCCGTCCATCACCGTCGGAAACTTTCCAAGCCTCGATACGGAATTCACGAGCAATCGGTCGTGACGAGCTCGCCGAAAACTTCCTCGCAACGACAGCTCCACGTTAGTCGATCCGGCTAACTCCTGGGATTTTTCATTTCCCATCTGATTTTCCCGTCGAATACTCACCGACCCTCCCACGCCATCCGGTGTCGATAAAACTATCGCGAGCCTCCTAATCCGAGCTCGGTTTCGCGTCTGCTAGTCTCGAGGACTTATGTGACCAAGTTAACCCTTCGTCTAGTGGTCGATAATTTCTCCAATTTTTTTGAACAACTTCTAATTGAACCGCTAGAGCAGTGTTTCCCAACGTGGGGAAATTCGATTGTTGAGAGGAGCAGTTTAACAATTTCCTAGTGATTTATCTGGATTGAATCATTAAACATTTTTTATTTATTTTGCTTATCTGAAAGTTATCCTTAACTTACAGGCAACTAAAAACTATGTACATATAGCTTTCTTTTTATAAAATAACAATATCACTTATAAATATAATTGTTTAATATTAAGAATAGAGGACATACGAATTTTAGAAGAGCTTAGGGAAACACTACGCTAGAGGGTAGTTGGCAAGATCAGCCTAAAGTTACTTTTAAAAATATGTTTCTGAAAGATTGTAAATGTCTCCACGCTATTTCGATGGATATAATTTCTTCGATCGCGTCACTGTTTCGTTGAAATGGAAACGCAATGTTATTTTTCTGTTACCAATATCGGATGCAAACGGTATAGTTGAAAATTGAACCGGATAGATAGAGGACATCGTTTAAAACGACGTTGCTCGATACAGCAACGATTAAAAGTAAATAGAGCCATCGTTGTTTGAAACTCCGAGTCACCATGAGAAACGACACGGCTCAGTGGACGAGTTAATAGTCCGCAGACTATTAGTTTCTCGATGAATAGGTGATCTCCAGTTTGTTAGGTTATCAATGGCAGGGACAAGGATAAATCGGTTGGCAAAGAGCAAGCTTTAAAATCGTGTCGCAGCTACGAAAGAAGTAGATTAAGGGCCAATTAAAAGAAAAGCGAGACCACCCCGCGACAGGTCGAAATATTAGAGTTGGAAGCGTTTCGTTCCACCTTCCTGGTCGGTTAAGCCAAGATTCTTCGGTGGCACTTGGCCCAACTCGTTAGTCATGGCAGTTAGTCATGCTACATGAATCCCGGGGCTGTCTGAAGAACGGTGAAGAGGATGGAAAAAGAGAAGGGCGGTTACGTGGAGATGAAGAGGCTTAGGGTTCGATCGGCTCGGCAAGGAGGGTTCGATGAGTTCGAGAAATAGATTTTAAGAGAAACACTACAACGACCGGTTAACAAC
The DNA here is from genome assembly GCA_028455615.1 of Lasioglossum zephyrum. Lineage (NCBI taxonomy): Eukaryota > Metazoa > Arthropoda > Insecta > Hymenoptera > Halictidae > Lasioglossum > Lasioglossum zephyrum. Next base: position 5,668,021 of record CM052330.1, on the reverse strand, counting down.
CTGTACAGTGAAGATCATTGATTAGAACGGTGCCAAAACTATCCGAGGATCAAGTGCAACCACCAATCATTTACTGCAGTCTCTGGCCAGACACTGCAGCAATTAAACTGTGAATGCTGTTGCAGTCGTAGAACACGGGTTCGAATCGATCATCTTTCTTATTCTCCCTGTACGATGAGATCGAGTGGGTTTAGAATTTTGTTGCCTCGAGCCAGGCTTTACGACGTTCCTTGTTTTATCGATTCTCATTAATAGGTTTTATGCATTCACGACGAAAATCAGTGGAATCAACATAAAACAGGGATCCTTGTCGATAGACTGCGAATTGTTATGCATTTATAAAGAAATTGATAAGGCGAAATCAAAGATGTTGTTTTTAACGTGACAAAGTCATCAAGGAAGAAATCAATTTTAACCCTTAGTACTCGAGTAGTGAGAATCACCGTTAAAAATTGTTGTACCATTATTCAAAGTTTTGAATCTATTTTAAATAAAAAAATGAAATATTTCTCCCGATCTAGAATAATTCCATTCTATGTACATTCACTTTTTTTTATATTCGTACAAAAAAAAGTGAATGTACATAGAATGGAATTATTCTAGATCGGGAGAAATATTTCATTTTTTTATTTAAAATAGCTTCGAGTGCAATTTTTTTCTAGCCGAAGAAAAAGATATCTTAAATTGATGTTTTCTATGTTAATAACTAAGCAATTTTGCGAGTAACTATAACTTTTTCAACGTTTCGATCTAGATTAAGACCATTATCAAGAAAAACATAAAAATAATGGTCTTAAACTAGATCGATACGTTGAAAACATTATACTTATTTAAATAATTGCTTAGTTATTAACATAAGATCGAATCTCTCCGCCGAAAACATTAATTTTCAGTAATTACAAGTTGTCGATCGAGATAAAGGAAACATTTATGAAGAAAAAGATGTTAAGAAAATGTTACGAAGACAAACGTAAGGGCGAACGTTCGAAAATCAGGGTGGAGGGGAAAAACTGAAATGCCGTCGTTTTGAAACGCGTCAATCCGATGACTGTTCGGCGACTTCTCCGTTTCCCGTTCCTCTATCTCCGCGCGTCCCTTCTTCCGGTTTTTGTCCGGGTGGATTTCGATGCGTTTGCGTGGCGGCGTTCCCATTGACGGCTATTTTTGTATGTACATAGAAGCCGAAGACGCCGAATGCGCGTCACGTTCGTCTCACTCTCTCTGTGTGCGTGTGTGTGTGTCTCCGTTGTTTTTCTTTTCTCCTTTCGTCGAAATAAATGTTCGTTTTCCCGTCTCTCTGTCTCTACGATAGTATCTCCGCCGGTTTCATAACAACGATGCGAGAATACCGTAACGATTCTTCGAGGGCCGCCGAAGTCGGCTGTAATTCCGCTTGTAAAATCGTAGACGGTAGCGCGCTTCACGACGCGCGCCGAGGGCTTTTTCGCTCGCCCTTTCGACGATGCTAATGCCCCTAATTACGAGCATCGATGACGAGGACCGTTCCCCGCACGTTTCAGAACTGTTTCTCGGCTGCACGCTCGTTCGCTCGAACCCGGAAACTTCGTTTTAACACCCTTCGTCGCCACACCACAGATTTTACGCATTCATGACAAAAAAAGTCAAGATTGGAAATGGTAAATAATCAGGAATAATTTCCGATACAGTATTGCAAGAC